>OZ023266.1:24053293-25253293 GCA_964006375.1 Tillus elongatus | reverse complement strand
TTATCACGTCTTGGGACGTTAGACGTTAGAACTTTTATTGCTACACAGGGAGTGATTCTAAGAACTCCATAATATAACGCGGCCCATAAAATTTCGGTAAAGAATTTTGCCTTTATTCTGCACATATGATTTGTTATTACATTATGCTTTTATTCTTTCTTAGAAAGATATCTATCTCTAGTTACATTTTCGGTTCACTGGTCATCTTTATCAGTCCACTTTTAAAAACTGTGCAAGCAACAGCCAACAGTATAAAAAATTGAGTTTGAGTTTTAAAAAAAATTGGAAGATATATAGTATTAATTTTAATTGTTTATTTACTTATTTTAATATTCGTTGTTTTAAAATTAGTTTCCAAAATGTCAAAGAGCTGTAACTTGGAGGAGAAGGGGTTTCAAGAAAAACTTAATAAAAAGACACCCCTTATTTTTCTCCAAAGAATCACCCTATATATATATATATATATATATATATATATATATATATATATATATATATATATATATATATATATATATATATATTCATTTAATTTTTTATATTTAAATGTATATAGATATTAAAAAATGTTGTATCATTATATTTTTTTATCAATTTGATAACTATTATCAGACAAACGAAAATGACGTGTTAACTGTTTTCTTAGGTAATGTATATAAATTTAAATAAATAAGTACTTTAATTTCACGTTGTCTATAGTGAAAGTAGTAACACGTTTTTACAGAAATTCATCTTTTCACCCAACATTTTTTATTATTAAATATTTGGCTTTACATACTAGTAGGAAACTCAACTGTTTTAAAAATAACAGCTTCTCAGTTTAACAGAATAACTCTGTGTAGTAGTGTCCGTATGCTGTATCCCCATCAACAACCGGTTAAAGTTAAAATTAAAATTAAACCGTTTTATTGTACCGAAGATCGTACGTCCCTAAAGCTGTGAGAGAGAGCGAGCACACTAGTATAAATAATAATGTTATGAAGTACAGTCCGCTCTATACTGTATAACCATACATATTTAGCATTCCCAATCTCAAGGCTATTCATCCCGTTAAATGGTTAAATAACAGTTGCCGATGAAAACCGATGTTTATTCATCGAACCTAGTTGCAGTAGAACTGAAACAGACACGACTCCGAATTCTAGTTTAGTGTAAAAAGTGTTACTTTTTAAGCTGTTATTTTTATAAATCCTTTAACTGGTGGTTACCGTTACGGCTCGGTAACCGTTCAAAAATTGCTGACAGTTAAATAACGACCCATCACTAGTTTAGTCGTTTACATTTCAAAGTCTGATGGTTTAACACACAGAACAAACCTTATAAACTCAAGATATAGTTCACTAAGTGAAGATTAGAAACTGTTATGAGCACTGATAAGCACACTTGGAGAACATAAATCAACACAACCCAATCAACAAGAATAAAATAATTCATCATCTGATGACGCTACTTGGTTAGTGAAACGATCGTCAGGTTTTTTTAATGTGTTGTAGTGATTTGGGTTCTCCACTTGTGCTTATCAAGATATAGTTGCTCCCAATCTGTTAATAAATACTAATCATAAAACGTGCCTTTCAATAATCTGAAATCTTTGTTTTTGAATGGGTTTTCGTGAAGAAATTTATTTGCATTCACAGACAAATACAATAATTCACTGGTAGTCCTAAAATAATTCACGTCTAGTATTGACTTCCTTTTCAAGGTTAAACCTAACAAACAAGTTCTAGGTGCTCCAGGAAATACGATTCTCACCAGCCTCAGCTAATATTATCATGAATATTTGGAGGAAGGTACCTGATATTATTCAAACAGAACCTTTCCGCTGGTTACGCCGACAAACAATTAATGAACCTTAAAACTTTGGACGCGCATCTTTTTATCACATCACTAGCATCACCCCAACACCCCCCCCCCCTCCACCTCCTTCCACGGGAAATATACAACAGTTTGCTTTGGTTATTGGTGTCTTTTTTTTTCTTCAACGCCGGTCTGTTTTCCCGATTATGGCCAATCACCCACGCCATGGAGCAGTTTCCTGTCCTGGAAATTTTTCCTAACTGCCTTTCTGTAAGGAGGTTGTGGATCTTCAACCTGCCCAATATCGCATGGACACGGTACTGACGGCTTTACGCCCCCTTCGAAGGAAGAAACGTGCTGACATTCAACTTGTTCACATACAATGCCAAAACCTCGGTTGACGTTAATGTTACAGGATGTACTAAGAGTTGAAAGGAGAACCTTGGGATCGAATCCAATACCCTTTGGTTCAGAGGCACACACGTTCTATTTGCGTTAATTCTTATATTAAAACATTTGAGATGCCAAGGTACGTTTTGTTTCTTTCATCATGTCAACATCAAGCAAAGTTTATTAGTTACTTAGTACATAGCAACTAGAATAAATACAGTAAAATACCAGCAAAGCCTCTAGTCTTGACGAGATCCCAACAATTGTTCTCAAAAAATGCGCACCAAAACTTGCTCCTGTCCCGACTCGTCTGTTTTAGACATAATACAATAGAGGCATATTCCCTACTAACTGGAAAATTGCTCAACTACAACCAGTCCCAAAAAAAGGGTAAAAAGTGCTTCCTAGCAGCTAAAGGCCAATTCTCTTCTTTCAGTCGTCTTTAAAGTGACGGAAAAGTGTATAAACACCGAATTACTTATATTTCTTAAAAAATACAGTCTAATTCACGACAGGCAGTATGGATTCCGTTAGCGCAGTTCAACTGACGACCTCCTTTCCCTTGTCACCCATTCTTGAAACAAGTCTATGGAACTACACGGTAAATCCCAAATTGTCGCTCTAGACATATCCAAGCATTCGACCAGGTCTGGCACGCAGAGCTGCTTAATAAACTTCCGGCCTATGGCCTACCACCAAAACTCTGTACCTGGACAGCAAATTTTTTCTCAAACCGGAGAATTTCTGTTGTCATCGATGGCCATTCATCTAAACTGTAAATAATGTAAATTAATGCAGGAGTCCCTCAAGATTCAGCTTAAGCCCCTACTTTGTTTCTTCTTCACACTAATGACCTCCTCTCTAGCACATCCAACCCAGTTCACAATTACGCAGGCGATAGCACCCTCCACTCAAATATACAATATTCTAAGCCTGTCTTTTCAGCCCAATTATATGACGATCGCAGACTCATGGATGATTCTGTCTTTGTGGATCTCCAAAAACTATTAGACTGGGGAAGTAGAAATCTTGTACAATTCAACTCCACCAAATCTCAGTCTTGCGTTCTATCTCATAAGAGATAGATTATCCCTAGACCCATAACAATGAACAACCAAGTTATTCACAGTAATGAGTCCTTTTCACTTGTTGGCATTTCTGTGGATCTAAATCTCAATTGGCACCAACATGTCACCTTAATTTTAGAATCGGCTGCCAAGAATTTAGGTTTGCTTCTCCGGGCTCGCAAATATCGTCCACCAGCTAATCTCTATACATTATATACTTCACAAATAACGCGAAACTTCGAATACTGCTCCCACATCTGGGGTTCCGCTGCCGCTTCTACACTCGCTATCCTGGACTCAATTCAGAAGAGATCTATACGTCTCATCGGTGACCCTACCCTCACCCAGAGGCTGTCATCGCTTGCCCACCGACCTGCCGTTGCTGACCTCTCTCTCTTTTATGGGCATCTGCAAGGGCACCGCTCAGAGGAGATTTCTTCCATAGTTCCTCCACCTGCTGCCCCCAACAGATCTACCAGGGGAACAGAGCGAATGCACCCTTTTACTGTCCAGGTCACCAGACATAGAACATCTTGCCATGCGCGCTCTTTTGTTCCGAGGACTTCCAAGTTGTGGATGTCCTTGCCGGCACATGTTTTTCCTTTCTCCTCCGAACCTCCAAACCTACAAGTCCAGAATTAACAAGATATGAGAAAAAGTTGTATACCTGTCTTGTGGTGCATCTTATAAAATTATTTTGACAATCACAGGCTGGCCCATAAGTCGTTGGTGATGCCTATTTTTTTCGAGGACCCTTGTATTTTTGCATTTTTCTATTTCATTGAAATATGATGGATGTGTATAAGAAAATCAAGACGCAGTAATTGCGTTTTGGTAGCGAATTTTCATTAAATGCTTTAAACTTCAATAACTCAATTTGCAATTAACCCAAGATTTGTTGGCTAGGAAAGTAGTTTTCTCGGGAACATTTTAAGTTTATTTTCGGAAAATTTTTGTACATTTTCTACTATGTAGGTGATACCGGTAATCAGATTGATGCCTGCTTGCATTAGCGAGACATATTTGCTCTTAAAAACACTTTTATGAAAATTCACATAACTTTTTTAGCGTGTATAATATTTTACACTTGGTTATTGATAATTTAGATACCGCTTCTCTATACAATGTGGCCTTTAAAAGGTTTTAGGTAGGCTAAACTATTCAATTTTAAGCAGACCTGTTTCGTTTATATCTCTTACTGGTCTAGATGTGCTTTATATTACATATATGGCTTTGCCGTCTTTAGTTCAGCCGCTTAGCTTATTAAGTTTAAAATCTTATGGTAAAAGACTCGCTGAGAGATGGCTTCTAAATACCGTGAAATAATGAAGCTCAATATTTATACATAATAAAACGTAGTTCGAGATGGTTTTTAAATAAATTGAATCACTTTCATTTAAATTTCTATTTATATATATTTTTCTGATATCTAGAGATTTTGATGAGAGTTGTCGTAAACGGCAACCCCGCCTATTGATTATTATGACATATTCTTGTAGCCTGTCCGTTTTAAACTTAATTTGGAGATTTTGTTTGCAATGGCAGCGGAACCCTGATTATCTGTCTGACCTTGTCTAACATTAGGCATCCATTTAGAGGTAATTGGAGGTCATATCGTAGATTATTGATTTTTTATTTATTAGTAACTCAAGATCTACTGAACCAATTCAGCACGAATTTGGTAGGTAGAAGCACTTGTACAATGTGTACGTGCTCGTAACGTTTTAGTTTAATATTTCTAGTAATTAAAAAGATATTCCGTGTTCAAGCAGTTTTTTTTTCCATTTTTTTCTAAAAGTATTTTGGTGTCAATATTGTCTAACGAACTCATCCAATATATTAACAAAATGAAGGGAGTTGTCAAATTTGTTTTCGATTGGTGAAGTATTTTTTGAGTTATCGGTTGGATACATACATACACACACACACAGATATATTTCATTCCTGAACGTCACAAGGTCTGGGATAGACATAATTAAGGTACTTAATGAGAAGCTTCATCCAGACAGCAAAATTTATTTATGAGGTGCCCTTTTTTTTTAACCAAGGCATGGAGGGCCCTTTGGGACTCGCTGCTAAATGAAGAGGAAGTGAGAAAACTTTTTAGGAGCAGTAGTGTCTAATTTACGGGAACACTGGTAAAGAGATTGGAGACATCGAAAGAAACCAACAAAGACTCGTCTCTCAGCGTTATGTTGCTCAGTTTATTAACAAACTCTGTAGAATTTTTGACGGAGTAAGGTGAGTGGTAATCCAAACCAGACATCAACAAAGAAGACAGCAATCTCGATAATTTGTAGGAAATGCAACCCACGAAGGAAACGACAGGACGAATGGGGCAACCTTCCTTGTGGATCTTTGGGAGGCCATATAGGCGTGGAATAAAATGGTTCATAGGCAACAACTGTTTATAACTCTCTGAAATCAATGGAGCATATTTATCGAAAACTTTCCTAAACTTGGACGTGAAGGAAGGAAGTGGATTATAGTTAATGGAAGAAATTCTGTTTTCCCTCAGGAAGGTAAGGACTTTAGAAATGTAATCCGTCTTATCTAGAATCACGACGCAATGGCCCTTATCAGCCTTTGAAAGGAAAAGATCGTTGCTATTAATAGTCTCTCTCAGAGAGGAAACAATCTTGTTAAAGAGGTTGAAGAATGGATTGGAAGCCTTAAACCTCGAAGTAATCTCAGAAACCCTTTATCGCAAGTACTCAGCATTCTCTACCCTGAATCTTCTAAGAAATACCTCTGTGTCTTTAACCGACTCAAATATCCAAGACTTAAGCTTAGGGGGGACGGCGAACTTTATACCCTGGCTAAGTAGAGCCAATTGGGGGTCATCGAAACCATTAAAGGAAGAAACATTTTTGAGTCTATCATGGAAAACGTGATCACTAAATTTAAAATTATTTGAACGGGAAGAAACATCCTTAAGACGTTGCAAATGTGAGATTTTACGCGCTAAAATTTGTTTTTTATCATCATAAACAAAAGATAAGAATTCATGATAAGTTCTCATGAGAGCATCATACTCAATAGTGCACAGCCTACCTGCTAGTATGTCGTGTGCTATCTTCATCCTCATGTCAGTCTCCTCCTTTCGAGCGTGAGCCGACCTCAGCTCTCTCCTGATCACTGATCTACTGAATCTTTGGACGATGTTCTCGAAAACACCTGGCACTGATCTGCTGTACATGTTCTTGACAAATTTCGGGCATAGATCTTTTCTTAAACATGTTGACAGGAACCAAACCCTGAGTGACAATAAGATTGAACACCTTGACAACTTTCTGTAAGATTTAGTGACTTCGGCCAGCCTCGCCGAGAAGATTTCATTCCTTAACGTCACAAGGTCTGGGATAGACATAATTAAGGTACTTAATGAGAAGCTTCATCCAGACACCAAAGTTTATTGATTAGGTGCCCATCACACAGATATATATATATATATATATATATATATATATATATATATATATATATATATATATATATATATATATATATATATATATATATAAAGTTTTAAAATGACCTTGGATTCTAGCGGCCCCAATTCGCTCTCATTTATAGAAATTTTAAAAGTCTCAGCATCGATACCTCTCTATTAGTGAATTTTCTTAATAAAAATTTACTAAAAGCACATGTGAAGCTAGAAAAAAGTTCCTACGTGTGTATTTCAAGAAATAAATTTACATAGTAATGACGAAAAGAATGAAGGAAACCGCTCCTAATGTTAATCACGTGTCAGATTATTAACAAAGTATTACGCAACAACCAAAACAAATAAAGTATAAGCTGGTTAAGATTTCACAACATTTTTCTTAACCCTTTTAAACGTACGCATTATCCAACACCAATAAACAGCACTTCCTTCTGTACACTGAAAATCAATTCGCTGCTATCATAACATCCAACCTCACCATTACCAATCCTAACTAATTTCTGAAAGGGTTGGTTGGGCTGCTGTTATAATTCGATTATAGGACCTTGATCTGCCACGTCCACAGATCTCAGTATAAATTGTCACTAATGTCTTAGTGCGTTCAATCTCTCGTTCAGATCAGAACTCTCTGAAAATAAATAATTCAGGAAAAAAGGAATCAAGAGGCACTAAACAATTTTTGGAGTTCCTGTTAAAAAGATTCATAATGTTGCCATAGCTTTGAGATGTAATAAAACAAAATTGGCATATCAAGACACTGAAATCAGCCAGTTTATAATTTTGCGCCTTAGAGTTTATTAACACCGCACTCTTTTAGCTAAAAAATTAAGCTTCGGATTTATTTGCAAAACACGTTTATGCCTCTGTAATAAGGAAGGCTACCTTTCTGAATTAAACGGGACCCTTCTTCTGTTACTTTAACCTTCTTATAATTTTGGCTGCACTAAAGCTCTAAACGAACGTTTTGCATTCAGCGTGTCCACTGTGCTTGCTAATAACATTTTAAACGTGCTGAAAATAAATTAACCCAATTTCAATAAAATGTAAATATCTATTCTTGAAAGAAGATGCTAAACAACAAGGACAAAATAAATTAGAAATAATTATTGATTAAACTTTGTGCCTACCGATTAGAGTGGGGTGTTTATTTTAGTACCTACTACACGTGTTTTATTGACCTTGTCGTAATTCATGTTTTTAGACTACTTTTATGGCTCATAAATATGTGTTCTCATTAAAGCGGTTTCGTTAACAACTCGGTTTACTCTATACACAGAACCCTTTCCGATTCATATGTTGTTGATTTAAATAAGCTTATTTGTTGTATTGCATATTTTGTATATAAGCAAAAGGTGAACCTGTGTAAATTGTCATTTTAATTTAGATTTCCCAGAAACTTATGATTCTGGTTTCAGCTACACCAGCGCATGCTTCAGGCTTGTAATAGTTGTAAAACTTAATTTTATTTTACACAATATTACCTAGTTATAATAACATTTACAACTAGTTATAAGGCATTTACAAAAAACAGGTGAGACACAGATCGGAAAATTGGCACTTACAAAACTTACAATTTTTGTGATTGAAGTGAAGTCGTTCAGTTTTCAGAAACTGTTAGTTCTACCGAAAGCTGATGTAATTTATATTAACCTAAGTAAAGCTGGCTGTATAATTTGCTACGAGTATTTTTATAGCAAGCTAGTTGTAAGTTTCTTTTCAAGTTGAAGCAAGTCATTATCTTTTTCGTTATCATAACGCACTTGATACGTCAGCATATTAAAGGGAGAGCAGCGAAGGCCTTTGCAGTCAGCAATTCTTTAGCCGATACGATTCAGCAATCTACCTACTTTCCTCGCATCTACACACAGCTCAAATCCCTTGGATCTCCTCCTTACTACAAAACCTGAACGCTATAAAACACCAGTCACCGCCCTCCTTGGTCACTCAGGTCATGGCATAGTCACTGCTTCCTGCGCAATACAACCCGAGGTCACACATTTTTCATACCCACGTATCGTTTGGCACTACAACTCCGCGAACTGGGACGAAATGCGGGATTACTTTTCCTCATTTCCATGGGCGTCTGTCAGCTTCTCTCATCCTGACCTCTCTGATATCTCACAAAACGTCACCGAAATTATCCAAGCCGGCACGGAATTATTTATTCCACGAAGACAGAAAACCTCTTCAGCCACTCAAAAGTCCTGGTTCTCTAAATCATGTGACAACGCCAGACTTGTAAAGGTCAAAGCACACACAACGCTTCTACCTAATCGCAGTCAAGAAAACCCTCAAGCATTTAACGACGCAAGAAACTATTATGTCCGCATTCTTTCTGAGACCAAAAACTCGTTTAGTAACCACATCAAAGTCCTCTCAAGCTCCAACGGCAGCAAACTATTCTGGACTCTTGCTAAATATATTGAGAATAATTTCTGCAAGAGCACGTCCCCACCTCTTGTTTCAGGGGATGAAATTGTTTCTACCACCCTAGGCAAGGCTGAACTTTTTGCCTCGTTGTAAGCTGTCAAATCTACTCTCAACCCACCCCCAAATGTTCAACCACCAACAGTCGCCAATGTCGCGCATAAAATGCCGGATATCATTTTCAAAACTAAAAAGGTACGAAAGATGCTCTCTTCTCTTAATACCAGGAAAGCCTCTGGCCTTGATCCCAGCAATTATTTTTAAAAAATGCGCACCAAATCTTGCTCCTGTCCTGACTCGTCTGTTTCAAACATCTTACAATTAAGGCATATTCCCTAGTAACTGGAAACCTGCTCGAGTACAACACGTCCCCAAGAAAGGATCCAAAGTGCTTCCTAGCAACTACAGGTCTATTTCTCTCCTTTCAGTCGTCTCTAAAGTAATGGAAAAGTATATAAACACCGAATTACAAAAATTTCTTAAAAAACACAGTCTAGTCCACGACAGGCAGTATGGATTCCATCAGCGCAGATCAACTGCCGACCTCCTTTCCTTTGTCTTTCATTCTTGGAACAAGTCTATGGAACTACACGGTGAATCCCAGATTGTCGCTCTAAACATATCCAGAGCATTCGACCAGGTCTGGCACGCAGGGCTGCTAAATAAACTTCCGGCCTATGGGCTACCACCAAAACTCTGTACCTGGACAGCAAATTTCCTCTCCAGCCGGAGCATTTCTGTTCTTACCATCGTTTTGAACGCGACTTTGAGATTTCAGGAGAAAAATTATAACGTTTTCAAATAATTTTTCTCGTAGTTCTTGAAATCCTTGGACTAAGAAAATGTAATCTCTTTCTATAATATCCAGTGGATTTTGTTTAACAACACATAATATTTTGGTCTTGTATCGCACTAAAATGGTTTTTTCTTGAAATGCTTATAATTTTTTTCTTTTCACCCACAGATCTATTTTGTTTAAGTTTTACAATGTAAACCTGCGTATCAAATTTGGTTTCCCTAGCGGTGCTGTTTTTGTTGATACAAACATTTTCCGAAATAAGTCCTAGAATTTTCCTGGCTAACGAACTTAGCTTAAACATAGAATGGAAACTGGCCCCTGATATCTGTTCTAGGGGGTCCAATTACCGCCCAACTGTCATTTGGAGAAATTTAGAGTTTACGAAAATGCAAATGAATGTACAATGAATGTACAAATGAATCACGGTTATAGTATTCTCATTCTATTATTTGTCAATTAGAAGCGGAAATTGCAAACATATTTTTAGAGTTTTTAACAAATTACTGAAAGTGCTATATTAAATACCATTTGTGCAGGCATTATTGTATTATGGCGATGAGAAATGAAACACTAAAACGTTGTAAAATGCATTTAACTTCCAGCATTTACTTAGTTTAAAATTCACTTTGGAGAGAAAAAAATGTTGTTCAACTACGTGAGCAAACACCACAAAGCTGAATTCAACGAAAACCTTTTGACTGATGCAACAGAGACCCAGTATTTATTCCATTTTACTTTGTTTTTAGCCTTACTCATCTGGTAAAAGCTCGCTACTTGCGTTATTGACATTCCATGTTTGAGGTAAAGCCAGTTACAAGAGTTTTCTAAAGTGGAACAGAAACTAAAGCTAATGGCATCGCATCCGTGAAATAGGGTTAGATCTGTGTTGCTTCTTCCATTGATAATTTTAAAGGCTACGTTTTCGTGGCTAGAGGGAAAGAAAACGAAGTTTTTAAATGTATAGGTGGGAAAAATATTATAAAAAGTCTGGACGCAGTAAGTACGTTATGGAAGTGAATTTTCATAAAAAATGTTTTTAATAGCAAATGCGAGCAGGCATCAATCTGATTACCGGTATAGCCTATGTAGTAGAAACAATATATTTTATCAAAATTACTTATTGTTTGAAATTTTACAAAGATTTTCTGAAAATAAACTTAAATATTTGTTTCCTAACCAACAAAACTTACGTTAATAGCAAATTGAGTTAGTGAAATTTGAAGGATTGAATGAAAATTGGCTACCAAAACGCACTTACTGCGTCCAGATTTTTTCTTACAAACATGCATCATGTTTCGATAAAAAAAATGCAAAAATTCAATAACGAATTTGTTCTACGAAAATTAGCTAAAAATTATAGACCGTTAAAGCATAAACTTCACTAAACCTACAGCGAAAGCATGAACTTAACTAAACCGACAGCCAAAGGGTGTATTTGAAATGAATTTTCTGTAGATATTTTAGTAAAATGAAGGGCAATGACGGTTGAATCTGAAACCTAAGGGTTTGCAGAACACTCTTCTTGCAACATTTTCTTTTCACAATCCGTATTTGTTTCACGTTCTTCGCCTAAACATTGTCAGTTTTAACGTTTCAAATTGCGTCTTTGACATTTTGAGGAAAACTCCAAAATTGTTTTCTTTAACTGCCAATATTTTTTTTCTCTTCAAACTTATAGACCTAAATTAGTTCACTCTAAACGTGGTGCACTCTTTATAATACCAACACGGGTACCAAATTTGGTTGTACTACTTTGTTATTTCCGGAGATAATTTTTTTTTAAGAAAGAGAACACAAAATCTTCCGGGAAAGCCTGGGCCGATTTTCCTGGCGAACTAACTTATCCAAACCACTTGCAAAGGGAAGGCACTCACCAAATTTGATCGAGATCGGCCCATTGTTTTTTGAGTTATCGGTGTGATACACACACACACACACACACACACAAAAGTCGGGATCTCCTCATTAGTGATTTTTTTTTAAAGAAAATTCACTCAAATGCGCGTAAATATTTTGTCTATAAACTTAGAGATCTAAGTTTTGGTACATCGTTTACTCTGTATAATAGAAACACGCGTAATAAATTTGGTTGCCCTTACTTTATTATTTTTGGAGATATAAATTTTTTTAGGAAGAAAACACAAAATTTTCAGGGAAAACTGGGCCGATTTTCCTGGTTAACGAACTTATCCAAGCCACTTGCAAAAAGAAGGTACTCACCATATTTGACTAGGATCGGCCTATTACTTTTTTAAGGTATCGGTGTGATATCTATATATATATATATATATATATATATATATATATATATATATATATATATATATATATATATATATATATATATATAAACATATACAATTTTAAACTGACCCAGATATGTGTTCTAGGGGGCCTAATTAGCGCTCATTTGGGGAAATTTCTTTGAAATTCAAAAGTCTGGATCTCCTCATTAGTGATTTTTTTTAAATTCACTAAAAGCTATAACAGATAATTGGTGCATTAGGATGGGTCTATTTCACCATATTAAGGAATTATTTTCAATACTGCCAAATGGAATTAGATTTTTGCGTCTAATTGCTGGCGAAGCTAAGAAAAACGACTATATATTTAAAACAAATTGACTAACATGAAAGTCTAAGCGCGTCATTTGAACCTTCATATGCATTATATTCTCTTATGCTTGGGGCAGCAATATGCTGTATATAAATTCCACAAATAATATTGATGCAGGAAAGTGCCTTGTTTTAATGAACAAATTCTATGATTTAACGGCTGAAGTTAACAAAAACAGGAAAAAAGATTGTGATTTTGGACAAAAACGTGTATAAATTAGAGTTTATAGTCCAATAGAGACAGGACGGTATAGAAAACTAAATAAAAATTTGCTGCCAAAAATAATTTCGGACGTTAAAAATAGTTTAAACAATTGTCACAACCTTATATTAATAGACTTAGGAAGATAGTTACATTGTGCAAATCCTAAAGTCCCCAAAAATTACGGTCTCGCAAAAACTCATAAACCGCGAAAATAGGAGACCTATTGTTTCGGCTATAAATTCACCGACATACAAATTAGCAACGTGGTTGACAGATGAGCTTAAAAGCTTGCCAGTCACACAAAAAGATACTTGATCTGTAAGGATGGAGAAAGTAAAGCAAACTGCCTTAAAACAATTTACATACTATTGTTATTATCTTGTACAAAATAAATATTATATAACTTTATTAACAAAATCAAAATGACCAGACTACTTATCTATAGCAATACTTTTCTAACAGAAATGTCAATAAAAGCAGAGGATTTGCAGCTTTGAAAGTGCTATGTCCATATATACATGTCCTAAGTCCATCATTAAAGATGTTACTTTGCGATAGTTTGAGCTTATTGAATCTTGCAATGTGGTATATGCGTAATTGATGTAAGCTTTTTTTATTTCAACAACACACCACGAGGGCTCACAGCCTAAATACTATCGTACCGTGGTTATCGACAAGGAGGCAACTTGCTAATTCTTTACTTGAAGCTTTGGAGGTTCGGAGGAGAAGGAAAGACATGCGCCGGCAAGGAATTCCACAACTTGGAACTTGGAAGTCCTCGGCACAAAAAAGCGGGCATAACAAGATGTTCTATGGCTGGTGACCTGGACAGTAAAAGGGTGCGTTCGCTTTGTTCCCCTGGTAGATCTGTTGGCAGCAGCAGGTGGAGGAACTATGAAAAAAATCTCCTCTGAGCAGTGCCCATGCAGATATTTATTAAAGAGAGATAGAGAGAGAGAGAGAGAGGTCACCAACGGCACGTCGGTGGGCAAGGAATGGCCTTTGGGTGAGGGAAGGGTCCCTGATGAGACGTATAGCTCTCTTCTGAATGGAGTCCAGGATAGCGAGTGTAGAAGCGGCAGCGGCACCCCAGATGTGGGAGCAGTATTCGAGGTTTGGCGTTATTTGTGAAGTATGTAAGGTATAGAGATTAGCTGGTGAAAGCTGGAAGGTATTTGCTAACCCGGAAGAGGAAACCTAATTTCTTAGCAGCCGCTTCTAAAATTGATGTGACATGTTGGTGCCAATAGAGATTTCGACCCACAGAAATGCCAACAAGTAAAAAGGACTCATTACTTTAAATAACTTAGTTGTTCATTGTAAAGGGTCTAGGGCTGGTGTATCTCTTATGAGATAGAAAGCAAGACTGAGATTTGGTAGAGTTGAATTGTACCAGCTACACATGGTTGCTCTATTTTCTCGGTTTTAAATACGGGGCCCGCTGTATATCTGTACAACAAGATCATATTTAGAACAGCTAAAGGCAATGCGCATGTCACAAGTAGAGGCAGGATATCTCCACCTGTTTATAGAACGGTACTGTGTTAGGGATATTTTAGATTCAATATGTTGAGCCACGGTGGTTCTGTGGTAAGCACGCGTGCCTCTGAACCGAAGGGTACTGGGTTTTTCAGTAAATACTGTAACATAAACATCAACAGAGGTTGTGGTATTGTACAGCTAATTGAATATCTGCACGTTCGTCCTTGAGAGGGAATGTAAAGCCGTCGATCTTGTGACCGTGCGATGCTGAGCACATTAAAGATCCTTACAGAAAGGCCAGCACAAAAATGTAGGGTGACCTGTAAGTAACTGAACATTACTCTAGTTGATTAATTTAATTTAGTGTTATCTGTACATCTTTTTTTTTGTAAAAATTGAGTAGTAAGTAAATTATTATTATTATTATTATTATTATTATTATTATTATTATTATTATTATTATTATTATTATTATTATTATTATTATTATTAAAAAGTACTTATATGATGAAAACACCAGTGGAAAAATTTGAAACCCTTAGATAAGAAATTAGTGATAAGAAAGAAGTTAAAAGCGGGAGAACTTTAGCAGAAGCAAAATTAAATACAACACTAAACTTAAACTATGTAGATTCGCTTGGGTAAAAACAATTAAATGAAATTTATACGGGCGGACAGTTGTTAAGTAATCCTTTCAGTAGCTACTATCCTTTAAGTTCTACTAATACTAGAACAACATAACTAAAGTTTCCGAGACATTTAGATGAACTGAATAAAAACAGCTATTGGCAGGACTTATCTAAACAAACTTTACAAAAGTCTCCTACAATAGAAAACTAGCACAATGGAAAACTAGCAACAATAAGTATTACGAACAACCAAACTTTATTCTTATCACGTTCATCACGGTCCACTGAAAACGATCATTCACAACTTTTATCTGCTTTTCTATTGAAGCTTCGATGTAGTCAAGAGAACGAGTCTGAACGACAGACAGATACTATTAAGGAACTGGAACAAATTCGATTTGAATAAATGACAGTCCTATACCGCTTTGCTGCAATTGAGGTTCGTTACCAGGTTTGGCTGGTAAATATTGACACTGGGGTTGGATAAGTTAGTGTGAAAGTTCATCTACTGCAAACTTTATGACACCACCTGTCTAGGACTCAGAACTTTTGTCGTCGTTAAGATGAAAAAGATATCAGCTTGCACAACTAAATCATGATAGCTTCTTGTAGAAGGAAGAGATGAGTTTTTTCTTAAAATAGAACCTGGATATTGTTTTGAACCATCTAATTCGTTTTTGGGGATCAAATCGATTACCGCACGACCATCAGAAGTTACGAAAAGGGCAACTAAATTACGTATTTTTCTTTTAAATTTACATCAGTCTTATCAATGCTTGACGAAAATCCATGATAGGGAAATTACAAAAACTAAAAACAAAACGTAATACATACATCTTCAATTATGAGTCGCTGTCACAAACACAGTAGTGTCTATTTTGTTTCAATACGTTAACAATTTAGGGAATACATATTTTGTAAACTATGTAAATCTCATTCTATGTCCGGCAGATTGGGGGAATTTCAAACGTCACTAACACGAATCGAGTTACTATACAGTACTTACAATAACCCGGTTTTTCTGACATCATGTACAAAAACAAAAGTACGAAGTAAATAAACGCATTTGGGCCACAGAAATATATATATCAGTATTTGTTCGAACAATCAACTTGCATGTAAGCAGAATGTGGACATGGTCTTTTTTAATCAACTTTAGCAATTTATGGTGAAAGCCGCTTTCGGTGAGAAAAAAATACAACAGCATTATTTAAGTTAGACATAGCTCCATTAATTGAAAAAAAATCGTTCACAGTCTTATTTATATAATAAAGTTAACTAACATCCTCAACAAATGCTTCCCTATATGTTCGTTTGTTTTGCTATGTAAAGTATGTATTTTATGTCATATTTTTACTTTTACTTTACCATCATTCTTACCTTGTTTTAAAAGTAATCAAGTAGGCCATCTTACAATAAGCCTTGTGCTTGTGAAAAATACAATTTTGTTTTCATACACATTATAGGTTCTGGCGGTGCAACATCTGACAGAAGCACTTCGAAATTTTTATACCGTCATCCTTACCTTGTTTTAAAAGTAATCAAGTAGGCCATTTTACAATAAGCTTTGTGCTTGTGAAAAATACAATTTTGTTTTCATAAACATTATAGATTCTGGCGTTGCAACATCTAACAGAAGCACTTCGAAATTTTTATTTCTGTAATTATTTCATTGAAGAGTTGTACACCTTAATTAATCAAATCGTTTATCAGACATTTTAGGTTTATTTGCCCTGGATTTTACAATTCTTTGAACACTTTGTCGACACGTTAAATTATGTGTTAAATAACAAATGTGCTGACGTTTATAGATATGTTTGACATGATTTTCAATTTCAATCTCGATTTCGATATCCATTTAGATTCCGTTTCCGATTCCAATTTCGATTCCGATTACAATGCCGATTTCAATTTCGATTTCGATCCTGATCACGATTGAGATTTCGATTCCGATTCCGATTCCGATTCCGATTCCAATTCCGACTCCGATTCCGATTGCGATTCGGACTTCGACTTCGACTTCGATTTCGACTTCGACTTCGACTTCGACTTCGACTTCGACTTCGACTTCGACTTCGACTTCGACTTCGACTTCGGCTTCGACTTCGACTTCGACTTCGACTTCGACTTCGACTTCGACTTCGACTTCGACTTCGACTTCGACTTCGACTTCGACTTCGACTTCGACTTCGACTTCGACTTCGACTTCGACTTCGACTTCGACTTCGAGTTCGCTTCCGATTCCGATTCCGATTCCGATTCTGATTCAGATTCAGATTTAGATTCCGATTCTAATTCCGATTCCGATTCCGATTCCGATTCCGATTCCGCTTCCGCTTCCGATTCCGATTCCGATTCCGCTTCCGATTTCGCTTCCGATTCCGATTCCGATTCCGATTCCGATTCCGATTCCGATTTCGATTCCGATTTCGATTCCGATTTCGATTCCGATTCTGATATAAAAATGCAGACTACACGCACAAAACATGGATGCCACAATGCAAAATTTTATTAAGTAGTCAGCCCTGGTGGTAGTTGCTCAGCAATAAGGCATTTTCTTGTGCACTTCCCACTGAGTTAACGAAAATTTTATTTTACTATCTCAGAAACAGCCTGGCCGTTATCGATATAATTTAGGTAGTTGAAGTAAATGATCTGGAAAACTCACTAAAAGATGAAGTTCTTTCGATAAAGTTACGTACATAATGCATTGTGCTGTCTGGAGTACATCAACTAATATGTACTGTTATGTAATGTGATGATATTACACAACCTTTGTAATGTTTTAATAGTTTTATATGTGCTAGTCAAAAAGTAATGGTATACAGCAACAGATTCCTTCCGTCAAAATATTGTGATTTCACCAGACTTACGTCAGTAAGAGAGTACAGGAAGTTAAGTGACTTTCGATTACTCAAGTATCTATAAAGGTATTTGACGTTTTGTCTTGGGCATGAGTTCTTCGTGATCATAAAAAATAACTACTTATTCCCCATTTAGGTCCAATGGATATGTGGCACTCTTTGCAGTACTCCTCAAATTTCAAACACCCTTGAATTTTCTAGTTGGCATTGCTAGAAAACTTTGAACTAGAGAATGTCATGCTTTTGTATTCTCTTAATATAAAGCATAGTCTAAATACAGATGCAGAGACTTTTTCTCTCGCTTCGCATGTGTTGATAATTATTTTTTATTCAAAGAGTCGCTTAAAAAT
Organism: Tillus elongatus; assembly: GCA_964006375.1. Classification (NCBI taxonomy): domain Eukaryota; kingdom Metazoa; phylum Arthropoda; class Insecta; order Coleoptera; family Cleridae; genus Tillus; species Tillus elongatus. The sequence goes on along the minus strand of OZ023266.1, from coordinate 25,235,220 downwards.
TCATCTCAATAACAACAATCTGATTAGATAACAGTAAAATAAAATGAAACTAAAAAAAATTGAAAAAAATAAAGTCACTAACTAGGATTCGAACTCGTCATGCAGGAGTCAATTGAATTTGATTATCCGATGTACAGGGACGTAGGCCACTGAGCTATCCTCTACATGGGTCCACTAGCAGCTATATCCCGTAATACATTGGTTCAATGTTTTAAAATTTACACAAAACCATTTCGATTTACAATAGATTTTTTGTTCATATTATAACGAAATCAAGGAAAGTAATGACTTAGACACATATCTAGGAGCTTGTTAGTCATTTCTTGTTGTATTTTTCACGTCCATTCGTACTCAATCAATTTTGACCTTTTAACTATCTTGAATTATATTTAATTAATTAAAAATTAATTTACATCTAACTTTTTTATCTTTTAAGATATAAATCTGAGTTTTGGTACACAGGATACATTTTATTGCAGAAATCTGCATACTAAATTTGGTTTCCCTCACTTTGTTATTTCAGGAGATATAATTTTTTTTTATAAAGAAAGCACAAAATTTTCCGGAAAAACCTGGCCCTATTTTCCTGACTGGCAAACTTGTCCAAGATACTTGCAAAAGGAAGCTATGTACCAAATTTGATCAAAATCGGACCATTATTGTTTGAGTTATCGGTGTGATATATATATATATATATATATATATATATATATATATATATATATATATATATATATATATATATATTGAAACTGACCCTGGAGATGGGTTCTAGGGAGCCTAGTTCGCGGTCATTTGAAGAAATTTTTTCAAAATTCAAAAGTCGGGATCTCCTCATTAGTGAAACTTTTTTAAGAAAATTCTCTTATTTTTTATTAAATGTTAGTTTCCATTTCTTTTTTATTAATCGTGCAGTTTTTTTACAAAAAAAAAATTAATTATTCAAGTACCAATTTTTTTCATCATCCTTTAAGTAGTAAGCAGGTGTATGGAAAAACAGCAAAAAGATATGGCTTGTCATTAAAAAAAAGTTATGATTACGTTACCCTTAAAAAATTGGTGACGTTATAAATGTCAGTTTTACGACATAAGTTGGCATTTGAAAAGATAAAATTAAGTTGTCCAAGCTTTTTTCTTGAAAAATTAAATAACGCATTTTGTTTAATACACACCTTCGAATTCAGTGGACTGTATATTTAAAAAAAAAGTTTTTGTTTGTTTTTGTTAACGATTGAGACGGAGTGGTATTTATTGGTATTACATTAATTGCGTTACACGCTGGTTCGGATACAAGACCAAAGAACAAACACTTATTTAATAACGTGGATGAGTCCTTTTATTTTATAAATTAACTGGCACTGACTAGATTTTATATACACTACATTACTAACTGAACTATACTATATTAATGTACCTAAAGCTAAAACATTTGTGACTGCCTCACATGAAATGCATTTGTGTTCTAATATTCTTTAGTTTCTATGCACTATCCCCACACCCCCATCAGATGCATATGACCACACACGTTACACTTCCCAAAATTGACCACCCTGATACAGGAAATAGACAATTATTCACTACATCTTGAACTGTCTTAACACATTTATTAATTATGTACCAAACCTAACATCACACTGCATAACTACCAGGTAGAACAATAGAGCAAGTAGATAACAGACCACGACTGTCATACAAATACTCATTGGAAACCCCACTATTAAGTTTTAACGTATAAATTATATTATTCAAGTGCAGCTGTCGATATCACTCAATATCAAAGCGAATCTATCGCTTTTGTTAAAGGTTATACACCGACCAACAGCGCTCTCATGACAACAACGTCCTCATTACTCTATCTACATGTGCTACGAACTCTGAATCGTTCACATACATGAATGATAAATAAGAGTATTACAGAATAGCGAGCTCGTAGTGATTAATTTGAAAGGATTACGAGGCGATCAGTCAATCTTTCTGCCTGTCAGCGCTAACACCTATCATTTTCACCTTTGTATACTGAGAAATGTTGAATAGGTTAACTTCATGCTGGATTTAGAAAGGGGAGAAATGTTTTGAATTATGTATTTCATCTCGGCAGTCGCTCACAATTTTTCACTAAGTTTCGTTTCATGAGTTACATAATTAAAGCTGGTTCTGCAAGAGTTTCTCCGAAATTGAATTACGGATACGGTTATTTCTCTTTTGAGCTGGGCTAAGGCTAAAAATGTTTGTCAGTGGTTTAGTTAGTAATTCAGCCAGAACGAACAAAGGATGGTAAATTGCTGGTTAAACAAAAATTACGTTATAAAAGGCATGCTGAAAACATGCGAATTGTTACACCAATGCTGGGTGGCTCCTGAAAAAAAGACTGATTCTGTATAAGGCGTAAAACATTATCAAATCTAATTCAAGTTTTATGCAATTTTCGTAAATATTACTGGAATATGTGAAACTAAAAGAATATTTAGTTAAATTTGTAAAAGGTAATCCAACTTCATGATATATTTCCTAAAGATTTAATTGGATCTTGTATGCAGCACACCTCATAATAACTTCTTATGTATGGATTGGCTTCCAAGCTCGGCTGATGGTTATATAGCTTTGTAAAGGAACGATCCTTCCACGTGTTTATGAAGTGTATTAAATAAAATCGATTAGAAACTTGGTTCTGGTCTGGCTCGAACGCTTGTTCTTTTACAGATAAATGAGTTTTGTCAACAAAAAACTATCCAGCTTATGATAGTACTTTTGAGATAACATTTTCTTTGACTTGTATGATAGGTACCGGGTGTTCCATTAAGACAGGTAACCGGTCATATCTCAGAAACTAATAATCTTACAGCTTTGAAAAAAAAATTATAATCAAAGTGACCAAGAGAAATTGCTGGAAATTATTTGCAAGTTTATAGGGTGACCGGCAGGGGGCGTAATTGTGACATCAAAACGGAAGAACAGCATTTTCTTAACAAATTACCATGTAAGGCCTGTGACAAATACCACTGTTTTAATCTTCACTGTTTTCTGAACAAAAAAGTTTCGAATGTCATCTTTGTCATTTGTCAAATAAAGTGGTTAATTTTCTTTTGAAAAAAAGCTCATAACTACGGTTTGGCTCGAATTTAGTAACCTTGGTCTCGTTTGAAAGAGCCTTATTTACAGTCATACAAATTATAGGGACACACTTCTTGCACTCGCCGCTAGAGGGCGCTATGCTGAAAACTGGCATTTTTTACGATATTTTTCGAAAAGTTTAAATACAACAATATATGGTTTTTTAAACAGTTGGCTAAAGCAAGGAAGGCTCAAGAATGTGGCAAAAACCGCAGTGCGATATCTTTTTTTATGTCTTAAATATTAACAAAAATGTAAATAAACCATAGAGACGTAATGCATTAAACGACGCGTCATTTTCTATTAGACCGATTTTGTAAGCTCTAACTCAGCTTTATAAATACTTGCAATTTCTAATGATCAATTGCATGACCTCCTATTTTAACTAATAATTCAAAGATATTAGAAGAATCCATTATTAACACACACAAAAACTATAAAAGTTTCAACATTAATTTTTTTCTGGTATTTCTTGACCTTTTTGCGTCAAAAAATTTAATCTTGGTCTGCAATTTACAACACATTTTGTTATTCACACATAATATTTTGATTTTATGCGTTTCTCTGGTCATCAGTGGCACCCAATATTTTTTTCTTTAAATACCTATTACTTTCTTTTCTTTTTACCCAGGTTAGGTTAAATTGTGAGTGGTCCATATCGGTCCCTCCACCGCGACCATAAGGTCTATTGTGGCTCACGTCTAATGTCTATATTTCGCCCAACAAATCCAGCCTCCTACAGAGGTCGATAACCTTTGCGGGCGAAAGTTGATCCAGATCCTCTGGAGCAAGCTTTACCTTGCCAAAGAGCAGGTGTCTAGTCCTATCCGCTGCCGGACAGGAACACAGCACGTGCTCTGCTGTTTCGTCATTCTCCATACACAGCCGGCATTCGGTCTCCTGACCGATCCCAATACGGTGCATGTGATGCCGCAAGCGACAGTGTCCTGTATGCAGGCCGACTAGAGTACTCAGTTGTTGTCTGTTCAACTCTAGAAGTTTCTTAGCCTTTGACTCAGACAGGCCATTTATGAAGGCCTTAGAGTGAGCTAATCCTGGAAGATTTTGCCAATATTGAATTGTCCTTCTATCTGTCCAGGTCTTTAAGGTGCGTTTTGCTGTGCAAGATGTTATTCCCAGCACCGGTTCTGGTCCGACAAAGTCACACTGGGCACCACTCCTGGCAAGCGCGTCTGCCGCAACGTTGCCATCATGGTCCGAGTGACCCGGTATCCAGACCAGCGACACCTCATTACAGCTGCCCAATTCGTTAAGGGCAGATTTACAACTCCATACCGTCTTTGAATTGCACCGGTAGGAACCAAGAGCCTTTATTGCAGCTTGGCTATCTGCATATTTGTTTGTGCATAGGTCTTTTAAGCTTTCCCTTGCACACATCTCGATGGCATAAACTTCTGCCTGGTGTATGGTTGCGTACTTGCCGAGGCTAGCTGATAGTCTAGCATCGGTGCTGCCCCCATATGCGCCGGCTCCTACTCCCATATTGGTTTTGGAGCCGTCAGAGTACCAGCAGAGGTCCGCTCTCAACAGGGTTTTTACCCAGAGATATAAATTTTGGCATATACAAAGATTTAAATTTTGGCATATACAGAGATTTAAATTTTGGCTTATAGTATACATCCTATTAATAACGCCTCATTAGAATTGGTTCTGGCAGCTGCCAGGGAGCGTGGAATAGAGGAGACCTGCTGCAGTTGGATCGGTCCCATGCTCAGGGACAGGCAGGTTTTCACCTTACTCTCGGGAAGGACCCTGCTGGCACGGGTAGCGGAGGGGCATCCACAGGGGAGCGTTCTGTCTCCATTGCTCTAGTGCCTAGTCGTGGACGGCCTGCTAGGGACGCTATCGGGAGGGGGGTGTGAGATAGAGGGCTATGCGGACGACATTGTCATCATAGTCCGAGGAAAGGTTACACAGTCAGTGTGGGAGCGCATGCAGACAGCACTGAAAGTGGTGGAAAGGTGGACGGTTGGTCAAGGGCTCGGGGTAAGTCCCGAGAATGTACCGCCATACCGTTTACGAGGAGGAAGAAAGGGGAGAGCCACAAAACTCTCACTCTATGCGGTAGGAACATTCCAATGGCCAAGGCGGTAAAATATATCGGGGTCGTATTGGACTCTAAGCAAACCTGGAATTGTCACGTTAAAAAAATACTGCGTAAGGCAGTCATGATCTCAGCCGTCACTAGGCGGCTATATGGAAAAACGTGGGGACTAAGACCTAGTATAGCCCACTGGCTATACACAAAGGTGGTCAGAATATCTGGTAGCCTAAGCTGACACAATCCAGTGCCAAACAAAAACTAGGCAAGATCCAGAGGATAGCTTGCCTAGAAATCACAGGGGCCATGTCTTCAACCCCGTCAGCCGCCATGGCGGTGTTGCTGGATCTGAGCCCTCCCACACACACACGCACACAAACACACACTTGGTTATTATGGGGGAGGCCAGGCTAGAACTATACAGACTAGCCTGCAATGGTAGACTGAAGATCAGGGTTCAGAGGCCACTGCAAAATTCAGTAAATGGTGAAGGGGCCCATGCTTGCAATGAGGGTAGACTTCGCGGGCCCGCGAATCTGCAGGGAAAACAATTTTAGAGCAGAAATCCCCAACCGCGAGGCATGGCGGGAGGAGACGCCGGGCATACCACGAGGCGCGCTCGTCTGGGTCACGGACGGATCCGGCGGGGAGCTTGGGACAGGGCAGGTGTTTATTCGGAAGGACCGAGGATAAGTTATAGTATTTCCCTCGGAGCCCATGCAATGGTCTCTCAGGCCGAAATGTACGCCATCCTGCACTGTGTGCGGAAAAAGAGGTGGGCTACACAAACAAGCGGATCCTCATAGCCACAGACAGCCAGGCAGCCCTTAAGGCCCTAAGTAACCCACGGGTAAATTCCTGGCTGGTGAGTCAGTGCCGAGACGAGACGAGCGACCTGGCTGGGCAGAATGAGGTCACCCTCATCTGGGTGCCGGGTCACCCGGGGATCAAAGGCAATGAAGAAGCTGACAGTCTCGCGACGAGAGGGTCAGCAGAACTATTTATGGGACCAGAACCGGCTCTGGGCTTGACAAAGAGCACTGCCAGGAGAGTCATTAAGTCCTGGGTCAGAAATCAACAAAAGGTGTACTGGGCAGACTGTTCAGGGCTCAGACGTGGGAAGTCAATAATTTACGAACGCAGTTCAAAGAGAGCGCTGCTAAATCTTAGCAGCTCAGAAATATAACAGGTCGCTTGACGGGACACATGGCGGTCAAGAAACACCGGCATAAAATGGAGCGGTTCGAGGGGGACCTCGCATGCAAACTCTGCGGCGAGGGGGCGGAACCAGACCAGCACATATTGTGCCTGTGTAAAGACAACTGATCTACGGTCAGTCTATATCGGAGACAGAGCATTATAAAACTTCACCCTACCAATCGCTGTGCAGACTGGTTCAAGGCACAGTGATTTTGGAATGGGTGGAGTGAAGAGACTAAGGGCATGCACAATAGGCCAAGGGCTGCAGTGCCGTCTGGGTGGCAAAGCAACGGACGAGCCCGGAGGGAGAAAAAAATACAGTCTATTATATAAACCAGCTTACCAAATTTGGTGGCGTTGGCTCTTTTATTTCCAGAAATACGAATTTTGTTCAAAAGAAAAGCCAAAATTTTCTAGGAAAAACTGTCGCCATTTTCGTGGACAACGATTTTGTCGAAACCACTTGCAAAAGGAACTTATCCACCAAATTTTATAAAGATTGTCATTATTTTTGGAGTTATCGGTTATCGATTCTATGGCCATTTAGTGATCAAGAGAAATACCACCATCAACTAAAATATTTATCTCGATTACTACATGTGCTATATTCCACTATACGCGTTTTATGATCGCTTATTATACACCAACACTTACTCACTATTGGCAGAATCCCTCTATCTTATTTATATTGTCCTTAGAGTAGTTCCAAACCTCTACATTGTTCAATATTTCTCATTTCTAGTTCATTTTCGAAATATAATTCTAGAGTATTCGCTGTAACCAACACGTTTTACAATAGAAGATCATAAACCTAATTCGCATAGAGACGGATGTGACTCTCTCTCTCTCTTTATATATATATATATATATATATATATATATATATATATATATATATATATATATATATATATATATATATATATATATATAGATAGATAGATATAAACATATGAAAATTGAAACTGACCCGGGATATGGGTTCTAGGGGACCTAGTTTGCGCTCATTTGAAGATTTGTTTCTGATACGTATATCGCTTCATCTTCAGTAGCTAAAAAACAGTTACTTCAGACAATAAAGCGAGTAAGAACAATTGTATAATTTTTAATTTTGCGGAATTATTGCGTGATTGTGAACTCGGTTTTAGTAACATACAACGTGTGTTCTTTATTATAACAGAAGTCAGAAGTAACTTTCCGATAGCATTACATCCACTTCTACACAATATCAAATGTGTACGTATATACATTTCTGTGATGAATACCAAAAAGTTATCGCTGCCCCTAGATCATGGTCGCATTCAGCTTGTATACAATATACAACTAAAACGAAGTAACAGTCGTTACGGGAGAAATACTGTACTGTCTATCAAGGGAAACTACTGCATGTCGCAGGGCCATTGTAAAGGAGAGTAACGAAGGATTTATTATTTTAATTTTACTAGTGCTTTTGTTTTCCAGGCTAAATGCACCGACGTGCCCAATTAAAGCTCTACGCAGTTTGGTTTATTTTTGTGTCGTCAATTAATTGTAGTTTTGTTAAGAGCTCTTTAGATACAAGATTATCATATAGTAAAGCATAGACATAAATTAATATGCTGTATTACGTGAGCCAGCGAAAGCACAAATAGCCTAAGGTGCGTTATGGTAGAACTTTTCTACGGAAGCTGCCTAAAAATAACAGGCTATTGAATTGAAAGTCTATAACTTTAGCTACTTCCAAAGCATCAGATACCTGAATTTTCGTAGAAAAAATTCACTAATGGGAAGATCCCAACTTTTGAATTTTGAAACAATTTTTGCAAATAAGCGCATACTAGGACCCCTAGAACCCATATTTGTGATTTTGGTTGTTGCCCTTGAATTGTAGGTCTTCCGAATGATGCTGCAATTGTGCACTGGTTGCCTGTTGTGACATCGTGTATTTTTGCTTCTTCATCCAGAGTGTTCCCATCATCACCTGGCTATACCGTACTGATGATAGCTAATAAGCTTGAAACACGTGTATGCGGTTGTCTCCTCGCGGCCTTGCCCTTAACCTTTCTCCTTGTATAGTATACAGTAATGCCGTGTTAAAAATCCTGTTATAAATAGCATGACTCCTGGACTCCGGATGCTCACGCAGGTGATTTCGTTGCCTCCGTGTCGATTTTGGTTGTTGCCCTCGAATTGAGGGTCTACGGAATGATGCTGCAAATGTGCACTGGTTGCCTATTGTGACTCCGTGTATTTTTGCCTCTTCATCCAGAGTGATCCCATCATCACCTGGCTATACCGTTCTGATGATAGTATGCGGTTGTCTCCTTAACCTTAACCTTTCTTATATATATATATATATATATATATATATATATATATATATATATATATATATATATATATATATATATATATATATATATATATATATATATATATATATATATATATATATATATATATATATAGGCTGTTTCAAAAAACATGCACCATCGCTCGTGGGGCAATTCTTACTAAAAAATAAGAAAAAAAGTTCCTGTGCACATGGGTCCGGAAACGCATAGTTTCCAATATACAGGGAGTTGAATTTTAATTTTTTTTTAATTTTTTATAAATAATTTCAAAACCACTGGATTGATTTTAATGAAACTTGGAACTTGAAAGTGTATTATGAAAGTGCATATTTTCAAGTGAAAATCTGCTTACAACTGCGTCAGTGGCGTGCGTACGGGGTAACTGTAAAAATTCATTTGGGGAAAAAATATGTGCGCCACTGTCTTTTTCCAATTTTGATACATCAGTTATGAAGCTTATTACATAAGCCACAAAAGCTGCCTCTTGGTATCTTTTCGTTTAGGGTATCCCCCAGGAGATATGATTAATTTTATAAAAAGGGGCAAAATACCGATTCGTTGGAGTAATGAAAACAGTAATCGTAAAGTGCCATGAAACTATAATTTTTGACAGTTCTCTAAATTCTACAATTTTGAAGTGCTTTGTAGGCGTCAAAAGAGTTTTCGTGCTATTCTTTAAATTTTGATACGGTGCAGTATTTTCGTTTTTAGTTATTTGTTGATACTGAGCTGCTCATTAATATTATTTCCTCCTCTCAAGATGGTTTTCATTAAGTACACTTCAGCGGATTTGACTGATATGTTGTTAATTTATGGACAAACAAATCAAAATGCTAGACAAGCTGTGCGAGTTTATCAGGAAACTTATCCGCAAAGAAGAACTCCTGACAAAAATATTTTCCCACGTATTGTAAGACATTTGAGAGAAACTGGTTCTTTAAAACCTTTAAAAGCTGACTCTGGACGCAGAAGATACCGCCGAACTGTACGAGTTGAAGAGGCAATATTAAATAGAGTTGAACGTGATCCTAGTACAAGTACGAGTATTATTGCCACCGAACTGGGTAATATTTCGGCATCATCAGTTCACAGAACTCTGAAGGATCAAAGTTTATATCCCTATCATTTTACACGTGTCCAGGAACTTCTACCTAGAGACTTTCAACCAAGGGTAATGTTTTGTCAGTGGTTCTTAAACAAACTTAGGCACGACCAACATTTTTCTAAACGTGTACTATTTACTGATGAGGCGTCATTTACGCGAAAAGGTATCGTAAATTTTCACAATTTACATACATGGGCCGATGAAAACCCACACTCTCTAAGAGTTGCGAAATCGCAGTATCAATTTTCCATCAATATTTGGGCTGCTATTATTGAAAATCACATAATTGGTCCTGTTGTTCTACCGAATCGTCTTGACCATGAATCATAATTAAACTTTTTACAAAATGATTTGCCGTTGTTACTACCGCTTTTTATGAGAAATTGTACAATGTGGTTCCAGCATGATGGTGCGCCCGCACATTTTGCAGCAGTTGTAAGAACATATTTAGCCAACACATACGGTCACCGATGGATTGGTCGTGGAGGTCCGGTGTCATGGCCTCCTCGATCTCCGGACCTGAATCCTCTCGATTTTTATTTGTGGGGTCATTTAAAAGAAATAGTGTATAAAACACCAGTAAATACATGAGAAGAATTGTTGGGTAGAATAGAATATGCATTTGACAGCATTAGAGAAGATAATATATTTGCAAAAGAGTAAGAAGATCTTTGCGCAGAAGGTTAAATAATTGTAACGACGCTAATGGTGGTCACTTTCAACATTTTCTTTAGCTTTGTTATTAAAGTCAATTGAGTAATGTACAAAAAACAAGAGTTTGGAAAAATCATGGTGTCTTTACGATTACTTTTTTCATTTTTTATTTTTATTTTTTATTTATCATTTTTTATCAATGTTTGTAATATTCATTTCAATGTTTATCACCAATAAGTTTTACGTAGGTTAGTTATTTGCACGTTTATTGCTGTAATGTTTACTGTATGTTTTGTTTTTCATATTCTTATGGTTGCGGTAAGCATATATTATTATTATTATTATTATTACGCCGACTAATCGGTACTTTACCCCTTTTTATAAAATTAATCATATCTCCTAGGGGATACCCTGAACGAAAAAATACCAAGAGGTAGCTTTTGTGGCTTATGTAATAAGCTTCATAACTGATGTATCAAAATTGGAAAAAGACAGTGGCGCACATATTTTTCCCCAAATGAATTTTTACAGTTACCCCGTACGCACGCCACTGACGCAGTTGTAAGCAGATTTTCACTTGAAAATATGCACTTTCATAATACACTTTCAAGTTCCAAGTTTTATTAAAATCAATCCAGTGGTTTTGAAATTATATATAAAAAATTTAAAAAAAAATTAAAATTCAACTCCCTGTATATTGGAAACTATGTATGTATGTATGTATCACACCGATAACTCAAAAAGTAATGGGCCAATTTTGATAAAATTTGGCAAGTGCCTTCCCTTTGTAAATGGCTTGGACATGTTTGTTAGTCAGGAAAATGAGACGAGGTTTTCTGGGAAAATTTTGAAATTTTTATCTCAAAAAATAATTGGCCGATTTTGATAAAATTTGGCGTGTACCTTCCCTTTGTAAATGGCTTGGATAAGTTCGTTAATTGGGAAAATCAAACCTGGTTTTCCGGAAAAATTTTGAGTTTTCATTTGAAAAAAAAATTATCTCAAAAAATATAAAAGCTATGATAACCAAAATTGGTAGGTAGGTTTACTATATTTAAAAAGTAAACTATACACCAAAACTTAGATTTCTATGTTACAAGAAAAAAAGGTTGTAATAAAATATTTTGTGCCAGATCATTTCTATGAAAATTCACTACCATAACGCACTTGCTGCGTCCAGGCTTTTTAATTAATCTAAACCAAAACATACAGAATCAAATTGTAAAGTATTGGCTGTATCTAATAAGCAGTAATGGATTTTAATGAAAGGTCACCTAACGCGATTCGAAAAACTAAAATCCCGATGCATGTGGTAAACGACTACTAGTAATAATAATAATAACATTTATTTAAATGTTGATTTTGCTACCAAATTGCTAAATGACAGCTGTAACCGCATTTTCGTGTAATTTGGTGTTGCAGTATGAGTTTGAATATTCATGTAAGTCACAGTTAACTATGGCAATAGTGACGCTTTTGGTATAGTGCGGCCCGTTATTTCATCTCATTGTTCTCTGTCCCCTGACCTGTTTTGTATTGATTTGCTGGAATGCTAAGCCCATGTCATGTCATTTAATCCAATGTTGCAGTGGACAAAGGTTAACTATAAACCTACTGGACTAAAAGCTTACTGTCCTATAGTAGCTGTTTATGTCGCATAATTCTGTAAATAAAGTCTATGGGGTATGTGTGGATTTTCCTTCAAGTTGACTTTTATGTGGCTTATAATATACTATTATGTTCTCAGGGTGGAATACGTTTTTATATGTTATCGATACTCAGGTTAATAGAATATGTATAGATTGTTCTTGAAATATGTTTAACCTCGACTCCATCCTTGCTAATATTATGCTGTATCAAAAGTAATTAAATTAAAAAATTTCGGGACGCAGCAAGTGCGTTATAGTCGTGAATTTTCATAAGAATTTAACACTATTATTATACGGCATATTAGTAACGTTAATACTTGAAACTTACACACTTACTTATTTAGGCGTTTTAAACAAACATTAAATATTGTGCAAAACGTATGAAATCTGTGCATATTGTTTCTCCAAATGTCAGAATAAAACATTAAAAAAAACATACACCCATACACCTGGATTCGATCACGTAACCATCTGTTTAGGAGGCAAGCGCGATGCCCCCTGCGTCATTTAAACACACGTCGACTAACGTTTTATTTGTGTGATACTTTATTTCGGCTTAATACCCGGGATATTGGACTCCAAACTAACATGGGGGTCGCAAATAGAACGGGTTGTAAGGAAGGGAGTAGCGACCCTCTGGCAGCTGTATCGAGTGATAGGGAGGACCTGGGGAGTTAATCCTCGGATCCTTCACTGGATCTACACTGCGATCGTCAGGTCGAGAATCCTCTATGGGGTGTTGGTCTGGTGGTGCGGTGTGAACCAAACTACCAGCAGGAAACTGGCCAAACTCCAAAGGCCGGCAATCCTGGGTATCACAGGCGCCATGAGGACGACACTCTTAGCCGCGATAGAGGTCCTGTTGATGCTGCCACCGCTTCCCATATGTGTCGGGAGGGAGGCGATGGCGTCGCATCTCAGAATGCGAGACGCAGGAAACTGGTGCGGAGAGGGAGTAGTAATAGGGCATGTAAGAGTCGCCAAGGAGGTGGAAAAGGAAATTCCGATTTCCGCCATAAACATGCGGAATGGCGAGGATGATATTAGGTTGACTAGGCCATACACCCTCAGAATCCCCAATGGGGATCAGTGGAGGGTTGAATTCCAGCCCGCAAGCCTGGTTTGTTTCACAGACGGATCGCGGCTGAAGGACCAGCAATCCTCCGGGGCAGAAATATACATAGAGGGCCTGGGGGTGCGCGACAGCTATGCCCTTGGCGCGTATACTACGGCATTCGAAACAGAGGTCTACGATATCCTGTCTGTGGCCAACAGACAGGATGTGGAGAGGAGTCCAGAGAAATGTGTGTACATCTGCTCGGACAGCCAGGCAGTCCTCCGGGCAGTCTGCGCGGCCAGAATCAGGAGTGCGCTGACGCCCTCAGAGGGTTAGCCAGGACAAAGGAGGTACAACTAGTGTGGGTTCCGGGACACTGTGGCGTGGCGGGGAATGAAGTCGCGAATAATCTCGCAAGGCTTGGTTCCAGGCGGCCGTTCTGTGGCCCGGAGCCAGCCATAGCTATAAGTAGAACGTCGGTCTCCGTCGCCTTAGACAGGTGGACGGAGGAAGCAATGAAACGGCACTGGGGGTCTGTTGGTGGCTGCAGGCAGGAGGGGGACCTCGTGGAGGGGCCGGACAGAGATAAAGCTGTCTGGATACTCGAAAGGAGTCGACCTGCGCTTCGCCGCATCCTTGGGGTGCTGACAGGCCACTGCGCCATTAGAAGACACCTCACATTGATAGGCGTAGAGAGCGATCCCATTTGCCAGGAATGCGGCCAGGATAAAGAAACGTCCTACCACTACCTGTGTGAATGCGAGGCTTTTGGGAGCCTTCGGGGTAATTGTTCGGATCGAGGACTCTGGAGAGGAATCAGGTAAGTACCGTCTAATTGAAGACCGTCACGGCCTTCATCTTGAGGTCAAGGCGATTTGGCTACGAAACCGAGGAGGAGTAGAGCATGGTTGCTGGGTTGCTGGAGTTGGCAAAAAGGGCCAATAGTGGCCTACTTGCTTGGTGTTGGCCTCCCCACCACTGCTACTACTACTACTACTACTGCCCGGGATATTATATTCAAAGTATACGTGAGAAATAAAAAAATAGTAGAATTGCCATTGAAACACATCCCACGGCTGTTTCGGTCTTATACAACGTCTTATGTATAAGTTTAAACACAAATTATTTTGGAATAATTTTTAATAGACTTGATGTAAATAAAGCTGTATAGATACAGCTTGATTTTGTTTACATTTCTGCTATATTATCATCACATCTATACCACTTGTTAGGTAAAATACAGAGAGAGAAGAATCCAAGGCAAATTCGTTTATGTTTTAACTGCCGGACGTCCTTTTTAAGATCTCGTTATAACTTTATCTACCGAGTTTCGGAATAACTTTTATATCAAGGAGGCAGTTCAAGCAGGGATCTATTAATCAGTGGCGGGGAAATATTGCTTTTTATGGGCTTGGCGATATAAACACTCTCGTAGGCATCTAATTTCATTGGTAGTTTAACATTTTTTATAACCTCAGATTTTCTTTATCTATGTGGTTCTTATTATCCCAAATATGCTGTCCCATGCGTGACCCGTCAATACTACCGTAACTCAGCTGTGCCAAATGTTCCTTAAATCTATTTTCAATGGTTCTTGGTAAACGAAAGCTATTGAATATTACAAGTAACCTCGGTCGTCCAGAGATAAGAACGTGTGCCTCTGAACAGAAGGGTACTGGGTTCGATTCCCAGGTTTTCCCTTTCACTTTTTTAGTACAAACTGTTATAAATTAACATCAACCGAGGTTATGGCATTGTATTTTAGCAAGTTGGATGTCTGCAAGTTCCGCCCTTCGGAGGGGGGGTGAAGCTGTTGATCCCCTGTGCATGCGATGTTGGGCACGTTAAAGACCCGTACCCTCCTTACATAAAGACAGCGGTTCGACAAAATTTCCAGCATGATGTGGTGAAACTGCGCCCTGGCGACGGTGATTGGCCATAGTTGCGGAAATAGACCGACGTTAAAGTAAAAAAAAAAATTATAACCACAGATGAACTTTTTTGGAGCAAATTTTTTGGACATAATTTTCATGAAAATACATTGCGTAGATCATTTCTATGTAAGTTCACTACCGTAACAAACTTACTGCGTCCAAACGTTTTTCGGTTTACAAAGAAAGTGCTTTAAAGCGCGACGTTTTAGTTAAGAAAGAAATCGCTTATTCAATAGGAATTCAATGAGTTATAAATCGATAAGGCTTCTTTCTGAGCAAACTTTTAAGTCGTGATAGAAAACGTTAAATGTTTTGAAGCCTGTGAGTGGTTCAAAGAAGATTAGCGCTAAATTAACCTGCAAATTATAATCTAATTAGCTCCTCAATATTACATATTTAACTTGCATGGTTAATCTTATTTATTCAGTAAAAAACTCGGGACGCAGCAAGTGCGTTATGGTAGTGAATTTTCTTAAATATGTTTTTATTGCAAATATGTCTGTTTTCTTATTATTTAAGAAAGCAGGCATCAATTTTGGTTACCAGTATAACCTTATAGTAAAAACAATGTGCCATGTTTCATAAAAATAACTTTATTGTGTGAAAATGTACAAAAATTTCCAAAAGTAAACTTAAAGTGTTCCCGCAAAAACTCGTTTCTTGGTTAACCTTATAGGTTAATAGCAAATTGAGCTATTCAAATTTGAAGCATTTAATGAAAATTTGCTACCATAACGCACTTGCTGCATCCAGAATTTCTTTTCTTACAAACATGCATTATATTTCGATGGTAAATGCAAAAATGCAATAACATAAGGCGTGTTTGATAAAAAAAATAAGAAAATTTGTATCACCAACGACTTATGGGCCACACTATGATTGTAGAAATATTTTTTTAAGATGTAGCTCAAGACACCCTATAAGTAATATATAAAAAAATTCATATCTTGTATAATAACGGATATATTGAGCTTTATTGATTTTTAAGAAAATTCGACAAAAATTATATACCACTAAACGATAAACTCTATAGCTAAGGCTACTGCCAAGCATCAGAGAAAGGGTCTATTTTAAATGAATTTTCTGGAAATATTTTAGTAAAATGAAGGACAATGACGTTTGAAACTAACACTTCAGGGTTTGTAAAACATTCTTCTTGAGACATTTTCTTTCCACAGCCCGTACTAGATTCAAGTTATTTGCCTAAATGTTGCCAATTTTTGACGTTTTAAATCGCAACTTTGACATTTGGAGGAAAATCCCAATAAATTTTTATTTAAATGCCTATAACTTTTTTGTCTTTTGATCTACAGAGCTAAATTTTTGCAGGTAGCTTACTTATAATGATATAAACCCGCGCACCAAATTTGGTTGCCCTTACTTTGTTAATTTTGGAGATATCAATTTTTTACAATTTTTTTCGAAAGAAAACTCAAAATTTTTCGAGAAAACCTGGGCCGATTTTCCTGGCTAACTAACTTATCCAAGCCATTTGTAAAAGGAAGGTACTTACCAAATTTAATCAAAATCGGTCCATAATTTTTTGAGTTATCGGTGTGATACATATATATATATATATATATATATATATATATATATATATATATATATATATATATATATATATATATATATATATATATATATATATATATATATATATATAAACATATAAAAATTGAAACTGACCCCGGATATGTGTTCTGGGGGGCCTAATTAGCGCACATTTGAAGAATTTTTTTCAAAATTCAAAAGTCGAGATCTCCTCATTAGTGAATTTTTTTAAGAAAATTCACTAAAATAGCTAACCCAATTGAATTACTCTATCCTAATCTTTATCTTAATGCATGACATATTAAGTTTATAAGCAGAGAGAATGGAAGCCATACACGAATTAAGAAAATAAATAAATCTCTTATTCCGCATTGTCATAATGACAGTTTAACACGCATGGGCTGACCTGCATATGGTTCGATTTTAGTTTCAATTCGTTTTTGAATTAACTTGTACTTTTACGTCTGCGAATGAATAAAAACCTATGAGGAAGAAAGAGCTTGTTTTCTTACCCCAATGTTTTGCAGGTGGATTGATTACACCTTAGCTAACTAGTCGGTTTTGCTAAGTAGCGTCGGAAGAAGAATATGTTGAAGATGTGGACTGTATATGGACTGTATTTATAACTCGAGGTGCACTGGATTCCAAAAGATTTCAATAATAGACTTTTTTATATTTGTATATGTTGTATTGTTACTATATACACTTTAAACTTACATTCGCCAAATTTCATCTCTCAATCCTACAGACACATCTGCTTCTCAAAATTTCCGAACATACAGAAACCAATTAAATAAGATTATTAACAAAACAAAGGATTTATATTATGGAAAACAAATAACCAGTACTAGCAATACTAAAGAACTTTGGAATATAATTAAAGATGCAACCAATTTTAAGAATTCATGCAATAGGTCCCCAATTGACTCTATTCAGACCGCCAATAACAGTATTGTTAAAGATACCAACATAAATGCCACTGAATTTAATGAATATTTTGCAAATATAGGAGGTAAATTATGTAATTCCACCGACGATACTGGGGTAAATCCATTAGACACAGTCGCTTATAATCCTAAATGCATTTTTTTGAATCCTGTCACTAAGTATGAAATAACAAAACACATTAATAGCATAAAAACAGCACAAAATAATGGCCATGACTCGATCAGTAGCAAGATTGTTAAAATGTTTCATTTCTATTTGACAAAGCCTCTGACACATATCATTAATACGATTCTCCTCACAGGAATTTTTCCATGTATATTTAAAAAAAGTACTGTAATTCCATTGTATAAGAGCGACGATAAACTAGTTTTGGGAAACTACCGTCCTATTGCTCTGACTAATGTCTTTAGTAAAATAGCTGAGAAATGCATTAAAGAGAGACTTACTAACTTTCTTGATAAATGCAATCTAATTAAAAACTGCCTATTTGGTTTTCGTAAAAATCTTTCCACCGAAGATGCCATTGTTAGTGTAACAGAAGAAATATACGATTCCATCAACAAAAATAAAAAATGTTTGAGTATTTTCCTTGACTTAGCCAAGGCTTTTGACACTGTCACACAGTATTTTTTTGTTGAAATTAGAAAAAATTGGTGTCAGAGTCACTGCTCTCAATCTGTTCAAGTCATATCTCTGCGGTCGTAAACAAAGGGTCCGTGTCGGTGCAGCACTTAGTAAATATAAAGAAGTAACTTGCGGAGTTCCACAGGGAACAGTACTCGGTCCAATTTTGTTCCTCATTTACATAAACGATATACACAATAACTATATCAACGGCAAGACAGTTTGCTACGCAGATGACACCGCTCTTATTTTTACCTCAAACACTTGGGATGATGTCATTGCCTCATCTTCTGCAGGATTGTCAAAAATTTGCTTCTGGTTACGTAAAAACAAACTGAGTCTTAACCTCTCAAAAACTAAATTCATAACATTCAGTACTACTATTGCGAAATTGCCAAATTTGCCTCACTTGAGAATTCATGATTATGATTGCCCTAATAATGTTATTTATAAATGTAGTTCTACTATATCTAGTGTAGATAATGTAAAATATCTAGGCATTTTCATAGATAATCAGCTTAAATGGAATATGCACATTGATTGTATAAACAATAAAATAAGGAAAACTATATATAAATTTAAGCAGCTAAAAAAATGTATACAATTAAAATGGTTAAAGGTTGTTTTCAACTCATTAGTTCAGCCAATTCTAACGTATGGAATTGTAACTTGGGGAGCTGCATATAAAGAAAGATTCGTTCATTTGTCGGTCACACAAAAATGGATCATAAAAGTTATATTAGGAAAGCCTCGATTATATCCTTCCCATTTGGTATTCAGTGACAGTAATTTATTGACCATCAGAGAACTATTTGTGATTGCCGTTCTCAAATATACACACAAAACGGCATCTGTGAAACAAAATTTGCCTCATGGTAAAAATACTAGAGCCGCTTTAAATTGCAATTTGTTTACGCCCTATAAAAGAACTACCGTAGGTCAACAACATATCTCATTTCTGGGTCCTAAAATCTATAATGCCTTACCGCTCTATTTAAAACTTTCAAATACTACCTGCTTCAATAAAAGTTGAAATTATGGTTCTCTTGCAATAGGACAAGTTTTATGACCGGATTATCAGAATGGTTTTAATACCTGATAAACACTAGACCTTCGACAGATTCAACATTCATTCATATAATTTATTTATCGCACGGCTACTTTCAGGATTCTCATTGATGTCATGATAGTCTGTGTTATCTTTAAACATCTATATCAATTCAATGGTCACCTTATCTGGATAGTTTTCATTGCTCTATATGTACATTTATTTCATTTATCAGCTCACAATTAATTTAGCAAATGTTCTCTCACCCATCTTAGCAATATTGATCATGTTTTAGCTTAGTCTATTTTTTGGCACTGTACTATTGCACTTACAATTTAATCTATTGTACCTCTATGCACACACAAATCCTATGGATTTATAGTGCTATCTAATATATGTACTACTTATTTGTATATATACAATTATATTGCGTTATTTGCATTTACCTTCTAGATACATGTGTATCTGTTTATATTGATGTGTAAATATGTAGATATATTTGTACTCTTATTCTCTGTAATTGACAAGTTGATCAAGTATTATTATATTATTATTATTTATTTACAATTTTCGGTTTTACACTTGATTTAATGGGTTATTCAGGAGATTTCACAATCTTATTAGCTACTTGCTATTGCATTTAACTGCGCGTATACTTTATAATTTCGAAGAAAACACTGACTTTTCACTGTAATACTGTACGAACGGAATTTCTGTAGGAAGATTGGAGCTTGAGCTGAAGTGGCGTAATCACACTAGCGATGTTTAGGTAGAAGATCGGGATCTTAGAAGTCCCAAAAAGCGATGAAGATGAGATTAGTTGTAGAACGGCACTGTAGAATTGAACTAGCTTAAACACGCGAGCGGTGTTTAAGTAGAAAATTAGGAACTCGGGGTCAGAAGAAGCGAAGAAGATGAGATCTATCGTAGAACTGACTTGTACCTTGCGAATGGCTTGCTTTTATCGAGCTGTCGCGTAACGCTAGGTGACGTAGTTGACATAACATAATGTCAGTAATACATAATAGCCAACTAGGTAGAAGCATTATTCCTAGTGAAGAAAATCTACTGGGTGCATCTAAAGAATACGTCAACGGCAGCTAAAGCTATTTACTATAAAGAACCTAACGGTATATAAGTATTCTTTGTATGGCATTGTTTCGTAAACCTAATGCGATACAGACGGCTAGAGGATAAAGATTACCAGCAAATTGGAAAAGATTGTGAAATTCGGAGATAAATAATTCCACGTAGAAACTTAAATGATAGTGCAACCGAATGAAAGTAAAGAGAAAGAAAACTTTGTGTTGGTTGTCTTTGTAATTAATCCAGCTTATCTACGCCACAATTTAACCCATTCAATCCTGAAAATATTTTTTGTAGAAAAATTGTTTAAACGTTTTGGTTTGTTTCCTCCATTAGTGTATCTAGTGATGTGAAAAAATAAAAATGTCTGGACGCAGCAAATGCGTTGTGGAAGTGAATTTTCACAAAAATGTTTTTAATAGCAAATATGTCTCTTTAATGCAAGCAGGCATCAATTTGGTCACCGGTGTAACCTAGACAGTGGAAAAAATGTACCATATTTTATCAGAATAACTTGTACAGAAAATGTAAAGAAATTTTCCGAAAAAAAACTTAAAATTTTTCCGAGATAACTCGTTTCCAAGCCAACGAACCTTAGGAAGCATATTGAGTTATTGCATAAGAACAATTATATTGAGCTTTACCGTAGAAATGCGTCACCATATATATATATATATATATATATATATATATATATATATATATATATATATATATATATATATATATATATATATATATATATATATATACATATATATATATATATATATATATATATATATATATATATATATATATATATATATATATATATATATATATCTATAAAGATATGTATTCTAGGGGGCCTAGTTTGCGCTGATTTGAAGATATCTTTTTAGAATTCAAAAGTCGCCGTCTCCTCATTGACGAATTTTTTCTGCGAAAATTAGATAAAAATTATAGACCGCTAAACCATAAACTTAACTAAAACTACAGCCAAAGCATCAGAGAGAGGGTCTATTTGAAATGAATTTTCTGGAAATATTTTAGTAAAATGAAGAGCAATGATGATTGAAGCTGAAACTTAAGGGTTTGCAGAACACTATTTACATAATACGTATTTCCTTCTGATTCTTTGCCTAAAAGTTGCCAATTGTGACTTTTCAAATGGCGACTTTCTACGTTTTGAGGAAACCCCCAATTTTTTGTCTTTAAACTTACAGACCTACATTTTGGTAACTGGTTGTTCCCTCTTTATATATATATATATATATATATATATATATATATATATATATATATATATATATATATATATATATATATATATATATATATATATATATATATAATTAATTGAAACTGACCCTGGATATGGATTCTATTCAAGAATTTTTTTCTAAATTTTAAAGTTGCGATCTCCTTATTAGTGAATTTTTTGTAAGAAAATTCACTACAACAAGCAGTTGTGAAGCCATTGAAAAAGTTTACGACTGCATTAAATATGGAACGGTTTCACTAAGTTAGGGCAAGGACAAATAAACAGATATCCTGTTCAAATTGAATTAAGTTTTAGAACTTTCATCTCTTCTTTGTCAGATTATTTTTTTATTCAAAAACTCGCCAAAAGATTCATGGGAATAACAACAATCTGACTAGATGTAAAGTGAAATGAGATTTAAAAAATTTTATAAAAAGTAAAATCACTCACTAGGATTAGAACTCGTCATGTAGGAGTCCATTATCCGATGTACATGCCTTAGCCAACTTGGATACGCTCGACATGTATGTACCAGCAGGTAAATCACGTAATACATGTTAATCGTCTAACGTCTACTATTTATACACAAAACAATTTTTATATACAATGGATTTTTTGCTCATATTTTAACGAAATAAAAAAAACATTTCGTGTCGTATTTTTCACTCACATTCGTACTCCTACCATCACAATTATCAATTCTGACCTTTCAACGTTCTTGAATCAGATTTGATTAATTAAAAATTAATTTACCTCTAACTTTTCTGTCTTTTAACATATAGATCTAAATTTTGGTACGTGGGATATATATAAACATATAAAAATTGAAACTGACCCTGGATATGGGTTCTAGGGGAACTAGTTCGTACTCATTTGAAGAAATTTTTCCAAAATTCAAGTCGGGATCTCCTCCTTATTGATTTTTTTTAAAGAAAAAATTCACTAAAGGAATAACTCCTAATAGTCTATTTTTTGCTATATAGGGCGTTTTTTAAAAGAACAGTAAGGCTACTTGTATAAACTTAGTCAATTTTTTGGTTG
Source organism: Tillus elongatus (assembly GCA_964006375.1). Taxonomy (NCBI): domain Eukaryota; kingdom Metazoa; phylum Arthropoda; class Insecta; order Coleoptera; family Cleridae; genus Tillus; species Tillus elongatus. The sequence continues at coordinate 25,212,568 of OZ023266.1, read as the reverse complement.
TTTTGGTTGTTTCCTATTTCCAAAACGACAAAGGTGATACACTTATAATTACCATGCAGAGTGATAATTGAAAAAACAGTCTTTAGGATGTAATGCATTACATGCACTACATTTATTACAACGAGGCTTTCTGGTGACATACAGCCTTGTCTGATCGATATGGTATACCACTGGATGATCAATTCGATTAAATCGTGATTGCTCCCTGAAACTGCTAGGCTTTTTGGAGGTGCCGTTTTACCAAGCACTCTGTGTATAATATATATATATATATATATATATATATATATATATATATATATATATATATATATATATATATATATATATATATATATATATATATATGTATATGTATATATATATATATATATATATATATATATATCTATATATATATATATATATATATATATATATATATATATATATATATATATATATTTTAAACGAGCTGATAAAACTTCCAAAAAAATTAGTGTGCTGAATGCAGAAAATAAAGATCTTCCAAATGATGTAAGACTCGACCCATGTTCCGAAATATAAGGGTTGTTATCACCACCCGTAAGTGGTTGATATGACAAAGTTCAGTTTTATGTCAAAACATGTCCCCGTCAATATTAAAATTGACGTGTTTCAGCGTTTCTTAAAACAAAATTTTTCTGGGCGCAAATCGGTCTGTCTCGTTTTCAATGCGCCACACTATATATATATATATATATATATATATATATATATATATATATATATATATATATATATATATATATATATATATATATATATATATATATATATATATATATATATATATATATATATATATATATATATATATATATATATATATATATATATATATGTAGGGTGGCGCATTAAAAAGGAGACAGACCGGTTTGCGTCCAGAAAAATTTTGTTTTTAGAAACGCTGAAACACGTTAATTTTAATATTGAGGGGGACATGTTTTGACATAAAACTCAACTTTGTCACATAAAACCCTTAAGGGTGGTGATAACAACCCTTATATTTCGGAACATGGGTCGAGTCTTACATCATTTGAAAGATCTTTATTTTCTGCATTCAGCACACTAATTTTTTTGGAAGTTTTATCAGCTCGTTTAAAAATTATTCACAGTTGAAAATGCAAAAACGCATTTCATTCATTCCGATAAGAAATCTGCTGATAGTCAATGTTTTGCTGGTTTGTAACCAAAAAAATGACTATCAGAACATCTGTTATCGGAATCAGAGAAATGCGGTTTATTATTTCAGTTCATCGGTCGGTTTGATACTTGATAGTACTACCGAAAATTAATTTCACAATGGTGTATTCTGTAGAACAAAGAGTTGAAATAACTACTCTTTTTTCAAAAACGATGACTGTGCTAACCGTACCGCAAATTTGCTTAATGAACGACATCCGAACATACATGTTAACAGAAAATACGTTTTGGAATTAGCTGCAAAGTTTCGACTAAGTGGTTCAGTAACCAACAAAAAACGGGATCCTGAACGTGAATTTCCGGTTAGAAATGAGACTACTGAGATTGAAGTTTTAGGACCAATTGCTGCAGACCCAACTTTGAGCACGAGAAAATTGGCCACTGTTTCAAACATCAAAAGAAGAACTATTCAGCGAATATTGAAGCATCATAAATTTCACCCGTATGAAATTGATCTTGTAAAACAACTAAATGAAGATGATTTTGATCGGCGGCTGGAGTCTTGTGAAGTTATGACTGCACGAATAACTAATAACGGGAACTTTCTGTTCAATATCTGTTTTTCAGACGAGTGAACGTTTTTATTAAACTCTACACTCAATCGTCATAATTGTCGTTATTGGACCGATAATAATCCAAGAAATTTTCAAATTTTCACGAAGTCCACGCTCAAACTCCACATAAATTGAATATCTGGACTGGCATTTTTGGAGACCGTTTAATCGGACCAATTTTTCTTGATTGCAATTTGAGTGACGAAATGTAACTAAAAGATATCGCTCACCCTCTACTAATTGACATTTTTGAAAATGATGATCGCTATCAAGAAAATAAATTAGTGTTTCAACAAGATAGAGCTCCTCCGCATTTTTCACAACGTGTTAGGGAGTTTTTTAACAGATAGTTTCCAGAGCAATGGATTGGACGTAGAGGTGCTATTGAGTGGCCCCTAGATCACCGGATTTAACTCCTTCAGACTTCTTTCTATAGGACCATTTAAAGAGTAGAATTTTCGCAACAGAACCGGAGTCTCTGGAAGAATTACGACGGTGCATTGGTGAAGAATGCTGTCTAATAACTTCACAAATTCTCCAGAATGTCAGAGCTCGTTTTGAACAAAAATTGTACTTTTGTATGGAAGCTAGTGGTCAACAATTGAATACTTGCTTAACTGAATAAACATCTTTGAACGTTTGGTTTTGTTTTTTAGTTTTTTTTAACGAAAAATTGACTAATTAGTGCATTTCTTATCACAATGAATGAAATACGTTCTTGTAACTCCAACTGTGAATAATTTTCAAACGAGTTGATAAAACTTCTAAAAAAATTTACGTGCCGAATTCAGAAAAGAATGAGCTTTCAAATGATGTAACACCCGACCCATGTTCCCCATTTAAAATATAAGGGTTGTTGCCACCACCTTTAAGGAGTTGATGTGACGAAGTTGAGTTTTATGTAAAAACATGTCCCCCTCAATATAAAAATTGACGTGTTTCAGCGTTTCTTAAAAAAAAATTATCTGGACGCAAATCGGTCTGTTTTGTTTTCAACAATGTGCCACTCTGTATATATATATATATATATATATATATATATATATATATATATATATATATATATATATATATATATATATATATATATATATATATATATTGACACTTTTTACGACGTTTACGTGAAAAAAAAATTAAAATTTTGGCGCTGATACCATACTTCCACTCGTATTGACGATGCGGAAGTAATTACTTGGATTACTATACAATACTTGTATAGATTCCTTTTACAGAAAAACACTATGCTATCTATGAAAAATCCCTTAAACCTTCATAAAATGTACTAGTTTGTACAGGTTCCTACCGTTTTTTTTTTGTAAGGGAAAGTAGGTTCAACTAGGTGAAAAGAAAACAAGAAGCTATAACGTAAGGATTAAATTCCGCATTTTAGGTGGCGTTTAGCAGCCGACACCGTCTTCTATGCGATGTTAGGTAGGTTAAAGGTCCACGAAATCCTTAAAGTTAGGAGTTTTTGTAACATTATGTAATAGTGAGGTCATTTATGTATAATTTTTGAAGATTGGCCACTTAACGCATCTGAACAAACTTTCTCTATCTCGCTAAAAAAAGAGTTGCTTGTTTGTTTGAAGGATTTTAAAGATGTTTTTGAAGCTGTCGTGAAAAAACAAAATACAATACATTGCAAGATTCCCCTTAAATCAATGTAGTTTCTTAGCGAAAGCGAAGTTGCTTAAATTTGATTCAAACTAAAGTTATAGTGAAATAGAATTGTAGATTGTATTGCTTATTTGATGAAGGTCACTTGCACACATCACTGATGAATTTACAAACCCATACCTCAAATAAAGCTCGCCCACCTGAGCACAATACGTTATCAGAAACTCCCTCTCAATATAAATCGGTCAGCTGGCAATAAATGAGGACACAATACCAGCCTACCGTTGGCTGCTGGTCTATTATAAAATCCAGATACGAGTCGGAAAATAAACGGATAGGTCTCCGAATAATTGAGATCATTCCTCTGTATCCATTGTTAGGGATTTCATGATTATAATCCATTTTTAGTCCCAAAAAGGTAAATCCGCTCACCGGATGCTTATATAGATCATTTGGCAAAAAGCCGGAGGCGCTGTTCAAATAAATATGACACGAAAACAATACGCATGATGGTGTATTTGTGTATTTTTGTGTATGTGGGTGTATTTTTTTAAATGTTATCTGAACAAGGTGAGTTAAGAGGATAATGGCGGATAGTGAAAACAAACTGGGGCTCTTGTGTTTTGTGTGAATTCGAGTTATCTGCCGATTTTATGGTTTTCGATTAAAATACATGTGCAGCTGTTATCCCTATATAATGTTTATAGGTGCATTTTTTGGTTAATATTACCGCATCAAATTTAACCTTAGCGCCTTGAAGTAAACTTAGTATCATATAACGTATTGCAAGAAAGAAAGATTTATTTTATTTCCTATGTACAATTTTCATTTATTCATTCACTGTTCGGTTTCCTTGGCTACGGTTTAGGTAAAACCATTCTCGCAAAAATGTTCTAAGGCACCAAGTTGGCTATTTATTTATATTTAATTTATCACTATTTTTACAGTGTGTAAATAGAACTAAGTAATATCTGCGCTTGTACAATATACACATTTTTTATAAAATCAAGCAGGAACAACTCGTTGTTAGTGAATTTTCTTAAAAAAATTCACTAATCCCGACTTCCGAATTTTGAAAAAATTTCTTCGAATGATCTCTAATTAGGCTCCCCAGAACAATTTCAGTTTCTATAAGTTTATATATATATATATATATATATATATATATATATATATATATATATATATATATATATATATATATATATATATATATATATATATATATATTTGTGTGTGTGTATGTATCACACCGATAACTCAAAAATAAAGGGCTGATTTTGATACAATTTTGTGAGTACCTTCTTTGTGCAAGTGGCTTGTACAAGTTCGTTAGCCTGGAAAATCAGCCCAGGTTTTCCCGGAACATTTTAAGTTTTCTTTCAAAAAAAAATATATATCTCCGAAAATAATACAGTAAGGGAAACCAAATTTGGTACGCGTGTTTGTATTATAAATAGTGAATCATGCACCGAAATTTAACTCTGTAAGTTTAAACACAAGAAAGTTATGGGCAGTTAAAGAAAAAAAATGGAGTTTTCCTCAAAACGTCAAGGTCGCGGTTTGAAACGTCAAATTCGCGACTTGAAACGTCATAATTCGCAATATTTAGGCAAAGAACCTGAAACAAATACTCATTGTGTGAAGAAACTGTTGCAAGAAAAGTGTTCTGCAAACCCTTAAGTTTCTGCTTCGACCGTCATTGTCCTTCATTTTATAAAAATATTTACAGAAAATCCACATAGACATTTATCTGATGCTTTGCTTGTAGGTTTAGTGAAGTTTATGGTTTAACGGTCTATCATTTTTAGCTAATTTTCGTAGAAAAATTCGTTACTGAGAAGACCGCGACTTTTGAATTATAAAAACATGTCATAAAATGAGCGCAAACTTGGCCCCCTAGAATCGATATCCGGGATTACATTCACTTTTTATCTGTTTACATATATACAAGGTGACGCATTTCTACGGTAAAGCTCAATATAATTGTTATTATAGAAGATACGAAAAAAAATTGTATACGCTAATTATAGGGTGTCCTAAGCTGCATCTTATAAACATGTTTTGATTATCACAGGCTGGTCCCTGGTCCATAAGACGTTGGTGATCCCCACAATGTTTTTTCGAAAACCCTTATATTATGCATTTTTGCATTTTTTATCGAAATATGATACATGCTTGTAAGAAAAAAAATCGAAACGCAGTAAGTGCGTTTTGGTAGCGAATTTTCATTCAATCCTTCAAATTTCAATAACACAATTTGCTATTAACCTAAGGTTTGTAGGCTAGGAAACCAACATTTAAGTTTATTTTCGGAACATTTTAGGACATTTTCAAACAATAAGTAAATTTGATAAAATATGGTACACTCTTGGTTGGCTAAACCTTTGTTCTTTTTAGTGAATTTTCTCTTAAAAAATCACTAATTAGGAGATCGCGACTTTTAAATTTTTAAAAAAATTTCTTCGAATGAACGCGATTTAGGACCCCTGAAACCCAAATCCGAGGTCGGTTTCCGATAAGTCAAAAAATAGTACCCTGATGATGCTCAAATTTGGTGAGCACCTTCCTTTTAAAATCGGCTTGGACAATTTCGAGCCAGGAAAATTTTCTCAGTTAAAACAGACTAAACAATGCTTTGTTTTAATTAAATAGTCGAATTCCCCCGGTCCGTCTCAGTGCTGCGCTGACCTTTATCGTACCTAATTTTTACCACTAAATATGCATATAATATCACATATAATGTATGTTTGTAAGAAAAGAAATTCGGGACGCAGCAAGTGCGTTATGGGAGCGAGTTTTTATGAAATGCTTTAAATTTGAATAGCTCAATTTGCTCTTAACTTATATAAGGTTCGTTGGCCAGGAAACTAATTTTTTCGGGAAGATTTAGGGTTTATTTGCGAAAAATGTTTGTACATTTTCAAACAATAACGTTATTTTTATGACATCTGGAACATTAGTTTCCACTATATAGGTTTTACTGGTATCCAAGTTTGATGCCTGCTTTCTTTAAAAAAACACATGTTTGCTATTTAAAATATTTTAATGAAAATTCACTACCATAACGCACTTGCTGCGTCCAGACATTTTTTTAGAATTATGAGGTTCTATGTTACCAATTTTCAGAAATTTAGATAATTATATATAAAGGTTCTATGTTTCCGGCTCTTTCATCTCACGAGACACACATATGTCTATGTAGCCTCCTCACTGTAATATGAAGGAAAATCACTTATAATTTAGCATGTATTTTTAATGTTGGGGAAAATAAGGTTCTGTGTAGCACAAGAAACTAAATTTTAGAAGTTTTTACCAGTTTTAAATAATGCAAGGTCCTATTGTCAACATACAACTTAATTGTCACGAATATACTGTAATATTAGGGTTATGTCACTCACATAGTTCACAGTTCTAATGATTACGTCCCCGTGAAATACCACAACAGAAAAGACAGCAGTATAGATCATGGAAAAACTTCAAGCATGCCTTCGGTATCAAGTACAGTTTTAAGTGCAAAAAATTTAGAACAAAACGTAGCTGAATCTATCACACCTGCGACTGTTTAGTATGTAACATGTTGCGTGTATTTAATAAGCGTGACGTGTCCCTTCAGTGACGTCGAACTCGGCGGTCGGTTACTCTACCGCATCCCAACTCACTGGAACACGCCTGCAGCCGAGCTAGCTCCGTGACGTGTCTAAGATAAGAGAATATTTATAAACGCTTACAACGCGTGCCACGCTCTCTTCTGTTTAAAATCGACCAAGAGATGATATCTTACAGTTAAATTTTAGTCGGAAAACAGCATGTCTAAATGGGTAAATCTTATATTTAGATACCGACTTATTTCCAATTGCTCGTACATTTCTTTGCTTGATAATAATAGTAGATTGCTGATTAGTGTATGTATACTGGATCCACTTTCAATGATTGCTTCCTTCATCATGAAACTTTATACTGTTAAACGGTGGCTTGTGGTAGCGTTAGTTCAGTAATTAATTGCTATTATGCTGTTTTAAATGCATTTTGAAATAAGTCATTTAAGATTTCTTTTCATATACATTAGTTTATTTCCAATTATTAACCCGGATAAATTATGTAAGTAAGCGCAACCTGTTACCAGCCGCCTCATGTAAATCATTAAGCCCTGAACCAATACTCATACACATGGAATTTTATAGAACCCCGCTAGGGAGGAGCGCCCTTCAGTAACACCGCTAGGGAGGAGCCGCCTTCAACAACACCGCTAGGGAGGAGCCCCCTTTAACAAAACCGCTAGGGAGGAGCCCCCTTCAATAACACCGCTAGGGAGGAGCCCCCTTCAACAACACTGCTAGGGAGGAGCCCCCTGCTACAACACCGCTTGGGAGCAGGCAGCCCTGTAATCACCACCCATAAATGAAACCGCTAGGGAGGAGCCCTCTCAAGAATACCTTACTGAATTCGTTAGGTAGCAGCGTTCAACAACACCTCTATAAATGAAATAAAACCGTTAGGAAGCGGCCAGCAACAACACCGCTTGGGAGCAGCCCTATGATCTCTACTCCGGAGGCAGCAATCTAAAGCTGGAAGTTAAGTACATTATTTATCTGTGGTTTTCTTTTTAAAGTAGAGTATGCTTACCAACTCATTTTTACAGTGCTATATGCCATGTCAAAGTGATCAGTTCATATTTTTCTTTTATCAAATTTGCTTGATTCAATTTGCTGCATTGTATAAATTCAATAACTTTTTAAATAAACTTATTTTACTCATAACACCTGACTTTCATTTGTACATCTTAAAACCTACCAACTGCAAGTGCCTAAACCCAAGCCATGAGATAATTTATGTTATATTATATTTGTTATATTTTGTGTTTCTTTACACTGACCCTTCCACATGGGGCTTAATACATATATTATGTTATACTGTCTCACAACGTGGGGTTCAGTAACATTTTTCGTTATACTGGCACTCGCAACGTGGGACTTAGTTATTTTTCGTTATAAGTAAGACCTGAAACCGAACACCGAATCCTTTCATAAGGGCCCAAAATCTTCACAAATATAAAAGGAATAGTGTCGAGGCATATATTTCTTACCGTAGAAACTTGTTTCCCGCAAAAGCCAATGAAACTTTTAAAGATTGTGCAACAATTTGTCGAAAGAAATGCAGTGGAAAAATTGCTGGCAAAGAACGGCAATTGATATTTTAGGCATATTATCAGTTAACTAAGGAAGAAAAGAAACTGCTTTTCCTGGCCAATGCGCAGTAACGTTAACCTTTAAGGAGACAGCTTGACAAAAGTGATCAACGAATAAATTTTACTTACTTGCCACAAACATGTAACTAAAATTGAGGCCTGTAAGGGCTTTTTTCTTGGGGCATTAAGCGAAAGTCTAAAACTATTTATAGTACACATGCATCAAACAGTGAATTCGAAATTACCCCTAAGCGAGCTGTCCATGGAAAACACATTGGAAAAATACTCCAGGGCCCGCAACAATCTGTACGGGACCGTATTAACTATGTACCGAGAATCGATATCCATTATAGTTATAAACTCAAATGTGGCACGATGGCGTACCGGTAACTCTTCTCAGAATTTTATGGACGGTACGGTTTAAAGGGTCTTGATGTGTGTTTCGGCCGCAGTGGGCGATAGGGGAATGCAGAGGTCAAGGCTGGCGGGATAATGATTTGGTACATGAGCAGTTTATTGTTCAGGGAAATTTTTGATATTTTGTTAAGAAGTGAAAAGAACTTAACATTGAAACCCTCCGTCAAGTATATTGGACATGGAGGTATCATGCAAAGCGTTTGTCGAGGAAAATCCCTAGGTATTTGGAGGAGTCTTGCTGGGAAATCAGACACGACTTCGTAAGATGTGTGTCTTCTCTTGGAAAGTGGACTGCTAAACATTTATCAGGGTTTATGGCTAGACATGATTTTCTATACCGGTCTTGCAGCTCGTTTACGGCAGTGTGTAGGCGTTCGGTTATTATCCTCGGCTGAGTGGAGCTGCTGAGAATGGTAGTGTCATCTGCGTACAGTGCGACAAATATATTGTACAGGAGAGGGGAGATAGCAGAACCTCGCTGGAGGTGAGCCGTGACTGAGTAGATTCTAGATCTGGTTCCCAGGTGATTAACCTAGAACTTCCTCTGTTTCAAGTATAACCGGATAAGGCGTATTGCAGGGAGTGGATAATTAAATTATAGAAATGGGTTAAGGAGGCCTGCGTGCCAAACCCTGTCGAAGGCCTAAGCACTGTCGAGAAATATTGCACCTGTTGACTTATTTTTGTTGTATCCTGCTCTGAGACAAATATGACCTCTTAGAAAAATTTTCTTCGCAGTTGTTCAATAACAATAAGATAGACCTCCTAAGCAAGGGGTTGAAATTAGGTCTACAGTCACAAAAAAAAACTATATAGTAGAAAGCATTTCTAGTATTGAAACAGGAATTAAAAAGTTACCTGGATCTTCAAAAAAAAATTTATAAAGAGCATGTAAAAAACTTGAAAGAAAATAAGTACACTAAAAACCAAAATTTCAATCAAATGAAAATAGTTAAGCGATTGCGAGAGAAAGATTGTTTTTACGTTAAAGCAGATAAAGGTAATAAGGTTGAGATTTGGACAAAAACGAGTACAAAGATAGAGTTTACAACGCCATAGAGACAGGGCCGCATAAAAAAAAACCTTTACCAAAAATGATTTCGGATAGTCTAAAGAATTGTCACAACCTTATATCAAAAGACTTAGGAAGAAAGTTACAAGCTGCAAATCCTAAAGTCCCCAAAAAGTACGGTCTAGTAAAAATTGGTAAACCAGGAAAATTATAAGAGTTATTGTTTCGGCTATAGATTTCCCGACATAAAATGTAGCAAAGCGGTTCACAAATGAGTTTAAAAGCTTGCCCGTCAAACAAAAAAGTTTTTCAGTGACACATTTACTTGAATTTACTTTATCTTACATTAAATGAAATCAAAACCTCGACTTCAACCAATTTAATCTCTTTAATAAGATTAAAGAGATTAAATTGGTTGAAGTCGAGGTTTTGATTTCATTTAATGTAAGATAAAGTACTTCAACCAATTTAATCTCTTTAATCTTATTAAAGAGATTAAATCAGTTGAAGTCGAGGTTTTGATTTTATTTAATGTAACCTCATTGTTTTCTAGCGTTCCCACGAATCAAACGTTAGCGTAATTAGAAGAGTTGTTAAAAATGAAAAACAGAAATGGAAAGGTCTGCAGAGAATATTTAACTCAAACAAACGTCTGTATTAATCAAAAGCTTTTTGAACAATCCCGAGGCATGGCAATGGGCAACCCGCTAACGCCATTTATTGCAGAGCTTTTCATGAGTAGATTTGAAACAGATCTTGAAAGTGAAAAGAAGTATTTTCCTACAGTATGGCCTCGTAACGTGGATCCTATTTTCGCAGTGTCTCACACAAACATTTGCAGAATAGAAGATTTTATCGAAAAATTAAACAATAAATTTGATTCTATAAAATTTAATCACGAATTAGAAATTGATAATATATTACCTTTTCTAGATGTACCAATTATAAAAAATAAAGATACTTAGAACTCGGTGGTCATAGAAACGAAGCCACCACTCTAAGCTACATTCTGCATGACTCACATCATACGTACGCACAAAAAATGACCAGTCTGATTTTTTTTTAATAAACAGGTAGATAACCCAACAGACAAGGATAGTACGGCCTAATTATCAGGAATTTATTAAATAAGTTGTAAAAATTGTGATCGTAAATACGTCGGGCAAACAAAAAGATCTATTGGAGGTAGATTCAAAGAACATTAAGCACAATTAAGATACGGTACTATAGATATATCTTCCGTCGTCTGACATTGGTATAAGAACATTTGGAGAACATTTGGAATAATAATCACCATATAAATGAGGAGAAACTAAAATTAATAAACTCTTAGACCACCAGGACAGCTAAACGCCTTAGAAACTATATATATATATATATATATATATATATATATATATATATATATATATATATATATATATATATATATATATATATATATATATATATATATATATATATATATATATATATATATATATAGCTAAATATGGTAATTATAAAAAATGTATCGATCTCGCTCCGTCGCCTATGAGTAATCTCCAGATAGACTGCTTTATAAAATAAATACGGGCAGAGGTACATACGATAGATAATAAAAGAATACAGATATTTCCACCAAACAAAATATATTCATTTTGTTGTTGTTGAACCTCCCTAAATCGTTCGTGACCAACTACCTGCGGAAGAATATTAACAGAAATGTGGATATAAGATATTTGAAATTATTCATACTCTGACGGCGCTAACTTGGTTAGTGAAACGATTGTCAGATGTCTGAAATGTGTTGTGGTGATTTGGGCTCTCCAAGTTTCCTTTTTTAATCCTTCAGTGGTGTTTTCTAGCACTCGAAGCACTTGGTCTGTGGTGGAGTGCTGGTGTGTGAATTTAAATTACTCGTCCGGAGGGGTATGGTTCTCCGTGGTGTATAAGACTAGCCTTCTCTGAAAATCTGAAAAACCTTTCCCATGACGGGAAGTAGGCTAATTGGCCTGCTATTTTGGGGGAACAGTGGGCCTTTGCTAGGTTTTGGGATATTGATGACATCGACTATGCGCCAATAAATCGCGTAGCGCCATCTCTCGTTGTGTCGCGCTTCAATATTTTCACAGCAGCTTTCGCGTATACACAGTGCAGCAAGAAGGAGCTGTAAGAAGAAACTAGTGAGCAAAACGACTACTCTCCTAGCTTCTACCACATCCTCAAATGACTTACCAGCCGGCGTCACTTCAGGTGAAGTCTCGTACTGTAAAAAAACTAGAAAAGGCGCTTCGTTATATTCGCCACTACAACTCCAAATTCAAAAGTCGCAACCAATGAAAATTTAGTAAAAAGGATAAATACTGACTATAAAACAAAATCAATATTTTTAGCGTTATATCAAAACCAGTACTTTAGCCATCAATAATTTTTTTATATAATATTGATGTTTTTTCTCTTATTTTTGTTGAGCATGGATGAAGCGCTTGTAGGATGTATAGTTTGCTTCTGAATGAAATCTAGAAAAAACACTGTGGTTTTCCAGAAGTACAACTGTTTGCTGTTATGCAGTAATATATCTTTGTTAATTTTCAATATGCACGAAATACGTACTGCGTTTATTTTCTTTTAATCTTAAGTGTAATTGATTTTATTACTAAAAGACATTAATGTATTTGAATTGCATAACTTACTTTACTAGGTGTAGAAGATTCTTTGAAGTATTCTAGTTGAGGCCTTGAATTGTTTCGTTTCACGGAGTTTAAAAAGTTTCACATCAAATCCCACATATTTTTGATTAACACATTTATATATTTTTATAAATTTACACAATATACACTAGACACTTATAAATTATAATTCATGGTAGTCACTTATTTTCAGCTATTTTGTTTTTGAAATGAGTAAAAATTTATCTTTGTTTATTTTTAGAGTTGACCTGGACCACTTTATTTTTATATACTTAATCACTGTGATACGTGTTGGAAATTCTTGTTTTTCCGCTTTTTGTTCTTCGTTAACTAAATGAAAACTTACTGCTACAACACTCCAACTTTCTGAAACAAAAATAAAAGGAGATTAGATACACGTGTCTTACAGTTATAAATTGTTTCTCTTAAAAGCATACGCTTAAAGGTGAGATGGCAGAAAAAGGTAACTTCGCTGAAAAATCATAAGGACATATTTGAGTTTTCACGAAATATGTTACGCTGAAAATATATAAGATGGATACAAATTTGTTTGTTCCAGAGTCCACATACTTTTTCAATTTTTTTTTAACGAGACATTTCTCCAACAGCCACAACTCTTTTTATTTGATATTGTTAGATAATTTCCATAAACAAAATCCCAACGAGATGCAAAGTTTCAGACTTCACACATTGAAACGCCAAAAACGACAACCATGATTGCTGTTATTGTGAACTCAAGCTGCAGAAAGTATCTGATAAACAAACTTAAGAAAATTAGGGACGCAGCAAGTGTGTTACAGTCGCGAATTTTCATAAGAATTGTACACTTTTATTATACGGCATATTAGTAAAGTTAATACTTTAAACTTACAGAGACCTTGAAGATCGATTTTAGAGGTCTTAGTACGCGCACACTTGAAGAATTGTTTCTTTCGAAAGTGTTACCATCGATATATGTCTATTATCCAAAAAAATTTGCGTTCTAACTCCTACTGAGAAAAATGCCCAAAACTCATTTTTTACTTAAAATAAAGATCGAAATGATGCTATATCTGTAGATAGTGTAAGTCGCTTCAAAAAAACTTGTATTACACATTCTATTAAAGTTATACAGAAGATTTGCAGAAGGAAACTTAATTCATATTAGAAAAGTAAATTATCTGCCAAATTATAAACGTAGCAGTTTTTTTTTAAATAATCGCCAGGATGATTTCGTTTTAGTCAACCCAATCAAACCGGTTTTTTCAATATCAACAATATGACATTTATAATTTCAGGCTCAAAGGTGACAAATTTATTGAGATGTTTTAAACAAAACTGAGATCTTTTTCAGAACGTAAGAAATATGTGCATTATTGTCTCTCCAAATGTCAAAATAAAACATACAAATCATACATTCATCGAGCTGGATTCCATCGTGTATCCTTCTGGTTAGGAGGTAAGCGCGACGCCTCTCAGCCATCTAGACATAGGTCAACTAGCGTTTTGTTTACATGATACATTAGATCGGCTTCATTCTCGGGATATTATATTCAAAATATACGTAACAATTAATTACAGAATTAGTAGAATTACCATTGACACTGTTTTGGTCTTATATGAAGTCTTATGTTTAAGTTTAAAGAATCATTCTTATAGTGACTTGCCTCGATTTTGTTTATATTTCTACTATATTATGCGACAGCATAATATATCTATGCTGCGCTAAAACTGTATTTTAGGCCGTTCATAGAGCTACACATATAGTGTATTTTAGTGAATTTTCTTTAAAAAAATTCACTAATGAGGAGATCCAGACTTTTGAATTTTGAAAAAATTTCTTCAAATGAGCGCTAATTAGGCCTACCAGAATATATATATATATATATATATATATATATATATATATATATATATATATATATATATATATATATATATATATATAGCATCACACCGATAAGTCAAAAAATAATCGGCCGATTTTGATTAAATTTGGTGAATAAATTCCTTTTACAAGTGGCTTGGATAAGTTCGTTAGCCAGGAAAATTTGCCCAGGTTTTTCCGGACAATTTTGTCTTTTCTTTAGAAAAAAATTTATATCTCCGGAATTAACAAAGTAAGGGCAACCAAATTTGGTACGCGGATTTATATCCTTATAGGTAAGTTACCTACCAAAATTTAGCTATGTAGGTCAAAAGACAATAAATAATAAATTGGGGTTTTCCTCAAAACGTCAAAGTTGCGATTTAAAACGTCAAAATCGGCAACATTTAGGCAAATAACTTGAATCTAATACGGGCTATGGAAATCAAATGTCTCAAGAAGAATGTTTTACAAACCCTGAAGTCTTAGTTTAAGCCGTCATTGTCCTATCTTTTACTAAAATGTTTCCAGAAAATTCATTTCAAATAGACCCTTTCTCTGATGCTTGGCAGTAGCCTTAGCTATAGAGTTTATCGTTTAATGGTATATAAGTTTTGTAGAATCTTCGTAAAAAATCAATAAAGCTCAATATATCTGTTAATATACAAGATATAAAAAAAAATTGTATATATTAATTATAGGGTGTCTTGAGCTACATCTTAAAAAAATATTTCTAGACTGGCCCATAAGTCGTTGGTGATACAAATTTTCTTCTTTTTTTTTAATCAAACACGCCTTATGTTATTGCATTTTTGCATTTTCCCTCGAAATATAATGCATGTTTGTAAGAAAAGAAATTCTGGATGGAGCAAGTGCGTTATGGTAGCGAATTTTGATTAAATGCTTCATATTTGAATAGCCCAATTTGCTATTAACCTATAAGGTTGACCAAGAAACGAGTTTTTCCGGGAACTCTTTAAGTTTACTTTTGGAAATTTTTGTACATTTTCACACAATAAAGTTATTTTTATGAAACATGGCACATTGCTTTTACTATATAGGTTATACTGGTAACCAAAATTGATGGCTGCTTTCTTAAAAAGAAAACACACATATTTGCAATAAAAACATTTTAATGAAAATTCACTACCATAACGCACTTGCTGCGTCCAGAGTTTTTAATAATTGATTGAATCCCCCAGTTAAATACCAATCACTTGGGAAATTTTCAGTTTCATGTCGTCTGTCATTTTCCGTAATTGCGACCGAGATTTCACGATTATTGGTTCGGGTAGTATGTTTTACGCCTGGCATATATTTAATTTGGTTACTATTTATGTATAGTTTATACCTGTTGTATGAATCAATCTATGCGTGGCAGTTCACTTGTTTGTCTGTCAGATATTGGAATTTAACCACTAAGCCGTCTCAACGTAGGTCTTTGGGATTTTATTTTTCATTTGGAAAAAACTCTAAATATTGTGTACCAAATTACTTAGAATTCACAGATTTCCCAAGTAGAATATAATATATTAGGGTGCAACAAAATTTAAAGCAATTTTTGTTGCTCTTGGGCGAGAATCGTATGCACAGTGTATTACAACGAGCTGTGTAGAGAAAACCATATAATTCAAAAACATATGGGGGCCTTCTCCGAAAAGCAATATCTTAACTGCACATATATTAAAGTACCATTTTTTAAAACCTTACCAACTAAGCAAAAAACAGATGTTCAGAGCGGTGCAAGGTTAAAAGTGTTCTTAGATACTGCAGCCGTGCACTAAAAAATAAAAAAAAACTAACGGGACGCAGAAAGTGCGTTATGGTTGTGAATTTTTATTAAATGCTTCAAATTTCAATAACTCAATTTTCTATAAACTTAGAAAGTTTAATTTTGGCACGTCGTAAGGCCTTTCCTAAGGAAACACATCCACCAAATTTCATTAAAATGGCTTTGTAATTTTCGAATAAAATTCAAAATTTTAATAAGTCAATGTTCTATAAAGTTAGAAAGTGGATTTTTGGTACGTAGCAAGGTCACTCCTAAGGAAATATATCCGTTAAATTTCATTAGAACAGCTTTGTAATTTTCGGAGAAAAAAATTTTTTTTGAAAGAAAATTAAAAATTTTCACGGAAAACCCCATCCGATTTTCCTGGCTAACGAACTCATCCAAGCCATTAATAAAAGAAAGGCACTTGCCGTGTTTCATCGAAATTGGTTATTTATTTTTTGAGTTATCAGACGGATACATACATATACATACATACATATATATATATATATATATATATATATATATATATATATATATATATATATATATATATATATATATATATATATATATATATATATTAAATTTTTGTGATGGTAATAGTGTTATTTTTCAAAAAATTGTGGGAACGCCGTCAGTTGTAGAATAAAACTCTTTATTATAGGCCGAGCTTTCGGAAAAATCTATTCCTTTCTCAAGGATATAACATGAGTTCTACTAAACTAATTATCTAATAACAAACATAAAAAGAAAACCTTTTGATGAATTTGAGTGAAGTCTAATAAATGCCAAACTGACATATAAAGCTAAATATTGTCATATGTCATATTGTTTATATGTCAGTTTGGCATTTATCAGACTGACTAATTGAATTTAATTCAATTAAACAATATTTAGCTTTATATGTCAGTTTGACATTTATTAGATCGGCTAATTGAATTAAATTCAATTAAACAATATTTAGCTTTATATGTCAGTTTGACATTTATTAGACTGACTGATTGAATTTAATTCAATTAAACAATATTTAGCTTTATATGTCAGTTTGGCATTTATTAGACTTCACTCAAATTCATCAAAAGGTTTTCTTTTAGTGAATTTTCTTAGAAAAAATTCACTAATTAGGAGATCTCGACTTTTGAATTTTGAAAAAATTTCTTTAAATGAGCGCGTTATAGGACCCCTAGAACCCATATCCGGGGTCAGTTTCAATTTTTATATGTTAATATTAGCCGTTAATTAGCCGATTTTAATAAAATTTGGCATGTACCTTTCTTTTGTAAATAGCTTTGACAAGTTTGTTAGTCAGGAAAATCAGACGAGGTTTTCCGGGAAAATTTTGAGTTTTTATCGGAAAAATTTTTTTATCTCAAAGAATAATAGGCCGATTTTGATAAAATTTGCCGTGTACCTTCCTTTTGTAAATAACTGTGACAAGTTGGTTAATCATAAAAATCGGACGAGGTTTTCCGGGAAAATTTTGAGTTTTTATTTGAAAAAAAATTCTATCTTAAAAAATAAAAAATGTATGATAACCAAATTTGGTAGGTAGGTTTACGATATAAAAAGTAAACTATACACCAAAATTTAGATTTCTATGTTACAAGAAAAAAAAGTTATAATAAAATATTTTCTGCCAGATCATTTCTATGAAAATTCACTACCATAACGCACTTGCTGCGTCCAGGATTTTTATGTTTGTTATTAGATAATTAGTTTAGTAGAACTCATGTTATATCATTGATAAAGGAATAGATTTTTCCGAAAGCTCGGCCTATAATAAAGAGTTTTATTCTACAACTGACGGCGTTCCCACAATTTTTTGATAATTATATATATATATATATATATATATATATATATATATATATATATATATATATATATATATATATATATATATATATATAAACATATAAAAATTTCAACTGACCCCTGATATGGGTTCTAGGGGTCCTAGTTCATGCTCATTTGAAAAAAAATTTGCAAAGTCTCACCTCTCTATTAGTGATTTTAAAAAAATAAAAATTCACTAAAAATATCTTTCATCATGGCTGTCTTACTGAGTGAATATTGAAACCTGTGTCTAAGCTGTATTACATACAAAGTAATAAAACCAACACACACTTCGTTTGCGCGATGACTGGCACAACAAAAATGTCAATTATGTCCACTTAACTTCACCGAATCAGCGTTTTTGGCCACAGTCCGACACAAGACAAGAAAGTCACTAATTAATTTGTAATTCAATAGAGCAATATTGAAGGCGACGGTTATTTACTTGGTGGCAAAGCGATAAACAGTTCAATTGATACCAATAGAACATAATTGATCAATTATAACGAAACACGACACTTTAAGTCCTGAAATAAATATGGAATGCCTGTTGATTGTAGTCTGACAGGCATGTCTCATTCTGTTAACTAATTCAGCACTACTGAGTTATGACTAGGCTTCGTGGACGCAATTACCGATGATTGGAGCTATCAATCCAATTCGATGTTTAACGAGGATTGATTTTTAACGTTAGATGGATACCATAGCCGTATTACTTTACAGGTGTGTTCTCCCTGTAATAAGTGTACCCTACTCACGAGCTCTAATTAGACCGAATACGGTATACGGTTCTAATTATAGTGAGGGTACATCTAGCCTTACATATTGTCCCCATATTAGGGAAGTAATGGACTAGGGCTGAAAATTTACAAAATTTTTACTTGGTTATACATAGTCTTTTATGACATTTTAGTGAATTTTCATTAAGAAAATTCACTAAGAGGTAACGATGGTGAGACTTTCGGAAAATTTCTTCTAATGAGCGCGAATTAGTGCCTCTGGATGGAAACCATTTCCATGGTCAGTTAACATGTTTATATATATATATATATATATATATATATATATATATATATATATATATATATATATATATATATATATATATATATATAATATGTTTATTGTTCATTTCAACAATTACAGAATAATTCAAAAGTCGATAACATTACTTAAATCTAATCTAAAAATAATTATAATATATTGTTAAAATTTAAATTTAATATTTAATATACTACAAAATGTTTTTAATGCGTGTACTGTATATATATATAGAAATATATATATATATATATATATATATATATAGAAATATATATATATATATATATATATATATATATATATATATATATATATATATATATATATATATATATAATAAAAAAATAAAATTAATTTTAAAAATTATATAATACACAGGATGATTTGAAGGGAATGAATGTAAAGAAGAGAAAAAAAATACAAACACCAAAATAAGCATTAAATACTTTAACAATGAAATAGTGTTTGTTAAGCTTGTGAGCGTTTTTTGCGTAATTGATCCTTGTTTGTCTCGTACCACTTTTTAAAAGAACCTACGAAATTTTTAAAAGTACTCTGTGTGTTGTGTGCTGGAATCTCATTGTATATTAGTGGCCCCATGTATGTTGTAAAATATTTAAGGACCTAAAGGGAACTGTTACTTTGCTTGAGCTAATTGATGTTGCTGTAATACAATGAGAAATAGGTGAATGATAAATGGGGAATTTTTTCATGAATTTAGCAACTGAGAATATGAAGAGGTCTGACACTGTGAATATACCGCTATCCTGAAACACTTTTACACTAGGATATAATATTGTTCTATTCAGCATTGTCTTTATGATCCATTTTTGCGTTATGTTCAGGCATCTCTCGTGTACCTCGTATGCGTTTCCCCAGGCTATGATAGCATAACTTAGGATTGACCGAACAATACAAATATAGACACACTTTAGCCACTTCCACGATAAAATATGCTTTAATTGCTGAAATTTATAAATTGTTTTGTCGTTTGTTGTTTATATAATCTGTGTGAAAATTCCATTTTAACAGTTGACCAATAAATACACCTAAATATCGTGTGTTATCTGTACGTATTATTTTGTTCTCGCAAGAGCAGTTATTTTTATTATAGCAGTCATAGTCATGTATAGTAATACTGTTCATATCTGGTATTTGTGACAATCTAGGGGCAAATGTTATAAATGTTGTTTTCTTAAGATTTAAAGTCAACAGATTGGAGTCGAGTCATGACTTTACCGCCCTAATACCCCCCGCTGCTGTTTCTGTTACAGTTTCTCAGTTAGATTTTTGAAAAAGTAACACCGTGTCATCCGCGTAGCATGCAATTTTTTCAGGAATGTTAAGACTTAGCAAATGGTTTAGACTTAGTAGAAACAAAATAGGACCAATAACAGTTCCCTGAGGCACCCCACATGTGATAAGGCCGTAGTTACTACACGAATCGTTAATTTTAACTCTCTGTCGACGGTTGGATATATAAGATTGAAGTAAACGCAGAGAGATTCCTCTTATCCCAAGATTTTCAAGTTTTTCTATTAGAATTTCGTACGAAATGGTATCAAATGCCTTA
This sequence comes from Tillus elongatus, assembly GCA_964006375.1. Taxonomy (NCBI): domain Eukaryota; kingdom Metazoa; phylum Arthropoda; class Insecta; order Coleoptera; family Cleridae; genus Tillus; species Tillus elongatus. The sequence goes on along the minus strand of OZ023266.1, from coordinate 25,191,805 downwards.
GCAAGGTCCAAGAATATTCCAATGCACTTATTTCCATTATCTAAATTTTTATAAATATATTCTGTTACTTCAGTAACTATTCTTTCTGTATTAGAGCCGGGTTGAAAACCGTATTGATTAGGGTTTAGTATCTTATCTTTTTCGAGATAATTAAGGAGCCTAGTTTTAATGCACTGTTCAATTATTTTTTCAATTACATTTGTTAATGAAATGGGCCGGTAGTTGGATGGTAAAGTTGTATTGCCCGATTTAAACAGAGGGATTACTGTGGATAATTTATAGATATTTGGAAAAATTCCATTTGCTAAAGCGATATTAATTACATGTAACATAGGTGGAATGAGGAGTTTATAAAATAATTTGATAATTTGGTTAGTAATAAGATCATGTGTGGTAGATGAGGAGTTTTTAAATTTGTTTGTATATGATGTGAGTTCTAGTTCTGTAACAGGTTTGAGGAAAAATGAGGTTGCCGGTATTGAATTAGGAGATTTTTTATGTTCTGTCGCTGTCCTTTTTCCACAATGTTTGGTGATATTACTAACTAGTTCTTGGCCTATATTAATGTATGTATGTATGTATCCAACTGGTAACTCAAAAAATACTTCACTGATTTGGACCAAATTTGGGAATTACCCTTATTTTGCTAATGGCTTGGATGAGTTCGTTCATCAAATCTTAACCACCAATTTTTATTTGTAAAAAATTAAAAAATATTTTTTTAAAACGTAATATCTCTCAAATTGTCTAAGTGATTGAAACCAATATTTACAACTTAAAAGAACATAGACAGGCGTGGTTGCCTACCAATTTCCAAGTGGTTTGATTACAGGAAAATAAAGTTATTCGAAATTAATAATAAAATAATCCTCGACATCACTTCAAATTCTGTAATGCAATATCTACAATGTTGGACAAAGAGAGGTGATGTTGCCTGTACTGATATGCTATTTAAATAAATCGTAGATACAAATCTAAACAATGGAAGTTGTCGCAAGATGTCAGCCTGAAGAACGTTGTGAGAGATATGACAGGGGCGCCATCTCGGTGCAGGACCAGGTAGTATGTTGTCACGAAAGCTCTAGTTTATGCAAAATTTTATAGATAGAGCTATGTACAATGTACACTGTTAGTAAGATATATCATTAAAACTAATTCTTTAAATTTAAATGGACCTTGGAGATTGGTTTTAGAGTCCCAGTTAGCGATTATTTGAAAAAAATTATATTTTGAAAGGCGCTAAAAAATTAAAATTTGGTCTTAGATATAACATGTAAGTACTGCAAGTGCCTTTAAAACATTGTATTACAAATTTCATTACAGGTATAAAACTTTTATAGAAAAAAAAATTACAAAGGGAATGTACCTGTCAAATTATAAATATGGCAGCTGGTTTTCCTTATTAATTGCGTGAATCGTTTTGTTTTAGTCAACCCATCCAGTTGTTGCAAACAATAAACAACACAAGTCTGGACGCAGCAAGTGCGTTATGGTAGTGAATTTTCATAAAAATGACTTTTATAGCAAATGTGTGTGTGTTTTTTAAGACAACAGGCATAAAATTTGGCTACCAGTATAACCAATATATTGGAAACAATGTGCCATGTTCCACCAAAATCACTTATTGTTTGAGAATGTACAAAGATTTCCGGAAGTAAACTTAAAGTGTTCCCCAAAAAAACTGGTTGCTTGGTCAACCTTAATGGTTAATATCAAATTGAGCTATTCAACTTTGAAGCATTTAAAGCAAATTCGCTACCATAACGCACTTCCTACGTCCAGAATTTCTTTTCTTACAAACATGCATTATATTGCGATGGAAAATGCAAAAATGCAATAAGATAAGGCGTGTTCGATTAAAAAAAATTGTATCACCCTATAATTAATGCATACAACTTTTTTAGTATGTTATATAATAACGGACATATCGAGCTTTATTAATGTTTTACCAAAATTCGATAAAAATTATATACCATGAAACGATAAACTCTATAGCTACGACTACTGCCAAAGCATCAGAGAAAGGGTCTATTTGAACTGAATTTTCTGGAAACATTTTAGTGAAATGAAGGAAACTGACGGTTGAAGCTGAGACTTGAGGCTTTGTAAAACATTCTCCTTGAGATATTTTCTTTCCATAACCCGTACTAATTTCAGGTTTTTTGCCTAAATGTTGCCAATTTTGACGTTATAGATCGCGACTTTGACGTTTTGAGGAAAACCCCAACTTATTTTTCTTTAAATTCCCATAACTTTTTTGTATTTCAACCTACGGATCTAAATTTTGGTAGGTGATTCATTTATAATGGTGTAAACCTGCGACCCAAATTGGGCTGCCCTTACCTAGTGTTTCCGGTTTTTTTTTTTTTGAAAGAAAATGCAACATTTTCCGGGAAAACCTGGGCAGATTTGCCTAGCTAACAAACTTATCCAAGCCACTTGCAAAAGGAAGGTATTCACCAAATGTAATCAAAATCGGCTCATTATTTTCTGAGTTATCGGTGTGATACCTCTATATATATATATATATATATATATATATATATATATATATATATATATATATATATATATAATATAAAAATTGGAGCGGACCCCGGATATGTGTTCTAGGGGCCCTAAGTAACGCTTATTTGAAGACATTTTTTCAAAATTCAAAAGTCGGGATCTCCTCATTAGTGATTTTTTTAAAGAAAATTCACTAAAATAGATATTTTATGTTGTGGTAGAAAATTTTCGTAAAAATATTTCAAATCTGATAGCTGAATAAATTTCCCCTTAAGCCAGAATCTTCAGTCGTGAACCATAGTAACACCTATGTAAACGCACGTGGGTTCTAAATTAAAGAAAATTAACATAATGAGCTTCGCGTATAACTACAAATTTGTTTTTAAAAAAACCTGTTTTATATTATTTGGAGCTGCTTTGACAGCATACTACCTGGTTCCACACCGAGGTGGCGACCCTGTCGTATATTCCACAATATTGGAAAATTGATTTATTATTAATAATTTGTAAACATAATTTCGTACTTTTCTTATTTTCTTGGTCATTAAGTATTATACTTATTACAGAGAAAATATTTGTCTGTGATTTTTGTTATTTAAGGATTTAATATCTACAGTGGACGACCATATACAAGATTAAAATGGAAGATAATCAATCTTATAAGAATTTCATCACGAAAGTCATTTAATCGGTACCGCCCATACTTGGAGGTGGATACACACTGATAGGTACATTTATTTGGGGAAACAATTTGCCACAAAAAATTATTTAATTATTCAATTATTCTTGTGGCAAGGTTTTCTTTGTGCTCCTCTTTTAAGTGAATTTTCTTAAAAAAAGATTCGCTATGAGGAGCTCCCGACTTGCGGACTTTGAAAAAATTTCTTCAAATGAGCGCGACCTATGCCCCCTAGAACCCATATCCAGGTTCATTTCCAATGTATATATATATATATATATATATATATATATATATATATATATATATATATATATATATATATATATATATATATATATATATATACATGAGAGACATTTTTAAGAGGTAAAGGAAATATGTAAGGACACTCTAAGGCCTACTTCTTACAGCGGTGGACAAAGGTGGGTTGGGTTGTTGTAGCTCAATTATGGGGCCTCAATCTGCCTACTCCCCAAATCTCTCTGTAAATCGTCTCTAAGGTCTCAGTGTGTTCAACCCCAGGCCTCAGAGAGATTTTCTTTAGAAACGGGATATCCTTAAGTGTTTTGGAAATGATTCCTACAGAAATGATAGTTTTACAAGATGCAAAAGAGGCTGAATAATATATTCTAACATATTGTGTTAGAGAGTTTTTCATTATATAGGGCGGAATGTCATCCAAACCGCAGGATACCTTGCTCTTAAGTTTACGCGTTAGTAGAGTGTGTAATTCTCCCTCATCGTAGGGGAATAAAACATTGAAACCTGATTAGCCTTTCCCAAAATACCAGGAACCCCAGAAACCTTAGGGATCTTATCCACTATTCAAGGAATATTTATTAAACACGTCCGAATCTCATCTGGGTTAACCGTATCATTAGCGTTAATCTGCATATTATGTACCCTTTGCCTCAGTGTCCCGATAATACGCCATGTAGAACGAGTAGGATTGTTAGATTCAAAAATTGTTTTCTGATAGATGCTCCATTTAGCGCTAGTTGCTCTTGCGCTCAGTTTTAGCAGTTTTATAAGGTTGAGTAGCCTCTGGTGAAACACTATTCAGCCGAAATAGTTGCTTACGATGAGAGCTCGACAATCTAATGTCAGAAGTAATCCGTCCACTAACAACACTTTCCTCGCCCACATAAGTGTTCTATCAGACGTAACGGGAAACGGCAATTAAAATGGAAACAAAAAGTCTGATGAAATTCTTTAAATGCGTCATCAATAGCCAAACAGTTGCAGACATTACCTCAATTCTCGCTCTCGAGTACAGCAATAAATCCATCCAAACCAGTTTTGCTATAAATTCGCATAAATATAGTAAAATTATCACATTTATTATTCAAATCTTCATCGAGCTCCAAGAACACATACCTATGTTGAGAAATGTTATTGTCAAGAACAAGGCAGGCACCTCTATTGTCAAAACTAATAAAAATATTATCCAAAGTACTCAGACTCATATCTGTCACATGAGTCGGCCACTCCACCACTTGATTTATCCCAAAGCAGGCCAACATATCAGACAGCATACAGAACTTCCTAGACATAACATTATATGAGTCAAAGTTATTTTCGCGACTATGGCCAATCACCGACGCCAGGGAGCAGCTTCACCTCACTATCCTGAAAATTTGGCCTTTATATAAGGATGGTAGGGGTCTTTGACATGCCCATCATCGTATGGACACGGGAATGGAGGCTTTACGCCCCATACTAAGGGCGGAACGTCACATTCAACTTGCTCAAATACAATTGCAGAATTGATGTTAATTTATTACAGTTTGTACTGAAAAAGTGAAAAAGAAACCCTGTGAATCAAACCCAGTACCCTTCGGTTTAGAGGCACACGTCCTTACCCCTGGACCACCGACGCTTAAAAATATTATTAGAGTAGGCGATAAATAAATACAGACTATATAAAGTTATATTAGTTATTTTGTTCGCTTAGCCTCTGCACAAATTTAGGGTCAGATAAACATAATTAGCTCTTTCGTATTTACGTCATCAAGTTACAATATGATATTATCCATGCGTTTGCGCAAATTAATTAATAACCGCGCATTAGCCTGTTTGCTCATAACAATGTATGGAATAACCAAATTTAATTTGTCCCCAACAAAGCTTCTGTTGGTGCAGAAATGGCATGATTAGGATTATTAACTTTAAACGCAAATTGCTATGTAATCCTCTAACCCATATCTGATTATCTGTTTCAGGTAATACCCAAAAACACCGATAAAATTTATTGACATGCCTTTAAACAGGATATTTTATCGACTAATATTTCACCCAAAAATGTAAATATTTGATGCTGAATACAGATCTAGAGACTTCTTCTCTAGCTTCACAAATGTTGGTTTTCTTGTGTTGTCATAGAAGAAGTCTCTCCATCTGTAGTCAGTATAGAACGGTTTCACCAAGTATCGGCAACCGCAATTGGGGTAACAACTTTATTATACAAGATATGAAAAAAAATTGTATACATTAATTATAGGGTGTCTTGAACTACATCTTAAAAATTATTTCTACAATCACAGAGTGGCCCATAAGTCGTTGGTGATACAATTATTTTTTTCAGTCGAACACGCCTTATGTTATTACATTTTTGCATTTTTCATCGAAATATAATGCATGTTTGTAAGAAAAGAAATTCTGGATGCAGCAAGTGCGTTATGGTAGCGAATTTTGAATAAATGCTTCTTCATATTTGAATAGCTTAATTTGCTATTAACCTATAAGGTTGACCAAGAAACGAGTTTTCTCGGGAACACTTTACGTTTACTTTCGGAAATTTTTGTACATTTTCAAATAATAAACTTACTTTAATGAAACATGGCACATTCTTTTTACTATACAGGTTATACTGGTGACCAAATTTGATGCCTGCTGTCTTAAAAAACACACATATTTGCTATTAAAAACATTTTTATGAAAATTCAATACCATAACGCACTTGCTGCGTCCAGACTTTTTTCTTTTAAGTTAGATATCCAAGTATTGGTACGTTGGATGCGTTCTATAGTACAGACTTGCGACCAGAATTTTGTTGCAATCGCTCTGTCATTTTCAGGGACACAAAAATCTCCTCCGAAAAACTGGTCCAATTTTGCCGGATAACGAACAATTTCGTGCCTAATGCTTAAGAACTCGAGGGGCCGTAGCGTTAAAACAACCTAGTGCATCGAGCTAATAATGTCGAATAGTCAAGTCTGAGAGACCGAAATGGTCTGACAGACTAGGCAACACACCTGGAAGGATAGTAGCTACCGCTTTGTTTTGAAAAAGTAAATATCATCGATCTAACATTTTTAGTGAATTTTCTTTAAAAAATTCATTAATAAGGAGATCCCGACTTTTGAATTTCGAAAACATTTCTTCAAATGAGCGCTAATTAGGCCCCCCAGAACACAGATCCGGGGTCAGTTTCAATTTTTATATGATGTTTATATATATATATATATATATATATATATATATATATATATATATATATATATATATATATATATATATATATATATATATATATATATATATATATATATATAGGTATCACACCGATAACTCAAAAAATAATGGGCCGCTTTTGATTAAATTTGATTAATACCTTTCTTTTGCAAATGGCTTGGACAAGTTCGTTAGTCAGGAAAATCGGCGGGGGTGTTCCCGAAAAATTTTGTGTGTTCTTTCGAGAAAAAAAAATATATATCCGAAATTAACAAAGTAAGGGCAACGAATTTGGTACGCGTGTTTATATACTTATGGGTAAGTTACCTGCCAAAATCTAGCTCTGTAGGTCAAGAGACAAAAAAGTTATAGGCATTTAAAGAAAAATAAACTGGGGTTTTCCTCAAAACGTCAAAGTTGCGATTTAAAACGTCAAAATTTGCAATATTTAGGCAAATAACTTGAATCTAATACGGTCTGTGGAGATAAAATGTCTCAAGAAGAATGTTTTACAAACCCTGAAGTCTTAGTTTCAACCGTCACTGTCCTTCATTTTACTAAAATATTTCCAGAAAATTCATTTCAAATAGACCCTTTCTCTGATGCTTGGTAGTAGTCTTAGCTATAGAGTTAGTTTATCGTTTAATTGTATATAATTTTTGTCGAATTTTCGTAAAAAATCAATAAAGCTCAATATATCCGTTATTATACAAAATATGAAACAAAATTGTATATATTAATTATAGGGTGTCTTGAGCTACATCTTAAAAAATATTTCTACAATCACAGGGTGGCCTAAAAGTCGTTGGTGATACAAATTTTCTCTTTTATTTAATCAAACACGCCTTATGTTATTGCATTTTTTATCGAAATATAATGTATATTTGTAAGAAAAGGAATTCTCGACGCAGCAAGTGCGTTATGGTAGCGAATTTTGATCAAATGCTTAATATTTGAATAGCTCAATTTGCTATTAACCTATAAGGTTGACCAAGAAACGAGTTTTTTCGGGACACTTTAAGTTTACTTTCGGAAATTTTTGTACATTTTGAAACAATAAAGTTATTTGCTGAAACATGGCACCTTGTTTTTACTATATATTTTTAAACCGAACATCTCTTATGCATTTTTGCATTTTTCATCGAAATATAATACATGTTTGTGAGATAAGAAATTCGGAACGCAAGTGCGTTTTGGTAGCGAATTTTATGTGTGTCGTCTTGTTTCATGGCTGCGGTCGTCAGACCATTCGCACATTTTTGGGAGCGAATTTTTATTAAATGCTTTAAATTTCAATAACTTCATTGGCTATTAACTTAAGATTCGTTGGCTAGGAAACCAGTTTTTTCAGGAACATTTTAAATTTATTTTCGGAAACTTATTGTACATTTTCAAGTTATTTTGATGAGATATGGTGCATTGTTTCTACTAAAATGTAGCTTATACTGGTAACCAAATTTGGTATCTGCTTTCATTAAAAAAATACATATTTGCTATTAAAAACATTTTATGAAATTTCACTTCCATAACGCATTTGCTGCGTACAGACTTTTTACTTATATTATTTTATTAGGTATCTAGAACACGCAAACGAAATTTAACGTTCTATCACAAACAACAATAATACATTCCGAATATGCTAATTGTGTCTGAATTTTCCTTGTAACGAACGAGATAAATAAAGAATTAACATATCTAATGGTATACACAAAAAACACTTAACATCTAGTCAATTGAAATTACAAAGACCCAAAGCAAATTTACAAAGCAGAAATTTGTTTGAATTCAAAGCGTTTTCATGCGAACATTGTTTTCATTGCTACGCGATCTTAAACAAAGCTTCAGGTTTCTCGAGGGATTGTTAACTGCGGCATGTTTTGGAGGCAAAATAAATAAAGGACGTAATTAAATCGTGTTTTATTTTATAGGAAACAACCTCCGAATCAGATCAAGTTTGCGCACGTAAATTCTAGAACATAATTAGATACATTATTTTGTGGATTGAGGTTCGGCGTTCGATTGTTAGCTCTGTTTGATTATCGTATTGAAACCGCAAATCTTTTCTCTTTTTTTCGCCTTTAACCCAAATAAACCTGATTTTTTTATCAAGTTTTTGCACAAAAAAATCAGCTAAATGGATATATTTTATAGTATCAATATTTTATTTGACATATTTTATTGCTTTTTTTATGTTCTTTTAAATGAACTCTAGCTGACATGATTTATTTTACTACATACATATTATATAATAATAATAATAATAATAATAATAATAATAATAATAATAATAATAATAATAATAATAATAATAATAATAATAATAATAATAATAATAATAATAATAATAATAATAATAATAATAATAATTATTGTTTATTGGTGCCTTTACACAGTGGGCGCATTACACAGGTCATGTACTTATGCGTACAAACGAAATCACAAAAGTGATAACATACATCTTATTCACAAATATACATACAAATCAGCATCATAGGTCAAAACGCACAATCAAAACCTGCATGAATATACAGAAACATAAAAATGTGGATTAACATCCAAACAAAAAACAAAACAAAAAAAAAACAGCACAAAACAGACCAAGTCAACAAAAGTCCCGCGATACAACAATATCCATGCATGGCGTGGGAGCGTTTATTTTATGCGATAAGCAAAATATTCATCAAATGAATAAAAAGCATTGCTTATCAAAGTGCTCCCAATGGCAGACTTGAATTTGTTGTAATGTAAATTTCTTATATTATGAGGGAGTTTGTTATAGCATTTCATTCCTTAGTGGTTGGTTCCGTTCCTTGTTCATTTTAAGCGCGTGAAATCGATTGCGAAGTTATCTTTACCGCGCGTAAGATGACTGTGAATGGTACTGTGCCTAGTGAAGTCTGATTCGTGGCACTTAACATATAAAAGACACTGCAAAATATAGACCCAAGGTATTGTAAGTATCTTAAAGCTGCTAAAGTGGCCACGACAGTCATCTCTATACCCCAAACTGCACAGGATTCTGATTGCCTTACGTTGGGTTGCGAAAACAAATTCAGAGTGTAGTGAGTGCCTCCATACCAGAATGGCATAAGTTAAGATACTATGCACACATCCATAGTATGCACTTTTTAAGGTGGGAGCAGAGACTTGGGCCGAAAGACTCCGCAGGAGAAACATGCCACAGGATGCCCTCTGACATGCATAGATGCAATGAGAGTCCCAAATCAGCTTGCTGTCGACCATAACTCCAAGGAACTTCACAGGCACGGTGTTAGCGTCAATGACGAGATTGTGCTTTAACGAAAACAATAAACACTCTGATTTTAGGTTGTTCAAGCTAAGCTGATTTACCGAGAACCAATCCTGACAGACATATTTTATTCTGCTAATGGCAGAGTGTACTGTACTGATGTTTGGATCTGAGAAAACAAAAGTCGTATCATCAGCAAATAGAACAAAACTACCCAAGTCAGTTGAATTTGGTAGGTCGTTGATGTCTGTCAAGAATAAAATAGGACCAAGAACCGATCCCTGTGGCACACCGTATTTTAGATCTAATGTAGATGATTTTTCACCATTAACTGACACAAACTGAGATCGGTCTTCCAGGTATGATTTCAAAAAAGTGATACTGTCGGTATCGAAGCCGTAGAACTGAAGCTTGATTATTAAAATATCATGAGAAACACAGTCAAATGCCTTAGACAGGTCGAGAAACTGTGCATAGGTATGCTCACCCCTCTCGAAGCCCATGCAAACATCATCCACCAGGCTACTTACTGCTAGAGATGTAGATCGATTTTTTCTAAAACCAAATTGTGAGTGTGACAGTAAGTTGTTATCCTCTAGGTATGAACTAATTTGGTTGTACAACACAACTTCAAATATTTTGGAAAAAAATGGAATTATAGAAATTGGTCTGTAATTTGCTAATAACTCCCAATCTCTCTTTTTAAAAACCGGGATGACCCTAGACAGTTTCAAGGCATCCGGAAATATGTTCCTAGATAAACAAATGTTAATCAACTTTGTGAGTGGGACTATTATAGCATATTTAATGCATTTTAAAAATTTCATATTTATATTAAAACCATCCAAGGAACACGTGTTTTTTAATCCAGATATTATATCAAATAATTCGATATATGTGACCTTTTTGGACGAAAATTTTTTAGTTTTATCATCAGCCTTTAGTTTAAACATATAAAATTTATAGGAATTTAAACTTTTAGGTACGGTCTTTAACAAGTATTCTGCGGCATTCGAAAAATAGATGTTGAACTCAGTCGCGGTCAAATTTGGTAATGCCCGGCTCAAACTCTTGTTACCTATAACTTTCCACATTGCCTTGCGCGAATTTTTTGCCTTAGAAATAAAATCATCGTTTAATTCCCTCCCTGAAAGTAATAGTTGCATCCTGTATCGTTGTTTCTGATCCTTGATAACTTCTTTTAAAGACGGGCTAGAATTACGTCTGTAAACGTCCTGAAGGAAATGCAACAGTTCATGACTTTTCCTTAATTCATCAGTAAACCAATTGATTTTCTGGTTTTTAGGTGACAATATTTTAGATTTTAGAGGAATATATATGTATGTATGTATATATATATATATATATATATATATATATATATATATATATATATATATATATATATATATATATATATATACACCTGATTATTTACAATTTATTATTGACCTTGGTGGCCTTGGGCATCCACCATTTAGTGTTTCAAAAATTCTTTTGCATTAAAATACTTAAATGATAGTATTTTCTTAGTAAAAATCTACTACTGCTCTATGTTACATTAACTATGTGTGAAAGATTTATAAAAACTCAGCTGCATTGCTTGTAATGCTAATTATAAAACTATTGACAGATGTATGCTATTTTAATATAGACATCTCTATTTTTGTACTGTTCTCCAGTATGGAGTAACAGGTTGTCTTTATTCTATTTTATCACTTATATTTTCTAGAAATAAACCAGAATGCGTAAACAGTGTATAAAAATAAAATGCGAGTAGTTCAGTGAGTGGGTTCGTGTATTATACTCATTTTTATGTTGTCACTTTTAAGGTGCTACTCGTTTCAGGCAATGTATCACATCGTAGACAGCTTGTCAAAATAGTCACTTATTTTGGACGGGTGTATTGTTTTAGGTGTGACAAACGTAATTTTTTTTCAGTAAACGTCAGTCTCTGCATAAGATACATTTGTGCAAAAAAATGTTTAGATCCATTTTTTATTATATGAAAAAGGTGATGTAGCTACTTACGTTTTAGTGAATTTTCTTTACAAAAATTCACTAATAAAGAGATCCCGAATTTTGAATAATTTTCTTTAAATGAGCGTGAACTAGTCCCCCTAGAACCCATATCCAGGTTCGGTTTAAAATTTTATATGTCAATATATATATATATATATATATATATATATATATATATATATATATATATATATATATATATATATATATATATATATATATATATATATACATACACCAATAACTAAAAAAATAATGAGCCGAATTTGTTGAAATTTGGTTAGCACATACCTTTTGCAAAAAGCTTGGATAGGTTTTGCCGGAAAATCTTGTGTCTTCTTTCAGAAAAAAATTATATCTCCACAGATAACAAAGTAAGGGCAACCAAATTTGGTCCGTGAATTTATATTATAAATAGCGACGTACCGACGAACATGTAGGTATGTAAGTTGAAAGACAAAACAGTTATAGGCATTTAAAGAAAAGAAAGGGGGTTTTCCTCAGAACGTCAAAGTCGCGATTTTAAACGTCAAAATCCGCAACATTTTGGCAAAGAACCTGAAACAAATACGCATTATGTAAAGAAAATGTCGCAAGAAGAATGTTCTGCAAACCCTTAAGTTTCAGCTTCAACCGCCATTGTCCTTCATTTCACTACAATGTTTACAGAAAACTCATTTCAAATAGACCCTTTCGCTGATGGTTTGGCTATAGGTTAGGCCAGTTGATGCTTTGGCTTTAGGTTTAGTCAAGTTTATGGTTTAACGGTCTATAATTAGTAGCAAATTTTCGTAGAAAAAATTCGTTAATGAAGAGACCGCGACCTTTGAATATAAAAAAAAATATTCTTAAAATAAGCGCAAACTAGGTTCCCTAGAAGCCATCCTGTCTATTTTGTCGTTTCTATTGTTAGTCAATGCTCGCTATTCATATTCTTTTTTAGTTAATTTTCGTAGAAAAAAATCACTAATGGGGAGATCCTGACTTTTGAATTTTGTAAAAAAAATTGCAAATGAGCGCGAACTAGGACCCCTAGAACCCATACCCGAAGTTTGTTTCAATTTTTATATGTTTCTATATATATATATATATATATATATATATATATATATATATATATATATATATATATATATATATATATATATATATATATATATTGTGTTCTATTAAAAAAAGAACGTGTGTATCACCAACGTCTTATGAGCGACCCTGTGATCAAAATAAATTTATAAGATGCAGCTCGGGACACCACCCTATAATTACGTACATCATTTTTCTCATATCTTGTAGAATAGCGGATATATTGAGTTTTACCGTAGAAATGCGTCACCGTGTATATGTATAAACAGGCAAAAACTGCAACTGATCCCGTATATGGGTTTAAGCGCTTCTAGTTCGCTGTCATTTGAAGAAACCTTTTTAAAATTCATAAGTCGCGGCCTTCTCAATAACGAATTTTTTCTACAAAAATGATGGTTCAAGATGAAACTTAAGGCTTTGTGAAACACATTTATTATGACATTGCTCCTACATAATTCGTATTTGTTTCAGATTTGTTGTTTGAAAATTGCAAATTTTGTCGTTTCAAATCTCATTTTGAAGTTTTAAGAAGACAAATTATAAAATTTTTAAAATATTTTTCCTGCAACTTCTTGACCTTTTTGCGTCAAGGAAACTTAACCATTGTGTGTGATGTACAATTTGTTTTCCTAATCACACAAGATATTTTGTTCTTGTGCTTTCCTGTGATCACCAGGGACACCCAATTTTTTTTCAGATGCCTATAACTTTTTTTTTTATTTTAAACTAGAGATCTGAGTTTTGGTATGTAGACCAAGTTGGATAGTAGAAACTGGCCAAATTTGGTTGTCATGGCTCTGTTATTTTTGAAGATACAAATTTTCCGAAAGAAAACCCTAACTTTTCCCGAAAGAACTGGTCCGATCTTCCCGGCTAACAATCTTATCCAATGCACTTACAGAAGGAAGGTATGTACCAAATTTCATCAAAATCGGCCCATTATTTTTTGAGTTATCGGTACGATACCTATATGTATATATATATATATATATATATATATATATATATATATATATATATATATATATATATATATATATATATATATATATATATATTATTGAATTTTTCATTTTACGAAAAATTCCCTAATTGTAAGGCTTTTAGGTTTGTATTTAAAAGTTATTTTACTGACCATCTCATTTTTAAACGCGATTGGAGCTCAAAGAAGAAACTAATCGCAAGCTTAACGTTGCATTATGACGCTTACTTAAAACTATTCGCGTCATTTACCGGAGCGTGCATAATGCTTCATACAATAGACTTAACACCATGAATGTTATGCGTATACTCATTTCTTTCCGCAACATTTATCCAGTTCTGTGTAGCACATATAACAATAAATTTCAAAGCAAGAATGAAACCTTTTATACACCACTGACATATTTTGATAAAGTTCTTCAGATTGGCGAATGTAAAAAAAAAAAACTAATCAAGATCGGAGTACCAAATCATACACGAGCCAGCGCCTGCCTTTGTATGTGTGATCATTTTGGCACTGGACGCCGCGAATAAACTTGCAATGTCACATTATAGAATTAAAAATAAAATGATTACCAAGGTTTTTAACGTATTTATAGGAACGGAAGCAATTGTTACGGCTGAACATCCTGCAATTATGGCGGTTCCATACAAGAAAAATACTGTTTATGTAACTAATTATTTTGTTTCCCACCAGATTCCACATTGCGTAATTCCACCGAATATGTTTTGTATTATTAAATTATAGTTTATATTGCCAGTCAAAATACGCTTCGAATTTGATGTAAATTCAAATTATTATTTGCCAACTAAGGTCTGTTGACACAAGAGGAAAATAAATAATCGAGGTTGGTAAGCATACGTCAATAATAAAAAGAATAACAATAATAATAAAAAACGAGTTTACGAGAAGAGTAACTCAGGTGGTGCAAGCACATTTCAAGAACAAGACTGTTCAGAGAACAATAATCTATACAGAAGGGCAGTCGTAGGCGTGGAAATATATTTGTTAAGATCATTCAATTTATAATTAAAATTCAGTTATAAGAAAACTCTAAAAAAAAACTGCTACAACAATTAATGTAAATGTTCATGTAGTAGTAGGTCACACATGTATCAATAAGAGGTCTGCAATTATGTATGATGTAAACCAAGCAATAGATATAAGTAGTATTGTTGATAAACATTAGCGAGACTTTTTTAATTAGATTATTAAGATGTAAAGAAGCGAGACTTGTGATTTTAATTATATAGAGAGAAGTAGAGACTTTTCTATTAAGATTCAGTATGTAAAGAGTTCGGCTTTAAGATTCATTCGGTTAAATTTGTTGTAAGCATTGTTAAAGTTTAGTTATTTTAAAGTTTATTACATCGTTACTAAGTCTACATTCGCCTAGTTCGACAGTTTACTCCCGAATTATGCTCCGCTCCTTAACAAAGACCCTGACTAAAGCTCTTAATACATATTATGCATCTTGTGCACTTTTTTTAGGATTGTAAGCATGAGTTAAACGAACATCGAAAATCTACAACGGAAGGTGCGAAGACTCCTAACAAAATTTAAAAAGCATTACCCCCGTAGTTCCTTCGAACGAGCAGCCCTACCTTGATACCAAGGTGGAAGATTAGTGTAAGGTATTGGTAAACATTTGGACCAGCAGATATTGAACCTGCGTACATATCTGCGTCAGCAGGCTCTTACTTCTGAACTACACCATGCCATATGCGGGGCAGATGATTCAGCACCGCTACAATCAAGAGAAAGGGAAATACAAAGTCATCATCAGAGTGATCAGGACAAGCTGCAAGCTTGGACGTAGAAGCTTTCCCACGGGCGACATCTGAAAGAGACCTCCCAGGCACATGTTGAAAAATTAGCGTCGAACTACTGGTTGGTTTTCGAACAGATGTTTCCATAATCTTAGAGGTTTTTGTTGGTCATACAAGATTAGATTCTTCCAACAAGAAACTACTTAAAGTATATTGTTCGAAGTAATTTGGTCCAAGATGAGAAGTGCGAATTTGGATGTCAATCATCAGTATGGCTCGGCTTTATATGCAAACTTTTTAGGTGAAATGTGCGCATCTATATGCAGGAAATTTGAAAAAAATATGCACCAACTTAAACAAAATTAGCACAAAAATATCGATATATGCAATGCATCATAGTATACCAATAAAACAAGTTTTTAAAGGTCTAAGCTAATAATTTTATTCACAATCAATACCACATAGGACCCTAATTATATCGTTAATTAATTATTCATTATTATTATTGCAATTATTACTATCAACAGATATTATTAAGTGGCGCTCTAAATTATCTATTTTGAAAGATTGCCTTCTCTCAGCTAGTAAGTTTTTATACAAAGAAAAACTCCGTTCTACGACGACTGACGTAGTTGGAACATATTTTAAGCCTGACAATATGGTAGGGTCTACATTGTTTAAATCGTCTGAACAATCTCCATCCAGAGCTCTTGCAATTTGCGTTATGTACCTACCAAATATGCAGGGAAACTAGACATACATATATCTTTGGCAATAGTTTCCAGAGACTCCGCTCTTTGCGGTTTATACAGTCCATCTTCCACGTATCTAAAGCATTGTGAAGTGCATACGTGTGCGGACGAGATGCAGCTTCATATCTGATATAATCCGCAAGATACTAGTTCGGCACTGAGAAATGTTAATGACGATATGGATACCCTATTTATTATCACTAACAAGCATGCACAAAATCTTGATCTTGCCAAGCCTTAGCCTCTTTTATTTGGTAGCGATCTAGCTGTGACTGGTTCGGAAATATTGCGAGGATTGAAGTTAACGCAGAAAGTGTAGTTTTGTGTGGAAGGCAAATGACTTGGCGCTCACTATTGATGACATATTTAGATATACGCAACATCTAAGTGTTTACAAAGAGCATATAACTGCCTTAGATAACTTTATTTCCATATCAAATTTATTTCGTAGGACATTCTGTTATTATTATTTTGTTCCACTCTAGTACTACTACACAACATGAGGGCTCACAGCCTAAATACTATCCTACTGTGGGTGTCGACAAGTAGGAAAGAGGCAACTTGTTAATTCTGGACATGAAGGTTTGGACGTTCGGAGGAAAAGGCAAGGAATTCCACAACTTGGAAGTCCTCGAGACAAAAGAGCAGGCATACCAAGATGTTCTATGTCTGGTACCTTGACAGTAAAAGGGTGCATTAGCTCTGTTCCCCTGGTAGATTTGTTGTGGGCAGCAGCTGGAGGAACTATGGAAGAAAGCTTCTCTGAGCAGTGATCGTGCAGATATATATAAAAGAGAGAGAGAGAGAGGTCAACAACAGCACATCGGTGAGCAAGGGATGGCAGCCTTTGGGTAAAGGTAGGGTCACTGATGAGACGTATAGCTCTCTTCTGAATGGAGTCGAGGTTAACGAGTGTAGAAGCGGCAGCGGCACCCCAGATGTGAGAGCAGTATTCGAGGTTTGGCCTTATTTGTGAAGTATATAAGGTATACAGATTAGCTGGTGAAAAGTATTTGCGAGCCCGGAAGAGAAAATCTAATTTATTAGCAGCCGCTTCTGCAATTGATGTGACATGTTGGTGCCAATTGAGATTTCGATCCACAGAAATGCCAACAAGTGAAAAGGACTCATTACTTGGAATAACTTGGTTGTTTATTGTGGTGGGTCTGGGCTGGTGTATCTCTTATGAGATAGAAAGCAAGACTGAGATTCGGTGGAGTTGAATTGTACAACATTTGTACTTCCCCAGTCTAATATTTTTTGGAGATCCACAGAGACAGAACACTCCATGGGTCTGCGATCCTCATCTAATTAGGCTAAAGAGACAAGCTCAGAATATTGTATATTTGAATGGAGGGTGCTGTCGTCCGCGTTACTGTGAACTGGGTTGGATGTGCTAGAGAGGAGGTCATTGATGTGGAGAAGAAACAAAGTAGGGGCTGAAGCTGAACCTTGAGGGACTCCTGCATTAATTGGATACAGTTTAGGGGAATGGCAATCCACGACAACAGAAATGCTCCGGTTGGAGAGGAAATTTGCTGTCCAGGTACAGAGTTTTGGTGGTATGCCATGGGCCGAAAGTTTGTTAAGCAGGGCTGCGTGCCTGACCTGGTCGAATGCTTTGGATATGTCTAGAGCGACAATCTGGGATTCACCGTGTAGTTCCATAGTTTATCCAAGAATGGGTGACAAAGAAAAGGAGGCTGGCAGTTGATCTGCGCTGACGGAATCCATACACTGCCTGTCGTGGATTAGACTGTTTGCAAGAAATTTTAGTAATTCGGTGTTTATATACTTTTCCATCACTTTAGAGATAAACATAATTTTTTTAGCAAATTTTTGTGCAAAAAATATTATGTAAAATAGTTTTTGTATTTTTTTGAAGTGTTGGTAGTAATAAATGTATGTTATTGTAAGAAAAATATTTCAGATTTTCGTAAAAAATAATTGTTTAGCAAATGTTCGTAAAAAACATAATTTTCGTCCAACATTATTTTAATCAATTTTTGTAAAGCAAATGGCAATTTTCGTTAAAGAAATTGTTTGAAAATTTTTATGCAAACATTTTTTGTGAATTTTTGTCAAAAAGCTTTTTCTGGATAATTGTATTTTACCAGGTGTGTAAATAGCTTGAAGAGGCTCGTTGCTTAGGAAAATGGGACCAGTTTTTTCGGGAACATTTAAAGTTTATTTTCATTATTTTACTTTTTTAAACATTAAAGTTATTTTGATGAATTAAGGTACACTTTTTTAACAAATGTAGGTTACAGCAAATTCTATGCCTTATATTTAAACAAAGACATATTTGCCATAAAAAGCGTCCAGATTTATTTTACTCATTAACTTTAACAACTAAAAATTTAAAAAAAATTGAAAACCGACTTCATTAAGGATAGCTCAAAAACTACTGGTCAGATCTTGATCAAATTCATGTCGGACCACAATACAAGCAGCAGATATCAAACAAGAAAATAATCATCACAATCGGTTCACCTAGAAAAAAATCTGGGAATCATTACTTGGAATAACTTGGTTGTTCATTGTGATGTGTCTAGGGCTGGTGTGTCTCTTATGAGATAGAAAGCAAGACTGAGATTTGGTGGAGTTGAATTGTACAAGATTTGTACTTCCCCAGTCTAATATTTTTTGGGGATCCACAGACAGAGAATCCTCCATGAGTCTGCGATCCTCATCTAATTGGGCTAAAGAGACAGGCTTAGAATATTGTATATTTGAGTGGAGGGTGCTGTCGTCCCCGTAACTGTAAACTGGGTTGGATGTGCTAGAGAGGAGGTCACTGATGTGGAGAAGAAACAAAGTAGGGGCTAAAGCTGAACCTTGAGGGACTCCTGAATTAATTGGATACAGTTTAGAGGAATGGCCATCCACGACAACAGAAATGCTCCGGTTGGAGAGGAAATTTGCATATTTGCCATAAAAAGCGTGCAGACTTTTTTCACTCATTAACTTTAACAATTAAAAGTTTAAGAAAATTGAAAACCGAGTTAATTAAGGATAGCTCAAAAACCACTGGTCAGATCTTGATCAAACTTATGTGGGACCACAATACAAGCAGCAGATATCAAATAAGAAAATAATCATCACAATCGGTTCACCTAGAAAAAATTTCTGAGGTAACAGACATAATAGAGTCGACTTGGTAACCTCCTCCTTTTTTGATGTCGGTTAAAAATGTATATTTGCTATAATATGTATACAATACGTATACATTAACACTGATGCAAATGCCAGATAATGGTATATTAGTAATTTACAATCGGAATTTGTTGGCACTAACTGAATATATCCATTATAATTATTCGAGGTTATTTATAACAAGCCAGACCGATAAGAATGACCTCGCGTTGAACACGACTCTACTAAAATTATTCGATTATAAATAGCCTATTCTTTATACTATATTGTCAAAATGTGGATAGAACGCAGAAAAACCAACAGGTGTTTTCTCTGTTACATTTCAACTGCGCGATATATTTTTTTCATACAACAAAACTAATAGCTATAATTAGAAGTTAATAATTTAAAAACTCGGGACGCAGCAAGTGCGTTATGGTAGTGAATTTTTATTAAATGTTTCAAATTTAAATAACTCAATTTTCTAAAAACTTAGAGAGTTTAATTTTAACGCGTAGTAAGGTCTTTCCTAAGGCAAGATATCTACAAAATTTCATTACAATAACTTTGTAATTTTCGGAGAAAAAATTTTTTTCGAAAAAAAAATTAAAATTTGAACAACTCAATTTTCTCTAAACTTAGACAGTTGAATTTGGTACGTAGTAAGATCTCTCCTGAAGCAACATATGTAGTAAATTTCATCAAAACAGCTTTGTTACTTTCGGAGAAAAATTTTTTTTCAAAAGGAAACTCAAAATTTTCCCGGAAAACCCCGTCCGATTTTTCTAGCTAACGAACTCATCCAAGCCATTTATAAAAGAAAGGCACTTGCCAAGTTTCATCGAAATCGGTCAATTATTTTTTGAGTCATCAAACAGATACATATATATATATATATATATATATATATATATATATATATATATATATATATATATATATATATATATATATATAAACATAAAAATTGAAACTGACCCCGGATATGGGTTCTAGGGGTCCTAGTTCGCACTCATTTGAAATAAATTTCTCACCAAAGATACCTCTCTATTGGTAAATTTTTTAAAATAAAAATTCACTAATTATGCATATTGTGCTTTCTCAATATTCTGTGTATTGCCCAGATAGATAAACCTAAATCTTGAGACCTACTTCTTAACGAACTTTGTAGACATGCTTCAAAATATGCAAGGACTATAATTTCATTCATTTCATTGTCTTCAATTTTGAAACGTTTGTTGTTAAATGTTCAACTATTCTGTTAGATTCACCATATATTGAAAACAAATTGAAAACATCATCTGCAGAATAACAAACTAGCATGTACAACACTGCCACTGCCTATCCTCTCATGTGATCCTGATACTAGAGACGTGAAAATCGTGTTGTCGTTTCTACCATTTCTGTGGTAAAAACTTCATGTTAAATATTAAATGTTTCAAATTTGAATAACTCAATTTTCTATAAACTTAAGAGAGTTTACTTTTGGTGTGTAGTAAGGTCTCTCCTAACGCAAGATATCTACCAAATTTTATTAAAATAACGTTGTAATTTTCGAAGGAAAAAAAATTCTAAAGAAAATTTAAAATTTGAATAACTCAATTTTTTATGAACTTAGAAAGTTGAATTTCAGTACGTAGTAAGATCTCTCCTAAGGCAACATATATAGTAAATTTTATTGAAACAGCTTTGTTACTTTCGGAGAAAATTTTTTTTCTAAAGAAGACTCAAAATTTTCCCGGAAAACCCCGTCCGATCTTTCTGGCTAACGAACTCATCCAATCCATTAATAAGGGAAAGCCACTTGCCAAGTTTCATCGAAATCGGTTGATTATTTTTTGAGTTATCAGACGGATACATACATATATACATATATATATATATATATATATATATATATATATATATATATATATATATATATATATATATATATATATATATATATATATATATATATATATATATATATACAGGGTGTTACAAAATAGTGGGCCAACCCGCTAACCACAAAATTCCCGAGACGAAAATTTTATGACTTTCCTTATAACATTTTTCTTCTGGGGGCCCCGTTTTCGAAATACAGAGTGTTGAAGTTGAACTTGATAAATAATTTTTCGTTTCTAATTTTTATGTTTATGAAGTTATCTCCATGAAATTTTGCACGTAGCCTTATTTCAGAACTAGACGCCATCTGTGTACATGAGGAGATAAAAATCAAATCCCAAGGGGGGTACAGGGGGGTGGAACAAGTATTGACCCTCTAAACTTTTTTGTGCGCACGCCAATGGTTTCAAAACAAATGGCTTTTGTTAGACAAAATAATTTTATTACTTTTGTTTCTCTAGTTTCATTTTGATAAAATAACTAGTTTATGAGTTATTGTAAGTTGTATGGTCGGACCTAAACAGACGAAAAAAAACCTACGAAATTTTTTCATTTATAATTTTTATGTTTTTGAACATATCCCCATGAAATTTTGCACGTAGTCTTATTTCATAACTAGACGCCATCTGTGTAGATAAGGAGAGAAAAATCAAATCCCAAGGGGGGGTAGAGGGGGGTGGAACAAGTATTGACCCTCTAAACTTTTTTGTGCGCACGCCAATGGTTTCAAAAAAAAAAAGACTTTTGTTAGACAAAATAATTTTATAACTTTTGTTTCTCTTGCTGAATTTTGTGAAAACGACTAGCTTATGAGTTATTGTAAGTTGTATGGTCGGACCCAAACAGGTGAGAAATAACCTACGAAACGTTATCTCCATGAAATATAACATGTAGTCTTATACCACGACTAGACGACATCTGCGTGAATAAGAAAAATCAAACTCCAAGGGGTATATGAGGGTTAGTATTACTAATAGTCCCCTAAACTTCTTTGTGCTCACGCCAATGGTTTCAAAACAAATGGCTGTTATTAGATCAACCAATGTCGTAACTTTAGTCACTTCAGTTAAATTTTTATAAAACGATTAGTTTATGAGTTATTTCAAGTTGAATGATCGTACCGAAACAGGAAATTTTACTTTCATGAATGGAACGTTTTCTAATATAATTCTTATTTTGCAAGGCCTATTTATTTTATATTTTATACAAAAATATGTAATGCCTCATGAACAAATCCACAGCAAAAAAACATGCCATTATATTCCAGCCCGTTCCCCCGACCTCAACCCCTTTGATTTTAGTTTCTGGGGATATATGAAAGAATTTGTGTACAGGGTGCCCATACTTGATGCAGAACATCTGTGGGAACGAATCCTACAAGGCGCAGAGGAATGCCGTATGAAACCAGACATTTTCAAAAAAATTCGGTTTTCTTTTATCAAAAGAGGCCGCCTGTGCATCCAAGAGGGTGGTAGCTATATTGAGCATTTAATTTAATTATAATTTTATTTCTATAACATCGCTTTACTTACGATTTTTTATTATTTTTAGTTTAGTTCTCATGTTAATACTAGACTGACAGTTTAAGTTTAATACAAGTTATACTTAAAAAATGGTTTTGATGACTTCTAATTACATATGTGTGAAACAAGTATATATGTATTCAAGCAGCAATATTTAAGGCAATGGAATGAGCTACAGTTTCCGTGTATTACATTCTTTATTCTGATTGCAAATGAGTAAAAAAAAATCCAAATTTTTTTAATTTGTTGAGACATGTCACCGGCGTTGAAGAACGCAAATAACCTACGATATTAGTTTCTATTAGACCACCGGCGCCCGAATAAAAAATGTTGATTTGATTTTTCTTATTCACGCAGATGTCGTCTAGTCGTGGTATAAGACTACATGTTATATTTCATGGAGATAACGTTTCGTAGGTTCTTTCTCACCTGTTTGGGTCCGACCATACAACTTACAATAACTCATAAGCTAGTCGTTTTCACAAAATTCAGGAAGAGAAACAAAAGTTATAAAATTATTTTGTCTAACAAAAGCCATTTATTTTGAAACCATTGGCGTGCGCACAAAAAAGTTTAGAGGGTCAATACTTGTTCCACCTCCCCCTCTACCCCCCTTGGGATTAGTTTTTTCTCCCCTCATCTACACAGATGGCGTCTAGTTCTGAAATAAAACTACGTGCAAAATTTCATGGAGATAACTGCAAAAACATAAAAATTATAAATGAAAAAATTTCGTAGGTTTTTTCTCGCCTGTTTGGGTCCGACCATACAACTTACAATAACTCATAAACTAGTTGTTTTATCAAAATTAAACTAGAGAAACAAAAGTTATAAAATTATTTTGTCTAACAAAAGCCATTTGTTTGGAAACCATTGGCGTGCAAGCAAAAAAGTTTAGAGGGTCAATACTTATTCCATCCCCCCCTGTACCCCCCTTGGTATTTGATTTTTTCCTCCTCATCTACACAGATGGCGTCTAGTTCTGAAATAAGGCTATGTGCAAAATTTCATTGAGATAACTTCATAAACATAAAAACTAGAAATGAAAAATGATTTTTCAAGTTCAACTTCAACACTCTGTATTTCGAAAACGGGGCCCCCAGAAGAAAAATGTTATAAGGAAGGTCATAAAATTTTCGTCTCGGGAATCCGTGGTTAGCGGGTTGGCCCACTATTTTGTAACACCCTGTATATATATATATATATATATATATATATATATATATATATATATATATATATATATATATATATATATATATATATATATATATATATATATATATATATATATATATAAATTGAAACTGACCCCGGATATGGGTTCTAGGGGTCCTAGTTCGCGCTCATTAGCAAAAATTTTTGCAAAGTCTCACCATCGATACCTCTCTATTAGTGATTTTTTTAAAATAAAAATTCACTAAGAAGATTACATATGCTTATAACATGCTATCTTTGCCGTAACAAAAAAGTATTCTTTACTTACTTTAAATAACGTTCACCAAATAGATCGACTAATACAACTACCCATATTGCATACTGTTAATTTTGTATTGAAATTTACGGCTCTTTGCCAAATAGGTAAAGTATTTTTACAATTATTCAAGCTTCTATAGACCAATCAGAAAAAATTATCCGGCACCAAATATTTTCCATATATTTTTTTTCTTGCAACATATAAATCTAGATTTTGGTGTATAGTTTACTTTTTATGTCCTAAACGTACGTGCCAAATTTGGTTGCCATAGCTTTTTATTTTTTGAGATACATTTTTTTTCAACAGAAACCTAAAAATTTTCCCGGAAAACCTGGTCATATTTTCCTGGCTAACGAACCCATCCAAACCACTTATAAGAGGAAGATACCTGCCAAATTTTATTAAAATCAGCCCACTATTTTTAAGTTATCGGTATGATACACGTACATATATATATATATATATATATATATATATATATATATATATATATATATATATATATATATATATATATATATATATATATATATATATATATATATAATGGAAGTTAATTGCACTTGTTGATATTAAATCCATACGTAAACAATTAATATAACTTTATTACTTCACTAACTGAATAAACTATATGATACATTTAACTATAATACACTTTATGATATAATAACAATTACAACAGTACACGAGTACATAGCAGATAACTGACCGAGCGTGGAGGACGTGTGTTCACTATAGCGGTTGGTAGAGAGGAGAGAGGGAGAGAGATCGCCTGGTGTCTCTTATAGTTGCCGTAGTTCTTGACAGCTGGCTGTCGCATAACGTAACGTAACATTTAACTGTCAAGAGTATTTATGCAGAAACATAGAGTAGTGTTGACGGAAACACTGCGATCGGAACCACCGCCACATACTCCCCTCTCAGTGGCAACGCTATTAGTTCAAGTATCTTCGTGGAAACCGAACTCTACGTCCATAGCGTGTAGTTTGAACGGGAACGGGAACTTCACTGTCACTTTCAGTTTCACTAGGTGTTGGACTTTCACTGTCACTTTCAGTTTCACTAGGTGTTGGACTTTCACTGTCACTTTCAGTTTCACTAGGTGTTGGACTTTCACTGTCACTTTCAGTTTCACTAGGATGTCTCTGAGGCTGGAAAGTTGTCTGTTCGTTATCACAAAGAATGAATGCGGGTTTAAAAAATCTGAAATTGACTCTGCGACATCAGGATCGAGTATAGCGAGTACATGACTGAATTTTGTCTTTTCAGAACTGATCTGCGATATATCGAACTGGGCGTCAACCTGTATCTGCCAGATTTTCACGTTACGTCTCCATATAGGAGGTAATTTTATTGCAACCCTTGCCATGATATTGCTGCTTGAAGAATCTTCGGCCATTGTGAAAAAAATCAGATAATTTTTAAATTAGAAAGGACTGACCTGTTTAGATATTCATTTTCTGTGGGCATGAGCACGTGCGTGGAAGTTAGGCGACGTCGGCTGGAACATCAGGCTCGGCATCTTCGGCTTGCGTCACGGGGTCACCAATATGGAAGTTAATTGCACTTGTTGATATTAAATCCATACGTAAACATTTAATATAACTTTATTACATCACTAACTGAATAAACTATATGATACATTTATCTATAATACACTTTATGATATAATAACAATTATAACAGTACACGAGTACATAGCAGATAACTGACCGAACCTGGAGGGCGTGTGTTCACTATAGCGGTTGGTAGAGAGCAGAGAGGGAGAGAGATCGCTTGGTGTCTCTAATAGTTGCCATAGTTCTTGACAGCTGGCTGTCGCATAACGTAACGTAACGTTTAACTGTCAAGAGTATTTATGCAGAAACATAGAGTAGTGTTGACGGAAACACTGCGGTCGGAATCACCGCCATATATATATATATATATATATATATATATATATATATATATATATATATATATATATATATATATATATATATATATATATATATATATATATATATATATATATATATATACTTTTAAGGGCAATTACGACCAAAAAACGAGGGCTATATTGATTTTAAAGAAAGTCACTCTGTACTAAAAACTCGATATATTTCGCTCGGGGTCCCGAGCATCTTTAGGAGTACTAAAAATAAATAAAAATCAGCACATCTAGCATTAAATAACACTTACAGCACTGTAACTAATTACAAAAGCAAGGCCAAAGCATCAAAAACAGGGAAAATCTGCCACAAAAACATGCAGAAAACAACAATGCAAAAAACATCTTTACATTACATGTAACTTCACGCGAACATTTCCACCTTCAAAACATTCAAAGCAAGTCATAAAAAAATATAAAAAAGTGTCTCTAAGGTTAAAAAACTTAAAAAGCTTTGAAAAATTCGCGTGTAACAAAATGGACATCTAACCCCATTTTTTCACGTTAGAATATCGACCATAGATATAAGTGACAGCTGCAAAACCAAGAGACCATCACTGATCATAGACTATTGTTGCTCTATTGATGAAATATATAATATATGTTTTATTATTCTGTTATAGAACTGGCCAACACAGAGGCGCCATCAGACCTATCAAAAAGTATTACATAGCTATATATGTTACTTACATTTTGAATATCTGCTTTTGAGATCATAGTGTCATTTTCAAGAACATGACACATTTCAAGAAGATAACTTTTTTTTTAATTTTTTTCTTTATCTAATATTTTTAGATTTTCAAAATCCATGTTATGACCCAAGGCATGCATACACATGATGCGCCAATGCACATCTATCAGGTCTAAGTCTGGAGTCGCTCCTATGCTGGCTGATCCTCCTACCAACAGACTGTGAAGTCTGACCTATATAAGAAAGAGAACTTGTCCAACTTGTAGACCACATCACGTTGCTTATGGATCAAAATTTTGTCCACATTGTTAGTGAAAAAGTTCTTGTTGGTCAGAACATTGTATTTAGCCACTTTAATGTCTATAAAAACTTTGAAGAGGTTCAATAGTCTGTGTGTTAGTCCACTGATGTAAGGCAAAACCGCATGTTTGGCATTCAATCCTGGGTCAGACGTGTCTATCGAATCATGTAAGGGCGGCGAAGGCCTAGTAGCTGCTCGGTGACGTGAATTTTCAGATGGAGCGTTGGAAAGTAACTTCATCATGTAACTTCTTTCATAGCCATTCTTCACCGTCATATCTGCAAAACGACATAAAGCCCTATGTTGGAAAGACAGGTGGGTAATATCCAAAATCCGCCTCTTCATGCCCAATATAACATTTGGTTTCATTTTTTTATCATGATATGACGCACAATTTATGTAGCCCCGCGAATTTAATCGTGACGCCGCCCGGGCGGAGACCTCCTCTGTTCGGAGCCCGCCCGCCTCAGGCCGGGCGGAAGCGACCGCACTCCATGTCGAAACTCTGGTTACACTCAGAGACACCAAGTCCAGTCGCCATGCCCCAGGTCCTACTGCCGTCTCCAGGTGCCGCCGTTGCCCAACATTGAGCGAGCAGTTCTGGAGCGCAAGCATCCTGACAACATCATCTAGGTCCACCTCTTGACTTCTCAGCCAAATGCCAACCCGGACCGGCCATGTGGCGCCCCCTGCCCTTATGACGCTGAAGGCGATCTCCCGCACCGCCGTTCCGGAAGCCAACTGAGGGATTCGTCATCCTCAGCGGTCACCAAGAACCACCCAGAATCAATTATTTCCGAGTTACGGAAGCGGAGTTGCAACGCACCGTCGGATACCGATATTTCTTCTGGAAATAATTTTGTTTCATTTAGTAATACAGTACCTACATACATTGCTTAAGAACTTAAATCTAATGTACACAACCACTTTCTTATTTGTTTGATTGGATGTTACAATGATAATGTACTGCAGTCACAGTGGAAGGCATTTGTTAAAATTATTTTAAAATTAAAAGTTAAGTTATTAATTACCTAATATTTCTATTATAGGTAGTTGTTTTATATTCTGAGATTCTAAGGTATTAGTAGAGTCGATTTAGAGGTAATGGGCATAACGTACACGTTTCCCTCATTACTCCTGTCAGTTAACAAATGACAAATAACGTTGTCAGATTAAACTATAAAGATGGAGATGGCTTGTAAATACCGTTAAAATACGAAACTGAATATTTATACATAATAAAACGTAGTTCTAGATTGCTTTTATACAAACTGAACCACTTTCATTAAAATTTATATTTATGTATATTTTTATGATATCTACAGATTTAGATGAGAGTTGTCGTACATGGCAACCCCGCCGATTGTTTATTGTGATATATTTTCGTAGCCTGTCCGTTTAAAACTTAATTTGGAGATTTTGTTTGCAATGGCAGCGGTACCCTCATTTATCTGTCTGACCTTGTATAACATTATCGGTATCCATTTACAGGAAATTTCAGGTCATATCGTAGATTATTGATTTTTTATTTAGTTATAGCTTAAGATCTACTGAAAACCAATTGAGTTTAAATTTGGCAAGTAGGACCACTTGTACAATGTGTACGCGAATTGTAACTTCTTCAGGACGCTCTCAGCTTGGCTTATTATTACAAAACTTACGAAAATTCGCTACGATAACGCACTTGCTATATCCCAACTATAAGTTCCTTCTCTGGTGTAATAATTAAATATTTACAGTAAAAAGATAAACTTTGAAAACTCAATGCCTCGAAAACCGTTGAATTTGAAGGTGTAGCGTGTGATACAACTTTTGTTCAGAATTTGCAGGAAGATTCAATTATGAAAAACAGGATGCTCTATTATAAAATTGGCAGCTATGTTTTTCTTGTTTTCTTTTCAGTTTCTCCTTTTTAGTGAATTTTCTTAAAAAAAATTCACTAATGAGGAGATCTCGACTTTTGAATTTTGAAAAAATTTCTTCAAATGAGCGCTATTTAGGACACCTGGAACCCAAATCCAAGGTCGGTTTCAGACTTTATATGTTTATATATATATATATATATATATATATATATATATATATATATATATATAAATATATATATATATATATATACATATATATATATATATATATATATATATATATATATATATATATATATATATATATATATATATATATATATATATATATATATATATATATATATATATATATATATATATATATATATATATATATATATATATATATATATATATATATATATATATATGTTTATATATTTATGTGTCACACCTATAACTAAAAAAATAATTGACCGATTTTGATAAAATTTCGCGAGTGGCTTGGATAAGTTCGTTAGCCAGCAAAATCCGCCGAGGTTTTCCCGGAAAATTTTGTGTTTTCTTTCGAAAAAAAAAATCGAATCTCCGTAACTAACAAAGTAAGGGCAACGAAGTTTGGTGTATATATCTTTATAGGTAAGCCACCTACCAAAATTTAGCGCTGTAGGTTAAAATACAAAAAAGTTACAGGCATTTAAAGAAAAATAAATTTGGGTTTTCTTCAAAACGTCAAAGTCGCGATTTTAAACGTCAAAATTGTTAATATTTAGGCAACGAACCTGAAATTAATATGATCTATGCAAGGAAAATGTCTCAAGAATAATGTTTTACAAAGCCTGGGCTCTTAGTTTCAATTGTCATTGTCCTTCATTTTACTAAAATGTTCCCAGAAAATTCATTTAAAATAGACCCTTTCTCTGATGCTTTAGCAGTAGTGTTGGCTATTGAGTTTATCGTATAATGGTATATCATTTTTGTCGAATTTTCGTAAAAAATCATTAAAGCCCAATATATCCGTTATTATGCAAGTTAAGAAAAAAAGTTGTATACATTAATTGTAGGATGTCTTAAGCTACATCTTAAAAAATATTTTCACAATTACAGGCTGGCCCATAAGTCGTTGGTGATTCAAATTTTCTTTTTTTTTTTAGTGAATTTTTTTAATCGAACACGCCCTATGTTATTGAATTTTTGTATTTTCCATCGAAATATAATACATCTTTGTAAGAAAAGAAATTCGGGACGCAGCAAGTGCGTTATGGTAGCAAATTTTCATTAAATGCTTCAAATTTTGAATCAATTTGCTATTAACCTATAAGGTTGACCAGAAAACCAGTTTTTTCGGGAACAATTTAAATTTACTTTCGGAAATTTTTGTACATTTTCAAACAATAAAGTTATTTTGATGAAACATGGCACATTGTTTCTAATATATAGATTATACTGCTAACCAAATTTGGTGCCTGCTTTCTTAAAAAAAAACATATTTGCTATTAAAAACATTTTTATGAAAATTCACTACCATAGCGCACTTGCTGCGTCCAGAGTTTTATTTTCCTTTACGAAATATGGTCAAAGACCTTAAGACATGTGTATAAAATTTCTTTTCCAGCTATCTTATTTCAATAAATAATCATACGTAGAAACGACTCTGTATAAACATCACTACTTGTAATAATAATAAGAAATTTATAAATACAATTTTATAGAACATCAAACAAGTGCTCTTATAAAAGAAAAAAAAAACTAAATTTAGTGCAAGATAATATTTCGGATAATCCAAAATACATATAGAAGTAAGCCCATTATAAATACATACACTTGATTGAAATAATATACAACTCAATTAACAAGTTATATAATCATCAAACAGTTTGGTCTATACTTCATTTAATGAACATTTTAACGTGCATTATTGGTCTATAAATTTCGCTATCAAAATGAATATTCTCACGGTTAATATAGGTCTCAGGCGAACCCACTTCTCCAATTTCTAAAAATACAGATATGTTGGCGTGGGTTCAAAAGTGTAACAATAAAATATGTTAAGGTTATGTTGCTCCTAACATGTGAAAAACTTCAGTTGTAAAATTAACTTATCTGTTTCTTTGAGTTTTCCATTAAAGAAATAGTACATTGCTGTTGTAACATTCTCACAAAAACTGCCCATAAAAAATTAATTTTATTGCCTTTTGTTTATTTTACTCCAAATAAAAACATTAATGTTAACCGTTACACAAAATAAAATATAATATTATATATTTTTATCGCTTTCGAAATATTTAACCGTTTTACTGGAAGTATGTAGCTGCGATCAGGAAATTTTAAAAATAAAAGAAAGGGAATTATACAAATTGGAGAGAACTAGTGAGTTTTGAAATAAAAATTTTACATGCAAGATATCTATTATTGTCTCGGTTCATTTTTTGCTACCTTTGTGGTGTTTAACAGGTTTTAGTGAATTTTCTTAAAAAAAAACACTAACCAGGAGATCCCGACTTATTAGTTTTGAAGAAATTTCCTAATTTCTTCAAATGAGCGATAATTAGGCCTCCTAGAACACATATGCGGGGTCAGTTTCAATTTTTATATGTTTATATATATATATATATATATATATATATATATATATATATATATATATACATGTATATATATATATATATATATATATATATATATATATATATATATATATATATATATATATATATATATATATATATATATATATATATATATATATATAAACAGGATTTTTTACACGGCATTTCTGTATACTATAAAAGAAGAAGGATTAAGGGCAATGCCGCAAGGAGACAACTGTATACACGTGTTTCAAACTTATTAGCTATCATCAGTACGGTATATAGCCAGGTGAGGGTGGGAACACTCTGGATTAAGAAGCAAAAATACACGGAGTCACAACAGGCAACCAGTGCACAATTGCAGCATCATTCGGAAAACCCTCAATTTGGATGCTCACGCAGGTGATTTCTTGGCCTGCGTGGCGATTTTGGTTGTTGCCCTCGAATTGAGGGTCTTCCGAATGATGCTGCAAATGTGCACTGGTTGCTTGTTGTGACTTCGTGTATTTTTGCTTCTTAGTCCAGAGTGCTCCCATCATCACCTGGCTATACCGTACTGATAATAGCTAATAAGCTTGAAATACGTGTATGCGGTTGTCTCTTTGCGGCCCTTAATATTTCTCCTTTTATATAGTCTAAGATCCGGCTGCTAAATTAGTACATTAATAATGTAGATTATCAAGATTTAATTTTTAAGTATTTTTACAACTAGGAGAAGTCACTTTTCATCAGGTGCCAATTAAAAATTACCCGTCAGTATTATTAATTAAAATATAATTAATTTACTTTTAGAGAAACATTTCGTTAACATCTTACGGAAATAAAACCTACACAACTTCACAACAGTGTATTTAAAATATCTGAAACGTCATAGTTGCTGCTGATTGCTTAACCGCTACCTCTACGCAGCCAGGTGTAAACAGGTATAATTTTATTAAAACTTTTCGTTCTTAACGTACACTCATTTCATTTATACCACATTAAAGCTCATTTTTTTCTGTAGTTAATGATATAAAGGTGCCTATATAAAAAAACCCGCAAATCAAAGTTTCCTACCCTAAAAGATGCTAGGTATGAAAAATAAAGTGACAGAGAGTGATCGCGCGACGCTACTTGTTAGACAAGGATGCTCAATGCCAGCCGAACGTATTTTTTGAGCTATTGCGCATGCTCCGATAAGCATCTGAGTCCAGTCATTTTAGTGAATTTTCTTAAAAAAATTCACTAATGAAAAGATCTCGACTTTCGAATTTTGAAAAAATTTCTTCAAATGAGCGCTATTTAGGACCCCCGGAACCCAAATCCGAGGTCAGTTTCAGACTTTATATGTTTATATATATATATATATATATATATATATATATATATATATATATATATATATATATATATATATATATATATATATATATATATATATATTTATGTGTCACACCTATAACTTAAAAAATAATGGACCGATTTTGATAAAATTTGGCACATACCTTCCTTTCGCAAGTCGCTTGGATAAGTTCGTTAGCCAGGAAAATCCGCCAAGGTTTTCCCGGAAAATTGTGTGTTTTC
Organism: Tillus elongatus; assembly: GCA_964006375.1. Taxonomy (NCBI): domain Eukaryota; kingdom Metazoa; phylum Arthropoda; class Insecta; order Coleoptera; family Cleridae; genus Tillus; species Tillus elongatus. The sequence continues at coordinate 25,158,353 of OZ023266.1, read as the reverse complement.
TTTCGAAAAAAATCGAAAAAAATTTATATCTCAAAAATTAACAAAGCAAGGGCAACCGAATTTCATACGCGGGCTTACATCATTAGAGGCAAGTAACCTACCAAAATTTAGCTCCGTAGGTTAAATGACAAAAAAGTTACAGGCATTCAAAGAAAAATAAATTTGGGTTCTCCTCAAAACGTCAAAATCGCGATTTTAAACGTCAAAATTGGTGAGTACCTTCCTTTTGCAAGTGGCTTGGATATGTTCGTTATCCAGGAAAATCCGACGAGGTTTTCCCGGAAAATTTTGTGTTTCCTTTCGAAAAAAATTTATATCTCCAAATTTAACAAAGTAAGGGCAACCAAATTGTATGTGCGGGTTTATATCATTATAGGCAAGTTACCTACCGAAATTTAGCTCCGTAGGTCAAAAGACAAAAAAGTTATAGGCATTTAAACAAAATTAAATTGGGGTTTTTCACAAAACGTCAAAGTTGCGATTTAAACGTCAAAATTGGCAACATTTAGGAAAAAAACTTGAATCTAATACGGGCTATGGAAATAAAATGTCTCAAGAAGAATGTTTTACAAACCCTGAAGTCTTAGTTTCAACCGTCATTGTCCTTCATTTTAATAAAATGTTTCCAGAAAATTCATTTCAAATAGACCCTTTCTCTGACGCTTGGCAGTAGTCTTAGCTATAGAGTTTATCGTTAATAGTATATAATTTTTGTAGAATTTTCGTACAAAAAATCAATAAAGCTCAATATATCTGTTATTATACCAGATATGAAAAAAAATGTATATATTAATTATAGGGTGTCTTAAACTACATCTTAAAAAATTATTTCTACAATCACAGGATGGCCCATAAGTCGTTGGTGATACAAATTTTCTTTTTTTTTTTAATCAAACACGCCTTATGTTATTGCATTTTTGCATTTTCCATCGAAATATAATAATGCATGTTTGTAAGTACAAAAATTCTGGACGCAGTAAGTGCGTTGTGGTAGCGAATTTTGATCAAATGCTTAATATTTGAATAGCTCAATTTGCTATTAACCTATAAGGTTGACCAAAAAACGAGTTGTTTCGGGAACACTTTAAGTTTACTTTCGGAATTTTTTTTTACATTTTCAAACAATAAAGTTATTTTGATGAAACATGGCACAATATTTTTCTATATAGATTATACTGGTAACCAAATTTATGCCTGCTTTCTTAAAAAAACACACATTATTGCTATTAAAAAATAGTTTTATGAAAATTCACTACCATAACGCACTTGCTGCGTCCCGAGATTTTTATTACTACTTAGATCGTTGGTTGAGAACCCTATTTATCGGAGCATGCGCAATAGCTCAAAAAATACGTTCAGCTGGCATTGAGCATCCTTGTCTAACAAGTAGCGTCGCGCGATCACTCTCTGTCACTTTATTTTTCATACCTAGCATCTTTTAGGGTAGGAAACTTTGATTTGCGGGTTTTTTTATATAGGCACCTTTATATCATTAACTACAGAAAAAAATGAGCTTTAATGTGGTATAAATGAAATGAGTGTACGTTAAGAACGAAAAGTTTTAATAAAATTATACCTGTTTACACCTGGCTGCGTAGAGGTAGCGGTTAAGCAATCAGCAGCAACTATGACGTTTCAGATATTTTAAATACACTGTTGTGAAGTTGTGTAGGTTTTATTTCCGTAAGATGTTAACGAAATGTTTCTCTAAAAGTAAATTAATTATATTTTAATTATTAATACTGGCGGTTAATTTTTAATTGGCACCTGATGAAAAGTGACTTCTTCTAGTTGTAAAAATACTTAAAAATTAAATCTTGATAATCTACATTATTAATGTACTAATTTAGCAGCCGGATCCCGTACTAATAGTATATATATGTATGTATGTATATATATATATATATATATATATATATATATATATATATATATATATATATATATATATATATATATATATATATATAATGTCACAGTGACAACTTGCAATTTTAGGTCCTAAAATGTTTGAAAATCTTATTAAACTAAAGTTGAAAGAAAACTATTTTGGAGTGTAAAATGGTTGCAAAGTTCAAAGGATGTAGAGGAAATGTTGGAGGTGCTAATAACGGAAGATTGGTTGAATAAATTGTAAATTTAAAATACCGATATTTTATAGCAAGAAATGTCAGTGTCAATAGGATTTTGATATGTTTCAGTTTAATATTTTAACCAAAGCGCATCAATTACAGCCACAAGTTTGTAACTTTTATGTAAGATGCACTGTATAATTTCAATGCATATAAATAAATATATATATATATATATATATATATATATATATATATATATATATATATATATATATATATATATATATATATATATATATATATATATATATATATAAATGTGTGTGTGTGTGTTTCACACCGATAACTGAAAAGAAAATGGGCAGATTTTGATTAAATTTGGTAAATACCTTCCTTTTGCAACTGGCTTGGACAAGCTCGTTAGCTAGGAAAATCGGCCCAGGTTTTCCCGGAAAATTTTGCATTTTGCATTTTGCATTCTGCATTCTGCATTCTGCATTTTACATTTTGCGTTTCGTATTACGTATTTCGTCTTTCGTATTTCGCATTTCGTTTCGTATTCCGTGTTCCGTGTTCCGTGTTCCGTGTTCCGTGTTTCGTCTTTCGTGTTCCGTGTTCCGTGTTCCATGTTTCGTCTTTCGTGTTTCGTGTTTCGTGTTTCGTGTTTCGTGTTTCGTGTTTCGTATTTCGTATTCCGTGTTCCGTGTTCCGTGTTCCGTGTTTCGTCTTTCGTCTTTCGTGTTCCGTGTTCCGTGTTCCGTGTTTCGTCTTTCGTGTTTCGTGTTTCGTGTTTCGTGTTTCGTGTTTCGTATTTCGTATTTCGTATTCCGTGTTCCGTGTTCCGTGTTTCGTCTTTCGTCTTTCGTGTTTCATGTTTCGTGTTTCGTGTTTCGTGTTTCGTATTTCGTATTCCGTGTTCCGTGTTCCGTGTTTCGTGTTTCGTCTTTCGTGTTCCGTGTTCCGTGTTCCGTGTTTCGTCTTTCGTGTTTCGTGTTTCGTGTTTCGTGTTTCGTATTTCGTATTTCGTATTCCGTGTTCCGTGTTCCGTGTTTCGTCTTTCGTGTTTCGTGTTTCGTGTTTCGTGTTTCGTATTTCGTGTTCCGTGTTCCGTGTTCCGTGTTTCGTCTTTCGTGTTTCGTATTTCGTGTTTCGTGTTTCGTCTTTCGTGTTTCGTGTTTCGTATTTCGTGTTCCGTGTTTCGTGTTCCGTGTTTCGTGTTCCGTGTTTCGTCTTTCGTGTTTCGTGTTTCGTGTTTCGTATTTCGTGTTTCGTCTTTCGTGTTTCGTATTTCGTGTTCCGTGTTCCGTGTTTCGTCTTTCGTCTTTCGTGTTTCGTGTTTCGTGTTTCGCATTTCGTATTTCGTATTCCGTGTTCCGTGTTCCGTGTTTCGTCTTTCGTGTTCCGTGTTCCGTGTTTCGTCTTTCGTGTTTCGTGTTTCGTGTTGCGTGTTCCGTCTTTCGTGTTTCGTGTTTCGTGTTTCGTGTTTCGTCTTTCGTGTTCCGTGTTCCGTGTTTCGTCTTTCGTGTTCCGTGTTCCGTGTTCCGTGTTTCGTCTTTCGTCTTTCGTGTTTCGTGTTTCGTGTTTCGTGTTTCGTATTTCGTATTTCGTATTCCGTGTTCCGTGTTCCGTGTTTCGTCTTTCGTCTTTCGTGTTTCGTGTTTCGTGTTTCGTGTTTCGTATTTCGTATTTCGTATTCCGTGTTCCGTGTTCCGTGTTTCGTCTTTCGTCTTTCGTGTTTCGTGTTTCGTGTTTCGTATTTCGTATTTCGTATTCCGTGTTCCGTGTTCCGTGTTTCGTCTTTCGTGTTTCGTGTTTCGTGTTTCGTGTTTCGTGTTTCGTATTTCGTATTTCGTATTCCGTGTTCCGTGTTCCGTGTTTCGTCTTTCGTCTTTCGTGTTTCGTGTTTCGTGTTTCGTGTTTCGTGTTTCGTATTTCGTATTTCGTATTCCGTGTTCCGTGTTCCGTGTTTCGTCTTTCGTCTTTCGTGTTTCGTGTTTCGTGTTTCGTGTTTCGTGTTTCGTGTTTCGTATTTCGTATTCCGTGTTCCGTGTTCCGTGTTTCGTGTTTCGTCTTTCGTGTTCCGTGTTCCGTGTTCCGTGTTTTGTCTTTCGTGTTTCGTGTTTCGTGTTTCGTATTTCGTATTCCGTGTTCCGTGTTTCGTCTTTCGTCTTTCGTGTTTCGTGTTTCGTATTTCGTGTTCCGTGTTCCGTGTTCCGTGTTCCGTGTTTCGTCTTTCGTCTTTCGTGTTTCGTGTTTCGTGTTCCGTGTTCCGTGTTTCGTGTTTCGTGTTTCGTCTTTCGTGTTCCGTGTTCCGTGTTTCGTGTTTCGTGTTTCGTGTTTCGTGTTTCGTGTTTCGTATTTCGTATTCCGTGTTCCGTGTTCCGTGTTTCGTCTTTCGTCTTTCGTGTTTCGTGTTTCGTGTTTCGTGTTTCGTATTTCGTGTTCCGTGTTCGGTGTTTCGTCTTTCGTGTTTCGTCTTTCGTGTTTCGTGTTTCGTGTTTCGTATTTCGTATTTCGTATTCCGTGTTCCGTGTTCCGTGTTTCGTCTTTCGTCTTTCGTGTTTCGTGTTTCGTGTTTCGTGTTTCGTGTTTCGCATTTCGTATTCCGTGTTCCGTGTTCCGTGTTTCGTGTTTCGTCTTTCGTGTTCCGTGTTCCGTGTTCCGTGTTTCGTCTTTCGTGTTTCGTGTTTCGTGTTTCGTGTTTCGTGTTTCGTATTTCGTATTTCGTATTCCGTGTTCCGTGTTCCGTGTTCCGTGTTTCGTCTTTCGTCTTTCGTGTTTCGTGTTTCGTGTTCCGTGTTCCGTGTTTCGTGTTTCGTGTTTCGTCTTTCGTGTTCCGTGTTCCGTGTTTCGTGTTTCGTGTTTCGTGTTTCGTGTTTCGTGTTTCGTGTTTCGTGTTTCGTATTTCGTATTCCGTGTTCCGTGTTCCGTGTTTCGTCTTTCGTCTTTCGTGTTTCGTGTTTCGTGTTTCGTATTTCGTGTTCCGTGTTCGGTGTTTCGTCTTTCGTGTTTCGTCTTTCGTGTTTCGTGTTTCGTGTTTCGTGTTTCGTATTTCGTATTTCGTATTCCGTGTTCCGTGTTCCGTGTTTCGTCTTTCGTGTTTCGTGTTTCGTGTTTCGTGTTTCGTGTTTCGCATTTCGTATTCCGTGTTCCGTGTTCCGTGTTTCGTGTTTCGTCTTTCGTGTTCCGTGTTCCGTGTTCCGTGTTTCGTCTTTCGTGTTTCGTGTTTCGTGTTTCGTGTTTCGTGTTTCGTGTTTCGTATTTCGTATTTCGTATTCCGTGTTCCGTGTTCCGTGTTCCGTGTTTCGTCTTTCGTCTTTCGTGTTTCGTGTTTCGTGTTTCGTATTTCGTGTTCCGTGTTCCGTGTTCCGTGTTTCGTCTTTCGTGTTTCGTATTTCGTGTTTCGTCTTTCGTGTTTCGTGTTTCGTATTTCGTGTTCCGTGTTTCGTGTTCCGTGTTTCGTGTTCCGTGTTTCGTCTTTCGTGTTTCGTGTTTCGTGTTTCGTATTTCGTGTTTCGTCTTTCGTGTTTCGTATTTCGTGTTCCGTGTTCCGTGTTCCGTGTTTCGTCTTTCGTCTTTCGTGTTTCGTGTTTCGTGTTTCGTATTTCGTATTTCGTATTCCGTGTTCCGTGTTCCGTGTTTCGTCTTTCGTGTTCCGTGTTCCGTGTTCCGTGTTTCGTCTTTCGTGTTTCGTGTTTCGTGTTTCGTGTTTCGTGTTGCGTGTTCCGTCTTTCGTGTTTCGTGTTTCGTGTTTCGTGTTTCGTGTTCCGTGTTTCGTCTTTCGTGTTCCGTGTTCCGTGTTTCGTCTTTCGTGTTCCGTGTTCCGTGTTCCGTGTTTCGTCTTTCGTGTTTCGTGTTTCGTGTTTCGTGTTTCGTGTTTCGTATTTCGTATTTCGTATTCCGTGTTCCGTGTTCCGTGTTTCGTCTTTCGTGTTGCGTGTTTCGTGTTTCGTGTTTCGTGTTTCGTGTTTCGTGTTTCGCTTTTCGCATTTCGCATTTCGCATTTCGCATTTTGTATTTTGTATTCTGTTTTGTGTTTTACTCCGTATTTGATATTTTATATTTAGTATTTCGTGGGTTGCCTCCAGTATTTAGTATTTTGTGTTTCGTATTTTGTATTTTTTATTCTGTTTTGTGTTTTACTCCGTATTTGATATTTTATATTTAGTATTTCGTGGGTTGCCTCCCGTATTTAGTATTTTGTGTTTCTTATTTTGTATTTTGTACTATGCATTTATTTAGGAATAATCATCTTACAGTATTATATTGGAAAGCGTTTGGCTGCAATCAACTTAACACAATGAATTATTATCAGCGTGCTTAGGGGGTAGTTTGAAGACCAAAATATAAATTTTTTTAATGGTTTTTAATTGCTTTATTAGCGTTCTACTGCGCAAAGTTCATAACAAAGATTGTATTTAAGAAATCAAATTTGGTTTTAACAAATTACTGCGTTTACTATTAAATGCTAAGTACTTCTCCATAGGTAATATATATATATATATATATATATATATATATATATATATATATATATATATATATATATATATATATATATATATATATATATTAGGTGATAGGTAGTTCGTAATAGTGTAGTACACATGTGGAATAAAATACTTTTCATTTTTCTGTTAAAAACCAAACTAACCTATTCAAATATAGGATTCTTAAATAAAATAACATTGCCTCATAAGACTTCAACAAAACTTTTATCGCTTAAACGTTTTATGTGTTTACCCTCAATTTTATATGGATTTTTATTACAGCAGTAAAACTAAACAACATACTTAAGTTTTAAAATAAACGGAAATTGATGAGATGGCTATGTTTGTGAATAAATTCTAATTTTAGCTGTGCTAACCTATCAATATCGTTAATTTAAAAATGGAATAATAAAATGACAACAGAATGGGTTATTTTCATAATCAACTATTTTACCTTTATTTATTGATTGCAAAGTATGGAAACACTAGCTGCACTAAAAAAGAAATTGAAAACAATACACATAATTAATTACCAAAGTTGTTAAAGTTTAAGTACTAATTTAACTTCGCTTCTGGTGACAGAAAAACCACTTATCTTGTAAAACATGTGGAAGGCGGTTTTGAAAGTATAGCTGTCAGACCTAATTAAAGTCACGACAGCTACTCGTTATAACTCATTAAGTAAACAATTACAATATGGTATTATTGTGACATTTTATGTAACATTATGTTATGTGATATAGGAAAAAAAACAATTGTTCATGCCACAGTGAATGGAATCAATTTTTAAAAGCTAATGGGCTAAACTTTGAGTATTGTTTGCCTAAACTTACAAGAATATATATATATATATATATATATATATATATATATATATATATATATATATATATATATATATTAATTTGAAGTATGTCAAATTAAAATGTCATTTTTGGTCTCGCACAAAATTTACAATTTCGGCAAAAATATAGGTAGTTGAGAAATGTTTCCAGTTGGAAAAATATTATGGAGTGATTAGTATTAACTTTGAATAGAGGTATCAGGTGAAACATTATAGGAACGAAATTGAACAGGAAAGAAAGTTTTTGGAATGTCAAAAGTTTAAGGTTGTTGAATTTCGAGTGTTGTCAAGCAGTTTTGGATGCAACTATGTCTAAAACTATGTTAATATTCACCACAAGTCTTAGACTTATTGAATGAACATGTATAATTTTAAACAATAAAGGTAATAATAATAATATATACAGGTTGGTCCACTTCGCGGAAAAAGCCCAGTTTCCCATATCAAACTTAGTTGTATCAAAAAGGTTTCAACTGAAGGTTGTTCCTATCAATCAACTGCGTAATTTAAAAATATTTTAATTTACACAGAGTGTTCATTTTCTCCTTGGCAGACCAAACTTACCTTTTTTAAATAGAACACCCTGCATTTTATAATATTTTTTAAAAGATGGTATCGCGACAAGCAAATTGATACCCCACATAATGGGTCTAGGTCCAATTGTTTCAGAGTAATTCATTTGTTTATTAAAAATATTGGTCTAGTTTGGTGCGTAAATACTTCGATTCTGCACAGTGTCTTGGCTGCATATTCACTGGACTAAATTTATACAATCCTCACCATAACAAAATGCAACATGGTAATTCTTAATGTAACCTGCCTATACAGTGTTAAATTTCGCAAAACTTTAATTTTCTCGACAATTTCAAAGGGAACGCCTTGTATATTGAACGTTAAACGTTACTAGATGCGCATTTTCATGGCCTTTTCAGCAACACTACGTTTGATGACATTGTTTTCAACGGTTTCAAATATATTAAGGCTCAATTACGGAGCTAGCGATTTTATATAAATTCGAGTAAATAATTCACGTTAATATGCAACACCCTGTATTTTATATCATTTTCAAATTGTTTACGTGATATCCTTAATTCATACTGCACCAAAAAAAAAACAACTAAAGTTTGTGTGATGTAAATGAGCAAAACATTTATTGCATAAATTAACAAGTTTTAAATCAACAAGAACAGCGCTAAATCGAAATTCACAAAATAAACAACAAAAATTCAACGTAGCAAATGTTCAAGTTGGGAGGCGTCATTATCGATATAAATTTATAATCTCTGTCTTAAACTGTTTTGCACCTTCAACAATGTTATTTCCCGTACATAATTGAAAGTCTCTGAAATCCTTGCGCGCACGTCCGCCTTGGTTGTTGGTGGAGTTTACCTTTAATGTCATCCCCCAAAAAATATATATTTTGGAAAGATCAGGAGATCTTGCTGGCCAAGGGGTTGGTTCACCTCGACCTATCCATCGTTCTTCAAAATCATGGTCTAGAAATGCTCTAAAAGCCCCTGTTGAACATGGAGGCGCTCCATCGCGTTGATACCACATTTCACCCAGGAGTTGTAGAGGAATTTCTCTTAACAGTCTTGGTAGATCAGTATTCAAGAAATTTAGATAACGCTTACGAGTGAAAGTCCTATCGAAAAAATACGGTCCGATTAAATACGGACCCAAAATTCGAGCCCACACATTTATGTACCACCTATGCTGATGATCCACTGGCCACTAAAAATGTGGATTTATATCAGTATAATAATATAAATTGTGCATGTTAATTCCTCCACAGTTTGAAAAATTTGCTTCATCTGTAAATAGCACTTTTGCAAGAAATCCTAGTTCATGGTTGTCCTTCTGTAGAGCCCAAATACAAAAACTTAATCTTTGCTGCTTATCGCTTGCAGACAGCTCCTGAACTTTTCTAACATGGTACGGGTGATATTTTTTTAAACACCTTTGGACGGAAGTTTTGCTGATATTTAAATTCTAAGCTAATTGTCGCTGGCTGATATGTGGAATTTCAATGACAGGCTATAACGTTTACAGACGTACCTTCATTTAGTTTTGTTTCTTACGGTAGCCCGATACTGTACACTGCCGTGTGGATCAAAACGAGCTTTCACCAATCTAAATGGTTTTAACTGAGATTGTTGTCGATTAGGGTATTTCTGACTATAGATTCTCTTTGCTAAGCCAAAATTTCCATCACTTTTAGCAATAACGTACAGCATTGACGTAAGTTCTTCAGTAAACATACTGATATCAAGAAAAAATCAGGTAACTCAGAAAACCTGTCAATAATTTAGTTAATTTTTTAAATGTCAAGTGGCGTTGTCAAAGCCGCCCTTAAATTTTGAGATAAGTTTCTTAAATATTGGAAAACTATAAATTTTGTAATTAATGTTTTATATCTTTGAAACCGTTGAAAATAATGTCATCAAACGTGTTATTGCTGAAAATGCAATGAAAATGCGCATCTAATAGCGTTCTAATATATAGGGCGTTCTATTTGAAATTTTCGAGAAAATTTAAGTTTTGCGAATTTTAACACTCTGTATAGGCAGGTTACATTAAGAATTACCATCTTCTATTTTATTATAGTGAGGAGTGTACAAAATTAACTCCAGTGAGTATGCAGCAAAAACATTGCGCAGAATTGAAGTATTTACGCACCAAACTAGACCAATATTTTTAATAAACAAATGAATAACTCTGAAACAGTTGGGTCTAGACCCATCATGTGGCATACCAATTTGCTTGCCGCAATACCATCTTTTTAAAAATGACATAAAATACAGGCTGTTCTATTTAAAAAAAAGGTAAGTTTGGTTTGCCATGGAGAAAATAAACACCCAGTGTAAATGTGAATATTTTTGATTTACGAAGCTGATTGATAGGAAACCTTTTTGATAAAACTGAGTTTAATATGAAAAATCTCATTTCGACCTTATTGAACGTATTTCCTGGTGTACATAATGCTGGTGTGGTAAATCATAACTTGTGGTATCATCAAGATGGAGCCCCCGCGCATTATGGCGTTAATGTTAGACAGTATCTGGATCAATAATTTCCCAACAGATGGATTGGCAGGCGTGGTGCAATCGAGTGGCCAGCAAGATCACCTGACCCAACTCTAAGATTTTTTTGTGTGGAGTCATTTTAAGGATGTGGTAATCAAAAGTAAACCAGATACTATCGACGAATTAAAAACAGTAATTAGAACTGAATGTACCAACATTTCTCCAGACAGTTTAGATAGAGTCCAACAACAATTTGTTGACCGTTTGGGATATTTTCAGGCACAAGAAGGCGGGCGTTTCGAACACTTAATTATATAAGACTAAACTATATAATTATTTATAGGCTTCACTTGTGTTATGTGTTACCGATAATAAAAATGTTATTATTCACTATATTTTATTCCTACAAAAAAAAATGTGTTGCTAAATACAGAATTGCAGTTGCTTTAAAAATGTATATTACACTATCCACCATCTAATTTCAAAATTTCGAAATATAAGCTACCCCTTGATGAATCATAATGATAGGGGTGAGATTTCTATATCGAAAGGTAGTTTTTGATAACAAAAATCGATCTGTCTTTGAATTTTTCTAATTAATGGTCACTTTCACTTTTATTGAATTTATGCGTCACTTAATAGACACAGAGTATATATATATATATATATATATATATATATATATATATATATATATATATATATATATATATATATATATATATATATATATATATATATATATTTAAACTGTTTAGTTATTTTATTGTTGTAATTTTAATTATAGTTATTATTGTTATTGGTTAATTCTATCTGTTAAATATTGGCCCACATCACGCAGACATTTTGAAGAGGTCGTCCCACATTTTCTTTTTAATTTCATCTTTAAACTCTTTTTTGATCAAAATATCATATCGTAGCAACATACATATTTACAGTTGTCATTATTTCGTATTAATTTAGTTTAATTCTGTATGAGGATGGTGTTATGTAGCGAATCGGGTTACAGAATTGTTAAGAATCCTCTGCCACATCTAGAATGCAGAAGAGCCACTTGTTCCAGTTCATCCTGTCAGGCAACTAAACCGGTCAGAGAAACGTTGAAGAACATCTATAACATCTAGAATTCAGAAGGGCCACTTGTTCCAGTTAGCTTTGGCGCTGGCTACGTCCTTCATTTACAGAAAATAAAACCAATAGTGAAGCCAGATATATAATCTGTATTTTATTTCTTAGACGTCTCGTTAATAATTTAAATTAATTTTTTTTGCAACTCACATTCTATTTTTGTCGTTCTCTTTAAATTGGGTGAATAAGGCTACTAACCATTTTATATTAGCACTCATCTAAAAATAGCTCGTTGATGTCAAAAATAACTCCAACGTCAATTCCAATGTTTAATTAATGGAAATAAGTATACCCTCGTATCTAGGATTATTATCATAAATTTATATTCAGGGTAATGCAAAGAAGTAAGGCCAGACATGAAATCTGAGCATTCGTTTTAATTTTTCTTAGCTGGGCTGGCAGCTGGCAGTCTAGACAATATTGATTTAATAACAAAGACAAAACCTGATCAGTGATGTGACATCATTAGTAATAAATTATGATCATCTCCTTTAATATCGCTTATACCATAATAAGTCTATGGTAATAAGTCTATTGTTTTGTTACGATCTCATTAATCAAGTTCAAGCTTACGCGATTCAAGCAGCAGGCTGTGTCATTCATTTGTTTTCACTCTGAGACGTGCGGATATAGGGGAGAAAATATTACTTGGTGTCAGTGATATTCAAAGAGACTAAGGGAAGAAACGCACAAAGTTCCTGCGGGGTATTAACCTTGCTGTTCTTTTTTTTTCGAACTATACCGTCGTATTCCTTAGGGTCATAGAAATCCGTTAACTGAAACATAAAAAATTAGCAACTTCAGTTTTTGGTGAATTTTCTGAGAAAAAAAAATACTAACGAGGAGATAGCGGCTTTTGCATTAAACAGAACTTTAAATGAATGCTAACCGGGGACCCCTAGAACCCAAAACTTGGGGTCAGTTTATATTTTTATATGTTTCTGTTTATATATATATATATATATATATATATATATATATATATATATATATATATATATATATATATATATAAATGAGACATACTTGGATCTCGGGTTGAACCGCGCACAGAATTTATGAAAACTCGACGTTTCGGCTCCTGCTTTACAGCCATTTACAAGAGCTAATGGAAATATGTAAGGAGGAAAGAAATATATAAGATCTCTCTTAGGCTTAGGGTTGAACACACTGAGATCCTAGAGACGCGGGGAGTGGGCATATTAAGGCCCTGTAATCAAGCTACAACAACCCAACCCACCTTTGTCCACCACTCTAAGGAGTAGGCAGATTGAGGCCTTAGAGTTAATGTCCTTACATATTTCCTTTACCTCTTGGAAATGGCTCGAACACAGGAGCCAAAACGTGGAATTTTCATAAATTATGAACGAGGTTCAAGCCTAGAACCAAGTACGTCTTACATTAAAGACTCGTTTGATGATTAAATGTTCGTCCAAAAAATGGTCTTCCCATGATTAACCCTTGTCACCTTTTTGTGCAGAGGTATTTATGAGTTCTGGGAACTGGTTTTCAGAGACTATAATCCCTATTTGAGGTACGTTTATTCCTGGTCACGTTATGTTGATGACATTCTGGTGGTTTGGTCGGGTACCACCATCTGTTCCAGGGTTGGCTGAATGCCCTGCACATCAACATCGATTTCACAATGGAGTTAGAAGCTGAGTCGTCCATAAGCTTCCTCGACCAAAAGTTAAAGAGGAGTAACCACAGCACAGTATTTGACATTTACAGAACACCCACTCAGACCGACCACCTCATTCCATTAAAGTCTTGCCATCATATGTCTCACAAGATGGCCTCACTCATATTTTTGGTTGGCAGATTGTTTAGAATCCCACTGCCGGACACCGACTTCATCAGAGACTTGAACCTCATTAAGCAACTCGCAGTCAATAACAAGTACCCACTCAATATAGTTGATAAAATGGCCAACAGGAAGAGCCGTCAGCTCTTGATTGAAGCGAGCACTAGTTTACCTCTCGCTCGACCTGAGAGGATATCGTATTTCCCTGTCACCTGTTGTGGTCCTGTGTCCAACGCCATAGTCAAGGCTCTCAAATGTGACGAAGTCAAATTTTCATTTAAGTCTATAAGTACCGTTAACAATTTGTTCATTCACAAAAAAGATAATATCCCAGCCCTGAAGAAGTCAGGTGTCTATCACTTAAGATGCAGTACCCCTGGTTGTAAAGCTGTCTATATAGAAAGAACCGGAAAATCATTGGGCACCAGAGTCACGGAACACCTTAGAAGTAGATACCAACCCAATAATGACACGTTACTCTTTGGTTGCCATTTAAGGGAGAGTGGCCACTGCTTTAACAAAAATACAGATGCTGAGATCCTTCAAGTTTTGGTGTAGAACAATTTGTCTTAGAAGAAATTGAGATTTTTAAACATTTCAACTACCAAGCCAGTGAAGTTTTCGAACTGTCCAACACTGATATAACAAACTTTCCTTCCTTCTACAACCAATTCGTGTAAGAGTGCTACTGAACTCTATGGTTTTCTATATGACCAGAAGTATGATGATTTGAAGATGGCTGTTCTGTGGTTCTTCTTCCATTTCTGCTCGTTTTGTCATTGACATATATCGCTTCTGACACTTGTTTCTGATTCACCTTTTTTCACCTGCTCCGGTGCCTCCTACCTGTTTAAGTTGGCATAATGGCTGCCCCTCATCACTGCTGTCCATTTAAATCACCGATCTTTTTCATTGATTTTTGTTTGGGGTCAAGTTTCTGGCGAATTCAGATGTAGTCTTGCAGGGCCTTTGATACAATGGATGAAGTTTCTGCCTATTGAACCTTTTTTATAGTTTCGATTTGAATTTTTCAAGAATTTATCAAGTGAGTAGTGTCCATTTCATATTATTCACTTTAATCTCTCATAAGTTTATTTACCTTAATGGCTTTCTTTGAGTTTCTGCTTAATTGTGCCTGCCACTTGTGGTGTTTAACCTGTCAGTTTTGTTCCTTGGCCTGTTTTGTTTTTGCGATAGACTTAATTACTTAATGTTCAAATAATAGACTTTTGCAATTTTGTGGCTTTCAACGCTTTTCATTTTGCTCTGATGTTTTGGTTTGATTCATTTTTGACTGCATGTTTTTAGCTTTAACATAGTTTTTTAGCTTGTGTTACTGTATCTGCTTGTTTTTTTTCTTTTAGATTTAGCTTGACTGTTAGTTCGTATTTTTACTTGTTTGTATCAGACCGATCACTCAAGAAATAATAAGCCAATTTTTATCAAGTTTGTCAAGTACTTTTTCTTTGAAAGTGGCTTAGACAATATCGTTACCCACAAAATCGTACCAGTTTTTCCGAAGAAATTTTAGGTTTTCTTTCGAGGAATCTTTGCATCTCCGAAAATCACAAAGCTACGGCTACCAAATTTGGTATGCAGGTTTATATTATAAAAACTCAACAAAATATATACCAAGATATTGATCTAAAGCTATGAGCATTTAATAAAAAGAACTTTGGTTCCCCTGGAGTTCAGATAAGGGCACATAACCAGAATATTTGCATTAAACTGTCTTCAGACCCGCTAACATAAAAATATAAGCCAACCGACCTTACTTTATACATACGCGTCGTGTATATAGTGTGTTCCCTTTGAAAATTGCCCACCCAAGTTAGGTCTTTATTTTTTTGAGCATTTCGATTAATATTTTTTGGTTTGATATTAAAAATGCGCATTCAACGAATAAGCAACTCTATGCTAAAGAGCTTTATATTTTAGATTTTAAAGCTGGAATTAGTTCGTGGTTTTTTTCCTGAGAATTTGGCATGAAAGTAGAAGCAAAGGATCTAAGAAACAAACCAGCTTTGTCTTAAAAAAATACAGTACTCATTTCATTATGTTAAGTAATTAGTAAATAGAGGCTGTCGTCATAGACCCGAAACGTCAGGTATTGCTTGAAGGTGATAATATGATATGTCTTTTTGAATAGTGAATATGGTTTAAAATGATGACAAGAATGAATGTACAGGCTCCATTGGTGTGAAAAGTGTCCCAGTGTTTCTCCTGCAGCAACTTGTAGCTTAGACGTGTTCATGCATATGTATATGTGTGTGTGTGCACAAAAAGATATAATGTGCATTTTCTATCCTGCACCTAGTCTTAAGTACTGGACGTATAAATCCTGTTGACGTGAGTGGGTATACATGAGTGTATATGCGCTCGCGTATGTGAGCGAGTGGATATCTATGTAAGTTTTAATTTTAGTGAATTTTCTTTGAAAAAATCACTAATGAGGAGATCCCTACTTGAATTTTGAAAAAATTTCTTCAAATGAGCGCTAATTAAGCCCCCTAGAACACACATCCGGGGTCAGTTTTGATTTTTATATGTTTATATATATATATATATATATATATATATATATATATATATATATATATATATATATATATATATATATATATGTATGTATGTATGTATCACATTTATAACTCAAAAAATAATAGGCCAATTATGATTAAATTTGGTGAATACTTTCCGTTTGCAAGTGGGTTGGATAAGTTCGTTAGCCAGGAAAATCGGCGCAGGTTTTCCAGGAAAATTATGTGTTTTCTTTCGAAAAAAATTATATCTCCGAAAATAACAAAGTAAGGGCAGTCAAATTTGGTACACGACATTTGGTATACGATTATATGTAAATCACCTACCAAAATTTAGCTCTGTAGGTCAACAGACAAAGAAGTTATGGGCATTTAAAGAAAAATAACTTGCGGTTTCCCTCAAACCGTCAAAGTTGCCTTTTAAAACGTCAAAATTGGCAACATTTAGGCAAATAACTTGAATCTAATACGGGCTATGGAATGAAAATGTCTCAAGAAGAATGTTTTACAAGCCCTGAAGTCTTAGTTTCAATCGTCACTGTCGTTCATTTTACTAAAATATTTCCAGAAAATTCATTTCAAATAGAGCCTTTCTCTAATGCTTGGCAGTACCCTTAACTACAGAGTTTATCGTTTAATGGTATATAATTTTTGTCGAATTTTCGTAAAAAATCAATAAAGTTCAATATATCCGTTATTATACAAGATATTAAAAAAAATGTATACATTAGTTATAGGGTGTCTTGAGCTACATCTTAAAAAAATATTGCTACAATCACAGGATGGCCCATAAGTCATTGGTGATACAAATTTTCTTTTTTTTTAAATCGAACACACCTTATGTTATTGCGTTTTTGCATTTTCCATCGAAATATAATGCATGTTTGTAAGAAAAAAAAATTGGACGCAGCAAATGTGTTATGGTAGCGAATTTTGATCATATGCTTCATATTTGAATAGCTCAATTTGCTATTAACCTATAAGGTCGACCAAGAAACGAGTTTTTTCTAGAACACTTTAACTATGTAAAAACTGGAACCTGTGATGAGCACTGATAAGTACACTTGGAGAAACCCAAATCACCACAACACTTACAATCGTTAAAATTCTGAATTTTTCTTCTTCTGAAGATGTTGACGTTGTCAACGAAACGATCGTAAGGTCTCTGAAATAAGTGTTGTGGTGATTTGGGTTTCTCCATGTGTACTTATTGGAACACTTTAAGTTTACTATCGGAAATTTTTGTTCATTTTCAAACAATAAAGTTATTTTGATGAAAAATGGCAGATCGGTGTTACTATATAGGTTATACTGGTATCAAAATTTGATGCCTGCTTTTAAAATGATAAACGCACATTTGCTATTAAAAACATTTTTATGAAAATTCCATAACGCACTTGCTGCGTCCAGACTTTTTAATATATATTTTTAGTAAACAGCAAGTGTATAGGGAGATAAAAGGAAAAAGTTAAAGAGCTTGTTAGATT
Source organism: Tillus elongatus (assembly GCA_964006375.1). Taxonomy (NCBI): domain Eukaryota; kingdom Metazoa; phylum Arthropoda; class Insecta; order Coleoptera; family Cleridae; genus Tillus; species Tillus elongatus. The sequence continues at coordinate 25,140,959 of OZ023266.1, read as the reverse complement.
AACATTCTTAAGACAGGTTTTGCCATTGTGAAAAGCAAGGTCAGATGCATCCTTCTTCATTTTGAATAATGACAGTGACTGAATGAGCCAGTTCTCAAAGTCAAAACTTTAATCAAAAAAAAAAAAAAAGAATGATTAGTGAAAAAAAATATGTTATATGTGGGTTCGTTCCTCATAGAATAGAGTAGATATTATAGAGAAAAAATTGATTGTGCGAATCCAAACATCTTCAAGAAATCTATTGAATGTATAACACTAAGCTTTTAGACTGGTAAATATAATTTGTAAATATCCCCTGCACACTCGTTATTTTGTTGGCGTGAATAATGTTATTTTAATGTTAGGTTTGTGATGTAGCTAGTTTATCTAACCGGGAATCTTTGCAAATTATTAGCCGGTAATTTACAGTTTAGTCAATAATTCGAAGGACTCCAATAGAACTCTGATTCTGACCTTGCGTTTAGCATGCTATTTGTCGCTAAAATCAGAATTTACGGAACGCGAACGAGCCAGTAGATGTGTTAAGGTTTAGAGATATTTGGCGGGATATTTATAAGCTGCTAGTGGATATTATTTACAAGTGTTATTCTTACATGCAATGTTTTAATAAAATATGTGCAATTTTATGCATGGAAATTTTGACACATCTATGCCTATACTATTCAATAACATACTGAGTCAGAATTGGAACCTGTTACGAATACTGATAAATACAGTTTGAGAACCCAATTAACACAACATCTTGTAAGACCTGAGATCGTTTCGCGAACAGCTTTAACGTCAACAGAGGGATAAATATTCTAAGCAAATAAAGAATCAAAGAGATATATATATATATATATATATATATATATATATATATATATATATATATATATATATATATATAGGGAGACCAATATGTATGAAATAATGCTTATAACATTTTAGGGAATACCCTGTTTAAAAGAGACCATCTGGCAACTATGTCAAAACTGGAACCTGTGATGAGCACTAATAAGTACACTTGGAGAACCCAAATCACCACAACACATATTTCAGAGACCTTACGATCGTTTCCTTGACCATGTCAACATCCTCAGAGGAAGAAAAATTCTAAAATTAAACCACTAGCTTTAGTGTATTTATATCACGTCTAGGTAAGCGAACTAGTCCGAAGTGAAATTGTCGTCGAAGACCCATCGTCTGTATATTGTGTAGTGAAACTACGAGGTCAAAGACCTGCTTTAATCTTCTGGTCGACAACTTTATGAGCCCTTATCTAATATAAGGATAATAGGCTCAAAAGGAAAGGTACCAAGTTATTTAAGGAATCTGCACGTTCGCTCTCGATCTAGAAATTTACTATGTGGATATTGGAGGAAGCCGACAAGCACATCTGGCGAGACAAATACCATAACCTCTGCTTATCTTTTTTATATAGAAAACTAAACCCGGGTGTTTGGCTCACAATGTTAACTCTAACAAAGGATAAATAATTCAACTAAAATCCTACATAAAAACTATATTTATATTGATTTTAATTCTTCGTAAACAGTATTTATATTGACTTCAGATACAAAGAAAACGAAAGGGTCTTTAAGTCGAGACAAGCGTAGAGATTAGTATATGTATAGACCGGCCGAGTTATTGACAGTAATTTATTATTCTACCAGACAAATTAGGAGTGTTTAAGTAGTCAAATGCAAAGTGAAAATACAGGGCTTGAAATTAAAGGTGCCGCACGGTTTAATGAAGTTTTGTTCTTAATCGACTTGATATAAAAATACTTTCTAATGAATCAAGCATAGTTTTATGTCTAACATTTTTGACAAGTTTCAAATTTTCTTTGTCAATGTGGTGATTATAATTCCATATATGTTGTGCCACACACGATTTGTCCACCCTACCATATCGTGAATGTGCGAGATGTTCACGAAATCTGGTGGATATGTTTCTCCTAGTTTGACCCACGTATTTAAGATTGCAATCTTTGCAACCAATCTCATAAATTCCGGACATTTCAGTGACTCTCTCTTTGTTTTTCGTATTACCCAACAAATTTTTTAAATAACTTTTCGTCGAAAAAGTCAAATGTAAATCGGCTTTCTTAAAAATACTTTCCAAACCCTTTGTGATTCGTGGTTCATAAGGTAAACACACAATTTTTTTCTCTATTTTATCTTTCTTAAGTGTCGTACATTCAGATATTACCTTCTTTTTTCTGTGTTTGTTAACTAATTTGTCTATTAAACCATCCGAGTAACCGTTATATCTCGCTATATTTTTTATGTATTTTAATTCTGTATTAAATATATTTTTACTTAACGGAAATTTAATCAATCTGTTTACTAGGAAATTTAAACTAGCATTTTTGTGCAAACGTATGATGCCAGTCGTTAGGGATATTACTAATAGTATTCCTTCCTGTAGACATCGAATTCAAGCGAGCAATTATTTTTATTTTTAATAACTAGTACATCTAGGAACGAAAGTTTATTGTTGATTTCTATTTCGTGGGTACATTTTATTGAATCAAATTGACTATTTAGTTTTTTGGTAAATTCTTCAACCTTGCATATATTTGTGCCAAACACTGCAAAAATATCGTCCACATAACGAAACCAAACTCTAGGGAAATACCCATTTTTATTTTTTTAAATCCGTCTCAAATCTAATCATAAAAAAGTCTGCAATAAAAGGAGATAATGAATTGTCTCGACTTAAAGACCCTTTCGTTTTCTTTGTATCTATGAAGTCAATATAAGTACTGTTTACGAAGAAATAAAATCAATATAAATATAGTTTTTATGTAGTATTTTAGTTGAATCATCCTTTGTTGTAGTTAACATTGTGAGCCAAACACCTGGGTTTAGTTTTCTATATAAAAAAGATTAGCGGAGATTATTGTGTTTGTCTCGTCAGATGCGGTTGTCGGCTTGCTCGAATATCCACATAATAAATTTCTAGATCGAAAGGGAACGTGCAGATTCCTTAAATAACTCGGTACTTTTATTTTAAGCCTATTATCCTTACATTGGATAAGGGCTCATAAATTTGTCGACCAGAAGATTAAAGCAGGTCTTCGACCTCGTATTTTTACTTCACAATAAACAAACGATGGGTCTTCGACGACAATTTTACTTCGGGCTAGTTCGTTTACCTAGACGCGATATAAATACACTGTAGCTAGTAGTTTAATCTTAATTTTGCTTCCTCTGAAGATGTTGACATGATCAACTAAACGATCGTAAGGTTTCTGAAATATGTGTTGTGGTGATTTGGGTTCTCCAAGTGTACTTACCATCTGGCAACTTTAGATTTTTTCTGAAGCTAGCAATATCTTTGCCATGGTAACTAACTCTTTCAGTGCATTTTATTAAAAAAAAATTATGACGCGATCCTGACTTTTGAATTTTGAAAAAATTTCTTCAAATGAGCGCGAACTAGGCTCACTAGAACCCATACCCAGGGTCAGTTTCAGTATATATATATATATATATATATATATACATATATATATATATATATATATATATATATATATATATATATATATATATATATATATATATATATATATATATATATATATATATATATATATATATCGTCGATGAAAATTTATATTTTTAATTAATGACTGGATTGGTTACTTTGTTGTTCCGAATCTTTTTGATAATCGTTCAGAAACGTCATTAGCATGTGCTGTTTTTTGCGAATTTTCCGTAATATATATATATATATATATATATATATATATATATATATATATATATATATATATATATATATATATACATGCCTTTCTTTTGTAAGTGGCTTAGATAAGTTCGTTAGCCAGGAAAATCGGACCAGTTTTTCCGGGAAAATTTTAGGTTTTCCTTCGAAAATTTTTTGTATCTCCGAAAATAACGGAGTTATGACAACCAAATTTGACATATACGTTTCCACTATCAAATTTACTCTACGCACCAAAATTTGAATATCTACGTTAAAAAAAAAGAAAAGTTATAGGCATTAAAAAAGTTTGGGTGCAATTGGTGATCAGAGGAAAGCATAAGAACAAAATATTTTATGTGATTAACAAAACCAATTGAATATGACATGCAAGAGTTAAGTTTTCTTAGCGCAAAAAGCACAAAAAGTATCAGAAAAAATATTTTTAATATTTTATAATTTTTCTTCTTGAAACGTCAAAGTCGCGATTTGAAACGTCTAAATTTACAATTCTCAGACAACGAATTTGAAGCAAATACGGATTATGTCGAAAAAATGTCATAATAAGTTTGTTTCACAAGGCCTTACGTTTCAGCTTCAAGCATCCCTGTCCTGCATTTTACTAAAATATTTTCGGAAAATCCATTTCAATAGACCTCTTTTCTGTTGCTTCGGTAGCAGTCTAAGCTATAGGGTTTATGGTTTAATAGTCTATATTTTAGCAAATTTTCGTAGAAAAAATTCGTTATCCAGAAGACTGCGACTTATGATTTTAAAAAAGATTTCTTACAATGAGCGCGAACCAGAACCCCTAAAACCCATATACGGGGTCAGTTTCAGTTTTTTCTGTTTATACATATACAGGGTGACGCATTTCTACAGTAAAGTTCAATATATCTGTTATTATACAAGATATGAGGAAAAGTTATATACGTTAATTATAGGGTGTCTCGAGTTGTATCTTATAAACCTATTTTGACGACTACAGGATGACTCATAAGTCCTTGGTGATACACGCTTTATTTTTTTAATAGAACTCCCCTTATATTATTGCATTTATGTGTTTTCCATCAAATTATAATGCATGTTTGTGAGGAAAAAAAATGATAGCGTTCATCGTTTTTAGTTCTTTCAATTCTTTTGCAACTTTTCAGGTTTTTGGCACATATTTAAAACACATATCACAAATTGTGATATGGCGTTTTCAACAATAGATAGCGGAGCCCCATCTTTTTGTATTACTCGTCGAAAAAATCGAGCTGCCGTATACAGCCACTCTCAACTAGTACCTGAATTTGAGAAGTTTTCGTAGAAATGTTTTTAGTGTTTCCGTAGAAATAAATTTTTGTAAGATTTTTGTGATATATTGGTAATTAATAATAAATTTTTAGTAAGTTATTGTAAAAAAATTGTCGAATTTTTGTGAAAAACAGAATTTAGTGTAACATTACTGAGGGCAATTTATGTCAAAGAAATTATCATTATTTGTTTTTCAAGTTTGGTCCTAAAGCTGTTTGTGAATAATTATATCTTGTCAGGTGTGTAAATAGCTTAAAGAGGTTCGTTGGCCAGGAAAATCGTACCAGGTTTTCTGGAACTTTTAAAGTTTATTTTCAGAAAATGTTTCTACTTTTTGAAACAACAAAGCTTATTTAATGAAATATGGTACATTGTTTGTGCTATATAAGTTTTACTGTCAACCAAATGTCCTTCTTACAAAAGCAAGATATATTTGACAGTAAAAACTTTTTTATGAAAATTCGCTACCATAACGCACTCACTGCTTCCAGACGTTTTTTTTAAATATTCTATAATTCTAAGCGTATGTAGTTACCTACCTACCAAATTTATCAAATAGGCTTTTGTGTCGCTGAGCTTTTGTTTTCCAAAATGAAAGGATATTATTATGAACAGTGCTACTATAAAATATCTCAACTACGCAGTTTGCAGCTATGTCAAAACGTCGGTTTGTTCCCTGCACGTATTCTAATATCCAATTTATCTCTGTAATCGCTTCATATACAACAAAAAGATCCAACATATTCCTACCTGACTTCAAGAAATGAATTTTATTTTTCATCTGGCATATTTCTAATTCGCATATCTCCCTGAATCTGTACTATTTTCTCGTCAAGACACCGCTTGTCAAGATATACTTTATATTAATGTCGTCTCAAAAATGCGAGGACACACAATAAGCCCGTTGTATTTATGCCTCCAGCTGTGATAAAGCTTCGTCAAATGTTTCTGTATGAGGGCCACGTTCTCCAACAGAATATATAGAGGATGAAGATAACAGAACCTGAATCCGCAGAAATTGCAAGAGAACTGTCAAAAAAACGTGACAATATTTAATAATGTAGTTGTTCTTCATGAAAGGCGCTAGGTGAGCTATAACTTTTATGTCTAACGAGAGGAATTCCAGTAAGGGTGGAGGATGCAAGCTTGCCGACGGCAATTTAGTTTGCATATATGGGTTACACAGGCGACACACTGATGGTGCAATTTTTGATAAACGTACACAAAGCCCAAACCAATTTAGCGGATGCTTCGCGGTCCGGGGACACAGGCATGCACTAAGTATGCTTTTAACCCAGATATGCCCAAAACATTTTTTGTCAAGAAAATAACTAATCTTGCTATAAAATGCATTTATTTTGAACTTACAAAGCTACATCATACATAAAGTTGAAGAAAAAATTATTAGTTTTTGAAAAAAGGGCCGTCCTATATATAGGACGTTGGGCACTAGGAATACTGCTAGACTTTCAAAGTATGGTATGCCAGGAAACATTTTACATGTAAACCGCTGTTACATTTTACACATCTAGTGGTGGTTTTAGAGTGACAGTGGCGACATCTAGTTTGAGTGTCCTGGGGTATAACAAAATGCCCAATGTTATCATATCTGATTCCTAGATTTTCATTAGAATTTGGTCTGCCTGTAGAATTACGGCCTTTTTCTTTCAGATTTGTCTGAAGTATAGACAACGCTATTTGTCTTCGGAATGACAAGTGGTCCAACTGATTTTGTTTATCAGCATAGATTTTATGCAACTGCCATGCATTATGTACAGCTAAATCCACCGCTTGCATTATGAGCGGAAAATACCACTTTTTACCGCGTATCGATGTCCTATATAGGCTTACATTCTGATCACAACGGTCCACACCGCCCATATTTTGGTTGTAGACATTTACTATGTGGGGTTGATCAACAGATATATTCTTCTTCTCTTTATAAGAATATCTTCTTACCGAATGAAGTGGTGTTATGCCTACAGAATTCGAGCACATTGTAACAATGTTATTATCGTTCCACTGTACAGCGATAATATTTTCATTTGTTTTCTTTGAATGGAATGTCCCACGTGGAGCTTTCTTGAGTGAAACATCATCAGGAAATGGGTTTCCCAGCAATCTATTCTTTCGAATTGTACCAGTAGCTCGCGTATGTTTGCTGGATAACAAATTGAGGAGATGTAGAGATGAAAAAAAATTATCAAAGTATAAATGAAAATTCTTATCGGGCCATTTACTATGCAAGACGTCAGCATAGGTGAGAACTACACCTGCACCTACACCGTATTCTTTATATTTCTCTGAAACATGGGTGGCTGCACCCTGATATGGCTCCATCCAATTCACATATCCCAGCCGAGTACAACCCATCCATATTTTATAGCCGTATCGAATAGGCTTACCATGGATGTATTGTTTACATCCATGGCGGCCAAAATATGGAACCATGGATTCGTCGATGCTATGATTTTCCTGCAACGGGCCCTTCTCAATAAATTTTTTATTCAGATGTACATATAGCGGTCTAACTTTTGCAAATTTGTCAGGCAATGCATTGATGGTGTTATTGTCTATAAAATGTATATTGCTCATAATAAATTCAAACCTATTTCGGGAAATAGCGTTTGAAACCAGTTCACTGTGAGTATCTGGGCTACGTTCCCAGTACAGTCTTCTTCGGGGCAATACATTATAGCCGCTCAAAATCAATACACCAATAAATGCTTTCAGCTCCTTTTTTGTTATGTTGGCCGGTTGATTATGGCTGCTAGCATATCTATTAGTCTCTATTTCCATTAGATCAAAAATATCATCGTCAAAAAATTCTTCAAATAACGCAAGCGGAGACTGTGAGCTAGGAGCTGCTGCTGGTTCATCATTTACCCATGTGGAAACTGAAGAGATATCCCCACTTGACCAATGATATGCTTTTCTTTTTGCATTCTTACGAGCTATAAAATGTGACAGGGGTAGGTTATCCTCTGGATCATCCTCTGAATCTATATTTACTTCTGGCGCTGAAATAATAAGATCATTTCAGTAAGTACATATATTAGAAGTTATTACCAGCTAATATTTCACCTGTGTGACAAGCAAATTCAACTTCAGCAGGTGCTCGCAGTTGACTGGCGGGGAGGTTCGACAAATTTATGTTGTCTTCTTCACCTGAGTCTTCGTCGGTTATGTTGTCATTTGCATTTTCTGGCGGTAAAATGGTGACATCAGCCTGACTAATGTTTTCCAAGTCATCGTCTTCCTCAAGAAGTGCAATCACTTCATTCAATGATAGGCCCCTGAAAAGTGGAAAATCGTAATGCATATTCCCAACGTCCTACATATAGGACGGTCATGTTTCTAACCCCAATATAATCACAAAATGAACCCAATTAAAAATATATTAGTAACTAGTATTTGCAGCATCCTTAGGGAGTACATTTATGCAAAATTTGTAATAGCAATGATGATATTTACCTTTCAAAACATATTCCATAGTCACTGAAATTACTATCAACCATTTTGTCCATTTTCAATGCACTTGTAAAACACTTTTGACAGCAATCTGTGTATGTTGGTAACAAAGTTCACTAGACTACCTATAGTTCTACATGTTACCACAAGATGTCGCCACTAACACGTTTCCTATTGAATCTAGGAGCATATTTGTAAAGCGTCCTACATATAGAACGTTGGGAATATCTGGGTTAAATAGATTACGCTGCAAGTATTTGAGTAAAGTTTCAATTTATTTGTGTCGTAATAATATCAAATAGGAGTTCTAAAATCAATAATGTGCTTTAAAGCTTGTTTTCCAAGTCGTCAAAGGCGAAGCTTCTAGTCATACAAAGTGGTACAAATCTACCTACAGAAATTATATAACAAAGCACTTTAATAATACTAAGGACGTGCGGAAAATGCCGTTGATATGACAGTTGCTTCTACTTAATTTTAACATCCGTGTTTTGCAGTGCCACATTTTTAGTGAATTTTCATTGAAAGTATTCACTAACAAAGAGATCACGAAATAGAACTTCTAGAGCCCATATCTGGGGTCAGTTTCAATGTTTTTTGTAATTCTAGCTTACGTACTATCTTCTGCAAACAGAAGAAGTGATTTGAATAACCTAAATAGTATTTTCTCTCATTTGGCCAGAATTGATGATGATGTCAGAAACCTGAGATTTTTAGCGAATTAAAAAAAAATTCGCTAATTAGGAGATCTGTATTTATATATATATATATATATATATATATATATATATATATATATATATATATATATATATATATATATATATATATACAGTGCACGGCGTATCGAGCGTCCATTAGAAGTATCTACAAAACTATACCGATTTTTAATCTGAAAATTTGGTCACTTGGGTTTTCTGGATAGCTGAATTTAACAAAAATATACACGTCATCATACCACTTCCGGTTATACCGGAAGTGGTTACTAACTTTGTTTTTTCAAATGAAACATGACATTTTTGAGTAGAGTTTTGGATTTATCGTAAAATTTTAGGTTGACTTTTGATAACATACCATATGTAAAAAATCAGCCGTTTTGGAGTTATATCGATTTTTTTAAAACTTAAAAAAAAATTATGTATGTATATTGAGTGGTATATCTCCGGCAAATATGATGTCAGCGATTTGCAATTTCGTCTGTGGTTTTTCAAGATACAAGAGTATCGTGAAAATAGGCAAATGCGTTGATAGCATATACAGGGTGGAAGAAATTCACATACCAACTTGGACAATTTCGGACCCCTATAACTGGCTTACTTCAAATGGAACACCCTGTATATTTTTATCTTATTGCTTAGAGATTTGCATTATCTTTCGATTTATATCAGCATGTCCTATACCTAAATGCAACAGTTATCCAGATACTGGAACATTTGTATAATGATAATGTTATAAGGCTAAGGGTGCACAATATTTCAGTAGAGTGCCTTGACGGAAATGTTATTCTTCATGAACTTCAATAATTATTAATTGTTGGACACCCCATAGAACAAAATTATAAATGAGAATACCATAATAATAATCTGTTTAGGCAACTAGATAAACAATTTATTAAGTACTACACAACTAAACCAATGAAAGTGAGAAAAAATGTGGCAACTGGAATGATAAGGAACAATCTAATAAGTAACATGTATATAAACAATGGGTGTTCAAGAAAGATGTTCAAAAGTAGCTCCATTTTTTAGCAAACAGCAATTAATTCGCCTTAAAATTTCATTGCTCGTAGCACGTTTTATACTTTCTCTGCTTATTTCATTGAAGGCGGCACGTACTCTTTCTTGCATATTCTCCTTTGTGGTTATAGGGTCTTTATAAACTTTATTTTTAATAAAGCCCCATATGAAAAAATCTAATGGAGTTAAGTCAGGGGAGCGTGGTGGAAATTTGTAGGGCCCATTGTTCGCAATCCACTTCCCACTGAACATTTCTTCTAATGTCGCACTGACTTGATGAGTAGTATGTGGTGGAGCACCGTCCATTTGATAAAAAGCGTTTGATCTTTCCCTAATTTCTAAAGTTTCTAAAGCATCTCTCACTACGTTTTTTAACAACCACACATATCGATCCCCTGTTAAGTTTTCGTTATAAAAATACACACACAAAATACGAGAGTCTTTGACGGCACAGAACACATTAAAGCTCCACCGGTTTTGGTAATTTCTTTCTCTGCAGATATGCGGATTTTCTGCAGCCCAGTAATGACTGTTATGGCGGTTAAACACGCCGTTTTTTGTAAACTTTGTTTCATCAGTCCATATTATACTTTTGACAAAGTTATCGTCTTCTTGAATTCTTGTCAGCAACCACTCACAGTAATTCACACGACACAATAAATCTTCAGTTTTCAAATTCTGAACCAAATGGAGCTTAAAAGGTCGCCAATTATACTTTCTTAAGATTCTGTGGATAGACCTGGTTGATAGTCTAAGATCCCTTTCAGCCTCTTGTAGGGAATTTTCAGGATACGAATGGAAGTATCCTAGTACCATGGCTTCATCGTCTTCGGTATAACGGTTTTGCCTGCTAACAATTGGTTGAAAGGAACCAAACTTTATACAATTATTAAGCAGACGTTTGATGGTATGTTTATTCGGTCTGGGGCGATCTTGATACCTTTCAGCGAAAACTCGGCAGGTTCTACTCATAATGCGATTGCATTCGCCGTATGTAACTAATAAATTTAGAAAATCTTCATTAGAAAACCCCAAACGCGACATATTTGTTGATTGTTATAAACAACTGTCATGAAGTAATGGCGTTGCTAAGAATAACATTTCCGTCAAGGCACTCTACTGAAATATTGTGCACCTTATAACATTATCATTATGCAAATGTTCCAATATCTGGATAACTGTTGCATTTAGGTATAGGACATGCTGATATAAATCGAAAGATAATGCAAATCTCTAAGCAATAAGATAAAAATATACAGGGTGTTCCATTTGAAGTAAGCAAGTTATAGGGGTCCGAAATTGTCCAAGTTGGTATGTGAATTTCTTCCACCCTGTATATGCTATCAACGCATTTGCCTATTTTCACGATACTCTTGTATCTTGAAAAACCACAGACGAAATTGCAAATCGCTGACATCATATTTGCCGGAGATATACCACTCAATATACATACATAATTTTTTTTTAAGTTTTAAAAAAATCGATATAACTCCAAAACGGCTGATTTTTTACATATGGTATGTTATCAAAAGTCAACCTAAAATTTTACGATAAATCCAAAACTCTACTCAAAAATGTCATGTTTCATTTGAAAAAACAAAGTTAGTAACCACTTCCGGTATAACCGGAAGTGGTATGATGACGTGTATATTTTTGTTAAATTCAGCTATCCAGAAAACCCAAGTGACCAAATTTTCAGATTAAAAATCGGTATAGTTTTGTAGATACTTCTAATGGACGCTCGATACGCCGTGCACTGTATATTGCAAGTGGCTTAGATAAGTTCGTTAGCCAGGAAAATCGGAACAGGTTTTCCAGGGAAATTTTTTGTTTTCTTTCTAAAAAAAATCATATCTCCGTTAATAACAAAGTAAGGGCAATTTAGTACGCGTGTTTGTATTATAAAGTGTGAACTCTGTACCAAAATTTAGGTCTCTAGCTTTAAAGACAACGAAGTTATGGGCAGTTAAAGAAACAAATTTTGGAGTTTTCCTCAAAACGTCAAACTCGCAATATTAAACGTCAAAATTGGCAATGTTTAGGCTAAGAACGTGAAACAAATACCGACTGTGAAAAGAAAATGTTGCAAGAAGAGTGTTCTGCAAACCCTTAAGTTTCATACTCAACCGTCATTGCCCTTTATTTTACTAAAATGTTTACAAAATATTCATTTGAAAGAGATTCTTTCTTTGATGCTTTGGCTGTCAGTTTAGTTAAGTTGATGCTTTTTTTTAATTTCAACAACACACCACGAGGGCTTACAGCCTAAATACTATCGTACCGTGGGTGTTGACAAGGAGGAAAAAGGCAACTTGTTAATTCTGGACTTAAAGGTTTGGAGGTTCGGAGGAGAAGGAAAAACATGTTCCGGCAAGGAATTCCACAACCTGGAAGTACTCGGGACAAAAGAGCGGGCATAACAAGATGTTTTATGTCTGGTGACCTGTACAGTAAAAGGGTGCATTCGCTTTGTTCCCCTGGTAGATCTGTTGGGGACAACAGGTAAATGCACTATGGAAGAAAGCTCCTCTGAGCAGTGCCCGTGCAGATATCTATAAAAGAGAGAGAGAGAGAGAGAGAGAGGTCACCAACGTCACGTCGGTGGGCAAGGGATGGCAGCCTTTGGGTGACAGTAGGGTCACCGATGAGACGTATAGCTCTCTTCTGAATGGAGTCCAGGATAGCGACTGTAGAAGCGGCAGCGGTACCCCAGATGTGGGAGCATTTTTCGAGGTTTGGCCTTATTTTTGAAGTATATAAGGTATATAGATTAGCTGGTGAAAAGTATTTGCGAGCCCGGAAGAGGAAACCTAATTTCTTAGCAGCCGCTTCTGCAATTGATGTGACCTGTTGGTGCCAATTAAGATTTCGATCCACAGAAATGCCAACAAGAGAGAAGGACTCATTACTTTGAATAAGATGGATATTTATTTGTAGGTTTAGTGAAGTATATGGTTTAACGGTCTATATCTTTTTTAGCTAATTTTCGTAGAACAAATTCGTTAATGCATTTTTGCATCTTTTATCGAAATATGATGCGTTTATAAGAAAAAAATCTGGACGCAGTAAGTGCGTTTTGGTAGCGAATTTTCGGTAAATTTGCAGATTATCTCCCGAACGGTTTCAAAAACTTGCCTATACTCCCCCCTGGATCCACACACCCCAAGAAGAATTTCTTGTTTACACTCCCAAAGGAAGTTACGGGACCAGGAGTGAGTAGGGGTGTATAATTTTTTTAGCTAATTTTCGTAGAACAAATTCGTTAATGCTTTTTTGCATTTTTTATCGAAACATGATACGTTTGTAACAAAAAAATCTGGACGCAGTAAGTGCGTTTTCGTAGCGAATTATCGGTAAATTTGCAGTTTAGTTCCCGAACGCTTTTCAAAAACTATTTTCAGAAACCTGCCTAGCCATCCACTTCCACCCCCCACCCCCCCACCCCCAGATCCACAAACCCCAAGAAAAGTTTCTTGTTCACACTATCTGCTAATCTACAAATTTACCCAATTTTCATTAAATCTTTCAAATTTCAATAATTCAATTTGCTATTAACGTAAGCTTTGTAATTAGGAAACCAACATTTAAGTTTATTTTCGAAATTTTTTGATATATTTTCAAACCATAAGGAATTTTGATAAAATATAGTACATTGTTTTTACTATATAGGCTATACCGGTAATCAGATTGATGCCTGCTCGCATTTGCTATTAAAAACATTTTTATGGAAATTCACTTCCTTAACACATTTGCTGCATCTAGACTTTTGAAAAATGTTTATATATTTTCAAACAATAAATTTATTTCGATGAAATATGCTTCATTGTTTCTACTACATAGGCAATCAAGTCTGAAGCCTGCTTTTATCAAAGAAAGATATTTGCTATTAAAAATATTTTAAAGAAAATTCGCTACCATAACGCACTTGCTGCGCCCAGAGAATTTAATAAATGGTTAGATTACTGACACACGATAAGATCTTATTCTTTTGCGCACTTAGTATACATAGTCACATTTTAGAAAATCTGGAACTTACGTCTGAGATAGAAGGTAAGTTAAAACCAAAAAGGAACAAAGAATGTAAAACTAAAGGTGAATATTTCAGGTGTCTCAGCTCGGTCTGGGCTGCTGATGTTCTCTATGATGTTCCTGACTTTTTCCAGATGTCTATTGCTGCCACGAATATCAGTTTTTGAATGACGTGTGCCTTTTTATCGTTTGTTGTTTGCTTACGAAATATATTTAGTGCTGGCATAGTTTCGATTTGTTTAGTTGGTTGTGCAGACTGCATGCATGGTATGGCAAGTACAACATGTAGGTTCGTTTACATTGTAATGAACACTAGAGTGAGCAGACACCTGTTCTCATGCGATGGTCCACGTAAGTTGTCAATGACATTACTTTCCACTGGCATAGTCACTGCGTTATCTCCCGTAGAACTTGTCAGTAAGCTCATTTTGATCTCTGGTATGACTTCGTGTCTTAAATGGGCTAGTTGCTGTTCAGGTATGATGCGTTTTCTCTTTATTACCCTTACCTGATCCGATAGTCTTTGAGCTGTCATTGGTATAGTTGGATATTTGCGTTGAAATTCTGTTAGTAGCTTGTCTCTGTACAGCATGATGAATGTATTAATTTCTGTTGTCCACTTCATGCGTGTACGTCTGATTCCAGGTTGAGTGGTCTCGGGTAGTAGATGATCCTCTATCCGCGAAACACTCAGCAGGTTTGTTCTGGTGAATGTACTGGGCTGTGACAGTTCGGGTTCCCCGGTACTTGTCAGCCTGTTCAACATAGTACCACTAACGGTTCGCATACTACTACGTCCAGCGTTATCTCTAGACGCGCCCTGGAGGTCCCCAGAAAGCGGCTCTATAACCCTATTCCTCAAAACTTTTTTTGCATCATAATATGGGTTTTACCCCCGTTAGCCGGGGGTTGCAAATAGAACGGGTTGTAAGGAAGGAAGTAGCGACCTTCTGGCAGCTGCGTGGAGTGATAGGGGGGACCTAGGGAGTTAATCCTCGGATCCTTCACTGGATTTACACTGCGATCGTCAGGCCGAGAATCCTCTATGGTTCTGGCAGCTGCGTCGAGTGATAGGGAGGACATAGGGAGTTAATCCTCGGATCCTTCACTGGATTTACACTGCGATCGTCAGACCGAGAATCCTCTATGGGGCGTTGGTCTGGTGGTGCGGTGTTAACCAAAGTACCAGCAGGAAGCTAGTCAAACTTCAAAGGCTGGCAATCTTAGGTATCACAGGCACTATGAGGACGACATCCTCACCCGCGCTATAGGTCCTGTGATGCTGCCACCGCTTCCCATCTGTCTCAGGAGGGAGGCGATGGAGTCGCATCTCAGAATGCGAGACGTAGGAAACTGGTGCGGAGAGGGAGCAGTAATAGGGCATGCAAGAGTCGCAAAGGAGGTTGAAAAGGGAATTCCGATTTCCGCCATAAAGGTACGGGAGGTCGAGGATGATATTAGGTTGACTAGGCCATACACCCTCAGGATCCATAGTAGAGATCAGTGGAGGGAAAATGAGGTTGAATTCCAGCCCGCATATACATCAAAGTCCTGGGGGTGCGCGAGAGATATGCTCTTGGCGCATATACCACGGCATTCGAAACAGAGGTGTACGCTATCCTGTCTGTGGCCAATAGACAGGATGTGAAGAGGAGTCCCAAGAAATGTGTTTACATCTGCTCGGACAGCCAGGCAGTCCTCTGGGCCGTCTGCACGGCCAGAATCAGGTCTACATTGGTTCAGAAGTGCGCTGACGCCCTCAGAGGACTAGCCAGGACAAATGAGATACAACTAGTGTGGATTCCGGGACACTGTGGCGTGGCGGCGAATGAGGTGGCGAATAATCTCGAAAGACTTGAGTCCCGGCGGCCGTTCTGTGACCCGGAGACGGCGATAGGTATAAGTAGGAAGACAGTTCCTGTCGCCTTAGACAGGTCGACCGAGGAAGCAATGAAGAGGCATACAGTGCGCCCTTAGAAGACACCTCATATTGATAGGCGTAGAGAGGAATCCCATTTTCCAAGAATGCGGCGAGGATGAGGAAACGTCCTACCACCACCTGTGCGAATGCAAGGCTTTTGGGAGTCTTCGATCAGAATTGTTCGGATCGAGGACTCTGCAGAGGTATCAGGTAAGCCCAATTCAAGGCAGTCACGGCCTTCATCTCGAGGTCGAGGCGGTTTGGCGACGGAACCGAGGAGGAGTAGAGCATGGTTGCTGGGTTTGGCAAAAAGGGCCCATGGTGGCCTACTTGCTTGGTGTTGGCCTCCTCGCACTGCTACTACTACTACCCCTGTAAGCCTATCCACGAGAGAAGGTGTGAAGTACGGCGTGCGAGCTCGCGTGGGCACTATGCGGTGACACTCCTACTAAGAGATCAGACTCACCTCTCGCAATTGGTTCATCCGCCCTACCGCCCTATTAGCCGTTGACCAAACGATGTCCTGTGGGTCCACGGGAGCACAAATCTCCAATCTTCCATATTTGAATGACTTTCCCCTATCTTCCAACTAAGGACGCGTCCGATAGAGGTGACAGGATTCCCCCAGGGGGGAATATTATTATTGCTATTATTATTATTATTCTTATTATTATCACTATGATTATTATTAAATATGGTTCCAGATTTGTCGATTTTTTTTAATTCAGAAGTCGCGATCTTCTTATTGGTAAATTTGTTTCTACGAAAATCTGTAAAAGAGTAATTTCCTTTTTGGCTCGTGGAAAACCATATTGTGTCCTTTAATCAGATGTGCATTTCATATTGCGTGCAATTATACTCGATCACTGTCTTAAGCTAAACGAAGCAAGGCGTGCTTGTCACATTATAAGCATAATATAATTTTAACTTGCTATTTTCAGAAAGCCACGTTTTGACATTGCACTGGTCAAATATGAATCACTTGATTTATTACTGAGGATGTTTGTAGATATTTAGTAAGTCAACTTGAAGTATTTTCACGATATATTTGACTTTATAATTCGGGAATCAAAAAGGCGTTATTCTGGAGACATATCTTATGCAATTAAAAAAATCTCGGGACGCAGCAAGTGCGTTATGGTAGTGAATTTTCATAGAAATGATCTGGCACAAAATATTTTATTATAACTTTTTTTTCTTGTAACATAGAAATCTAAATTTTGGTGTATGGTTTACTTTTTATATCATAAACCTACCTACCAAATTTGGTTATCATAGATTTTTTATTTTTTAAGATAAAAATTTTTTTCAAATGAAAACTCAAAATTTTTTCAGAAAACCTCGTCCGATTTTTCTGATTAACGAACTTATCAAAGCCATTTACAAAAGGGAGGTACATGCCAAATTTTATTAAAATCGGCTTATTATTCTTTGAGATAAAAATTTTTTTCGGATGAAAACTCAAAATTTTCCCGGAAAACCTTGTCCGATTTTCCTGACTAACAAATTTGTCAAAGCCATTTACAAAATGAAGGTACATGCCAAATTTTATTAAAATCGGCTTATTACTTTTTGAGATAAGAATTTTTTTCGAATGAAAACTCAAAATTTTCCCGGAAAACCTCGTCCGATTTTCCTGACTAACGAACTTATCCAAGCCATTTACAAAAGAAAGGTACATGCCAAATTTTATCAAAATCGGCCCATTATTTTTTGAGTTATCGGTGTGATACATATATATATATATATATATATATATATATATATATATATATATATATATATATATATATATATATATATATATATATATATATATATATATAAACATATAAAAATTGAAACTGACCCCGGATATGGGTTCTAGGTGTCCTAGTTCGCGCTCATTTGCAAAAATTTTTTCAAAATTCAAAAGTCGGGATCTCCCCATTAGTGAATTTTTTCTACGAAAATTCACTAAAAACAGGAGGGGTCTGAGAAAGAACTGAAAATTAGTTTATATAATATAGCACATTTTCAGATGTCTTGCCAAAATACATTAGACGGTTACTTAAATTGTTTGTGGTCGCTATGTCAATGAACGCCCTTTGTTTTAACCTTCAATTTAATTAAAACATGCTTTATAATTAGACACACGTGCTTAAAGCGACAAATACACATGCGCTAAAATATTAACCAATATGTTTTTTTAACCTGCATCTTAAGTTTGTTGTCCCAGGTTCTCACATTAGTATTAGATAAGGTAAATCACTTTAATTATACGCTGCAAGTACGTTGTGGTTGCAAACTTCGTAAAATATGTTCAAATCTGATAACACCATTATTGATTAACATTTGAACTCACATATAGGTAAAGCGCCTCCGTGGCCGTGCGAAAAAGTCGATGACTTTCCAATGCGGACTCGGGGGTCGACGGTTCGAGACTCACCGGCGGCGGATGATTTTTCGAAAATCACTGTCGTCGTTGAGATTGAGCTCAAGGTGGAGGGTAGGTTAGTTTAGATAAGCAAAAAGGGTCAGCAATGGCCTAATTGCCAGTAAGCATCTTACCTTTTACATATAGGTACGTGATAAGGTGTACATACGGGTTACGCATGTACCAAAATTCATTAGAAGATATTATGTAATTAGTGAATTTTCATTAAGAAAATTCACTAATAGAGTATCGATGGTGAGACTTTCAAAAAGTTTCTTCAAATAAACGCGAATTAGGACCTCTGGAACCCAGTTCCAAGGTCGGTTAAAATGTTTGTATATATATATATATATATATATATATATATATATATATATATATATATATATATATATATATATATATATATATATATACGTATTCGCTCCTTTTCGAGGACCATTTTAGCGATCTAATCATCTTTGCGGGGACTTTTGCGCTTTTCAAGGACCGTCCTGACAAATTATGCGCATATAAGCATCATTATGAGGACTGTCCCCGAATAATGCTGTATTCAACTATGCGGCTTTTAGGAGACTACAAGGTTGTGTATATAATAGTCCTTTCGGGGACGTCAAGCGTAAACAGTTTTTATGCAGGGCGTGTCTTGCTGCAATAGTGGCGCTAGTAGCGCATGCCAAGAAATTTCTTTCAAACCTCGAATACTGCTCCCACATCTGGGGTGCTGCTGCCGCTTATACACTAGCTATCCTGGAGTCCATTCAAAAGAGAGCTATACGTCTCATCGGTGACCATACCCTCACCCAAAGGCTGCCATCCCTTGCCCACCGACGTGCCGTTGGTGACCTCTCTCTCTTTTATAGATATCTGCACGTGCACTGCTCAGAGGAGCTTTCCTCCATAGTTCCCCCACCTGCTGCCCCAACAGATCTACCAGGGGAACAGAGCGAATGCACCCTTTTACTGTCCAGGTCACCAGACTTAGAACATCTTGTTATGCCCGCTCTTTTGTCCCGAGGACGTCCAAGTTGTGGAATTCCTTGCCGGCACATGTTTTTCCTTCTCCTCCGAACCTCCAAACCTTCAAGTCCAGCATTAACAAGCTGCCTCTTTCCTCCTTGTCAACACCCACGGTACGAAAGTATTTAGGCTGTAAGCCCTCGTGGTGTGTTGTTGAAATTACAAAAAAAGGGATTATCGATGAAAAGAAAAAAAAATCTACAGACACGTAAAAACTATAGGGCGTGCACTAACTATATGAAAATGAATTAAAATAGAGGATCTTTTTTAGCTTGATGTAAAACGAACGATCCCCGAAAATGTGTATGTATGTATGTATAGTCGAAATTGCTTGTCTGCGGCTAATTTAGCCATTCACACATTTTCAAGAAAATGTGTAAAATGTGACAAAAGCATGTCGCAAATGTGAGTAAAATACTTACGTTTTACAAAAACAAATCAAAATAACTCCAAAAGTTTGCTTCTGCCCTCATTTTGATTGTGATTTTCGTAATTTACACCACAAAACACATTTGGATACAAAATTTCATAAGAATCGAATACTCGGAAAGTAAACTTTTACCCTTATTTTCTTCTCTGTAACCGGTTTCGTCTTTTACTAGAATACAAATATTTATCACAAACTCGTGTTCGTTCATTACCTCCACATCGCCAATGCATGTGGAATTATGGCATCGGCGACAAAAAAAAAATTACGTCGTAAAAAGTCTTAAAACATATGCAGGCTGAATAGCACAGTTCTCGAGGGGGGCGTAAAGCCGTCGGTCCCATGTCCATGCAATGTTGGGCGCGTTAAAGATCCCTACCCTCCTTGCAGAAATGCAGGGGTTCGGCAAAATTTCCAGGATAGTGAGGTGAATAGCCTCTAGAATCGGACTAGAGGGTCGCGGGTTCGAGTCTCGTATTCGGACAGTCAGTCTTTTTCATTCAAATGTGGAAAGAACGGCTTCTGAAGAGTTATGGGTGGTGTCCTTTGATTATATGTGTATGTAAGCTCCCCCCGCAAAGTCAAAGATTTCTGGGTGCAAAGTTTATCCACTGTGGTGTTATTATTATATAGAAAACATGATTTTGGAAACAAAATTTTTGGTCTCTGCCAGTCTGTCGGTCTGTATGTCTGTCTGTTTGTAATAGCCACAATAACTTTAGAACGAATTGAGATATTGTCTTCAAATTTAGTATACAGTTATCACCCGACAAACTAACGGTTCGGACTGTTTTTGGGTAAAATTACTCCAGGGAGTAGGGGATGAATGCGGGATGATTTGGTGAAAATTGACATTTTTTCGTTAAAACTCGAGTAATATAACGTTTCAGAAGTTTATTGGGGGGTTTTTTTAATTAGAAAACTTTTAGTTTCATCAAACATCTGGTATTCTGTGTTGATATTAAATTAGGGGTTGAATGTGGGGTGGTGGAATATCGGTGACAGAAATTTCAAACATTTAAAAAAAATTAAAACGGCGTATAAAGTCTCAAAACATATAGAAAACTTGATTCCTGAACGAGAATGTTTAGTCTGTTGGTCGATCGGTTTGTCCGCCTGCACGTCTCTCTCAAATTTGGTATCCAGGACGCTTCGAATTGTTTTTGGGTAAGCTCGCTTCAGGGGGGGGGGGTATAAATAAGGGGTGATTTGCTGAAAATAAACATTTTTTTGTTAACACTCGAGTAATATAACGTTTGAGAAGTTTATGAGTACAGGGATACAAATATTTTCTTCGTGGTCAAATCATGGACCCAAAAATAAGTTCGTGAGAATGTCTTTTTGAAGAGAGTAGATTATCACAGGTGTGTGGAAGTTATGATTCAATTTGCAGCACTATTTTAACCTGCTGTCAGAATTTTTCTGCTGCCAAGATTTGTTAGATGGTTATACTGATTGTATTTATAATAATTTCATGTAAGCGTCCCATTCTAGAAGCAAAATTGTAGTAACTGTCCCCGCTAGTTTAAAGTTTTCATTTTAGAGCGCACCATTTGAGAAATAGATTTTAAACTTGGCAAGGACGCTACTTGACAGCTTAGATCAAGCTATATAGATACCAACATTTCCACGATGACATTGACAATTTGAATTTCGATATTTGAAATTACTGAATTACTGTTTATCCATTCTATTTTCAATCGCAAACATTGCCTTTATTTTCTGACAAACACACACCACTTTGAAGTGTCACCTGAATTGAACCATTATTACTTCCACATCGTCAATATGTGTGGAAGTATGATATCGGCGACAAAAATTTCAATTTTTTTTTTGCTTAAACATTGTAAAATTTCTCAAAACATATAGAAAACACGATATGGGAACGAATTTTTTTGTCTGTCGGTCTGTATATCTGTCTGTTTGATGTGTCGTCTTTAAATTTTGTATACAGTTAGCAGCTGACAAACAAACGGTTCGGATTGTTTTGGGGTAAAATCGCTCTAGGCGATAGGGGATGAATGGGGGTGGTTTGGTGAAAATTGACATTTTTTCGTTAAAACTCGAGTAATAACAGTTTGGGGTTTGTTTATTAGAAAACTTTTAGTTTCATCAAACATCTAGTATTCTGTTTAGAGGTGGAATATCGGTGACAGGAATCTGGATTTTTTTACTAAATCGGCGTATAAAATCTCAAAACATATAGAAAACTTGAGTTTGCACAATTTTTTTTGTCTGTGGTTCTGTCGGTCGGTCGGTCTGTGGGCCTGTACGTCTGTCTGTTAGTAGGCGCAATAACTTTCGAACGAATTGAGATATAATCTCCAAATTTGATATCCAGTTAGCACCCGACAAAAGAACGCTTCGAATTGATTTTGGGTAAGATCGCTTTAGGGGGCAGGGGATAAATGAGGGATGATTTGGTGAAAATTGGCAATTTCTTCGTTAAAACTCGAGTTATATAACGTTTCAGAAGTTTATGGGTACAGGAATATGAATATTTTCTTTGTGGTGAAGTCATGGACGCTAAATTAATTTCATGAGAATGTTTTTCTGAGGAGAGTATATCATCACAGCTATGTGGAAGTTACGATTCAATTTACAGCACTAGTTTTTGCAATCTTTAGGCAAATAAACTTATAGACTACGAATTTTTAACATCAATCAAATTATTATTTATTGTTGTTAAAACAATCACTTTGACATTACCCAAATTATAATATATGTCCAGGAATGTCGGTAGGTACTCACTTTAAATAATTCTCATGTATTTTTCAAATCGTGAGTTGCCATCAAAATATGTTTAATACATAATACATATTCGAATCTGGACACAGACACAGCATCGTTCAAGAAAAAGAATAAATTTTATATAAACTCAGATTATGCTCTTTGGTGGCAAATAAGCGTGGGACAAGGAAATAGATTTTAACATATCTTTTATTTTGCGATATACACTTCATCTGCTTCATTGTTACGTCACATTGACTGTACAATTATTGTTTTATCAAATGGAAAAATGACTTGAAACTTTATCTGTACTAAAAAATCTACTATAATTGCTAGGTACATGTTGATAAATAAAACCTCCAATCAGAGTTTGCGTTCCGGGCATGCAACCTCTTGTTTTTTCGAATTTACAAACATTTTTCGAAGGCAATTTTTTTTCTGAAAAAACTGATACGACTGGGGTGGCTGATGAACCATTTAAAGCTATTAACAAAAGAAAGACACGTAAAAAGTTGCATCAGAAGTTATAGATTGGAAAGTTTTATTATCGATACCTCTATAAGATAATTTTCTCAATGAAAATTCGCTAGAGGGAAGCAAACCTACTATGAACTAGCGTTACCCAGTGCTAACGGGAATAGTTTAGTTCAACATTTAATCATTTTAATCAAACTGATAAATAGGAAAATATAACAGAATATAAATATGAGTTCCATCTTCCAATTAGAGAAAGGCAGAATAAAAATCAATAATCATATGACGGTAAAACAGGTAACACATCAGAGTTTCACACGTGGCTTATATAAAAAGTGTATACTTATTATTATAGGACAGGTTTACTGTATGCCGATCTTCCTGGAACGACCAGTATAACAGACTGTCGCTAATAAAAAAATTCGTTTCAGGTTCAACATTAATAATTGGGGGTTACATCGACCTTGCCGAATGTTATCTGATTTACCTCTTTGAACTGATACAAAAAAAGCTTCTTTAAGTATCTTAATTTAAGTATCTTAATTTTAAAAAAATTGTTTTACACCAGATTTGAGGGCATGGAAAATAAACTAATCTCGCATTTGAAAAATTATCATGCATACGAAAGCGCTATACAGAAAAACGAACTATATAAAGACCACAAATCTGACACTTATTTTGAAGCCTATTGTCAAATACTTTTTAACTCAAGATTAAGTCAATTAATAAAACTTAAAAAATAATCTATTTGAAAAAAATTGCCGCCATTTGGAAATAAATAGATCTACCAAAAAAATCAGATAGGTTATATTTGCGTTATTTAGTTTATAACAAAACATCCAATGCAATTTGTTTTGTTAATATACCCATATTCATAAATTAAAAGTAAAAAGTAAAAAAAAACATCTCAGAGTTTCTCAATCCTGCTGCTTATTTTTATACAAGTACATTTTACGCTTACAAGAGTTGTATAGGTATGCAAAGACAAAAGTTATTAACTCATGGCTTTCTGAAGTAATTATCATGTTTACACATAACTCTTCTAGGTAGACACACATTGGCTGTCATTTAAAAATTTTAAAGTTTAGCATAGAGCCTCGGTGGTTCAGGGGTAAGAACGTGTGCCTCCGAACCGAAGGGTACTGGGTTTGATTCCAGGGTTCTCCTTTTACTTTTTCAGTACAACTGTAACATTAACATTAACCGAGGTTCTGGCCTTGCATTTGAGCAAGTTGAATGTCTGCACGTTCCGCCCTTTGGAGGAGGGCGTAAAGCCGTCGGTCCCGTGTCCATGCGATGTTGGGCACGTTAAAGATCCCTACCCTTCTTGCAGAAATGCAGAGGTTCGGCAACATTTTCAGGATAGTGAGGTGAAACTGTTCCCTGGCGTCGCTGATTGGCCATAGTCGCGGAAATAGGCCGACGTTAAAGAAACAAAACACACACACACACACAAAGTTTAGCAAGAAAATTAATATATCACAAATTTGACATTTTTCAAGTCTACTTAAAAGTAGTTTTCGTCTTCAGATTCGACCAAATAATAGCAGTGTAAAAAATTTTTTTTTGCGAAAAATGGCTGCCATGTTGAAATATGTTTATTTGGCAAAAAATCAAGCGAAGTTTTAAAGTATATATTATACTGCTTTTAAATTGATTGCAAAACACATTCATTTTTAAAAGTAATAACAAAGACCATTTTGTTAAAAAAAATAAAACAAAAACATATCCATGTAAACCAATCCAATTGGGTTTGTAACGACTACATTTTTTATGATTATGTACTACCGACAAGGATTGCATATGCCAAGATTAAAGTTCTTAAGCTTTAAGGCTTTTTGGACGATTAACTACATTTTACCAATACCTATACAATATGGATTATGGGTATATGCCAAGATTTAATAGTTATATTAGCACTAAACAGGCATTTTGAAGTTCATCATTTTTACAAAATCGTTCTACTTACGAATACGTTGCAGGCTTTCATTTTGACCAGCTAGAGTTTAGCGAAAAACGAATAGAGACTATAAAAATAAGGTTTTCCATGTCAACTTGAAAATATTTTTTATCTTTAAATTATAAATAAATAATAACACAAGTAATTTGATTCACAAAAAGAAATATGGTAACTAATAACAGAGCGATTTGTTTTTAATTTGAAAAAACAAAAAAGCATCGGATCTGGTTGTATGGTTTACTAATAACTTTATTTTAGGTCTTGAAAATACACAATAATATAAATTAAAACTGTTGACAGTTTTCACGGTCGAATATAACTGACTTTAATTTTCTCGAACCTGAAGATGCCGTACTGGCGAAACCGGTTGCTGAGAAAATAAAAAAGTTACTAACAAGCATACCTTAGAAAAATTGTGTGGGATGTGGAGCCAGAGTAGAGATCTCTACGTATATACTTATATTAAATAATTTTGTTGTCACATCATAGAGGTTTCTCTAAATAAAACAAATATATGTAAGCCAGCCTTCATCAACGCATTTAACACCCCTGTGGTATCTATACAGCTAATTTGGTGAAATATGTTAATGCAATGACTAAGTACCTACATATAAACAATTATTCTAGCACTATATGTTTTATATAATTAGTGAATCTTAATAAAACTCGTCCATTCTGTATTAGCTAACCAAAGATATTCGCCAATCCCACTCAGTTCAGGATCGGCAAGTTTAAAACTAGATTTGATAGCTTCCCAGTTCCACAAGTAGAATTTGTTTTCATGCTCTATAGAAAAAAAATTGCACAAAAATCAAGTTTTGATTGCAAAAATCGGATATTTATGTGTGTGTTTATTTTTAGTAAATTTATTGCGTTCCTTTGATTAAAAAAACTAGAAAACATCTCTACTAGTTTAAAGTACGGTTTAAAAAAACACCGTAATTCGAAGGTCATTTAGAGGCATAACCTTGACCGTCCGGTAACATCTAGAAGCAATCCATTTTCAGCAATGGGCGTTTTCGCCAGGCGCCTGCCAGCAGCCTCATTGTTGTCTAAGTGAAGCTTGGAACCTAGGATAAACACTGGTATATACACTTGGAGAACCCAAATCACCACAACACATATTTTTGACCTGACGATCGTTTCACTAACAAAGTTTCTGTGTATGGTGCTTTTAATGCCGGACGAGGTCTTTGAACCTCCTTTACCACTGCACCTGACAGGTTTCGAAATGTTTATCTGCATCAAAGACAGAGCGCACACAGAGGACTGCAAACCAGTGGCAGGGCTCTATTTAAGGAACTTTTGTTTTTTATTGTCCTAGAAATATAAGTACTTTCCTACGCATCTAGCTTCGCTGGTTGTCTGACATTTTTGATAGGTTTCAGATTTTCTTTATCAATGTGGTGGTTATTATCCCAAATATGTTGTGTATAGCGTAGTGGCTGTCAAATGAGTTTAAAAGCTTACCTGTTAACCAAAAAAGTTATTGAGTGTCAAATTGACTCGAATTCATTACTAAAATTAAAGATGTTAAATTGGTGAAAGGCGAGGTTTTGATATCATTCGATGTAAATGAATAGATGATAGATGATAAATGTTCCCTTAAGTAAAAGTAGATATAGTATAGAATTAGAGTACATCAAAAACCTGGCTAAATATAACGGACATTCGGATTGCTTAGCGGAAAAATTAATTAATAGATACAGTACAAAGAAAATGTTAGCGGAATGCACAACATTTAGGAAACATAAAATATAGAAAAAAATTGTTTGCCTACCTTTTGAACCGCGTATCACAAGGCGTCTCGAGAGCATTTTTAAGAAAGTCGATTTGCAACTGACTTTTTCGAGAAAAAATAATTTAAGAAATTTGTTATGTAATACGAAAGATAAAGATAAATCCACTAAAATGTCGAGTATCTATGAGATAGGTTGTAAATATTGTAATATTAAATACGTTGGGCAGACTAGGAGACACATTGAGACTAGATTTCGTGAATATCTGGCACAGCTCAGATACGGTAGTATAGACAAGTCATGCGTGACACAACATATTTGGGACAGTAACCACCCCATTGATAAAGAAAATATGAAACTTATGTTAAGTGCTAAAAGATAGACAGCGAAGCTAGATGCGTTCGAAAGTAATTATATTTCTAGGGCAATAAAAAACAAAATTTCCTTAAATCGAGCCCCGCCACTGGTTTGCGGTCCTCTGTTTGCGCTCCATCTTTGATGATAAACATATCTGTCAGGTAGAGTGACAAAGGAGGTTCAAAGACCTCGTCCGGCAATTAAAGCAGAATACACAGAAAATTTGTCTGCGATTTAATCTCGCTCACGGTGTCGTTATTTACCAAAAACTCTGTATAAAAGGTGATGTTTAGTAGTAAGTAGTTAGAATTTTTCATCCTCTGATGACGCTATCTTTGTAAGGCAAACGATCGTCAGGTCTTTAAAAATATGTGTTATGGTGATTCGGGTTATCCAAGTGTACTCATTGTTCTGTCAAAAAAATGTTGACAAATGACATAACAATGCAGCTACTGGCGTCTGGTGAACTCGCCCACTGTTTATTGTTTATGGCAATATACCTACCTTCGAATTAATTTTTGCGCGTGCGTGGAACGATATTGTAAACACAATAGCTTTTGAGAGCTTTGAGCTAATAACTGCGTTTTTGTTGTATACAATTTTTGCAAACGTAAGATAAAAGATATTAGAAAACCAGCCACGTAGGGTGCAAGATTTTTGTTTGTTTTATTTTACTTCTCGTGATTTTTGACAAAGCTACTCGTTTCAAACTGGCGTCCACTTTTTATACATAAATGTCTTACCCTCGATATTCTAATCAAATCTAAAGATGAAAAGCACTTGGTTGGCTTCAGAAATGTCAAAGTTTTGATGTATTCCTTTTTCACTAAACCAAATTAGTTTTAAAAAATATCAAAATGTTGGCCTTTGGTTTTAGAAACGTCTTTCCTCATACCTAATTGTTGATTGACCAATTCTCAAGATAAAAAGATTTTAGAAATCTACTTCAAAGTATCAAATGCTTAGCCTTCAATCATTCTTTACTCCAGTCAAGTATTATAAAATGGTGGCCAGCGTAACTGTATACTGATTTTATAAACATCATACCTTTCAAAGGACCTGATACAACAACTTCCTTTTTGGCACATACGATTATATCCTTATGTTTCGAGATATGTATTGGCAAAAAAACCAATTACATTAAATTACTCAAAGATCTTTTTGGTTCAATACATTTTTAAAACTTTTGGAAAAAGATCTTCGTTATTAAGGCGTAAGCGCAATAAAGGATAGGTTTTGGTCAAAAAAAAAAAACAACTCAACTCTAACCTGTTCTGTGAAAGTTAGCTTAACGTACGATTTTTAATGTGACGCCCATTTATTAAAAAATAGATAAATGAACACACTCACAAGAAAGAAAAAAAAAGAAATGGAACTTGATTTTAGTAAATTAGTAATATTGCTTAGAAACTCAAGTAGATAAGCACAATTCGGCAACGTTGAATCCAATTCCCATTAATTATTTTCACTTTATATGACTTCTTTTCACACAAAAAACTGTTGCAATAAATTGTCATTTGCCGATTATCTTTTTTGTAAAAATATATTTTACTGAAACTTCTTTCAAACGCTTATGCTTGTTATAATTAGCTGTCTATTAATAATAATAATAATAGAGAAACTTTGTATCTCTATGAGAGACTATTTTATTATTATATTTTCTTGCGGTATAAATTTATACCGTATAAATTTATACTGTAAAAGTTTATACACGCTCGGCTCAGAAGATGATTGGATTGTGCTTCAAGGTATCGCTTAGTATGGGTGTGATTTTAATGTCTTGAAATATATCATCTCTTGTGATTTTTGTCTTAGCACACTCCATCATTTCTACGTGGTGGCTGCTTTTAATAAAAGAGAAATTCTGCCGTTATTATTCGATCAAATCTCAAGATATCCTTTCTAACCGACTTAAAAAAAAGGAGGAGGTTCTCAGTTCGATTGTATTTTTTTATGTGTGTTACCTCAGAACTTTTTTCTAGGTGAACCAATTTTGATGATTCTTCTTTTATTTGAAAAATCGTGCTTCTCATGTAGTCCAGCATAAATTTGATCAAGATCTGAGCAGTAGTTTTTGAGTTATCCTTAATGAAGTCAGTTTTCTTTTTTTTTCTTTCAGCGTCGGTCTATTTCCGCAATTATGGCCAATCACTGGCACCAGGGAGCATTTTCACCTCACTATCCCGGAAATATTGTTGAATCCCTGCTTTTCTGTAAGGAGGGTAGGGATCTTTAACGTGCCCAACATCGCATGGACACTGGATCCACAGCTATTTACGCCCCCTCCGAAGGGCGGAAGGTGAAGACGTTCAACTTACTCAAATACAATGCCACAACCTCGGTTGATGTTAATTGTACAGTACGTACTGCAAAAGTGAAATGGTAACCCTGGGAACCGAACCCGGTACCCCTTGGTTCAGAGGTACACGTCCTTACCACTAAACCACCGAGGCTCTAAATCTGAAGATAAATAGTGCTGCAAATTCAATCATAAATTCCACATATCTGTGATAATTTATTCTCATGGAATGAATTTAGGGTCCATGACTTAACCACAAAGAAAATATTCGTATTTATGTACCCATAAACTTTTGAAACGTTATATTACTCGAGTTTTATTGAAAAAATGTTAATTTTTACCCAATTGCCCCTTACTTGTCCCCTACCCCCTGAAGAGGTCTTACCCAAAAACAATTCGAAGCGTTCCTTTGTCGGGTTCTAACTGAATACCAAATTTGAAGATGATATCTCAATTCGTTCGAAAGCTATTACGCTTATCAACAGACAGACGTACATACCGACAGACCGATCGACCGACAGACACAAAAATGTTCCTTCCAGAATCAAGTGTTTTGAGACTTTTTACGCGGTTTAGCAAAACAAAAATCGAAATTTTTTCAACAATATTCCACCCCTACACAGTCAACAAACACATTCAATTTCAGCACATAATACCAGATGTATGATGAGATTAAAATTATAATAAATAAATTCTAATAAATAAACCCTAAAACGTTATATTACTCGAGTTTTAACGAAAAAATACCAGTTTTCACCAAATCATCCCCATTCATCCCCTAGCCACTAAAGCGATTTTACCCAAAAACAATCCGAACTGTTGGTTTGTCGAGTGATAACTGTATACTCAATTTGAAGACGATATCTCAATTCGTTCTAAAGTTATCGTGGCTACAGACAGACATACAGACCGACATACAAAAACCAAATTCGGTCCCAAATCATGTTTTATATATGTTTGGATACTTTTTACGACGTTTGAGCAAAAAAAAAAATTTGAAATTTTTGTCGTCGGTGCGATACTTCCACACGTTGTGACGGTGTGGAAGTAAAATCGTGTTGCAAATTGAATCATAACTTCCACATAGCTGCGATAATTTATTTTCATCAGAAAAACATTCTCATGGAATGAATTTGGGGCCAGAAAAGAAAATATTTCTATTCCGTACCCATAAACTTTCGAAACCTTATATCACTCAAGTTTTATTGAAAAAATATCAATTATCACCAAATCACTCCTTATTTATCTCGACCCCCTGAAGCAATCTTACCGAAAAAAAAATCGAAGCGTTCCCTTGTCGGATGCTAACTGTATAACACATTTTAAGATGATATCTAAATTCGTTAGAAAATTATTGCACCTATTAACAGACCGTGGTACATGCCGACAGACAAAAAAATTTCGTTCCAGAATCAAGTTTTCTATGTGTTTTGAGACGTTTACGCCGTTTTAACAAAACAAAATTTCGAAATTTTTTTCAACAATATTCCACCCCCGACACATTCAACCCCTAATATAATTTTGGCACAGAATACCAGATTTTTGATGAAATTAAAAGTTTTTTAATAACTAAACCCTAAAACGTTATAGTACTCGAGTTTTGACGACAAAATTTCAATTTTCACCAAATCGCCCCCAATTCATCCCCTACCCCCTAAAGCGATTTTACCCAAAAACAATCCGAACCGCCTTTTCTGTGTTTTGAAACTTTTTAC
The DNA here is from genome assembly GCA_964006375.1 of Tillus elongatus. NCBI lineage: Eukaryota > Metazoa > Arthropoda > Insecta > Coleoptera > Cleridae > Tillus > Tillus elongatus. Next base: position 25,109,667 of record OZ023266.1, on the reverse strand, counting down.
GCCGTTTTAGCAAAAAATTCTAAATTTTTGTGAACAATATTCCACTCCCACACATTCAACCCCTTATTTAATTTCAGCACAGAATACCAGATGTGTGATGAAATTAAAAGTTTTCTAATAAATAAACTCTAAAACGTTATATTACTCGAGTATTGACGAAAAAAATTCAATTTTCACCAAATCACCCCCAATTCATCCCCTACCCTCTAATGCGAATTTACCCAAAAACAATCCGAACCGTTAGTTTGTCGAGGGCTAAGTCTATACCAAATTGCAAGACGATATCTCAATTCGTTCTAATGTTATCTTGGCTACAAACAGACAGACACACAAACCGACAGACAAAAAAAATCGTTCCCAAATGATGTTTTTTATATGTTATGACCCTTTTTACGGCGTTTAAACGAAAAAAGTTTTTTGACATTTTTGTCGCCGATGCGATACTTCAACACGCTGTGACGATGTGGAAGCAATTACATTTAAGTATACTTAAATGTTTCAGATTTATGATCTTGATTCATTTCTTCGCTAAACTCAAGCAATATAAAATTTTTGGAATTTTCCGTTAAATTTACTCATTTTAATGGCGGCTTTTTTTATAAAACGGTTTCTCGTAGAGTTATTGGCCAAATTTCGAGTTAAAAGGGCGTGGGAAATAAGTTTTAGCAGTGTTAAGTTAGCCTTTATTGGTTTATTCACACGGCATATAGAATAGCTATTACTCTAAAAAACATTAAACTATAATCTTTCTTGTAATGTTTTCTTAACTCTGTCGTGGTGACGTTGAAGATTTAATAAAAATAAATTAACTTAGCCAAAACAACGTATTAGTGCACTTAATCACAAGGTATTTACAATTAGAATTCAATTTACAATAATATATCTAGCTTGGCAGACTATTTAAAAACAGAAACCCTGATTACGTAGCAGGGAGAGAGAGAGAGAGAGAGGGGTTGGGGGGAGCACACCACTAGTCTGTTCGCTGCTCTAACTCTAACCCCAGCATAATACGACGCAATCGCATCAGCATTTCACTTCACGCACTGATTTTATTTAAACGATTTGTTTTAACTTTGGCCTATTTACGCGACTATGACCAATCACCGACGCCAGTGAGCAGTGTACCTCACTATCCTGCAATTTTTGCCGCGTCCCTGCCATTCCGTAAGAAGGATAGGGATCTATATCGTGCATGGACATGGGATCAACCCCCTCCGAAGGGCGGGACGTGCAGACCTTCAACTTGCTCAAATACAATGCCACAACGTCGGTTGATGTTAAATTTACAGTATACACTAAATTTGGGAATCCTGGGATTCGAACCCAATACCCCTCGGTTCAGAGGCACACCTTTATAATCATTTTTTATTGATAAAAAAAGGCACACCTTCTTACAATTGGGTGACGATTTTATTTAGTTTCAATACATAACGCACACATTCTTGGAACCACTACAACTCGTTCATTTCAAAATGGCATTCATTTATCAAAACTATACATTAGAACACAATCACAATATAAATGTCGGGTAAAATGGGCCTTGATTTAGTTATAGTAACGTTGCACAGAAGATCAAAAGAACATAAATGGCAAATTTAATTTGAACTACTCCATAAAAAGTTAAGTAAAGTATCCTGTTCCAAAAAATGGTTATGGAAATTAAATAAACATATATAAAACTGCCACAGCCTTATTGCTAATAAGTTAAGATAAAACCGGCATGTGCCAATTTGCAAAGAATCTATAAAATATTGTCTGTCTTAAATAATTTATTCGACAATTAATATTAAACCGTATAGCCCACAATAATGGTTAAGTGCCATTGGACAACCCATTTTGCCATATTTTTTAACCTTATGATTGTTTCTCCAACTAGCTTAGCTTTTTATTAAAATATAAATTATACTAGATTTATAGGAAACTCCTACCAGGTTATATATATCTAGAGAACATTACCAACTAAAATACCCGCCAAGCATTAAGCTTTTTAATGTATCTGGCTGTTTTAAAATGTATATTAACTAACATAAAACCCAAAAAGTGTCTTCTAATTGATTTACTGAGTGTTGTTCTTTGTCGCAATCATCTTTTATGTTAGTTCATTAATATAGTTCTTAGAAGGCAACACACCTCTAAGAAATTGTAATAAATATAAATACGTTTATTCTCTGTTCTTGCAGCCAAATGTTGACAGGTATCTGTAAAGAATTGTTACATTTCTCTAGTTTATTCCATCATTTGATAAAACCAACTTTATTAGCGAAACAATCGTCAGTATTTTTACTCGGACGTTGTGGATTGCGTTTTATCACTGTACCTACTTATTAGCGCTCACCACAGGTATTTAATATCACATTGCTGTAGTTATCTGAATAATCAATAGTTTTTTTACTAGCTTCCTTGCGAGAGCTACAGAAGTCTTGGGGTGACACTTAACAAAAGTTGGTGACAAAAATTGGTAGGATTGGTCGGGAGCAAAAGGCAAGAACGTTCAGAGATTTGGAGTATGTTCACTCGACGTTCTCTTGCCTTTTTTTAAAGCAAGCCAGAATGTATGGATTTAAAAAATAAATGCAGGGCAACAACAATTGATGAATTGAAATGTAACATTGAACTGAAAGGGACCCGGCTGTGCTTTCAATACCGATTGTCTTAATTCTGAACCACATTTAGCATCAGTAAGATCGACAAAAATAGGGATGATTATCACGGTCGCACACACATAGAGATTAGGCACATTTGTAATGAGTACAATTAAATATTGCCATAAGGTTAATGAGTAAGAAAGAGACAGCAATCCCTTTTATGCGCCATCTTTTTCTCTTGAAGATTTGCCTCAATTGCCATTCATTCGGGTTCCCATGCAGTTCAAGGTTATGTTTCAATTAATTTATAATTATTTCTGCTTATATGAGACAAGTTTAAGTTTATAAAAACTTTTTATTTTAGATCATCGAGAGATTAAACGTTATACCCTTTTAAATTGTGGCTACATGCTAACACGTGTGTGTAATTAATAAAATGTGTTATATTAACCTTTGATCAGATAAAATATATTGTAATGAGTTTCATGACATTTGAATGCTTTAAAATTGTTCTAGGAGATAAGCTTAATTTTATAAAAACTGTTTATTTTAGACAATCCAGTGACTTCTCCAAGAGTGTGTCTAAGTACTTATGTTCTTATTACAGTTTTTGAACATTTATTTTTACTTTATATGATTTTTCTTTACAAAAAGCTGTTGCAATAAATTTACGTATTTCTACCTAATTGTTTTGTAAACGTCACATCTCATTTTAACCTCATTTAAAGGTTATGCTTATTATACTTGTTATTAATGAGTACCTTAATAATAAAAAACTTTGTATCTCTATGAATTTATTTTGAAGACTTCAAAAAGCCTATTATACGATTTTCATTAGTATAAATTTATACGGTATAAATTTATATGGTACAAATTTATACGTCCTCAAAAGGGAGCGAATACTTACATATATATATATATATATCCAACCGATAACTCTCAAAAAATACTTCACTGATGTGGACCAAATTTGGGAATGACCCTTATTTGCCAATGACTTGGATGAGTTCGTTCATCAAATTCTAACGTCCAATTTTTCTTAATGAAAAATAAAACATATTTTTTAAAAATGCAATATCTGTCAAATTGTCTATGTGATAAAATGAAAATTTACATATTAAAAGCACACAGACAGACGTGGTTGTGCACGAATTTTCAAGTCGTTTGATCAAAGGAAAATAAAGTCATTCTGCATTAATAATATTATAATCCTCGACATCACTTCAGACTCTGTAATGCGATATCTACAATGTTAAATAAAGACAGATGACGTTACCTGTACTGCTACGCTATTTAAATAAATCGTTGATAACCATCTAAACAATGGAAGCTATTGCAAGATGACAGACTGGAGAACATTGTGGGAGATACGATAGGGACGCCATCTCGGTGCAGGATCAGGTAGTATGCTGTCACGACAGCTCTAGTTTACACACAATTTTATAGATAGAGCTGTGTACAATGTACAACCAACTAACAATTTTCTAAATTTTCAGCCTTGGACCGTTTCTTTCCTAATACCGGGACAAAGTTTGCGTCCAAAAGCGCTAAGTCATGCGAATGTATACTACTAATTAAAAAATTAAATGAAATTGATTGAATTTGTTTAAAACAATCTAGAACGACGTTTCATTATGTACATAAAATGAAGCTTCCCATTCTTCACGTTCACGGTATTTAAAATTAAAAGCCATCTATATCTCTTCTGGTTTAATCTGACCACACGTAGCTATTTGTCACAGAGAAGCATATACGCTTTGCGCATCGCGTAACCTCAAAATCGACTCCGCTGATGCTAATTGCTATTCCCTTATTAGGATCTTATAATATAAAACAACTAGGTCCCTATATTCTAAGGTAAAGCGAGTAGTAGCCCAATAATAACCCAACTTTTAATTTTAACTTAACTTTAACAAAATGACTGTATTTGTATGCTATGATTGTAACATCCAATGAAACAAATATGGAAGCGATAGGTAAACTGCAGGTATACTGTAGATATTGTATGTATTACCTAGTGAACTCTATACAGAATTCACTGGTAGGTATTACCAATGCGAAACAAAATTTAATTCTAAGAAAAAATATACCTACCTCAAACTAATACAGTAAGTACTTATAATACCTTACTATCAATTTGTAAAGCTATGGTCAAATAGGAGGCTCACTGAAAGACATTAAAAGACACAAAAATAAACCCATATGATTGTATCCGCGAAATCAAACAAACAAAAATCTTCAAAAGTCTATGATGAATGGACTTAAGCCTTCGAGGTCATCCCAAACACGCGCACACACACACACACTTATAATATCCAGGTAGGTACTACAAACTACATACATCCCGAGTTAAAATTATATAAACAGATGTTTAGGTTAAATTATTAAAATTTCAATTTCAAAATTTTGTATTCTTTATATTTACTTTATTTTCAAAAAGTATGGATTAAGCAATAGTAAATAAGTGTTGGAAAGAGTTTAAGTGCGTTATGGTAGCGAATTTTCATAAAAATATTCCAATTTCCCATTAAACTAGAATCTTAAATTTTGATACCTAGTAAAACCTACATAAAAGCAGCGGGGATACCAAATTAAAAAAATAACACAATGAGCTTTAGAGATAATTACAAATTTGTTTTAAGAAACATTTCTTGTTATTTCGTTTGCAGAAACTGGTTCGATTGAGTTGATTAAAACCGATCATTCAAGCAATTAATCTGAAAAAATACTTACCTGGCACGTATAATTTCACACATGCATTCCGTTTGTAAATAAAAATAAAATTTTCGGTAAATTTGCAGATCGGCACATGAGGGTTGTTTAGAAAAATCTTTTCAGATATATGCTTAGAACCCTTTCTGGGTGCCCAAACCACAAAAAGAATTTCTTGCAAACAGCCCACAAGAAACTTACGGGACCAGGAGTGAATAGGGGAGCTGGGAGGAGAAGAATATAAAAAGGAACTGTGAGCGGAAAGTGCAAAAGAAACAGATTAGTTGGACCTCTTCAAGCTGCCTTTATCCCATTTTCCAGCTATACCTCCTTAAAATACTGTTTACCGCATGCAGAACCTCTATACTCACCGCAGGTCCCGTAACTTTTTTAGGGGTTGCTCCAAAGGAGTTTTTCTTGTTTACATTGTTCTTGTTTCTACATTGAGGGTAGACATACAGAAGGAAAAGGAGAACCCCTTGGACGAAGCAGCGAGCCAAGATTTTCAATTTATGTTTAAATTGTTATCTCATTTCATTCTTTTTTTATATATTTTTCCAAGAATGATTTTGAAAATAACATAATGAGGTTCTCGGATAGCTGCAAATTTGTTTTAAAAATCCATTTTGTTGTTTATTGTTTGCACAAACTGGATGGGTTGACTAAAACAAAACCATCCAAGCAATTAATAAGAAAAAATACCTGCCATATTTATAATTTACAGGTACATTTCTTTTGTAAATAATTAATTTTTTTCTGAAAAACTTTTGTAACTTTAATTAAATTTACACTTGCAGTACTTAAATATAATATCTAGGACCAAATTTTAATTTTTTAGCTCCATATAAAATATATATTTTTTTTTCAAATAATCCCTAACTGTGACTCTAAAACCGATCTCCAAGGTACATTTAAATTTAAAGAATTAGTTTTAATAATATATCTTACTAACAGTGTACAATTCTTATGAAAAAACACCACTGTAACGCACTTCCTGCGTCACGAATTTTTTTTAGAATTCAAATTGTTGCTTAAAAATAAGAAAATTATTCTGATAAGGCTAACTGGCGACCTTGTCTAAACTACTTGAAAAAGAAAGACACATGCCATGTTTTTATACGAATGAATACGTAGATAGAGATACAAGTCTACTCATATTTCCGATAACAGAATTGATAGAAAAACAGTCATGCTAACAATAAAAGCCCTTCTACATTTTCTATATAGGGTGGCGCATTGAAAAGTATCAGACTAACTGGAATGAGACTTTACACATGGCTAGAAATAGTGCAAGTAAACTTATGTTGTGAATTTTAAGTAATTTGGTACACAATATTTAGAGTTTTTTCAAAATTAAAAATAAAATCCCAAAGGCATGCGTGAAATGCGTGAAATCTCGTCCGCAGTTATGGAAAATGACGGACGACATGAAATTAAAAATTTGCCAATTGATTGTTATTTAACTGGACGATTCAATCAATTATTAAAATAAACTATATTTGTAGCTTTACTAACGGCCACAAACAGTTTTAGCGCAGTATAGACATATTATGTTGTCGCATAGTATAGCAAAAATTGAAACAAAATCAAACCAAGTCTCTATAAAAAATGATTGCAAAACAGTTTCGCTTATGTTTAAACTTAAACATAAGACATCATGTAAGACCGGAAGAGTCGTGGGATGTGTTTCAATGGTAATTCTACTAATTTTGTAATTAACTGACTCTGTATACTTTGAATATAATATCCCACGCATGGAGACGATCTAAAGTATCACGCAAATAAAACCTTTGTTGACGTGTGCCTAGATAGCGCAAGGGGTACCGCGCTTGCCTCCCAATCAGAAGGTTAAACGATCGAATCCAGCTCGATGTATGTATGTTTTATTTCGACATTTGGAGAAACAATAGTGCACAGATTTCGTACGTTTTGAACCAGATCTCGTTTGTGTTTAAAACGTCTAAATAAATTTGTCACGTTTGAGTCTGAAATTATAATTTCGTTATTGTTGTAATTGTTATTGAAAAAAACATTTTCATTAGGTAATATATATATATATATATATATATATATATATATATATATATATATATATATATATATATATATATATATATATATATATATTATATATATATATATATATATATATATTTCAATCAATTGAAGCTGACGCTGGATATCGAATATGGATTCTAGGGGGTCTCTCATTTGAAAAAATTGTTTCAAATTTGAAAAGTCGGGATCTCCTTATTAGTTAATTATTTTTAAGAAAAATCACTAAAAGAGGCTTTCCAAACGACAATTACTTACTTTCTTTAAATAAGCTAAGATTAAGTTGTGAATATAGAATGTAACTTAACCTTCCAATGCTGAAGCAGCTGACAAAAATATGTATATTAAATTTATAATCTAGTGTCTCCCTGCCAAAACAAATAGACAACAAGGTAATTAGAATTAGTTATTGTCACTGAGCTATGTCAATGTATGCCGTTATGTTTTAACCTTCATTGTCATGAAAAAAAAAATACCCTTGAAAATAAGTAAACGTGATGACAGAAATATTACCTGTCACCTGTTCTTTTGCAAAAATTTTAAATAGATAATGAAAGGTCGATTGAGTTTAATATGCTACTCGTACTTCCGGGATAATTAGCCAAATTGAAAAAATTTCACCGCTAACATTTCTTCAAAGTAATAGAAATTTAACTACCAATAACATTGTATCATTAATTTTTATGAAGCTTCATAAAATACTGGTGTTCTACCAGCAAAGCGTTAAGTAATTCAAACAAACTAAGCTAAGGTTTTAGAAGATTACTCAGAATATTTATCTGAAATGATATTTTTTAAGGAGTTTTGACTTTGAGAATGAACTTCCAAGCTCTAAAATATATAGAGATGGATTTGAGCTTTACAGTGGCAAAACCTGTGATGTGAATGTTAATCTAACAAGATCACTATTTTTTGCTTGAGTTCCCTATAAAACTGCTGATCTATATATATATATATATATATATATATATATATATATATATATATATATATATATATATATATATATATATATATATATATATACAGTGAGGACTAAAGTCCCCCCCCCCCTCTAAACTCTGAACCGTCCAGTATATTGTGATGAAATTTGGAACGATAATATAATATGAGCAAGGTCTGCATTTTTTGACATTCAAATGACAGCTTTAGATGTCAAGGTGACAGCTGCACGCGCTTTTGGAATATTTTTTTATATGAAAATGGGGGTCGCGTGATACATCATTTTCCAGGTCTTTTTATGCTAAGAACATTCTCCAGTTTTGAAAACATTTGGTTCGGTATTTTCCAAATAAGAATCAATAATATCGGTTTCTGCGTTATGACTACCATTCTTTATAACACACTTTTTCTAAAAAAGATTACTACTATTCATCAGTAGCAAATTATGCACACATTTGCATGTTTTTTTGGAGAACCACAGAGGCTATTTAGTTCATCTGTGGTTTCTCCATTTTCTACACTTCTCTACCTATTACATGTCATTATTGATTGTTCCTGTCATACTGTTTTTTAATATCTCGATTTAGTGTTGACAGAAAGTATTAGTTCGAAATTTTTTAAATTGCTCGTTCTTTACAAGATAAATTTGAAGCGGTTATTATTTTTGGCGAAGCTAAGCGAAATTACCATGATGCTGTTCGTATGTTCAATGTACGCTATCCGGAACGTCAAATATGTAGAAAATTTTTACGAAAACTAATTTCAAAATTTCAAGAAATGGGTACGGTGAAAGACGCTTCAAGGTCTGGGAGGCCTAAAATTGTGGAAGATGTAAAATCCAGGTCTTAGCTGAAATGATTGTGAATCCCCAACAGCCAACGAAGCACGTTGCTGAGGCATGTAATATTTGGCGTACTTCTGTTAAAAGAATTTTGAAAAGCCATAAGTTTCACCCATATAAAATGAAAATTATACACGAAATAACAGAAGACGATCCTGATAGACGACTCGAATTTTCCGAAATTATGTCAGGAAGAATCGTAGGGAATCATAACTACTTGCGGAATATATGTTTCAGTGACAAGAGTACTTTTTTTACATGGGAAAGTTATTACCCAAAACTGTAGGTACTGGAGTGACGAAAACACCCATGTTTTCCGGGAGAGACACACACAGTTCCCCCAGAAAATAAATGTTTGGGCGGGCATTTTGGGTAATCACATTATAGGTCCCATTTTTGAGAAAGAAAATCTATTGCCCCAGATATCTGGATATGTTGCACAATACAATTACTCCACTTATTGATGATGTTGTTGCCCAAAACCCACATGAGTTTCAAGAGGTTATAGTTCAACAAGTCGGAGCCCCACATCACTATTTTAGACAAGTCAGAAATTACCTGGATGAGAGTTATAAAAATAGGTGGATTGGTCGTCGAGGTCCTACGGAATGGCCAGCTCGGTCCCCAGACCTCACGCCTCTAAATTTTTTTCTTTGGGGATACGTTAAATCTGAGGTTTATAAGACGGCTCCCGGCTCATTAGATGAACTTAGACAACGAATTACAGATGCTTGTTCAAGAATAACGCCACAGACGCTTTATATTGTCAGAGAAGAATTTACCCGTAGAATATTTGTCAGGAGGTCCATGGTGGTCATTTGCAACATCTGTTGAAGTAACCACATCAACAGTTTGTGCCTTTAGATTTTATTTGAATTGTTTTTCAATTTTCCCAGTTAGGGTTAATTAGTTGTTATTTGTTTACTGTTAAATTGTGTTTTATTTTGAAACATTAATAATTTACAATAATCTATGTGTACTTTACTGGGGAAACAGGAACAATCATAAATGACATTTAATAGGTAAAACAATTGTGTTATGCATAAAGGTAGTCATAACGTAGAAACCGATATTATTGATTCTTATTTGAAAAATAACGAATCAAATGTTTTTAAAACTGGAGAATGTTCTGAGCATAAAAATACCTTCAAAATGAGGTATCACCAGACCCCCGTTTCCATTTAAAAAATATTCCGAAAGCGAGAGCAGCTGTCACCTTGACATCTAAAGCTGTCATTGATATGTCAAAAAATGCAGACCTTGCTCTTATATTATCGTTCCAAATTTCATCACAATATACCGGACGGTTCATAAATTAGAGGGGGGGGGGGACTTTAGGTCCTCACTATATATATATATATATATATATATATATATATATATATATATATATATATATATATATATATATATATATATATATATATATATATATATATATATATATATATATATATACGCCATGTACTCTAGGTGGAATAGTGGGACTCCCAGTGGAGCCTGTCATGAAGACCGTCTAACAAACTCACACACTGGGAAGGTTACGGTCAAAATAGGTAGACACAAGAGAAGACAAAAAGATTTTAATTTTGTCCTAAATAAACTTAGCTTACTAGTGCAATATTTACTTAGACAGTGCCATTTTTAAAATGCTAACGATCCTCATACCTAAGAGCTATAGAAGCCTATACAACTTAGTCTTTCACAAGGTACATAAGAGCCACGAAAACATTATTACGAACGGGTTTTTACATAAGTGATATCACAGTCGGAAAGGAACAGTGCATTCTATCAGATTGCACTGGCATATTTTTTTTTCGTAATGCATACTACAGACGAAAATTCACTAATAAGCAGGATCAAAGAAAGTAAGAGCTGTACAAATGCAAATACGAAGACGTGTACACCGACATGAAGACAAATATAAGAGTGGTAGAAGTCTCAACAAAAGAAATATCCCAACTGGAACAAATTGGTAGGAAAAAGACCATTTTTGCCGGACATAATTTGAGACATAGTTACTTTCTAACAACATAATAATTGAACGATGCATGGTTGTAAAATAGTAAGAAGCCGACCAAGATGTAAAATACTGAAAAACCTGGCTCAATGATGGATGAATGAGTGCTGAAGGTTTAGTGAAATGAAGAGGCTAGTGAAGACACAGAATCATGGTTGCAACCGACTTTTAACTGATGATTATATGCCTGGTGATAATCAAGAATTGTAAGAAAATTGGAAACAGGAGGTCTATTGAAGTTAACTGGACATCGTATTGAAATACTAGTTCTGAGGTACGTAAATGTAGATGCGCCGTGGTTTGATGCTGTCCTTTACCTTTTTACACGTTTTACAACCTATATCCACATCATAACGTTCACTAGGACATGGTTATACTATGTACCCAGTCAATGATCGCATTATTTTGTTAGTCGATGAAATTTGTTACTCTCATTAGTCAATGAAAAGTTACCGCTTTCATCGAACCATTTAAATGGGTGCCCATAGAAAAAAAGTCTGGACTGGACGCAGCAAGTGCGTTATGGAAGTCAATTTTCAGAAAAATATTTTTAATAGCAAATGCGAGCAGACATCAATCTGATTACCGGTATAGCCTATGTAGTAGAGACAATGTACTATATTTCAACAAAATTACTTATGATTTGAAAATGTACAAAATTTTCCGAAAATAAACTTCAATGTTGGTTTCCTAGCTAAGAAACCTTACGTTTATAGCAAATTGAGTTATTGAAATTTGAAGGATTTAATAAAAATTCGCTACTAAAACGCACTTATTAGGTCAAGATTTTTTCTTACAAACATGCATCATATTTCGATAAAAAATGCAAAAACGCGTTAATGAATTGGTTCTACGAAAATTAGCTAAAGGTTATAGGCCGCTAAACTATAAACTTCACTAAACCTATAGCCAAAGCATCAACTTAACTAAACCGACAGTTAAAGTATCAGAGAAAGAGTCTATTTGAAATAAATTTTCTGTAAATATTTTAGCAAAATGAAGGGCAATGACGGTTGAAGCTGAAACTTAAGGGTTCGTAAAAAACTCTTCTTGCAACATTTTCTTTCCACAGTCCGTATTTGTTTCACGTTCTTCCCCTACGTATTGCCAATTTTTAGGTTTCAACTCGCAACTTTGACGTTTTGAGGAAAACTACAAAATTTTTTCCCTAACTGCCCATAACATTTTTGTTTATAAACTCATAGATCTGAATTTTAGCACGTGGTTCACCCTTCACCTAGACTGATATTCCTGGATAACAAACTTGTCCAAGCGACTTGTAAAAGAAAGGTACTCACCAAATTTGATCAAGATCGGCCTATTATTTTTCGAGTTATCGGTGTGACACAGTCGGGATCTCCTCATTAGTGTTTTTTTGTAAAGAAAATTCACTAAAAACACACATTCTAGGATATCCGTTCTGAATTTTGTATGAATAAAGTGACAGTCAGTACTTCATTTTATTTGATAGATAACCGAGTCCTTATACGACGCTGCAACAACTCAAGAGGTCTCTTTTAACAAGCTTTTGACAACGTGCAAGATGTCTAAAGCAGTTATAGGCTAGGAAAAAGGGCAGCATGGCCGTATGGGGTAAGTCAGATAAATTAAATGTTAATTGGACGCTAGCTATATTGTAATGTAATTACTTTGATAAATTGCTCTGTTTAATGCTTGTCCTTTTTTGTGGTAGCTTGCTGCGGTATTTACGTGCACTTTCATTTACAGTAGATAATGATATTTTTAAAATTAAAATGCAGATTACCCTTGTCCTTATGTGAAGACCATGCAAGCATATTACCACCGAATAACTTTAAATACAACAAAATACTCAGAGCATCTTAATTATTTGTAGATACCTCGTTTTGTTCTGTTTGCCGTACGTTTTCCCTGGTTATTGTGGATGAAGGCACGTTTCCCGTTCTACGTTTGTGTTCCCTGTTAATTATAGACCAAGACACATTCCATCAAGATCGGCCGCATTGTGCCATCCTACAACGTGGCTTAGATGACGCCCTTACCATATTTATTGCAACCCTTTACGGCCAATCCAAGCAGAGCTCCTATCAAAGTCTTTCAGCGGTCCGGGCAGCCTTGAGTCGTCCCCATAGTCTTCTGAGTGGTCCCGCTAGTCCTAAATAGCTACAGGACCCCGCATCTCCACTGGGCCCCAAGGAACGCCACATTAGACACGAAAGTTAAGCACATCGTTCATCTGCATTCGTTGTTTGTATTCAAAATTTCACTCACAACTGGTGCAAGGCATCATCATAACAGATAATACGTTGCATTATATAATTTCTCCTTTGTATCAATAAATAACATTAACCGATTCTTGATATCTATTTGTGTGTCTGATACCACCTAAATTATAAGGCCTGTAGCCACAAATTTTTCAGATTTGTATTAAATGTTAGCTCTCCGGTGACTAACCACATAATTTTCCTTTATAGTTAAATTTTTAATGAATTCTCTTGTTACTAAATTGTAAATAGAAAAACTCGGAACGCAGAAAGTGCGTTATAGTAGTGAATTTTTATTAAATGCTTCAAATTTATGTAACTCAATTTTCCATAAACTTAGAGAGTTTAGTTTTAATACGTAATAAGGTCTTTCCTAAGGCAAGATATCCACAAAACTTTATTAAAATAACTTTGTAATTTTCGGAGAAAACAATTTTTTTCGAAAGAAAACTAAAAATTTGAATAACTCAATTTTCTCTGAAGTTAGTAAGTTAAATTTTGGTACGTAGTAAGATCTCTACTGAGGCAACATATACAGTAAATTTCATTAAAACAGCTTTGTTACTTTAGGATAAAAAAAAAATTCTAAAGAAAACTCAAAATTTTTCCGGAAAACCCCGTCCGATTTTTCTGTATAACGAACTCATCCAAGCCATTAATAAGAGTAAGGCACTTGCCAAGTTTCATCGAAATCGGTTAATTATTTTTTGAGTTATCAGACGGATATATATATATATATATATATATATATATATATATATATATATATATATATATATATATATAACATATAAAAATTAAACCTATTTACAAATGAACTTTAATAAGATATTATGCTGTGGCAATACCTCTCTCAAGCAGTGGCGATTTCTCCTAGTGAGCTAGGTGTGCGCTGCACACCCTAAAATATAATCAAAATGTGCACAGTTAAATATGTTTTATTTCTTTTTCCCTTAGTCTGAATACACTACATATTTTATGACAATCGATTTAATTTACTTATTTGATTTCATAAATAGTCGGTTAATAGTGACTTGGAATGAAGTAGATACCACGTCTTCTAACATATTCAGAGAATATGAGTAGATCAATAGCAACTGGGAATGAATTCGGTCAGTCCCCCACCCACGTGTTTAAAATAGTGAGGAAAATACCATTGATTTTAACACTGCAGTGAGCTATAAAAATTTGATTAACTCAGTTTTTTATAATCTTAGAAAGTTTAATTTTGGTAGGTAGTAAGGTATTTCCTAGGACAAGATACCCACAAAATTTCATTAAAATAACTTTGTAATTTTTGGAGAAAAAAATTGTTTCAAAAGAAAATTTAAAATTTGAATAGCTTAATATTCTATAAACTGAGAAAGTTGAATTTTGGTACTTCGTAATTTCTCTCCCAAGGCAACATATATAGTAAATTTCATTAAAACAGCTTTGTTACTTTCGGAGACAAAAATTTTTTTTAAAGAAAACTCAATTTTTCCGGAAAAACCCGTCCGATTTTCCTGCCTAACGAACTCATCCAAGCAATTAATAAAAGAAAGGCACTTGCCTTTTATTGAAATCGGTTGATTATCTTTTGCGTTATCAGACGGATACACACACACACACAGACACACACACACACACACACACACACACACACACACACACACACACATATATATATATATATATATATATATATATATATATATATATATATATATATATATATATATATATATATATATATATATATAAATTGAAACTGACCCCGGATATGGGTTCTAGAGGTCCTAAATCGCGCTCATTTGAAAAAATTTTTGGAAAGTCTCACCATCGATACCTCTCTATTAGTGAATTTTTTTTAAATAAAAATTCACTAATAACCATAAGGCTATGGTTCGCTCTCTATTGGTCTCTAACCTATCCCGCACTTCTGGGCTACCTATTTCCCTCCGTCTATCAGGACCAACATCAACTGTAAACACCACCAGCCGTGTGTTTATGAAGAGGCGGTTTTGGCAACAGAATGGTGCTAGTACCAAAACAATGCGTCTAAGCCCAATGAAGTATATTCTGTGAACTTTTAAACTTCCTTTGATATTTTCTCACTGAAGTAAGATACTTTACCAAAAGCCAAGCAAGATTTTTGTTGCGTTCTGAAATTGTAGACACATGTAAAGGTAAATGTAGTTTTTGCTTATCGACCTCAAAGGTTTGTTAAACCGTACACCCAAAATTGAAGCTTGTAATTACATAATCACTTTTTAATGATATCGGCAAAACGTGGAGTCGTGGGTCATTAATTCGAATAATTTATAGTGCAATCTGTATTTAAAGCCATTAATCAGCGGTATTACTTTTATGTTTGTTATATTATTGTGTCTGGCAGTAAAACGATTTTTATCATCTGATAGTGAACGATGGTATGCAATGTAACATTGATATTCACTTAGAGTTATTGCTTTATGGATATTGGTATACAGTAGTTATGGTCGGGCCACGCTATTTGTAATACATCTGGTGACGCTGAACGAGCTCACTTGATTACAAGTTTTGTATGCTGATATAATTGAAACTCAAATACAAGGGCAAATACTTATGCTCGACACCTCAGACAACGCAATAAAAATTAAAATCGGTTATAGAACATTGTGCAGTCAATAACATCTATTCCAGTACCATCTGTTCTCCAGAAATCAGTTATATTCTGTCTACGGGACTTACCAGCTCCTAGTAGTTGTAAAATTTCCAAGAATGCTCTAATTTCACAGGCATCAGTCGGTTTTGCATCGCTATCGCGTTGATACTTTTCTTTTATGCCAACTATATAAATATTTGTTGACTGAGTCACGGCTTAAATAATGTTCTGAGTAGAGAATATTTCAAAACATTCTAAAATCATCTTCGCATTTGCAGCGTGATTTACTGGACTGGGTTTCATGTCAAATATGTCGTTCGGGTTATTGTGTAGACACAATCGGTAACCTTATCTTTCCCCAAATAATACCTGGCCCCATCATCATTATCTGGAGTATGTTCATCGATTTCGTCTTCTTCATTAGCACCTTCTTCTGACTCCGAATTATGAATACTTTCTTCGCAATGGTCATTTTCATCTTCATCTGGATCAGTTTCTCTTAATATTTTTCTTCCTCTTCATTTTTTAAGCCAATACATCCATTTTTTAGGATCCTGGCTCGTCAGGCCCAAGCAACTAAAATACGCTAAATGATAAAAAATTAAATACGATAAATCAACAAATAACTTACCAAAATAAAACCAACAAAAGCTCAACTTTGGCGGTCGCGCGGGATACACCGTATCGTAGTAAAGAAAATCACAATAACCACGTAAAAACAAAACAGACCAACCGCACGCTGTCATCTGTAAGAGTATACTTACAAGCTGCTTGCTGGCTGCGTCGACAGTATTTCAGTGTAGTCTTGGACAAAAGCTAGATTCATGCAGTCGCAAATTACCGCGAAACGTATTCATATTCGTTTATTTAACATAATATCGTAAGACTGTTGTTTTTCATTAGATTTTATAAATGTATTTTACTAACTTTTGCGTGCACACAGTTAGACTAGATCTAAATGTCTTCTCTACTTTTAAGTTTGTGTAGCCCCAATGTTAATTAGGGGCCCCCTTTATTATACTTACTTAGCTTGTGCATATATATGTAAGATAAAATTAGAAAAGAAGTGAAGCAAGTAAAATTATTTACTTTAGTGCTGTATTCGATATTTTCTGAAAAAGACAATATAGGTGACGAAGTGGAATGTAATTTCGGTAAATAAACAGTTTACTGGACGGAGGGTTTTAGAGATTTTTTTTTCAGAAACATGCTTAGAGCTCTCCATAGATGCACAAGTCACAAGGAAAATGTGTTGCAAACAACCTCCAAGAAAGCTAAGGGACCAAGAATGAATAGCCGATCTAAACGAGAAAGAAATATGAGCGAAAAATGCTAAAAATCAATTAGTCGGACTTTGGAAAGATGCGTTTTTCACATTTTGCAGCAATGCGTTCTTTAAACACAGCTTACCCAGCACAATATCCATATTCGCCCAGGTCCAGTAACTTTCTTGGGGGTTGCTCCCAAGAAATTTTTCTTGCGCTTTATGCTCTGGAGGTAGTTGTGTGCATTCACAAGGGGAAGGTAAACCCCTCGTGTTTTTGGGTGACGGGTAGAAACCCTCTTTTTCCTGGGGGTTCTTCTCCCCTTTCTGCATACATACAATCACCCTCAGTGCATGAACCACGGGATTTTTTTTATGTTCAGTTTTCTGGTATACTTTTTGTTAAATGTATTTCCTGTTTATTGTTTTGTTTGAGTTTTGTATCCAAATGACTGTATAAACATTTGTGTAAGAGATCATGTTTTGCTTGCCCTTCTTTACCATATTTTTACTGTTCCTAATTAAATAAATTATGTTTTATCATTTTTAATATAAGGCTAAATAACTATATTATTTATTCGCATGAAAATTCACTACCGTAAGGGACTTTCTAAGTCCAGAACATTTTCTTCAATGGTACAGCCCTTATATTATTGAATTTTTGCATTTTAGTGAATTTTCTTTTAAAAAAAAATCACTAATGAGGAGATCCCGACTTTTGAATTTTAAAATTTTCTTTAAATGAGCGCTAATTAGGCCCACCAGAACATATATCCAGGGTCAGTTTCAATTTTTATATGTTTATATACATACATATATATATATATATATATATATATATATATATATATATATATATATATATATATATATATATATATATATGTATGTATCACACCGATAACTTAAAAAATAATGGGCCGATTTTGATTAAATTTGGTGAATACCTTTCTTTTGAAAATGGCTTGGATAAGTTCGTTAACCAGGAACTCGGCTCAGGTTTGCGCGGAAAATTTTGTGTTTTCTTTCGAAAAAAATGTATATCTCTTGAATTAACAAAGTAAGGGCAACCAAAATTGGTACACGGGTTTATATTACAGGTAAATTACCTACCAAAATTTAGCTCCGAAGGTCAAAAAAAAAAAATTATAGGCATTTAAATAAAAATAAATTGGGGTTTTCGTCAAAACGTCAAAGTTGCGATATAAAACGTCAAAATTGGCAACATTTAGGCAAAGAACTTGAATCTAATACGGGCTATGGAAAGAAAATGTCTCAAGAAGAATGTTTTACAAAAGCTGAAGTCTTAGTTTCAACCGTCATTTTCCTTCATCTTGCTCAAATATTTCCAGAAAATTCATTTCAAACAGACCCTTTCTCTGATGCTTGGCAGTAGCCTTTGCTATAGAGTTTATCGTTTAATGGTATATAATTCTTGTCGAATTTTCGTAAAAAATCAATTAGTTCAATATATCCGTTATTATACAAGATATGAAAAAAAAATTGTATACATTAATTATAGGGTGTCTCGAGCTACATCTTAAAAAATATTTCTACAATCACAGGCCCATAAGTCGTTGCTGATACAAATTCTCTCTTTTTTTTTAATCAAACACGCCTTATTTTATTGCATTTTTGCATTTTCCATCGAAATCGAATGCATGTTTGTAAGAAAAGAACATCAGGACGCAGCAAGTGCGTTATGGTAGCGAATTTTAATCAAATGCTTCATATTTGAATAGCTCAATTTGCTATTAACCTACAAGGTTTACCAAGAAACGAGTTTTTTCGCGAACACTTTAAGTTTACTTTCGGAAATTTTTGTACATTTTCAAACAACAAAGTTATTTTGATGAAACATGGCACAGTGTTTTTACTATATTTATTTATATCACCTTCTCCTAATGAATGTATAACTAGTTGCATCCGATATTTTAATATATGTATCGATATTTCAAATTTCCCGGCTTTCTGACTCCCACAACTCAAAGGATATTAGTGAATTATCTCTTTTTTAGTGACAAAAATCACTAATGAGGAGACCACGACTTTTAAATTTTGAAAAAATTCCTTCAAATGAGCACTAATTAGGCCCCCCAGAACATATATCCCGGGTCAGTTTCAATTTTTATATGCTTGTTTATATATATATATATATATATATATATATATATATATATATATATATATATATATATATATATATATATATATATATGTATTACACCGAGGTTGATAAAATTTGGTGTGTACCTTTCTTTTGTCAGTAGCTTGGATAAGTTCGTTATCCAAGAAAATCTGCTCAGTTGAAATACATTAAACAATCATTTGTTTTAATTAGACAGACGGATTCCCCCGGTCAGTATAAGTTCTGAGCTGACCTTAAATGTGTGGAATTTCGACCATGAAATTATAATGCATGTTTTGTACGCAAATAAATTCCGGACTCAGCAAGTGCGTTATGGTAGCGAATTTTTACTTTTAACCTAGAGATCTGAATTTTGGCAGGTAGGGTAAGCTTGGCCGTAAAATCGTATGTGCCAAACTTGGTTGTGATTAGTTATTTTCGGAGATACAAGCATTTTCCCAAACAAAACGTAAACTTTTCCTGGAAAAGCTAATCCAATTTTCCTGTCTAATGAACTGGTACAAGCCACTTACAAAAGGACGGTATCTACTAAATTTTATCAAATTCGGCCGATTATTTTTTGAGTTATCGGTGTGGATTATATATATATATATATATATATATATATATATATATATATATATATATATATATATATATATATATATATATATATATATATATATATATATATATATATATATATAAACACGGATTTCCTCACTAGTAATTTTTTCGTTTTAGCTAATAACACGGGTTTTTGTGCTAGATTCGGCATAGCTATACTACTGAATATATCTATCTCAGTTTTTTTGAGGACATTTTAAGTTTATTTTAAAAAAAACTTCATACTTTTACACAATAATGTTATTTTGTATACATTAATTATGGGGTGTCTCGAGCTACATCTTAAAAAATATTTCAACAATCACAGGCTGGCCCATAAGTCGTTACTGATACAAATTCTCTTTTTTTTAATCAAACACGCCTTATGTTATTGCTTTTTTGCATTTTCCATCGAAAGCGAATGCATGTTTGTAAGAAAAGAAATTCTGGACGCAGCAAGTGCGTTATGGTAGCGAATTTCAATCAAATGCTTCATATTTGAATAGCTCAATTTGCTATTAACCTATAAGGTTTACCAAGAAACGAGTTTTTTCGGGAACTTTTTAAGTTTACTTTCGGAAATTTTCTAACAATAAAGTTATTTTGATGAAACATGGCACATTGTTTTTACTATATTTATTTATATCACCTGCTCCTAATAAATGTATAACTAGTTGCATCCGATATTTTTATATATGTATCGATTCTTTAAATTTCCCGGCTTTCTGATTCCCACAACTCCAAGGGTATTAGTGAATTCTCTCTTTTTTAGTGAAAAAAAAACACTAATGAGGAGACCGCGACTTTTAAATTTTGAAAAAATTCTTTCAAATGAGCACTAATTAGGCCCCCGAGAACACATATCCCGGGTCAGTTTCAATTTTTATATGTTTATTTATATATATATATATATATATATATATATATATATATATATATATATATATATATATATATATATATATATATATATATATATATATATATATATATATATATATATATATATATATATATGTGTATTACACTGATAACTCAAAAAATAATTGGCCGATATTGATGAAATTTGGTGTGTACCTTTCTTTTGTCAGTAGCTTGGATAAGTTCGTTATCCAAGAAAATCTGCTCAGTTGAAATACATTAAACAATCATTTGTTTTAATTAGACAGACGGATTCCCCCGGTCAGTATAAGTTCTGAGCTGACCTTAAATGTATGGAATTTCGACCATGAAATTATAATGCATGTTTTGTAAGAAAATAAATTCGGGACTCAGCAAGTGCGTTATGGTAGCGAATTTTTTACTTTTAACCTAGAGATCTGAATTCTGGCAAGTAGGGTAAGCTTGGCCGTAAAATCGTATGTGCCAAACTTGGTTGTGATTAGTTATTTTCGGAGATACAAGCATTTTCCCAAACAAAACGTAAACTTTTCCTGGAAAAGCTAATCCAATTTTCCTGTCTAATGAACTGGTACAAGCCACTTACAAAAGGACGGTATCTACTAAATTTTATCAAATTCGGCCGATTATTTTTTGAGTTATCGGTGTGATAATATATATATATATATATATATATATATATATATATATATTATATATATATATATATATATATATATATATATATATATATATGTATATATATATATATATATATATATATATATATATATATATATATATATATATATATATATATATATATATAAACACGGATTTCCTCATTAGTAATTTTTTCGTTTTAGCTAATAACATGGGTTTTTGTGCCAGAGTCGGCATAGATATACTACTGAATATATCTATCTCAGTTTTTTTGAGGACATTTTAAGTTTACTTAAAAAAAAATCATACTTTTACACAATAATGTTATTTTGATTAAATATTGTACATTGTTTATACTGTATAGCTCATACTGGTAACCAAATGTAATGCCTTTAATTAAATAAAGACATGCCACATTGCCGTTAAAAGCATTATTACCAAAATCCCCCACCATAACGCACTTACTGCCTCCAGACTTTTTGTATTAGATTAAAGAAAAAGCAAAAAAGAACATCAAAAGGATCGACAAAAACATATTTTCAAAGCATATAATAAATTGAAGTGCAAGATTATTATGATGTAAAATAATGATTATGTGCAAAAAATCTTCTAACATTCTCGTAAATTCCGTGATATTCCATCATTAACGAGTACCTGGAATATACTTATTTAATTAGCTGTAAAGCATTATCATCGTGTTTTCTGCCGTTTCTTTTTATAAACCTTTCATCATTTTCCTTTTGACAGTAATAAGATGAAGTCGCATGCCACCGAATCCTACCCATAATCCATACAAAACTCCAGAGGGAATTATGATGAAAATACTCCCTCAAAGAACTTAAAACATATGTAGAGAAAGCTCGTTTCCCAAGTTTGTTCTTTATTACTGTACAAATTCTCAGTTTCCTGCGTAGAAACTTTAAGATTGCGTGTTTAAGAGAAATTAATTACCAACAGTGACGAGATGTGGCACTTACCTACCCGGAGAAAGGAAGTACTACATGCTGGATAAATGCGTGTTTTCCTTTTACATTAAAGTTCGCTACTAGAGATGGAAATAAAAAATATCAGTTTCTTGCTCGTACACTTCTACAACTAGGACATGTGTAGTTGGGTGTGTCAAAGATTTTGCGTTATTGTATACAATATTTTTCAATATTTTTTTTCAACAAAATGACAATCAGAATTGCAGTCTCATCAGCTTCGTACAATATACCCATCTCGACGGTTTTTTTTTTGTTAACATACAGTGGGTCCCACTGGAAAAGGCCGCGATAGATATCTGGAAAAGTACGCACAGGGCAATTTTGAAAATTTTGTCTGCGTTCAATATACCTAACTCCAGTTATTTTCGAGATATCTTCATTTCTAAGAAATAGGTGACAGCTACAGCACCGCATTAAACATCTGGATACAGCAAGTGCGTTATAATAGTGAATGTTTATAAAAATATGTTGAATGGCATATATGTCTTTTTTAAATAGAAGGCATGGAATTTGGTATAACCTACCTATAGTTTTTTTATTACTTTTTATTTCAACAACACACCACGAGGCCTTACAGCCTAAATACTATCGTACCGTGGGTGTCGGCAAGGAGAAAAGAGGCAACTTGTTAATTCTGGACTTGAAGGTTTGGAGGTTCAAGGGAGAAGGAAACACATGTGCCGACAAGGAATTCCACAACTTGGAAGTCCTCGGGACAAAAGAGCGGGCATAACAAGATGTTCTATGTCTAGTGACCTGGACAGTAAAAGGGTGCATTCGCTCTGTTCCCCTGGTAGATCAGTTGGGGGCAGCAGGTGGAGAAACTATGGAAGAAGTCTCCTCTGAGCAGTGCCCGTGCAGATATCTATAAAACAGAGAGAGGTCACCAACGGCACGTCGGTCGACAAGGGATGGCAGCCTTTGGGCGTAGGTAGGGTCACCGATGAGACGTATATCTATCTGCTGATTGGAGTACAGGATAGCGAGTGTAGAAGCGGCAGCAGCACCACAGATGTGGGAGCAGTATTCAAGGGCTGGTTTTATTTGTGAAGTATATGAGGCATAAAGATTAGCTGGTGAATAGTATTTGCGAGCCCGAAAGAGGAAACCTAATTTCTTAGCAGGCGCTTCTGAAATTAATGTGACATGTTGGTGCCAATTGAGATTTCGATCCACAGAAATGCCAACAAGTGAAAAGGACTCATTGCTTTGAATAACTTGGTTGGTCATTGTGATGAAGCTAGGGCTGGTGCATCTCTTATGAGCAAGAAAGCAAGACTGTGATTTGGTGGGGTTGAATTGTACAAGATTTCTACTTCCCCCGTCTAATATTTTTTGGAGATCCAGGTGACAGAACCCTCCATGAGTCTGCGCGCCTCATCTAATTGGGCTAAAGAGACGGGCTTAGAATATTGTATATTTGAGTGGAGGGTGCTGTCGTCCGCGTAACTGTGAACTGGGTTGGATGTGCTAGAGAGGAGGTCATTGATGTAAAGAAGAAACAAAGTAGGGGCTAAAGCTGAAGCTTGAGGAACTCCTGCATTAATTGGATACAGTTTAGAGGAATGGCCATCCGGTTGGAGAGGAAATTTGCTGTCCAGGTACAGAGTTTTGGCGGTAGTCCATAGACCGGAAGCTTATTAAGCAGCGCTGCGTGCCAGACCTGGTCGAATGCTTTGGATATGTCTAGAGCGACAATCTGGGATTCACCGTGTAGTTCCATAGACTTGCTCCAAGAATAGGTGACATAGGAAATGAGGTCGGCAGTTGATCTGCGCTGACGGAATTCATACTGCCTGTCGTAGATTATACTGTGTTTTCAAGAAATTTCAGTAATTCGGTGTTTATATGCTTTTCCATCACTTTAAAGACGACTGAAATGAGCGCTTTGGATCCTTTCTTGGGGACGGGTTGTACTCGAGCAGTTTTCCAGTTATCAGCATCGTACAATATATCCATCTGGACGTTTTTTTTTGTGTTAACATACAGTGGTTCCTACCGGAAAGGGCCGCGATAGATATCTGAAAAAGTACGTACAGGGCAAAAATATGTTTAATGTTATATATGTCTTTTTTAAATAAAAGGCATGGTATTTGGTATAACATACGTATAGTAGAAACAATGTACCATATTTCAATAAAATAAATTTATTGTTTGAAAAAGTACAATGATTTCCCGAAATTAACTTAAAATGTTCCCGAAAAAACTGATTTAATTTTCCTGGGCCACGAACCTCTTCAAAATATTTACACACCTGCTAAAATATAATTATCCACAAAGAGCCTTTTGACAAAAATTGGCTCAAGCAGTGTTCCACTAAAATAGTATTTTTTTACGAAAGTTTGCCAAACAATTATTTCTCACAAATATTAATATATATATATATATATATATATATATATATATATATATATATATATATATATATATATATATATATATATATATATATATATATATGGTTCTAGGGTTGAACATGAGTGTTTCACCGCAGAAAGTGTTGTTTTGTCCTGTTTCATTAAATTGCTCTAAAAAGTACCTGGGTAAAGCTGCAATTTAAGCAGAACTCTCCACCTTAACCTCCTGACCTGCCCTGACCATCAGTTTGCCTCATTAAAAACCGGGGGAAAGAAAATATACACTATGTACACATTATGCTCACATGACCTTGATGTATGCCAGATTTAATTACTTCATGGTTTTCCTTCCCCCAGCTTTTTAATTAGGCAAACTAATGGTCAGGTCAGGTCAGGAGTTGGAGGTGGAGGGTTCTGCTTAAATTGCACCTTTACCCAGGTCTTTTTGTAACGATTTAATAAAACGGCACAAACAAAACTTACTGCGGTGAGACACTCGTGTATAAATGTATAACTCCACGTTTCGGCTCCTGTTTTGGAGCCATTTTCAAGAGGTACAGAATATATGTAAGGACATGAAGCCTAAGCCCTCAATCTGCCTACTTCTCAGAGCGGTGGACAAAGGTGGATTGGCTTGTTGTAACTCGATTACGGGGCCTCAATTAGCCTACTCCTCAAATCTCTCCGCAGATCGTCTCTAAGGTCTCGGTGTGTTCAACACTAGGACTAAGAAAGATCTGGCAGTTCGTTGTAATTCTTGTATTGTATGTACAGTTTCGTCTACCTGCTTCGTTATCAGTGTAATGAGTCGGGTCACGCTCAATTAAATCAGGGTCTTTCGTCACAGTACTTAAAGGATTAAGTGGATTGCGGGTATTTGTTGAGTTAGGTAAAGGGGCAATAAAATTGTCTATTGAATTTATTGTCTTTTTGTTTGTTTGCAATGAAGATATAATAGGTTGCCAAGTAATCGGAAGAGGACTACTATCATCTCTCTTATTTAAACAATTGGGAGGTTTTTCGATCACGATCGCTTCGCGGATAATTCTAGTTTTCATGGTGTAAACCGGGGCTATTGTTTTGGCATCGTCGAAGTCAATTTTCGGTCATGTATAAATATCATACAAGCCAGCGCCGATGAGCGGTTGTATTTGCTAACTGCGAGGGTGTGTTCATATATTCTATTGTGGATGCGTCTATACTACATAAGTTCGGGAACAGTCGGAACAACGAATTTCGTAAACTCCGTGGAATTCGTTTGGAATGGTATTCTTGGACTTTTTATCAGATTTAATAGTTTTTGCTTTGTTGTGAATATGGTTTTGAAATTATGCGTTATAAAATTTCGGCTGATTTTGTGGGTGACACCTTTAATGTATGGTACAAACGCTGTGTTGTAGTGTGGACTCAGAATGTTCTTGTTGTGGTGTAGTGGTTTGTTGTTGTGCGTTTCTAATATTTAGTAGTATGTGATTATTGTTGTGTTCGTTTTCTACCAACGTCTGGCTTAAAAACTGTTCAATTTTGTCTGTTTATTTGTGTTTTCCGTTAGTCTGGGGGATTCTCTTACTAGTGTTCGAACCACGGAATTTAGTTGCAATGGGTGATGGGGAGAGTCGGCGTTAAGATAATGATTAGTGTGGGTTGGTGTTTGGTACACACTGTAATAAAATCCTCTGACTGGGTTTTTAGTGATGCGTACATCTAAAAAAGGCAACGAAAAATTATTTTCTGTTTCCATGGTGACCTGGATTTGGGGGTTGATGTTATTTAGGTAAGAAAATGATCAGTCTAGACATTATTTACCGTGTGGCCAGACAGCAAAAATGTCATCAGCTATTTTTAACTAGCAGGTTGGTTTAAGTTGGGATGAATTGAGGCCTTGCGTCTCGATGTTTTCCATGAAAATGTTAGCCAATACAGAGAATGGTGAGCACCTTAAACTTGTTTGTAAAATTTGTTTTGAAAAGGGAATCAAGTGTTAGATGTGCAGTGTTCTAGAAGAGCTAAGGTATTGTGTGGAATATTGTATTTATTTTTGAGAATGTAAAGGGTTTCAGATAGAGGTGTATTAGTGAATAAGGAAACTGTATTAAAGCTAACTAAGATGTCGTTTTGACAAATGGTGTTGTTGTGAAGAAGGTCAATATAATTGGTGATGTTTTTGACATAGGATGTAGCGCTTTCTACTATTGGTTGGAGATAACGCTAACAGTTGGAGAAACGAGTTAATAGTCTCAACCTCCTGGCCGTCGAAACATGCTAAGCAAAGTATACTAAAACGGAAATGACCCATAATCGTTTTCTCGTATTTATTTTTAATATGTAACGTCTGTTTTAGATGCATTTCTTTAAATATTGTAATCGAATATGAACATTTGAAATATGAATGGGCCTCCTAATAAACATTTCGTGCAATAATTACCATTCAGAAACCGCATAAGTTATAGAAGCTTTATTTAAACATTGCTAACGTTTGACGTTTCAAATCTTCACTTTGACATTTACATGAGAAAAATAATAAAATTCACAAAGTTATTTTTCTCATATTATGTCTTGTCCTTTTTATGCGAATAAAAAATAAACGTTATCTGTAAAAGATTTTGTTTAACACATACAATATTTTGGTATTGCGTCTTCCCTGACTTCTAGTGGGACTGACATTTTTCTTCATTAATTGCCCATAGTGAATTTTTATCAACAATAATTCACTAATAGAGAGGTACCGATGGTGAGACTTGGCAAAAAATTTTCCAAACGAGCGTGAACTAAGACCCATAGAACCCATATCCGGGGTCAGTTTCAATTTATATATATATATATATATATATATATATATATATATATATATATATATATATATATATATATATATCATTTCTGAACGTCACACCGTCTGGGACTACCATGAATAAAGTTCACATAATGGCCGCCCTTCATCATGTTTGTTAAAATCGCCGATCTTTCGCATTGATTTATGTCGTTGAAGTCAATTTTTCTGGCATTATCCAGAGGTATTATTACACGCCCCCTGGCACAAAGGATGAAGTGGTGACCTGTGAAGACCTTCATGTATAGTTTCGAGTTCAATTTTTTGAGAATTGTTCAAATTTTCCCCTGAGGATGACCTCTTTGAGTGTCGAAACGCGTCGGGAGTAACAGAAATCTTAAGTAAATTTTGGTGTCTGGAGGAGAAGCCGCTACATTCAACGTTTAATTATATATATATATATATATATATATATATATATATATATATATATATATATATATATATATATATATATATATATATATATATATATATATCCAACCGATAACGCAAAAAAGAATTAACCGATTTCAATGAAACTCTGCAAGTGCCTTTCTTCTATTAATGCCTTGGATGAGTTCGTTAGCCAAGAAAATCGAGCAAGGTCTTCCGGGAAAATTTTAAGTTTTGTTTGCAACAAAATTGGTTTCTCCAAAAATTACAAAGCTATTTTAATGAAATTTGGTGAATATTTTTCCTTGGGCAAGGCCTTATTAAATAATAAAATTTAACTTTCTAAGTTTATAGAAAATCGAGTTATTGAAGTTTGAAGCATTTAATAAAAAATCAGTACCCTAACGCACTTGCTGCGTCCCGAGCCTGTTTTTTTCAACAAACAGACTTAGGTTTTGGTATGTACTTTACTTTTTGCAATGTGAAGTCGCCTAGTAAGTTTGGTTGCCATAGCTTTGTTATTTAGGGGAATGAGATTTTTTACGAAAGAAAGCTCAACATTTTTCCGCTGCGATTTTTCTGTCTAACGAACTTGTCTAAGCTACTTAAAAAGTAAAAGTGACTGTCAAATTGTATTAAAATCGGCCTTTTATTTTTGAGTTATCGCTGTGAGACATGTTGATTTATTGATTGTTATATCTAATAAGACAGAAGAGTTGCTAAGAACAGGGTATCAATTATTATATCAGTCTGCTCATTTAAAACAAAGTAGTTGTTGTGAATGTGCCTCTTAATTTCAAAAGCTCAAAAAATGACAAGTCTACGCTGTTTATTAGACACACGTCGTGGCTCTACGCGGTTATTTACTATGTGTCTATGTTGAGTTCAGTAACATGTTTTGCACATAAATATATTTGTCGGTATACGTGGAGCCACACGTCACCAGATAAGGGATAATTAAAATTTATATTTCTTATTATCTAGATACATTATTCATTACACGTTGAAAGGAAATTAATGTTACATATAATCAAATTGTAGTAATTACCTCAATATATATTTCAGCCAATTCTTCAAAATATTTACCTATGGAATCTACATGTTTTCTCTCTGATTCGCGTATTTTGATTCGATATAAATGCGAAGTTCTATAAGCGTCTCCACTGATACGAGAATATATTTCCCTAATCAAAAGGGAAAGAAGATATGTATATAGAGGGCTCTCAATATATTCGTTTGTTGCAGTATTGATATTCGATCATCCTCTAGATGAAACACATGGAAAATATGTGAGAGCTTGTTACGGAATATTGGAAGATTTTACATAGACTTGTGTATCTTAACCTAATGATACAAAAATTATGTAGTGAGTGTCATTTGTAACACAGGATACTTCAGAATAAGTACTAGCTAATTACAAAAATAAGGCTGCAAATATATGTAGTATAGGAAATTGGTCATATCTGCATATTTTACAGACTTAAAAGCTTAAATAAGGGTTCTTTGTGGCTGGCGATATATATATATATATATATATATATATATATATATATATATATATATATATATATATATATATATATATATATATATATATATATATATATATATATATATATATATATATATATATATATATATATATATATATATATATATATATATATATATTGATAAAGTATGGGTTATCAGGGTCTTTATGTATATATTGTAGTCCCACGTTTATGGTCGTTGTTTTTTCCCCAAATACTTATATACATATATAAAGCAAGGACTTCAAATGAACGCAACTTCGAATATTTATTAATTAAAATAGATGACAAAATTCTAATTACTACCTACTATTTTTAATGTGCCTTTTTGTTAAATTTAGAGCTCTTTCTTTGTCAATAATAACCCCCGAAAAGAACACTGTTTAGTATTATCTACCTGTTTGAATTTTTAGGATCACTTATATTTATATATACAGATCTCTTTCAATCATGAACTAAAAGATAATGACCTCAACTGTTATTCGCTTAGCTTAGTCAATGTATATAGTCAGTGGATTCAGTTCTTCTTTAAGCAAGCGAAGGTGCTCTTCGTGGACGTTATGGTCGATAGATGGTTCTACAGGCACCTCGATATTACAGTCGGTACAATGACAAATAAATATGGTGGCTTTTATATGTTTACCTCGTGTTTGTTTACTTTACAAAATCTTTAATAATATATATGATACTCTCCTGAGCGTTGGATGTATCACACAAAGCAGGTAAGTTCTCCTTGTCTCCAAACTTACTAAATACTCTCTTCTAATAAATTAATTTTTTTAATCCCCTCTTTCTAATAAAAATTTTCAATGTAATCTTTTTCTCTCTTCCATATCAATCTGATTTTTTTCATTTTTTTCAATACCCAAAACATTTCAAAACTATTTGTTATTTTTTCTCCGTAACGACGGTCTCTTAGTTAAATTCTGTCATTGGCCACCTTTTAAATATCTTTTATCAAAACAAAAAATCACACAATAATCCTCTTTCATTATCTCCCCGGATACATAGTTCTCATTGTTGGACTTTTACTTTCCGTTGACATTCCCTTGATTTGTTTAGTTAACCTATATTCTACATTTTCTGTCAGTTTGACATGTGACGTAAATAAAAACAGCTAATCTTATATCGAGGTAATGACATGACAAACCATATTGTGACATCCTAATATTCTTAAAACTATCAAACGATATTCTTAAAGATAGTAAACAATAGCACCTTAAACTATTTAATAAAACTAGTGATACATTTCGTAATGTCCAAGATATTTACATTATCTTGGTTTAGAGTCTTTCACTACTTTATATCACTTCCTGCAGTCTCTTCTGTCTTTGATATAACTTGCACTTGCTATAAACTAATTTCACAATTGCCATGCCTTTACTTTCTTTGATATACATATATATGCCTGTAAAATTTAGTTATACACTGCATAAACATTGCATACCTCAAAGAGTAAGCGAAATATGTTTGTTTTAGGCTTTGTATGGGTTCCTATTATAGGATACTATATATATATATATATATATATATATATATATATATATATATATATATATATATATATATATATATATATATATATAGTCTTCTGCACATCATGATCTTATTCTAGTGAAATGCAACACCACATAAACAAAAAATAGGGAAATATAAAACAAAAAATATCAATCTGTACATTATACTAGTACCTAACATTTACCGCCCATAAGTTTTTAACTTTTCTGCGCAAAAAAAAGGAAACAGAAAAATGTTTGAAATTTTTCTTTTGACGTTCACATATATTTCAACACACGTCATCAAGCAGAAACTTTTTGAGATAACTACAAACTAATTACACGGTGGAAAAATGTCTAGAACATTTTTATATATCTTGAAAACAGCTGGGCCAATTACGACTAATTTCCTTGTGTTTATAAAAAAGCCTGGACGCAGCAAGTGCGTTATGGAAGTGCATTTCCATAAAGATGTTTCTAATAGAAAATATGTCTCTTTAATGCAAGCAGGCATCAATTTGGTCACCGGTATAACCTTTATAGTACAAACAATGTACCGTATTTTAAGAAAATAACTTGTTGTTTGAAAATGTATAAAAATTTTTACGAAAATAAACTTCCAATGTTTTCGAGAAAACTCGTTTCCTGGCCGACGAACCTTAGGTTAATAGCAAATTGATTTTTGGAATTTTGAAGCATTTCATAAAAATTCAGCACCAAAACGCACTTGCTGCGTGTCGATTCTTTCCTACAAACATGCATCATATTTCGATGAAAAATGCAAAAATGCAATAACGAATGTTCAAAAAAAAATTGTAGCTGTCACCAACGACTTATGGGCCACCCTGTGATTGTCAAAGTAATTTAATAAGATGCAGCTTAAGGGATCCTATAAGTAACGTATACAATGCTTTGTCATAATCTTGCATAATTGGGCTTTACCGTAGAAATGCGTCACTCTGTATAAATATAAACTGAAAGTACACCGGGATATGGACTCTAGGAGACCTAGTTTGTGTTTATTTGAAGAAATATTTTTAAAATTCAAAAGTCGCGGTCTCCTCATTAACGAATTTTTTCTGCGAAAATTAACTAAAAACCATAGACCGTTAAATCATAAACTTAACTTAAACTATTGCCAAGGCATCAAAGAAGCGCTTTATTTGAAATGAATTTTCTGCAAATGTTTTAGTAAAATGATGGGCAATGATGGTTAAAGCTGAAACTTAGGGGTTTGCAAAACACTCTTTACATAATCCGTATTTCTTTCATTTCTTTGCTTATATATATATATATATATATATATATATATATATATATATATATATATATATATATATATATATATATATATATATATATATATATATATATATATATATATATATATATATATATATATATATATATATATATCCTCATCACAGGATAAGCCGCACGCAGAGGAGCCATGAGTATACTGGAGTTAGGTTGTTTAATTCATTTCCAGTAGTGGTCAGGGAATTGCCTAGAAGACAGTTTGCATCTGTGACAAAAAGAGAATTAATAGAGAGACCTATATATTCAATTGAAGAATTTAATTTTTAATTAACTGTTGTATGTTTTTGTCAGCTCATTTTATATTTTGTTTTATTTTATGTATATTGTCACCCACTATTTGTCATGTGTAAGTCCAGTATACAATTATTTTATTATTTTATGTGCGACGAACCATGTATATTTTGATGGTTAAATAAATGTAATGTAATGTAATATATAAATTGAAACTGACCCCGGATATGGATTCTAGGCGTGCTAGTTCGCGCTCATTTGATTTTTTTTTTCAAAATTCAAAAGTCGGGATCTCTTATTTGTGAATTTTTTCTAAGAAAATTCACTAAAATTGAAACTGACCCTGGGTATGGGTTCTGGAGGCCCTAGGTCACGCTCATTTGAAGAAATTTTTTGAAAATTCAGAAGTCGACATCTCCTCATGGGTGAATATGTGTAAAGAAAATTCACTAAAACAGACCAGAGGCCAAAAAATACTACTTTTTATATTATGTTGGTGCAGATTTTTCGTGGTAAATTAGTTACTTCACCTAATGAGACAAAATTAAAATTGCAAATTCATATTATTTTACACCATAACGACTTCTAACGAGACAACTGTCATTAAGTAAACAAGCTGGTAATAATGCGTTATGTATATTCAATGTGTCACTAAACATAATAAAACAATTCGAATATTTTAGGCAATTAGCATACTAAAAATAGAAACACAGCAAGTTGTTAAATTTAATTAAAACATTTTGATAATATCTATATTAAGTTAATGAGTTAGAAACTCTTGTTTTAGTTAAGATTTATTTGAAGAAGAATTCGTGGGTGTGTCATATATCCTTTTCTCAACTTGTACAGGTAAAATAACCATATGTAAAAAAACCTTTTCAGGGCGCTTTGAAAATGAAATGAGGGTTTGTGCAAAATCATAACATATAATCTTTAATCCAAAATAGGCTGATTTCAGCAAAGCTAACTTACCGCATTTTTGTGTAATTTCACGTCTGCCTATTTCCCCGACTATGGCAAATCACCGAAGCCAGGAAGCAGTTTCACCTCACTATTCTGAAAATGTTGTCGAACCCTTGCCTTTCTGTAAGGAGGGTAGAGACCTTTCACGTACACAACATATCATGGACACGGGACCGACGGCTTTACGCCCTCTCCCCAAAGGTCGGAATGTGCAAAAATTCAACTTGCTCAAATACAATGCCAGAATTTTGGTTGACGTTAATTTAGTACAGTTTGTACTGCCAAAGGAAAAGGGAAACCCTGGTAATCGAACCCAGTACCCTTGGGTTCAGAGCCACACGTTCTTATCCCTGGACTACCGAGGCTTCCGCAAATATTCTAAAGTTACAATTTTGAAATCATTTTTGGTATCAATTTAATACAGCTCATGCTAGTTTTTTAAAGTTGATACTGTCATATAGTCTCATGAGACAGTACAGATTTTACAACCATGATTTTTATCGATCCATGTCCGCTAGAAAATCGGGTGCAGTAAACCTAGAACCTGATAAGTTTTCTAGTGGTTGCCTTCGCCTGCAGAATTTGATGTTTTAATTGTTCGCTATTTGTAGAAAAATTATAGATTTGGATTTATTCACTCCAATTTGAGTAACTGCGGCTTTCCAGAAAATAAATAATTGTATATCCACCCCTCAGCCTCCCAATTAAATATTCTCTGTTAAAGCTTCTGCACTGAAAAACAAAACACCCGTTTATACAAAAGTGAATACTATGTATCCTTTATGCAAACCTAGACCATTAGCAGTGTTGGTACCACATTTTTTTGGTGAATGTTTTTTCGGTTTGTATACAAGTAGTAGAAGAAGCAACAGTTTTTTTCAACCCTAAGAGTCTAAAGTAAGGTGTACATACACGCTGATGTTAGAAAAATACGGTTTTGGTTAGGTTTGCTTGAAGCTTTGCATAAATATTCTGTATCTAATAAAAACAAAGGAACTAAACATGTCTGAAAATTAAACCCATTACGGAGTGAAAGGGGGTGAAAAGTTTAGGAGTGAAAATATTTGTTTAATCAGATTTACTTAAAGCTCTTAATGTACATACTCTAAAATTCATTAAAAAGTAATAATAATTTTGTATTCATCACCTCAGAGGAAGGAAGCGGGTGTGAAAGGTTATATGGGAAAATAATGCTTTCGTGGATTTTGCTTGAAACTAAAACTCTACAATATAAAAAGTCTGGACGCAGCAAGTACGTTATAAAAGTGAATTTTCATAAAAAT
Source organism: Tillus elongatus (assembly GCA_964006375.1). NCBI lineage: Eukaryota > Metazoa > Arthropoda > Insecta > Coleoptera > Cleridae > Tillus > Tillus elongatus. The sequence continues at coordinate 25,074,730 of OZ023266.1, read as the reverse complement.
ATTTTTAATAGCAAATATGTCTATCTAATGCAAACAGGCGTCAATCTTGTTACCAGTATAAACTACATAGTAAAAACAATGTACCATATTTGATCAAAATAACTTATTGTTTGAAAATGTACAAAAATTTTCCGAAAATACACCTAAAATGTTTCCGAGAAAACTGGTTTCCTAGCCAACAAACCTTATGCCAATAGCAAATTGAGTAATTGAAATTTGAAGCATTTTATGTAAAATCGCTACCAAAACGCACTTACTGCGTCTCGATTTTTTTCTTATAAACACGCATCATATTTCGTTAAAAAATGCAAAAATGCAATAATATAAGGCTGTTCGAAAAAAAAATTGTAGGTATCACCAACGACTTATGGGCATCCTGTCATTGTCAAAAAAAAAAGATGCCGCTCAAGACACCGTATAATTAAAGTATACAACTTTTTCTCGTATCTTGTATAATAACAATTATCTATATTAAGCTTTACCATAGAAATGCGTCACCCTGTATATATGTAAGCAGATAAAAACTGAAACTAAACCCAGTAATGGATTCTAGAGAGCCTCGTTTGCGCTCATTTAAAGAAATATTTTTATAATTTCAAAGTCGCGGTCTTCTCATTAACGAATTTTTTGCTACGAAAATTAGCTAAAAATCATAGACCGTCAAACCATAAACTTAACTAAAACTACCGCCAAAGCATCAGAGAAAGAGTCTATTTGAAATGAGATTTCTGGAAAAAAATTAGTAAAATGAAGGACAGTGACGGTTGGGGCTGAAACTTAAGGGTCTGAAGAACACTCTTCTTATGACATTTTTTCAAAAGTCGAGATCTCCACATTAGCGCATTTTTTAAAAGAAAATTCACTAAAATAAAACTCTTTTTTAAAAATTTCCTAAAATAAAAAGTGGGGGGATAAGAAGTGTATAAAAGTTTTAATAGAAGCATAATAAATTTTCGACGAATTGACTTCAAAGTTTGTATAATTATTATACAATACATTATGGAATGAAACATAGACATAATAGGGTAGAAATCTTTGGATGGAAATAATATTTTTAGTTGTATGAAACAAAGACTAGAGATAAATAGTATTTTCGGAAACCAAACCCTTAAGTACACAAGTGGGTGGCATTGAAAAGGTTTTTATTTGAAGAATTGGGGTGCTTTCGATTCTCGCCGAAAAACTAATGTCCATGCAGACGAAGATAAGGACAGCAGCACTGGGATTGTCCTCTTAAAATTCAACCACTCTAACAAACGGATTAATAAGTATTTTTTTCTACAAAGAAAATCGTCAACTCTATTTTAGGTCGCAGATATTATTATTGAAATAATATATAAATAGTAGGTATATTTGTTTTGTATAACTGTATCGTAACATATTTATTTTACTGCAAAACAGTTAACATCAGGTATGACAGGGATGGTTTTGTTCCATCGTGTCAGCAGAAAATCGTAATTAAAAGAATTTTAATGGCTAGGAATACGGTCGAATAACGATGCGATTGTTTCGGAGTTTGATTAACTCCTGGCAGAATCGAGTTTTTTAAATCTCATCATCCAGGCTTTCATTTTATTTGAAATCTGACTGAATTTTCGATTTGAACATAATTCAAAGCCTGTAAATATGTTTCCTATTTCAAGGGTCATGCTTTTTATCACACGTATGGAAAAGAGGTTTACTGCGAGGATACGACCGTTTTTTACACTTTCACTTGGATCAATGTTTATTTATGAGGGGATTTAAACTAAAACAACTTAAAAAATCTCTGGACGCAGTAAGTGCGTTATGGTAGCGAATTTTATTTAAAATATTTATTATAGCAAATGTCTTTCTTTGATGAAAGCAGGCCTATATATTAGAAACAATGTATCATATTTCATCGAAATAAATTTGTTGTTTGAAATACATTTTTCAAAAGTCTGGATGCAGCAAATGTGTTATGGAAGTGAATTTCCATAAAAATGTTTTTAATAGCAAATGCGGGCATCAATCTGATTATCAGTATAGCCTATGTAGTAGAAACAATGTACTATATATTATCAAAATTACTTATGGTTTGAAAATATACAAAAGTTTTCCGAAAATAAACTTAAATGTTGGTTTCCGAACCAACAAAGCTTACGTTAATAACAAATTGAGTTATTGAAATTTGTAGGGTTTAATGAAAATTCAGTAAATTTGCAGATTAGCTCCCGAAGGCTTTTCAAAAAATTGTTTTCAGAAATATTACTAGGACCCCACCTGGATGCAAAAACCACAATAAAAAATTCTGGTTCACAAGGAAGTTACGGGACTGGGAGTGAATAGGGGTGCTGGGCGGGGTAGGTAGTAAAAAGGAAATATGAGCAGAAAAAGCGAAGAAAATTGCTTAAAAGCTGTCTATTTGAAGCCATATCCCAATAAAACCCCGCCTACCCCGCACAGTACCGCTATTCGCCCCCAGGTCACGTAAATTCCTTGGGGGTATGAACAAGAAGTTTTTCTTGGGGTTTATGCAACGAGGGTGGTTGTATGCACACGAGGGGGGAAGGAACATGCCTACGACGAAGCAGACCCCCCGGCTTCGACTTGCGGTAGGGTTGGGGGTGGCTTCTTCGTCGTGGGGTTTTTCCTTCCCCCCCTCACGTACATACAACCACCCTCGTTGCATAAACCACAAGAAAAAATTCTTGTTCATAACCGCCAAGGAAGTTACGGCACCTGGGGGAATAGTGGTTCTGTGCGGGGTAGGCAGGGTTTAAGGGGGATATGGCTTAAAGATGTGAAAAAACAACTTTCAAGCCCGTTTTATTCGCATTTTTTGCTATAATTTCCTTTTTACTACCTACCCCGTCCAGCACCCCTATTCACTCCTGGCCCCGTAAGTTCCTTGGGTGGTGTGAACAAGACAATTTTCTTGGGGTTTGTACATCCAGAGGGAGGTGGATGGTCTAGGTAAGTTTCTGAAAACAGTTTTTTGAAAAGCGTTCGGGAGCTAAACTGCAAATTTACCGAAAATTCGCTACCAAAACGATATTGCGTCCAGATTTTTTTCTTACAAACGCATCATATTTCGATAAAAAATGCAAAAATGCATTAACGGATTTGTTCTACGAAATTTAGCTAAAAAATATTATAGACCGGTAAACCATAAACTTCACTAAACCTACAAATAAATATCCAAAAAAGCATCAACTTAACTAAATTGACAGCCAAAGCATCAAAGAAATGGTCTATTGAAAACAAATTTTTTTTAAACATTTTAGTGAAATTAAGGGCAATGACGGTTGAATATGAAACTTAAGGGTTTGCAGAACACTCTTCTTGTAACATTTTCTTTCCACAATCGGTATTTTTTTCACGTTCTTTGCCTACACGTTGCCAATTTTTGACGTTTAAAATTGCGAGTTTGACGTTTTGAGGAAAACTCTAAAATTTATTTCTTTAACTGCCCATAACTTTGTTGACTTTGAAGATAGAAATCTAAATTTTGGTGCGGAGTTCACTATTTATAATACAAACACGCGCACCAAATTTGGTTGCCCTTACTTTGTTGTTTACGGAGATATGAATTTTTTTAGAAAGAAAACACAACATTTTCCAGGAGAACCTGGTCCGATTTTCCTGGCTAACGAAGGTACCCAAGCTACTTGCAAAAGGAAGGTACCTACCAAATTTGATCAAGATCAGTTGATTTTTTTTTTGAGTTATCGGTCAGATATATATATATATATATATATATATATATATATATATATATATATATATATATATATATATATATATATATATATATATATATATATATATATATATATATATATATATATATATATATATATAAACACAGATGTCCTCATTAGCGAATCTAAAAAAAGAATTCGCTAAAAAGTTTTGTCGCACAAAAGGAAATTTGGCGCCCATGATGAACTTTAAAATAATTATTTTTTTTGTGAAGTTTCGTGGAAAAAGTGAGGTGATCGATTTCTTCAAATAAGCGCCAACTATCCCCCTAGAACAAGTATATAGGGTCAGTTTTAATTTTTATATAATAATAATAAATAGATTTTATTAACATAAAGGCAAAGGGCATGCACAATAAGCCAAAGGCTGCGGTGCTGTTGGGGCCGCAAAGACACGGGCGAGCCCTGAGGGAGAAAAAAAACATATGAGTGACTGCATGATAAACGACAGAGTTCAGAAATTACTTTCTGTTCTTCCAGATAACTGGGAAAAGACTTAAACATACTGAAATAAATAAAAGTAAGATACACAAAATATACAGAAACTTAGAAAAATACTAAAATGCTCGGGACACAGCAAGTGCGTTCCTGGTAGCGAATTTTCATAAGGACAATATATTATAGTGTTTTAGCCTTATACTAAAAGTTATAAAACACTACTGTATTTAATTAGGAACGGTTAAAAATAGGGCAAAGAATAGCAAGCAAAACCAGATTCTCTAACATAAATATTTAAACAGTAATTTGGATACAAAACTCAAACAAAGAAATTGATAAACAGGAAATATACTCAAGAAAAATACACTAGAAAGCTGAACACAAAAAAAATTCATGTGGTTCGTGCATTGAGAGTCATTGTATGCATGCAGAAGGCGAAGAAGTACCCCCAGGTCAGGACATCTCAAGAAGGTTTCTGCCCTCTCACCCAAAAACACGGGGGTTCCCCTTGTGCATGCATACAACCACTTTCAAAGCATAAAGCACAAGAAAAATTTCTTGGGAGCAACCCCCAAAAAGTTGCTGGACCTAAACGAATATAGGTGTTGTGTGGGGTACACAGGATTTAAAGGACGAATTGCTGCGAAATGTGAAAAACGCATCTTTTCAAAGTCCGACTAAATGTTTATTTTTAGCATTTTCTGCTCATATTTCCTCCCCGCCCAGCACTCCTATTTATTCTTGTTCCCTTAACTTCCTTGGTGGTTGTTTGCAACAAATTTGCCTTGTGGATCAAAGGAGGGTTTTAAGCATGTTTCTGAAAAAAAATCTACAAAGCCTCCATGCAGTAAACTGTAAATTTACCGAAATTTCATTTCACTTCGTCGCCTATAATGTTTTCTTCAGATAATATCAAGTACAGCACGAAAGTATATAAATTCACTTACTGTTTCACTTCTTTTAGTGAATTTTCTTAAAAAAAATTCACTAATGAGGAGATCCCGACTTTTGAATTTTGAAAAAATTTCTTCAAATGAGCGCTAATTAGGCCCCCCAGAATACATATCCGGGGTCGGTTTAAATTTTTATATGTTTATATATATATATATATATATATATATATATATATATATATATATATATATATATATATATATATATATATATATATATATATATATATATATATATATATATATATATATATATATATATATATATATATATACATATATATATATATATATATATATATATATATGTATCACACCGATAACTCAAAAAATAATGGGCCGATTTTGATTAAATTTGGTGAATAAATTCCTTTTGCAAATGGCTTGGATAAGTTCGTTAGCCAGGAAAATTGGTCCAGGTTTTCCCGGAAAATTTTGTGTTTTCTTTCGAAAAAAAATTATATCTCCGGAATTAACAAAGTAAGGGCAACCAAATTTCATATGCGGATTTACTTCATTATAGGCAAGTTACCTACCAAAATTTAGCTCCGTAAGTTAAAGGATAAAAAAGTTACAGGCATTCAAAGAAAAATAATTTTGGATTTTCCTCAAAACGTCAAAATTGCGATTTTAAACGTCAAAATTAGTGAGTACATTCCTTTCGCAAGTCGCTTGAATTTTGTTAGGCAGGAAAATCCGCCGAGGTTTTCCCGGAAAAATTTGTGTTTTCTTTCGCAAAATAGTTATATCTCCAAAATTAACAAAGTAAGGGCAACCAAATTTGGTAAGCTGGTTTATATCGTTATAGGTGTGCCACCTACCAAAATTTAGCTCTTTAGGTCAAAAGACAAAAAAGTTATGGGCATTTAAAGAAAAATAAATTGGGGGTTTCCTCAAAACGTCAAAGTGACAATTGAAAACGTCAAAATTCGCAACATTTAGGCAAATAACTTGAATCTAATACGATATATGGAAAGAAAATGTCTCAAGAAGAATGTTTTACATACACCGAACTCTTAGTTTCAACCGTCATTGTCCTTCATTTTACTAAAATATTTCCAGAAAATTCATTTCTAATAGACCCTTTCTCTGATGCTTGGCAGTAGCCTTAGCTATAGAGTTTATTGTTTAATGGTATATAATTTTTGTCGAATTTTCGTAAAAAATCAATAAAGCTCAATATATTCGTTATTATACAAGATATGAAAAAATATCGTATACATTAATTATACGGTGTTTTGAGCTACATCTTAAAAAATTATTGCGACAATCACAGGATGGCCCATAAGTCGTTGGTGATACAAATAATTTTTTTTTGTCAAAAACGCCTTATTTTTTTGCATTTTCCATCGAAATATAATGCATGTTTGTAAGTTAAGAAATTCTGGAGGCAGCAAGTGCGTTGTGGTTGCGAATTTTGATTAAATGCTTCATATTTGAAAAGCTCAATTTGCTATTAACCTATAAGGTTGACCAGGAAACGGATTTTTTAAGTAACACTTTTGGTTTACTTTTGGAAATTTCTGTACGTTTTCAAACAATCAAGTTATTTTGATGAAACATGGCACATTGTTTTTACTATATATGTTATACTGGTAATCAAATTTGATGCCTGCTTTTTCTATAAAGGTTATACTGGTAACCAAAATTGATGTCTGCTTTCTTAAAAAGAAAACACACATATTTGCAATAAAAACATTTTTATGAAAATTCACTACCATAACGCACTTGCTGCGTCCCGAGATTTTTTTATTTTTATCTTACATATGTAAGGACAAACTTCACAAACTTAGAAGTACAGATCGTGTTAATAGCCATAAGTTTGTTTTCATGTCACTGTAGTATTCTGGTCGTAAAAAAATTACTTCTAACTGTATGCACACAAAAGTTAGTAAAACACATTTTTAAAATCTTATAAAGAACAACAGTTTTACCTCGAGTTTTACTATAGGATTTTAAATTAACAAATGGGAATAAATTTCGCGACGATTTCCCAATTCACGAGAATATGAACCTAGCCTTTGTCCAATACTACACTGTAATCAGGTCTACCGCAAGCAAGCAGCTTGTAAATTAAGCTTGATAGGCCTGGACGGTTAACAAACGTAGGTATGTCAAATTTTAAGCGACAGACTGTACCTGTTTGAAACATTCAATATCAGAAATACAGGAATACGCTTTAATGTGCTATTTATTAAAAAAAATACTGACCAACTAACCTGCGAAATCATCTATAATAAAAATTATGGATCTAGTAACTATCTATCAGTAACGTTCTCATTGTGTAACCAGGTTTTGATACTTGCTAATGGTGTACATTACTCTGATACTTCTTATTTTTATGTATAATAACTTGTATTATACTGTTTTAAAATAAATCAAGAAACACACAAGTAGTCAAAGCCAATGGTAAATTGAGAATATTTTTGTTACGTATTCAGGAACACGAACTTCATTAAGCTCAGAATGTCAAGTTACGAAAAGAAGAGATGCTGGCAATTTTCTTATAATATATCAAGTCGGCTACTTTATCAGAGCAAGATTCAAGTCTATTATACAATATTCGATGCATTTTTCAGGATTTAAATCGAGGAAAGCGTTGAGAATATTAAATCATGCAAAAGGTTTGCATTTGCGGTATCAGATTGCGTATTTTTCCATTATCTTCGATAAAAATTTTAGCCGCAGTTATTAGAATCTATACCCTGGAAATCTAATCTCCTCAAAAGATTAAGGCCATACTTTTTCCAATAAATAAGTAGATATTTCTATAACTTTGAAAGCATTGGAGAAAGTTTTGGTTTCGATGCGGTTTATAATTGAATTTGGATTTCTACGATTATACATTCAAACGTATTTGAGCTTTTAAAGCTATACAAGTTGAAACAAAATTTACCAGTGTACCTGCCTGGAAATAAAGAGAATTAATTAAGAAATATAGAAATACATTATATATATATATATATATATATATATATATATATATATATATATATATATATATATATATATATATATATATATATATATATATATATATATATATATATATATATACCCAAGCAACAAATTAAGGCGTGTTAACCAGCACTCGAGTCCAAATGACCTAACCAACTTGTAATTTAGTAATAATTAACCACAATGTTGCCTTAATTGTCATAATGACTACAAATTTGGAAATGCGGCTCCGAACTAGCTTATTTTTGACTATTAAAATTACTCCAAAGTCAGTAACTTACAAGTAATTAAATTGGGAAAAAATTGGTTTAATTTTACTCATAAAACATACTTGAATATACTTTTGTGTTTCAATTCCAGAGTTGGTAATTTTTAGGTCGAAGTGTGCCCTAAATTGGACTGAAAATCGACTACTAAGCCCAGATACCTGAAATACCTACTTTAAGGTAATTTATTACCTAATATTAACCTGCAATATGTCTCTGTGGTGTAGTAAATTGGAGGTCTTCTTATGAAGTCCAGCTTACATATATATTACCAATTTCATTGCAATACAGCACAGGAAATATTTTAGGCACTGAGCTAACCTAAAATGGCTTTCTGATCGGCTATAAAGTCATAATTACTGCAGAAATGGTCTTCAAAGTCAAATTGCCTACCTTCAAGTTGAAAATACCCATAAAATCTGACTTGAAATAAAAATTGTCCTCAAAGTTCAAAGTGTACAGCAGTGAAATACATTTGTGAATCTTAAAGGTGTGTCAGTTGATAAACTTCATCAATAAAAGTTTATTCTTGTTGTTAATGTGTGTGCATTAGTAACAAATATAGTGTTACAATGCCCCTTTGAAACCAATAAAATTTTACAAACATACTACAAACTATTATAGAGTAGTAAAGAATGCTCACAGAAAAATAGTGATAGATGCTGATCATTCAAAGTGGCTTAATCAAATCAGCACGTTTCCCCTTCAATATAATACATCAATTTTAATGCCAAATGGAGTGAAGCAGTGGCAACACGGTCAGCTGTCATGTTTATGTTTATTTACTTACTTTATTTTGTTTCTATTTTCTATTAGTGTCTGTATATTATGGAATCAAAGACCAAATGCGCTGTATAATCATTCCTATATGTCTCTCTGTTGTGCACGGATATAAGTAATATATATTTCTATACACAAAAATGTTTCATTTCTAATAAATTCAAACAAAATTCGTTTACCATATAGTCGAAATTCCCATAATAGGACAAAATGCCTTCAAAGTTTGGTTAGTTTGCCCTGTCATTGGTAATTGTGACTTATAGGTAAAAAAATAGGGCAAAATTAACTTTCAGGTCAATAATGTTAGAAGGGCAGCCATATTAAATTAATTTTGCGGTATCCATCTTGATTGTATTGGAAAATGAAAAATATTTTTTTGTTAAACATAGTGTAATCAAATTTTAGTTCGATAAAAACATTAAATAATGATTGTATACCATAATGACAAGATAGTTTTGTGTTGTTTACATCACCAATCCTTCAAAATCAGAATTTCAAGAATTTTAAATAATTTTTTATTTTCACTAATTTTATCGTTTATACGGGCGCCCGAATTTTATCGAAGTATCGTCATAATGTTAACAGAAAAAAACATAACTGCAGTGGGTTTTGGCTTTATACAGTGCGAATCACCTTTATCATTGTTGCAAATATTTGAAGTAAGTTCTTTGATCATTCAAGATGTCATTTTTTGACAAAGATGGACAATATCTCTACTACTCTACTGTTTGTTTATACATACATAACCACAGATCCTACAGAACCGAATAATGTCACATGCGTAGTTCGTTGTTAAGAACGTCACGGCACTAGGCGCCTAGATGTCAGATTCAAGTAAAGCGTAGCACATATTTACCAATATATTAGGTGCATTGGCCCAATGTTGAATGAAAGTGCCCTAAATATAACTAAAATGCCTTGGTCAAATCGCCTTGCTGGACCTATTATCGACTTCCATATTACTTTGACTTTATTCCCCACATTGGTAATATACACTTAAATTTTACTTGAAAATGACGTGTGGTGATTTGGTCGCCGACCTATTGGTAGGGCGATTTTACGTCAATATGACTTTAAATGTTGCTTGGGTATATATATATATATATATATATATATATATATATATATATATATATATATATATATATATATATATATATGTATGTATGTATGTATGTATCAGTCTGATAACTCAAAAAATAATTAACCGATTTAAATCAAACTAGGCAAGTGCCTTTCTTCTATTGATGGCTTGGATGAGTTCGTTATCCAGGAAAATAGGACGGGGTTTTCCGGGGAAATTTTGAATTTTCTTTTAAAAAAAAATTTTCTCCGAAATTAACAAAGCTGTTTTAATTAAATTTACTGCATATATTGCCTTGTGAAAGGCCTTATTAAATACCAAAAATCATCTTTCTAAGTTTATAGAAAATTGAGTTATTCACATTTTAAATTTTCTTTCAAAAAAAAATTCTTTCTCCGAAAATTACAAATCTATTCTAATCAAATTGGGTGAATATCTTGTTTATATTTGGTTACCTGCAACTTTGACCCCTAAAAGCTTTATCTGTGGCTAAAATCCTTTACATGTACTATTTTAAGATTTCTCGCATTGTAAACCGACGTCCAAACTGCGACACATTACATAGAGCAACACTTACAAGAAGTAACACAATGGTTTTATATGTTGTGTATTGTGTGTTGCCTAAGATATCATACTAAGTTCAGCAGGTCCCGTTCCAACACTATAGGATTACATTGCATTGCCAAAAAAAATAAATAATTGCTTATCCTTTAACCAAAATATTAGTGATTTTTTATTGAAAAAAATTCAGTAACAGAGAGGTATCGATGGTGAGACTGCGCAAATGTTTTCAAATCAGCGCGAATTAGGACCCGTATATATACATATATATTTATATATATATATATATATATATATATATATATATATATATATATATATATATATATATATATATATATTTATCCAATAACTCAAAAAATAATTAACCTATTTCGATGAAACTCGGCAAGTGCCTTTCTTTTATTGATGACTTGGATGAGTTCGTTAGCCAGGAAAATCGGAAAGGCTTTTCCGGGAAAAAAAATTTCCCCAAAAATTACAAAGCTGTTTTAATGAAAATTAAAGTGTATGTTGCCCTGGGAGAGACCTTACTACGTATCAAAATTCAACTTTCTAAGTTTATCAAAAATTGAGTTATTCGAAATTTGATTTTTCTTTCGGAAAAAGTTTTTTTCCAAAAATTACAAAGGTATTTAAATGAAATTTGGTGTATATGTTGCCTTAGAAAAGACCTTACTACGTACAAAAATTAAACTTTCTAAGTTTATAGAAAATTGAGTTATTCAAAATTGAAGCATTTAATAAAAATCCGCTACCATAACGCACTTGCTGCGTCCCGAACTTTTTTTTTATTTGTTTACGTGGACTGCAGTTTCGAACCTTCCTGGTTCGTTATCAGTACCTTACTGACTCTGATCGTTCCTGTGTGTTCTATTTATAAGGTTGTACGTGACGCCTGCGTCTTCAGCTTCCATTGGTTCGTTTGCAGTTGTTGTTTCATTGGCTGTGTTTTCGGTTTGTGTCGATTGTATCGGTTTCCTGTTTTCATTATTGCGGTATGTATTTGTATAACTTTTATTAGCAGTGCTATCAGGGCGGCAAAGCCGCAGACGAGCCCCGAGGGAAGAAAAAATGGCTTTTATTAAGTTTTGTTTAGATGTTTGCACTTGGATTTGTTTTGGGATTGATTGTTTCCTACCGTTTGTTTGATGAATGTAGTATCGTTCCCAGATTTCCATTTTTTTGTGGTCTTTAGTATGTATTATTAGTTGTAATTAGTATATATTTTTTATTGCGTGTGTTAACTTTTTTACTAGTTTTTCTATTGCTTTTTTGTTGTATCCATTGCTTTGTGCTACTTGTATTATGATGTTGTATTCCTTTTTTCGTTCGTCATCACGGAGTGGCCCAGTTAGCATTCTGTTTATTAAGTATTTGTATGGGACCATATTTTGATAATGTGGGTGTATTGAGTGTTTAGGTATAGTGATGTCTGTTTGTGTTGGTTTTCTGTATATATTGTATTCAATCTGGTTTTCGTTTGTGATTAGTTACGTCTAGGTAGTTTATGGTGTTGCTTGATTATTTTTCTGTTGTGAATTTTACATACACAAAAAATTACCATGTGTACTTATCAGTGCTCATTGCAGGTTCAAATCGTCACTCAATAAAAGAGATGATAATGATAAACAAAACACTGCATTAATAAATGACAGAGTAGAAATAAGCGCACTCTCCAAAATCTATTTGCCAATAATCAAATAATGCACATGTTTTCCTCTAATGTTGTCAATGTTCACGAGCTTACGATTAATAAAATTATACAGACAGGCAGATCAGTTCACCCGTTTGCAACGAGATCTCAGCAATTGTTCTCAAAAAATGCGCACCAGAATTTGCTCCTGTCCTGACTCGTCTGTTTCAGACATCTTACAATAGAGGCATATTCGCTAGTAACTGGAAAACTGCTCGAGTACAACCCGTCCGAAGGAAAGGATCCAAAGCGCTTCCTAGCAACTACAAGCCCATTTCTCTCCTTTAAGTCGTCTCTAAACTGATGGAAATGTCTATAAACACCGAATTACTAAAATTTCTTAAAAAACAAACTCTAATCAACGACAGGCAGTATAGATTCCGTCAGCGCAGATCAACTGCCGACCTCCTTTCCTTTGTCACCCATTCTTGGTAAGTCTACGGAACTACACGGTGAATCCCAGATTATCGCTCTAGACCTATCCAAAGCATTCGACCAGGCCTGGCACGCAGCGCTGCTTAATAAACTTCCGGCCTTTGGCCTACTACCAAAATTCTGTACCTGGACAGCAAATTTCCTCTCCAACTATTGTCTTGGATGGCCATTCCTCTAAACTCTATAAAATTAATGCAGGAGTTCCTCAAGGTTCAGCTTTAGCTCCTACTTTACAGTTACGCGGACGACAGCACCCTCCACTCAAATATACAATATGCTAAGCCTGTCTCTTTAGGCCAATTAGATGAGGATCGCATACTCACGGAGGGCTCTATCTCCGTAGATCTCCAAAAAATATTAGACTGGGGAAGTAGAAATCTTGTACAATTCAACCCCACCAAATCACAGTCTTGCTTTCTTTCTCATAAGAGATATACCAGCCCTAGACCCATCATAATGAACAACCAAGTTATTCAAAGTAATGATTCCTTTTCACTTGTTGGCATTTCTGTGGATCGAAATCTCAATTGGCAACAACATGTCATATCAATTGCAGACGCGGCTGCTAAGGAATTAGGTTTCCTCTTCCGGGCTCGCAAATACTTTTCACCAGCTAATCTATGTAGCTTATATACTTCACAAATAAGACCAAACCTCGAATACTGCTCCCATATCTGGGGTGCTGCTGCCGCTTCTACACTCGCTATCCTGAACTCCATTCAGAAGAGAGCTATACGTCTCATTGGTGACCATACCCTGACCCAAAGGCTCCCATCCCTTGCCCACCGACGTGCCCTTGGTGACCTTTCTCTATTTTATAGATATCTGCACGGGCACTGCTCAGAGGAGCTTTCTTCCATAGGTTCTCCACCTGCTGCCCCCAACAGATCTACCAGGGGAACAGAGCGAATGCACCCTTTTACTGTCCAGGTCACCAGACAATATGTTGTTATGTCCGCTCCTCTGTCCCGAGCACTTCCAAGTTGTGGAGTTCCTTTCCGGCACATGTTTTTCCTTCTCCCCCGAACCTCCACACATTCAGGTCCAAAATTAACAAGTTGCCGCTTTTCTCCTTGTCGACACCCATGGTACGATAGTATTTAGGCTGTAGGCCCTCGTGGTGTGTTGTTGAAATAAAAAAAAATAAAAAAATGATAATGATAAACAAAACACCGCATCAATAAATGACAGAGCAGAAATAAACACTCTCCAAAATCTACTTGCCAATATTCAAATACGGCACATGTTTTACTCTAATGTTTTCAATGTTCACAAACTTACGATTAATAACATTATACCGACAGTCAGATCAGTTCACCCGTTTGCAACTTTGACAGCAACACACAGAAGAGTACACAATCAGAAACAGTCACTCAAAACTAACAGAAATTAACACGCATATATAGTTTCCTGTTATTTGTCAATGGTCACGAACCAAGGATTAGTACAAATACAAGACAATCAGATCAGATTACCTATTTCCAACACACAGATGACGCTTGCATACAATCGGAAACAATCACCGAAAACTAATAAACATTAACACGCATGTCTGATTCACAATACAGCAAATAATACAAAATGTCTTCTCTAATGAGAATAACACATTCAAAGGCTAAAATTTCCAACAAATTATAGATAATTAAGGTATATTTTTTAACAATTATAGCTGAGTGATGGTATGGCACACACAAGTATGATTTGTTTTATTTTTTATTTCAACAACACACCACGAGGGCTTACAGCCTAAATACTATCGTACCGTTTGTGTCGACAAGGAGGAAAGAAGCAACTTGTTAATTCTGGACTTGAAGGTTCGGAGGTTCGGGGGAGAAGGAAAAACATGTGCCGGCAAGGAATTACACAACTTGGAAGTCCTCGGGACAAAAAAGCGGGCTTAACAAGATGTTCTATGTCAGGTGACCTGGACAGTAAAAGGGTGCATTTGCTCTGTTCCCCTAGTAGATCTGTTGGGGGCAGCAGGTGGAGGAACTATGGAAGAAAGCTCCTCTGAGCAGTGCCCGTGCAGATATCTATAAAAAAGAGAGAGAGGCCACCAACGGCACGTCGGTGGACAAGGGATGGCAGCCTTTGGGTGAGGGTAGGGTCACCGATGACACGTATAGCTCTCTATGTGAAACTATAGCTCTCTTCTGAATGTAGTCTAGGATAGCGAGTATAGAAGCGGCAGCAGCACCCCAGATGTGGGAGCAGTATGCGAGGTTTTGTCTTATTTGTGAAGTATATAAGGTATAGAGATTAGCTGGTGAAAAGTATTTGCGAGCCCGGAAGAGGAAACCTAATTTCTTAGCAGCCGCTTCTGCAATTGATGTGACATGTTGGTGCCAATAGAGATTTAGATCCACGGAAATGCGAACAAGTGAAAAGGACTCATTACTTTGAACAATTTGGTTGTTTATTGTGAAGGGTCTAGGGCTGGTGTATCTCTTATGAGAAAGAAAGCAAGACTGTGATTTGGTGGGGTTGAATTGTAGAAGATTTCTACTTCCGCAGTCTAATATTTTTTGGAGATCCACGGAGATAGAACCCTTCATGAGTCTGCGATCATCTAACTGGGCTAAAGAGACAGGCTTAGAATATTGTATATTTGAGTGGAGGGTGCTGTTGCCCGCGTAACTGTAAACTGGGTTAGATGTGCTAGAGAGGAGGTCATTGATGTGGAGAAGAAACAAAGTAGGGGCTAAAGCTAAACCTTGAGGAACTCCTGCATTAATTGGATACAGTTTAGAGGAATGGCCATCCACGACAACAGAAATGCTCCGGTTGAAGGAAATTTGCTGTCCACGTACAAAGTTTTGGTGGTAGGCCATAGGCCGGTAGTTCATTAAGCAGCGCTGCGTGCCAGACCTGGTCGAATGCTTTGGATATGTCTAGAGCGACAATCTGGGATTCACCGTGTCGTTCCATAGACTTGTTCCAAGAATGGGTGACAAGGGAAAGGAAGTCGGCAGTTGATCTGCGCTGCCGGAATCCATACTGCCTGTCGTGGGATTAGACTGTGTTTTTCAAGAAATTTTAGTAATTCGGTGTTTATATACTTTTCCATCACTTTAGAGACGACTGAAACGAGATAAATAGGCCTGTAGTTGCCAGGAAGCGCTTTGGATCCTTTCTTGGGGACGGGTTGTACTCGAGCAGTTTTCCAGTTACTAGGGAATATGCCTCTATTGTAAGATGTCTGAAACAGACGAGTCAGGACAGGAGCAAGTTCTGATGCGCATTTTTTGAGAACAATTGCAATTGATATAAATCTAAGTAATTTGTCAAAACATATCTTCTAATGTTTTGAAGGAAAACCCAATCTCTAAAAATGGCTTTTTCAACGTTTTACCGCCCTCAGTGGTAAATACGGAATACACTATTTTTACACTTTGTTAATATAAAAAAAGTCGGGACGCAACAAGTGCGTTATGGTAGTGATTTTTTGTAATAACGTTTTAAATAGCGAAGGTGGCGGATCCTACGGAGCTGAATCAACTGCAGATAATCAGTATAATGCCCATATTATCAAAGTTGCTGGAAAGGGTGCTGGACTCGCAGCTTAGGACTTACTTGAGTGATAAGAACATCTTATCTGACTTTCAGTTCGGATTCCGGGCTAATCATAGCTGTGCCACTGCACTGCTAAGGGTTACAGACGACATTTTGCGGGCCACGGACCAAGGTATGCTGACACTACTGGTGCTGTTGGATTTTTCCAAGGCCTTCGACACCATAAATCATAATTTATTGCTGAAAATATTGAGAGCGGTAGGGATGGGCTCGGAAGCTCTGGCGTTGATCAGAAATTACTTGAGGGAACGCTACCTTATTGTGAGAGTTGGCAGCTGCGAGTCGGATGCTCGTCTTGTGGAGTGTGGTGTACCGCAGGGTTCGGTCCTTGGGCCCCTGCTTTTCGCTATTTACGTAAATCATTTCCCTAGGGTCATTCAGTATTCTAAAGTACAGATGTACGCTGACGCCATTCAGATATACATTTCCTTCAATGCCGCGGAGCTTTCGGATGCACTGGGAAAGGTGAATTCCGATCTGGATTCATTGTACAAAGTGTCCAAAGACCAATCGCTGTGTCTAAATGCGAAGAAGTCGGCTGCTTTTTTGTTTGGGAGTCAGATTCTTGTAGAGCGCTTAAAGGTAAATGTGAGGGTCATGATCAATGGGGAGCCTCTGGAGCTATTGGATGAGGTGCGAAACTTGGGTGTGATAATGGATAACAAGTTTAGATATAAGCGGCATGTTGGTGCCTGCCTTCAGCGGGCCTACAACAGCCTGCGTCTGCTGTACCCGCAAAGGACTTATCTTCCGACTGGTGTTAAGCTAATGCTTGGGAATACCTTAGTCCTCTCGCAGTTTGCCTATTGCTCGGAATTATATTCGCCATGCTTGGATGGTTGCGATTATAATCGGATACAGAGACTGCAAAGTTCCTGTCTGAGGTTCGCGTATGCTATTCGAAAATTCGTTTGTCGACAAATTTTTGTTTGTCGACCAAAAGATTAAAGGAGGTCTCCGACCTGTTTCACTGCGCAATAAACAAACGATTGTTCTTGGACTACAACTTTACTTCGGACTAGTTCGTTTATCTTAACGCGATATAAATATACGGGATCTAGTTTTTTATGTTAGAATTTTTCTTCCTCTGAAGATGTTGACTTTGTCAACGAAACGATCGTAAGGTCTCTGAAAAATGTGTTGTGGTGATTTGGGTGTTCTCCGAGTGTACTTATCAGACAGCTGCGTCAACCATTTAAAAGTACGATTGCTATAATACATGCACTGACGTTAGGTTAAAGTTTTGAATATTATTTGTGATTATTTTGTAATATAAATGTGTTTTGCGACAACTGACGTAAAAACCTCATCTGTTTACATGCAACGAAGTTGAACGTGATTTTTAGACAAAAATGTTTGTCTAGTTTGGTTAACTAATGCCTTCTGACGAAACTAGTAGTTTTTTCAGATATTTACATATAATTTGACTGTAAACGTGAATTAATTTGTTTATTTCACCGTAACATCCATGTTATTGTTAGCTATTGTGCTAATAATAATAATTGTTGAATAATGTATCATCATAACAATATCGTTTATTTAATCATCTGAACTATTCCGCTGTTCTCACCTCTCAAAACATTCCAATGATTAAAAAAAAATGGTGCTGCAATTTGAATCATAACTTCCACATAGCTGTGATAATTTATTTTCTTCAGAAGGACGTTCTCACGGAATGAATTTAGGGCCCATGACTTGACCACAAAGAAAATTTTTGTATTCCTGTATCCATAAACTTTCGAAACGTTATATTACTCAAATTTTATTCAAAAAATTTCAATTTTCGCCAAATGTCCCCTTATTTGCCCCTACCCCCTGAAGTGCTCTTAGCCAAAAACAGTTCGAAGATGTCTTTGTCGGGTGCTAACTGGATACCAACTTCAAAGATGATATCCCAATTCGTTCGAAAGTGATTGCGCCTATTAACAGAAAGTCATCCATGCCGACAGACCGACAGACTGACCGACAGACACAAAAATGTTGATTCGAGAATCAAGTTTTCTATATGTTTTGAGACTTTTTTCGTCGCTTTGTCAAAAAAAATTCGAAAATGTTTCCAACAATATTGCACCCTCACACATCAAACCCATAATTTAATTTCAGCACAGAATACCAAATGTTTGATGCAATTAAAAGTTTTTTAATAAATAAAGCTTAAATCGTTATTTACTCGCGTTTTAATGAAAATTTTTTAATTTTCACCAAATCAGCCAAACACACCCCCTCTTTAATGCCCTGGCCCATAAAGAGATTTTACCCGAAAACAATCCTAACCGCTCATTTTTCGAATGCTACCTGTATACCAAATTTGAAGACGATATCTCAATTCGTTCTAAAGTTATCGTAGCTACAAACAAACAAACATACAGACCGACAGACAACAAAACTTTTCATTTCCAAATCATGTTTTCTATTTGTTTTGATACTTCTTTTCGGCGTTTAAGCGAAAAGAATATTTGAGGTTTTTGTCGCCGATGCGATACTTCCACACGCTGTGACGATGTGGAAGAAATACCGAAAAAATAAACTTTTCAAAGTTGTAATAGCATAATCGCATAAAAAAATCAGTGCATTTAAATTTAAAAAGTGATGTCTTTAATAAAAGCTGATTTATCATTTATCTGACGGAAAGGTTTTTATGGCCTTATAAAGGCTACTAATCATATTTGGAAATGCACTTTCCCCACCTGGCCTAAATTTTCCCTGATTAGTAAAATTTAATACGGTAGTGTGTAAGTAATGATAGTAATAGCCATGACGTTAATATTCACCAAGAGCATAACAGCAAAGAAGCTGTTAATTATAGGCACACCTGGAAAACCAAAATCACCCCAACACATAAAAGAAAACCTGACGATCGTAAGGGTAATTTATTATTAATTTCTAATAACCTTTTCAAGATGTACTAGTTATGAAAAATAAAGACACCTTAGAATTCGATGTCCATAGAAAGGAAAGCACCACTCTAAGTTACATTTCGAATGACTCCATCATACGTAGGTACGCACAAAAAAATAGCCAGCCTGATTTTTTCAGTAAACAGGTTAATTAATTTTCTTTGAGTAAAAATAGATATATATATATATATATATATATATATATATATATATATATATATATATATATATATATATATATATACAAAAGAATTAGGGCATATTAAGAACGTGACCGTATATAATTGATATACTGCTTTCCCAGTGAAGAAATTAATTAACAAACAGCGAATCACGAGGGGCACAAACAGCATTTTTAAAGCCAATTTGCAACTAACATTTTCGAAAAAAATATACTTAAAAAATAGCTAGGTAACCCAAGAGACAAGGATAGTACCGCTAAAATGTCGGTAATTTATGAAATAAGTTGTAGAGATTGTGATCCTAGATACGTCGGACAAACAAAAAATCTATTGAAATTAGATTTAATGAAGATTTAGCTCAATTAAGATACGATACTATAAATAGATCCTCCGTTGCCCGCCATATTTGGGATAATAATTACCATGTAGATAAGGAGAATCTAAAATTAAAACGGGCAGCTAAACGCCTTCGAAAGTATATATATATATATATATATATATATATATATATATATATATATATATATATATATATATATATATATATATATATATAGCGAGATTCATATATTTTTATTGTTACTATAATAAAAACATATGAATCTCGATCCGTCGCCTATGGGTAGTCTACGGATAGATTACTTTACAAAAAAATACCGAAACAAGCACGTCCGATAGATAATAAAAGAATTCAGTTCGGTTTCCCTGATAAACAAAAATGATGATGGCTCCTCCTTGTCCAAAAGATTCCGGAGATACAATACCCCTCCATTCGGATCTCCGGGAGAGGGGTGTGCAGGGGGCGCCGGCATCAAGATTTAACATATCCTTCTCGAATATATGTGGCGTAAATTCTAACCTGAACTCCGTCCACCATTTCCTCCAGGCTAACAGGCCCCAACTCCTCTTCCTCACCAAAACCAAAATCAGTGCCAAAACAGCCACTAAGCACCTTAACTTCCCGGGGTATGAGCTTCTTACTTTAGATTTCATGGAGGCGTATGCGCATACGTCCGTAGCAATCAACCCTGCACCAAGCTCTCCCATTTAGAAGCTGGAAGAAAAGACATACTTTGGATGAAACTCTCACTCAGGGCTGCAACTAATATCATCTGTTGCATTTACCGGTCACTTTCTGACAACAATTTTGTCCAGCTCTTCGACTACCTTTCTAAAAAAACGACCATATGATTTCTGAATATCGTTCCATCGAGGTCACTATTATTGGTGACTTCAATGTCCTAATAAGAAATGGCTAGGATCTTCAAACACCGATCCACAAGGAAGAGCAGCGGAGGCCTTTGCAGTCAGCAATTCTTTAGCCAATATGGTTCAGCGGCCTAATTACTTTCCTCGCATCCCAACACACAGGTCAAATCCCTTGGATCTCATTCTTACTACAAAATTTGAATGTCATAAGACATCAGTCACCGCCCCCCTTGGTCGCTTAGACCAGGGCATGGTCTCTGCTTCCTGAGCAATGCAACTCGAGGTCACACAGTCATCACACCCACGTATCGGTTGGCACTACAACTCCGCGAACTGAGACAAAATGCGAGATTACTTTTCCTCATTTCCATGGGCGTCTGTCTGCTTCTCTCATCCTGGCCCCTCTGATATCTCACAAAACGTGACCTAAATTATCCAAGCTGACATGAAATTATTTATTCCACGTACACAGAATACCTCTTCAGCCACTCAAAAGCCCTGGTTCTCTAAATCCTGTAACAAGGCCAGACTTAAAAAGGTCTAAGCTCACAAAACGCTTCTACACAATCCTAGTCAAAAAAACCGCCAAGCATTTGACGACGCAAGAAACCGCTACGTCCGCATTCTTTCTGAGGCAAAACACTCGTAATTACATTAAAAACAAAGTCCTCTCAAGCTCCAACGGCAGGAAACCCTTCTGGACTCTTGCTAAATATATCGGGAGCAATTTCTGCAAGAGTACGTTCCCACCACTTGTTTCACGGGATGAAATTGTTTCTACTGCCCTGGACAAGGGTGAACTTTTTGCCTCGTTTTTCGCCGGCAATTCTACTCTCAACCCACCTCCAAATGTTCAACCACCAACACCCCAATTTCGCGCATAAAATGACAGATATCATTTTCAAAACTAAAAAGGTAAGAAAGATGCTCTTTTCGCTTAATACCAGGAAAGCCTCTGGCGTTGACGAGATCCCAGCAATTTTCGTTCAAATCAGTTGAGTATTTTTTGAAATATCATTCCAATATATATATATATATATATATATATATATATATATATATATATATATATATATATATAAACTTATAAAAATTTTAACGGACCTTGTATGGGTTCTAGTAGCGCTAATTCGTGCTCATTTCCACAAAATTGCGAATGTCTCACCATCGTTGCCTCTCTATTAGTAAATTTTCTTAATGAAAACTCACTAGAATTCTTAAGACGAGCGTGTATTAGTACATCTAAAATCGATCTTTAATGTGTGTGCAGGTTTTAAAGTATTAATTTCACTTATATGCCGTACTAATAATATACAATTCCTATGAAAATCCGCTACTATAACGCACTTGCTGCGTCCCGCAATTTTATAGACGGTTTTGCGAAAACACATATTATTGTTATTAGTAATACAAACAGAACAATATTATTGTTATTTTTAATAGAAACACAACATAGGTTTGAAAGTTATTATAGATGTATAGAATTGAGATTGCTTTACCAATTTCCATTCTTATTATAGTTCTTATGTAGTGAGATAGTGGAAGGTGAAGGTTATGAGCGTATAATTATCAGGAACCTTGAACTCTCATACCATGATTTTCATCGCCACTTGTACTTTGTGTTTTTAATGGAATTCTGTATAAACAGAAATAGTAGCAGGTTCGCATCTCAATGAATTTACATGTTTGCTTGTTCTCTCCTTTGAATTTTGTAAAATCTATAAATCGTCAGATAAAATTATTTATTGATAAAAAGGTTGCTAAGATTTGGGCGATATAAAAAAAGTTCGGGGCGCAGCAAGTGCGTTATGGTAGTGAATTTTTATTAAATGTTTCAAATTTGAATAAATCAATTTTCTATAAACTTAGAAAGTTGAATTCTGGTACGCAGAAAGGTCTTTGCTAAGGCAACGTATTCACCAAATTTCTTTAACATAACTTCGGAGAAAAAAAAATTCTAAAGAAAACTCAAAATTTGAATAACTCAATTTTTTATAAACTTAGAAAGTTGAATTTCGGTGCGCTGTAAGGCCTTTTGCAAGGCAACATATACATCAAATTTCATTAAAAAACCTGTGTAATTTTCCGAGAAAAATTTTTTTTTCGAAATAAAACTCAACATTTTTCAGGAAAACCTTGTCAGATTTTCCTGGCTAACGAACTCATTCAAGCCATGAATAAAAGAAAGGCACTTGCCGAGTTTCATTGAAATAGGTTAATTATATTATAATATATATATATATATATATATATATATATATATATATATATATATATATATATATATATATATTTTAAAGAAATGGCCATCCACGACAACAGAAATGCTCCGGTTGGAGAGGAAATTTGCTGTCCAAGTATAGAGTTTTGGTGGTACGCCATAGGCCGGTAGTTTATTAAACAGCGCTGTGTGCCAGACCTGGTCGAATGCTTTGGATATATCTAGAGCGACAATCTGGGATTCACCGTGTAGTTGCTACCATAGTTGCTACTATAATAGATATTTTGTAACTAGGATATATAGGTTACGTTTCAATCACGGCCTTTTCCCTAGCCATATGTTCAAATTAGGTATAAAAGACTGTGAGTGCGGAGAATACGGAAATTTAGACCATATATTATTAACATGCAAACTAAAGATTCCCTATGCAATAGAACTAATTAGAAAAATCTTTTCGAAGACACAGATTCTTTATCCATACAACCTGTGTTGTGTTCTTGCATCCAATAACTTAGACGTATATAAATGTATCTTTGAATATCTACTAAGGCTACATATTATTGTATAACACCAAAATTACACAGATGTATTATGTACACTTTTATATAAAAAAAAAGAAAAAAAAAAGGAAAAAAGTGGAAAAAAAGAAGAAAAAAATGAAAAGAAAGCAACAAACATAAAAAAACAAAAAAGCAAGAAAAAAAGAAAAAAAAAACAACAACCAAAAAAAAGAACAAAAAGAACAGGAAAAAAACAACAAATATAGAGAAAAAATTAAAATAAGCAAAATTTACGTTTAATTAAGAAAATAGACTAGGTACAATGTAATTATAAGCATAGGATATGTAACACTTTAAAGAGAAGGGTCGAGTACTACTAGAGGAAACGACATAATGTCATTAGTGTCAAACTGTGTCAATGGCTTACGCCTCGGCCAAATACGACCCCCCACCCCCCACCCCAACAACTATAGACCTGCTCAAATGATCAATCGGAGTGTTTAAAGTTGCCACAAAATAGTTTTAGTTTTACAAAGGAAATTACAACCAATGGTGAAAAAAAAATTCTCTTTTCAGCTATAGATAATACTATGTTTAGTTAGCAAAATCCAAAAATCAGCTACCTTTATTTCCAACTTAATATATTTTCTTGAAATATACAACTTAATAATCAGAAAGTGTGTTTTAAATTAGCTAACGTAGTTGTTTTCCATTTGGAAATAAAGATAGAGATATAAATATATTTTGTGATGCAATTGTCACAAGTGAATTATAACTCGACAGATGCACAAAATATTCGCTTCTGTGTTTATGATACAGCCAAAATACCAATTTTCCTTTTGGCACTGACTAATTTCACTTATGCTATTTCACTCAGTTATCTAAAATTATTTTTGAATAATATAAACATAAATATATACAGCATGTAACATAATGTCATGCAGATATTCTAGGGGCTGATAGTACCCTGCAAGATAAGGCAAAACTGCTAATAGCCCCTTGGTCTACAACGCACCATTTCTGATATACAGCGGGTGACAGTGTCAATTTCTTTTATCATATTTTAGGTTGTAATATGCCTTTCGATAAATTTATAAAATTTGGTACATCGATTTTTTTCAAGCGCCTCTAGAATATACTGTCAAAATCGTCAGTGGTCATATACAGGGTCTTATGTTTTCTTGGGTCAAGCACTATTTTATGTTTTATAATTTTTTTGAGCACCTTGTATCCATTCTGATACCAAATTGGAAATTCCTTATCATCTCTTTAAAAGTCTAAAAGTCTGTATGCAGCAAGTGCGTTATGGTAGTGAATTTTCATAAAAATGTTTCTAATAGCAAAAATGTTTTTAATGAGAGAAGTCATCAAATTTGGTTACCAGTACTAGGACCACTAGAACCCATATCCAGGGTCAGGTTCAATTTATATATATATATATATATATATATATATATATATATATATATATATATATATATATATATATATATCTATATATATATATATATATATATATATATATATATATATATATATATATATATATATATATATACTTTATTTGTTTGCTGTCCTGGTTCATCCTCAGCACGCTACTTTGAGTAGCGGGATGGTTCGAAACTGCAGTCCACGTAACCAAATAACAAATCACTGAAGGTACAGCAAACAAATCAAGTGTATATTTAAAAGTGATTACAGTGTAGTGCAACATTCCAAAGGATATATATATATATATATATATATATATATATATATATATATATATATATATATATATATATATATATATATATATATATATATATATATATATATATATATCCACACAGTGACTCATAAAGTTATTAACCGATGTTGATGAAACTGGGCAAGAATCTTTCCTTTATTAATAGCTTAGACGAGTTCGTCAGCCAGGAAAATTGGACGATGTTTTTCTGGAACATTTTGAGTTTTAAGACATTTCTCGGAAAATTACAAAGCTATTTTGATGAAATTCGTTGGATATGCTCCCTTGGAAAGATCTTGCCACATACCAAAATTTAACTTTCTAGATTTATAGAAAATTTACTTCTTAAAAATTGTGTAACGCACAGGGTTATTCATTATAATCCCCTATCATCGTTATTATTATCAGTAGAAAAAAAATTTGGAAGAAAGTTGTGTGGTAATGACTGAATTTTGTTAAAATGCTATCAAAAGTACAGTGGCGTTCATATTTCAGGGGATCCAAAAAATATTTTTTAAATGGGATACCTTGTGTATTATTAAATTTTTGGAATGATCTCTTTTTCCTGATTTCAAAAGTATACCATATGTTACCACTAACTCATACCGTTTTTGAGTTACTAAACGTCGTAAATGTTAGTAAAAGGAGTTACTGTAAACATGGAAAAGTTTTTTTGTCTGTCTATGTTCAGGCCTCTAGGTGAACTCATTTTGTCATATGGAAATGTTAACATTGTTAAAGTAAGTTTTAAAAATGATAGATATTGTGTTTAAAAAGTGACACTTCTTAAAATAAAATAATCAAAATGGTTTACAGTGAAGGAAAAGTCCAAATATTTATACAAATATATAACAAAAATCCCCTTTGGAAATTTAACTATAAATAAAAGATAACTCATTAAAGATGTTCTATGTGGCCACGATTCTTGTCAATGCATAATCGATAGCGTCTTCTCATATTTTTGATTGCACAGGAAATGGCCTCATTATTGGCGTTCAAATTGCTTATTTCAAATCTAATCCTGTCTCTAATAATTAAAATACTATTATTATTTATATTATTATTATTATTGTTATTAACAATTTTTTAGTGTTCCTCACAGAAATGACGCCATAGGGGTCAAATCTGGACTATTAAGTGCCCATTTAGTAGTTCCATTATGTCCTATCCATATTGAGAATACATTTTTCAAATGGTCTTTAACGGGTAGGATACTATGAGGAGTAGCCCAATACTGTATCCAAATCGTATCACCAAGCTCAGCTTCCGAAAGATTCGATAAAAGAATATTTTATACTTCTGGGATATCCCAAACATGTAACTCCAGTTAAAGTATAATCATAAAATATAGGTCCAACAATTTTGTTTCTGAAAGTTACACACCAAATAGTAGCAGTTTTTCTTCCTGATTTTGGTATCTGTTTTACCGATATTTTTCTGCTATGCTTGTTTTCCCACGACCTTCGATATTTCCTATTAAAAATTACTGCTGTAGAAAAGGATGATTCATCAGTCCGTAATATTTTAAGTAAATAATCGGGCTCTTCAGTCAACTTTTGAATCATCTGACGGCAAAAGTCCAGCCTTTTCCTTGTATGAGCCTCTGTTAAAACTTGTAGTGGTAAAATTTTATATGATATGTAGTTGTTATTTTTAACGTACGTTGGATTTTGGAATAACTTTTACCTAATGCATCGACTGCAATATTTATACTGCATTCAGAGTTTTCTAAAAAATAAGACAGTATTTCAAAGAAGTGTATTCGTGAATAATTATGGATGGGCTTACCTTCGAAATGTGGCATTATATCTAGCTTCTAAGGTAAGACAGACAAGGCTACACTTCCAGACTGTATTTATTGAGAAAAGCCCTACGCGTTTCGGCTCATATAACCTAAGCCATCTTCAGGGGCTTCTGTTCATTCGTCTCCCCTTTCCCATTCACTTCTGATTTTCGGCTTTTATCTGTCCTCCATTTTGATTGCCAAATTTTTATTTGTATTGCCGTGTGTCCATTGCTGTGATTTGAGGTCTTGGTGCTTCCAATTTTCTATGGTATGTAGTGGTTATTTTTTAACGTACGTTGGATTTTAAAATAACTTTTACCTAGTTCATCGACTGCAATATTTATACTGCATTCAGAGTTTTCTAAAAAATAAGACAATATTTCAAAGAAGTGTAATCGCGAATAACTATGGATGGGCTTACCTTCGAAATGTGGCATTATATCTAGCTTCTAAGGTAAGACAGACAAGGCTACACTTCCAGACTGTATTTATTGAGAAAAGCCCTACGCGTTTCGGCTCATATAACCTAAGCCATCTTCAGGGGCTTCTGTTCATTCGTCTCCCCTTTCCCATTCACTTCTGATTTTCGGCTTTTATCTGTCCTCCATTTCGATTGCCAAATTTTTATTTGTATTGCCGTGTGTCCATTGCTGTGATTTGAGGTCTTGGTGCTTCCAATTCTGCCTTCACCCATATAGTGCAAGGAAACAAAGACGACCGTCGATGAAAACAGTAACTATGATAGATTTCTTATAAAATTAAGTTCCTGTTATAAAAAAACAGCACGAAGCCCCTGAAGATGTTTTGGGTTATATGAGCCCAACCGCGTAGTGATTTTCTCAATAAATATAGTCTGGAGTGTAGCCTTGTCTATTTTACCTTAGAAGTATGTCTACCCCAGACGTCGTGACGTTCAGAAATTTTATTATATCTAGCTGTTCTCCCTGGTTTTCTTGAACTACACTCCTTTCTTCTACTAAAACTGAATATACAACATGCCCTATATGCTCTCTTTGGCGCACGTTTATTTTGTTGTTTTGTATATAACAAGTAAATATTTGGACTTTTTCTTCCTCAATGTAAACCATTTTGAATGTTTCATTAGCGAAATATCACTTATAAAACATAATAGCTGCCACTTTCAGTTTATTAAGTTAACTATTGCATATTTACAGTAACTAGTTTTACTAACATATTCGACGTTAATTAACTCAAAAAGGGTATGAGTTAGGGGTAGCATATCGTATATTTTTGAAATCAGAAAAAAAGCTCATTCCAAAATTCAATAATATATAGGCTAAATTTTTTTGTGTGTATGTATATCGTTCACGTTGCTGATGGGGCAGAAGAAGTAGAGGTACTTCGGCATTTGATAATTGCACTATTTGTTGTAGTTTATCATCAGTAAAAAAACAAAAAGAGAACGCTTTTAGCCCAGTTACCACATACCAAGCTTATCTGACAAAAAAGTGTTTATGAAAATTCGCTTCTGTGACGCACTTGCACCGTCTGGACTTATTTTGTACTTTAATTACATGAACCACTCTATTCTATTACCAAAAAATGTTCATGGAAATTCTCTATCATTGCGCATTTGACGCGGCTAGTGCTTTGTATCCTATTACAAAACATTTTTAACTAGCCAAAGAAATAAGTCGCTTTGTCTATAAATAGTAAGTCTAAGAACATATAAAATTAGTAATGAAATTATATGCAACATAATGTTAATCAAGTATTATGTATTAGTAATTTACATCGTTATAATTATAAATTTAAATTATTATAGACTTCACTGTAACAAAACAAACATTTATATATGGAAGTTTAGCACGACTGACGTGATTAATTAGTGCTGTCCAGGAGAATTATCCTAAAAATAATCATATCAAAACGTAAACTATTTACTTTTATTTTCGGCGTGCTGACACGGACCTGCATCATGGAATATTTATAACATGATACAAATTCCAAAAATGCATTTTTTTGCTAGCATGGAAATCCACATATCTTGTTTGTGGTGTAACAAATTATATTTATAGTCTTGTTTAAATAACATTAATACAATTGGAACTAAAAAAATAAAAATTTTGTAACTTTTTGTTTTAATAGTATAGTTAACATAGTATAGTTTATTTAGTATGATATAATTTTATGGTGTGTATAACAAGGAGGTTGCTTGCTTTTGATTGTAATAGATCACGCTTTTTGTGTTTGATTTCTAAAATTGGAACTGCAAAAAATTGGTGCTGGAACTGCCACTTGTGAAATTTGTATCAAACTTTCTTCCGATTTTCCTACAATACTTTGTCCCTTTTTGTCATATATCATTATCTTGAAAAAATATCTGGACGCAGCAAGTGCGTTATGGTAGTGAATTTTCATAAAAATGTTTTTAATAGCAAATATGTGTGTTTTTTTTTCAGAAAGCAGGCATCAAATTTGATTACCAGTATAACATATATAGTAAAAACAATGTGCGATGTTTAATCAAAATAACTTTATTGTTTGAAAACGTACAAAAATTTCCGAAAGTAAACCTAAAGTGTAATAAAAAAAACCGTTTCTTGGTCAACCTTATAGGTGAATAGCAAATTAAGCTTTTCAAACATGAAGCGTTTAAACAAAATTCGCTACCATAACGAACTTGCTGCGTCCAGAATTTCTTTACTTACAAACATGCAATATATTTCGATAGAAAATGCAAAAACATAAGGCGTTTTCGACTAAAAAAAAAATTATTTGTATCACCAACGACTTATGGGCCAGCCTGTGATTGTAGAAATATTTTTTAAGATGTAGCTCAACCTATAATTAATCTATACAATTAATCTATTAATCTATACAATTTTTTTTCATATCTTGTAGAATAACGGATATATTGAGCAATTTTTTTTCATATCTTGTAGAATAACGGATATATTGAGCTTTATTGATTTTTTAAGAAAATTCGACAAAAGTTATATACCATTAAACGATAAACTCTATAGCTAAGACTACTGCCAAGCATCAGAGAAGGGTGTATTTGAAATGATTTTTTGGAAACATTTTAGTAAAATGAAGGACAATGACGGTTGAAACTAAGACTTCAGGGTTTGTAAAACATTCTTCTTGACACATTTTCTTTCCATAGCCCGTATTATATTCAAGTTCTTTGCCTAAATGTTGCGAATTTTGATGTTTTAAATTGTCACTTTGACGTTTTGAAGAAAACCCCAATTTATTTTTCTTTAAATGCCCATAACTTTTTTGTCTTTTGACCTACAGCGCTAAATGTTGGTGCGTAATTTGTCTGTAACGACATAAAACGATGTACCAAATTTGGTTTCCCTTACTTTGTTATTTCTGGAGATATGAATTTTTTCTAAAGAAAACACAAGATATTCCGGGAAAACCTCGGCCGATTTTCCTGGCTAACAAATTTATTCAAGTTACTTACAAAAGGAAGGTATTCACCAAATTTTGTCAAAATCGGCCCATTATTTTTTGAGTTATCGATGTGATATATATATATATATATATATATATATATATATATATATATATATATATATATATATATATATATATATATATATATATATATATATATATATATATATATATATATATATATATATCACACCGAGAACTCAAAAAAATAATAGGCTGATTTTGATCAAATTTGGTAAATACCTTCCTTATACAAATCGCTTGGATAAGTTCGTTGTCCAAGAAAAACGTTTTCCAGGGAAATTTTGTGTTTCCCTTCTAAAAAAAATTTTATCTCCTAAAATAATAAAGTTAGTGCAACTAAATTTGGTAGGATCATTTCCGTCACAAGGAGCATCCTATGTACCAAAATTGAGATCTGTTTGTTGAAAGGCAAAAAAGTAAGAGGTAAATTAATTTTTAATTAATTAAATCTGATGAGACAAAGTTAAAACGTCAAAACTGATAATTAGGGCAGGTGTAGGTAAGAACGTGAGTGAAAAATACGACACGAAATAAGTAACAAGCTCCTAGATATGTGTCTAGGTCGTTATTTTCATTCAGTTCGTTTAAATATGAACAAAAAATCCATTGAAAATAAAAATGGTTTGGTGAATATAGAAAAGACGTTAGTAATTAATTAATTACTTAGTTAACCTAGTACTAGATATACCTGCCAGTCTTCCATATCTAGCGTGGCCGAGTCGCTTAAGTCCTGTACATCTCAAATAGTCCTGCACGAAGCGTTCCAAACCAAGTTAGGGACTTCACTTTTAATGATTTTTTTTTAACCTCCTTTCACTTTACCGTTATCTGATCAGATTCTTGTTATTCCGCTAAATTTTTTTAAGTTTTTGTAAAAACATAATTTAATAAAGAAGAGAGGAAAACGTTTAAAACTTAATTTAATTTGAATTACATATCTGGTTGTTTGTTCTTGCCCTAAGTTATTGAAACCGTTCCATGTTTAATACAGTCGTACACTTTCGGGCGGCTTCACAAGTGCTTGTTTTAGTGAATTTTCTTAAAAGAAAAACAATAATGGGGAGACCCCGACTTTTGAATTTAGAAAAATTTCTTCAAATGAGCGCGAACTAGGCCCCTAGAACCCATATTCAGGGTCAGTTTTTTATAATATATATAATCAAATACTCAAATAAAGGCTTCTGATCCAAAAAGTAAACTTATTATTGAAACCCTGTGCGTTTCGGCTACCTAGTAGCCATCCTCAGGGCAATTTTTCTAATTCTTGAAAATTAGAGTCAAAACTATACACAGGTTAACAACGTTGGTATTTTCATCTATTGTACCAGAGGTCCAACAACATTGCACCCGAATGTGCCAGAAAATCGGTAATTACCGTTTTATATTGATTGGATTACACCGTAAATCGATTTTCTGGCACATTCGGGTGCGATGTTGTTGGACCTCTGGTACAATAGATGAAAGTCCCAACTTTGTCAGCCTGTGTATTGTTTTGACTCTAATTTTTAAGAATTAGAAAATTTTCCCCTGACGATGGCTAGCCGAAACTCGTAGGGTTTTAATAATAAATTTACTGTCTGGTAATACCTGGTATACCTGGTATACCTGGTAACTTGTTTTAAACAACATTTTTTTTTATACGCACATTTATTTCCAAATAATGTAATCTGATTTGTTCTCAGATTTTAAAAATAGAAACGATAAAAAATATAGGAATTTATTTATATATAAACACTCAAAAAAAAAACTGCCCGTAGCATATGTCGTTAAGGGTTAGATTTGGATTGACTCAGGAAAATTTCTATATCTTATAACAAACTTACTTTAATGAAATTCAGTACATGTATATTTGTGAAGACTATAATGCGTGCCAAATTTTAAGTGTATAGCTTTAGATAAAGGTGAGTTATAGGCAATTGAAAAAATTTTTTTCGAAAATAACATCACAAGTTATTTTAAGATGCAGTGTAGAAAGTTGTGCACTTTATACCAGATATACTGTTACAATAACGATTTTGTTCTGTTTCATTGTACAAGTAATTTTATTGCATATGCCTACTTACGAAATATAAATTTGGGTATTGTTATCATATTTGACCGCACTTTTCCGTTCGCATTTTAGTTAAAAACCACAGGGCGAATTAATTAGATAATTTGAGAGAACATATTAATGTTAGACGCAATGAGAGGATGGACGTGGTTTACAATATTAGCTGGACTAAGTTTTGATAAAATGTTGAATAGTTTGAAGAAAATGTCATATTTGTTATGGATCTGCCAAATTAACCAGGCGAAAGTATTCAGCAACATGCTCATTATAAAACGTGAGTTATAGGCAATTGAAAAAAAAATTTTCGAAAATAACATCACAAGTTATTTTAAGATACAGTGTAGAAAGTTGTGCACTTTATACCAGATATACTGTTACAATAACGATTTTGTTCTATTTCATTCTACAAGTAATTTTATTGCATATGCCTACTTAGAAATCATAAATTTGGGTATTGTTATCATATTTGACCGCACTTTTCCGCTCGCATTTTAGTTAAAAACCACAGGGCGAATTAATTAGATAATCTGAGAAAACATAATAATGTTAGACGCAATGAGAGGATGGACGTGGTTTACAATATTAGCTGGACTGAGTTTTGATAAAAGTTTGAATAGTTTGCAGAAAATGTCAAATTTGTTATGGATCTGCCAAATGAACCAGGCGAAAGTATTTATCAACATGCTCACTATAAAATTGGGTAATTATAATACAAAGACAAGTATTTTACTTCTTCCTATTCACTCATTGTGTGATAACTTTGCTATAATAAACAAATAAATAAATGAATAATTCCTACTTAGTTGATTTGCTTTATTTACAGTTACATCGCGAATAAAAAAAAAGACGATGTATAAAGTGATATAGTATGTACATATTGATTAAATAAAAAAGTCTGGACGCAGCAAGTGCGTTATGGTAGTGAATTTTCATAGAAATGATCTGGCAACAAATATTTTTTTATAACTTTTTTTTCTTGTAACATAGAAATTTTGGTTTTGGCGTATAGTTTATCTTTTATATCATAAACCTACGTACCAAAGTTGGTTACCATAGCTTGTTAATTGTTTGAGATTAAAAAAAAAATTAAAAGGAAACTCAAATTTTCCCGGAAAACCTAGTCCGATTTTCCTGGTTAACAAACTTGTCCAAAATACTTGCAAAAGGAAAGTACTTGTTTAACGTCTGTTGATTTTGACAAGTTATAGTAAACAAGTTCCTAGTTGCTACCATAACATACTTGGCAACAAAGTAAATAGAGATTTTTGGTTTTAATTTAAAAAGTACGTTTATTTTGAAAACTGCCAACATTTTTGACTTCAAAGAAGTATCCCTTTATTGTGTGAAACTAAATGGACTTTCTAATTTTTATTCGAAAATGTGTATACATGGTGGACAAACAATTATGATCATGTTAATAAACCAGTGTTGCTGTCGGTGGCGTCGGTGGCGTCGGCAGTGGTAAAATTGATATCGTCATCGTATTGCGCATGATGCCTACTGATACCATGCCACATTTCATAATAATATGTTGAACCAGTATCAAGATGTTTGAAAAAATAATTTTAAGAAAAATTATAACACCCTGCAACACTTTAGTGAGGCATGTTGAGCCCAATCGTTTTATTTTCGTGCCAGCTATCACCCCTTCGCTAATGTCGAATTAATTATAGAAAGCCTGTATAGATAATACAAATAATGGAAATAACAGTTTTATTTACAAGGTTGGCCCGACTGTTACTTCTGCTTTCATATGTTGTTTCTCTCTCATTATGGCTGCATCCCTATATTTTCTTTGCTCTAACGTTAAACAAACATTTTGTTTTCCTTTAGACAATTCCTGCTGCTTTTTTTATTGTTTGCTCTGGCCAGGTCATGCTGGTTTCCACGTGTCAAGATGATATATGATTTAATGAAAGATAAGTTTTAGTATCCAAAATTAGTAAAATGCTTACAACTTAACTTTTAAATCGACAAATTTTCTAGAACTTTTACTTAAAACTTTTTTTTCTCAAATTGATAATAGTGAATTTTCTTTAAAAAATTTACTAATGAGGAGACTAATATATCAGTGGCTTGGATAAGTTCGTTAGCCAGGAAAATCGGCCTAGGTTTTGCCGGAAAATTTTGTGTTTTCTCTCGAAAAAAAAATCATATCTCCGGAAATAACAAAGTAAAGGCAACGAAAATTGTTACGCTGGTTTACATCATAATAGGTAAATCACCTACCAAAATGTAGTTTTGTAGGTTAAAAGACAAAAAAGTTATAGGCATTTAAAGAAAAATAAATTGGGGTTTTCCCCAAAACGTCAAAGTCGCGATTTAAAACATCAAAATTGGCAACATTTAGGCAAAGAACCTGAAACTAATATAAGCTTTAAAAAGAAAATGTCTCAAGAAGAATGTTTTACAAAGCCTGACGTCTTACCTTCAACCGTCATTGTCCTTCATTTTACTAAAATATTTCCAGAAAAATTTGTCGATTGAAAAGTGCAACATTTAACGCGTTATAACTTTGAAAATATTGATTTGAAAAAAAAAGTTTTAAGTAAAAATTGTAGGAAATTGATTGAAAAGTTAAGTTATAAGCATTTTATTTCTTGAACAATTATTAACCAAGATATAGGTAAAAAAGTCAATAAATGAATGCTCATAGTCTTATAAGTTTGTAAACGGTGAGTGATACAAAAAAAAATTATTTAACAAAAAAGACGAGGAATGCAATTATCTACAATAAAGGTCATTACCATTTTTGGCCTAAACTGCTCGGTTACGGAGATATAGGCCGAAACGGTTTTTCTCAAAATGGCGGCACTAACGCCCTCCTAATTTGTAAGGATTTTATGTTTTTACATTCAGTACGTCATTTTGAACCTACCTATCAAAAAAAAAAAAAAAACTCCTGTAGTTTAATGCATTATGGACAAGACTAACGGGCTCCCCTATTGCCTGTACTACAGAGGCCGCATCCTCTTCTAGGAACGACGAGCAACCAAATATAGTAAATAAGTAAATAACAAACATGTAAAAAAAAAAGAAACCGACTTCATTAAGGATAACTCAAAAACTACTGGTCAGATCTTGATCACATTTTTGTGGGACCACATGAGAAGTACCAGCTTTCAAATACAATAATAGTCATAAAAATCGGTTCACCTAGAAAAAAGTTCTCAGGTAACGCACATAGAAAAAAAATACAGTCGAATTGAAAACCTCCTCCTTTTTTTGAAGTCGGTAAAAAAACCTAATAGATAACATGTCTGACAGTATGAACTCCTGTCAGACACTCAATTCCGCTGCAATAAATTCCCTTTCTGGTTCCTCCACTTGCGCTCTTGAATTTGCCTACTTTTTCTATCTAAAATTGCTTTGGTCTAGAACAGTGCGCTAAAAATCCGTCTCGTCAAATTTTGGAACGATTCTCTACCAAACCGATTCCTGAAAATATTTTAAATACCCTCCGACATAAAAAAATCGCATTTGCGTCAACTTTCTGGCACAGTAATCGATCAAGTTTATGATGTCTTTAAGCTATAAGAGCTTTAGCTTTCGTATAATACAAGATAAAAAACTCGGGACGCAGCAAGTGCGTTATGGTAGTGAATTTTTATTAAATGCTTCAAATTTAAATAACTCAATTTTCTATAAAGTAAGGTCTTTCCTAAGGCAAGATATTCACAAAATTTCATTTAAATAACTTTGTAATTTTCGGAGAAAAAACTTTTTTTCAAAATAAATTTAAAATTTGAATAACTCAATTTTCTCTAAACTTAGAAGGTTGAGTTTGGGTACATAGTAAGATCTCTCCCAAGGCAACATACATAGTAAATTTCATTAAAACAGCTTTGTTACTTTCGGAGAAAAAAATTTTTTTGAAAGAAAACTTAAAATTTTCCCGGAAAACCCCGTCCGATTTTTCTGGCTAACGAACTCATCCAAGCCATTTATAAAAGAAAGGCACTTGCCCAGTTTCATCGAAATCGGTTAATTATTTTTTGAGTTATCAGACGGATATATATATATATATATATATATATATATATATATATATATATATATATATATATATATATATATATAAACATATAAAAATTGAAACTGACGCCGGATATGGGTTCTAGGGGTCCTAGTTCGCACTCATTTGAAAGAATTTTTGCAAAGTCTCACCATCGATACCTCTCTATTAGTGAGTTTTTTTAAATAAAAATTCCCTAAGTATGCATATTGTGCGTTCTCAATATTCTGTGTATTGCCCAGATAGATAAACCGAAATCTTGCGACCTACTTCTTAACGAACTTTGTAGACATGCTTCAAAATATGCAAGAACTATAATTTCATTCATTTCATTGTCTTCAATTTTGAAACGTTTAACAACGCGTCGTGTCAGTATTATTACATGACCTGACGACTTACTTTTAATTCTGCTGAATTTTGTTCCATTCATTGGAGCCAAATAAAGGAATCTGTTGTTAAATGTTCGAACTGTTGTCTCAACTATTCTGTTACATTCACTATAAATATATTGAAAACAAATTGAAAACATCATCTACAGAATAACAAACTAGCATGTACAACATTACTTTTAAACACTGCCACTGCCTATCCACTCACGTGATCCTGATACTAGAGACGTGAAAATCGTCTCGTCGTTTCTACGATTTCTGTGGTAAAAACTTCATGTTAAATATTAAATGCTTCAAATTTGAATAACTCAATTTTCTATAAACTTAGATAGTTTAATTTTGGTGTGTAGTAAGGTCTCTCCTAACGCAAGATATCTACCAAATTTCATTAAAATAACTTTGTAATTTTCGGAGAAAAAAAAATTTTCTAAAGAAAAATTTAAAATTTGAATAACTCAATTTTTTATAAACTTAGAAAGTTGAATTTCAGTACGTAGTAAGATCTCTCCCAAGGCAACATATATAGTAAATTTTGTTTAAAACAGCTTTGTTACTTTCAAAAAAAAATTTTTTTAGAAAGAAAACTCAAAATTTTCTCGGAAAACCCCGTCAGATTTTTCTGGCTAACGAACTCATCCAAGCCATTAATAAAAGAAAGCCACTTGCCAAGTTTCATCGAAATCGGTTAATTATTTTTTGAGTTATCAGACGGATACATACATACATATATATATATATATATATATATATATATATATATATATATATATATATATATATATATATATATATATATATATATATATATATATATATATATATAGTCTTCTGCACATCATGATATAGTACTAGCGAAATGCATCACCACGTAAACAAAAAATAGGGAAATACAAAACAAAAAATATTGCTCTGTACCTTATACGTGTACCTAACATTTACTCCCCATAACTTTTAAACTTTTCTGCGCAAAAAGAAAATGGAAACAGAAAAATGTTCGTCAATTTTCTTTTGACCTTGACATATATTTCAAAAAGCAGAAACTTTTTGAGATAACTAAAAACTAAATACACGGTGAAAAAATATCTGTAATATTTTATATATCTTGAAAACAGCTGGGCCAATTACGACTAATTTCCTGGTGTTTATAAAAAATCCTGGACGCAACAAGTGCGTTATGGAAATGCATTTTCATAAAAATGTTTCTAATAGCAAATATGTCTCTTTAATGCAAGCAGGCATCAATTTGGCAACCAGTATAACATATATAGTACAAACAATATACCGTATTTTATAAAAATGACTTATTGTTTGAAAATGTACAAAAATTTTCCGGAAATAAACTTTAAATGTTTTCGAGAAAACTTGTTTCCCAGCGGACGAACCTTAGGTTAAGAGCAAATTGAGTTTTTGAATCTTGAAGCATTTAATAAAAATTCGGCATCAGCTGAATTTTGTTCCATTCATTGGAGCCAAATAAAGGAATCTGTTGTTAAATGTTCGAACTGTTGTCTCAACTATTCTGTTACATTCACCATAAATATATTGAAAACAAATTGAAAACATCATCTACAGAATAACAAACTGGCATGTACAACATTAGTTTTAAACACTGCCACTGCCTATCCACTCACGTGATCCTGATACTAGAGACGTGAAAATCGTCTCGTCGTTTCTACGATTTCTGTGGTAAAAACTCCATGTTAAATATTAAATGCTTCAAATTTGAATAACTCAATTTTCTATAAACTTAGATAGTTTAATTTTGGTGTGTAGTAAGGTCTCTCCTAACGCAAGATATCTACCAAATTTCATTAAAATAACTTTGTAATTTTCGGAGAAAAAAAAATTTTCTAAAGAAAAATTTAAAATTTGAATAACTCAATTTTTTATAAGCTTAGAAAGTTGAATTTCAGTACGTAGTAAGATCTCTCCCAAGGCAACATATATAGTAAATTTTGTTTAAAACAGCTTTGTTACTTTCAGAAAAAAATTTTTTTAGAAAGAAAACTCAAAATTTTCTCGGAAAACCCCGTCAGATTTTTCTGGCTAACGAACTCATCCAAGCCATTAATAAAAGAAAGCCACTTGCCAAGTTTCATCGAAATCGGTTAATTATTTTTCGAGTTATCAGACGGATACATACATACATACATACATATATATATATATATATATATATATATATATATATATATATATATATATATATATATATATATATATATATATATATATATATATATATATATATATATAAACATATAAAAATTGAAACTGACCTCGGATATGGATTCTAGGGGTCCTAGTTCGCGCCCATTTGCAAAAATTTTTGCCGCAAAAAATAAGCTTTTCAAAAAAGAAAAGGGCAGTTACAGGAACAACTTGGTGGAATTGTTAGCATACATTTTTGAAGCTAAGATTATAAGCCTCAAATAGGGATCACACGGACCATTACTGTGTGTAATAGATTGTTCCTTGCGATGGCACTTCTGCTTTTATCGACTAAACTTTTGATTTATCGCACAATATTGACACAGTTTCTGAGAGAGAAGCGCTCTCTCAAAATGTCCTAATTATATTAGAAGCACATTTCACAAACCAACTCCTGTTTGGCAGTGTAACCGCACAATAGCGAGTAAAACGCTGTTGGCTCACGGAAGCCCCATACATTAAGATCAAAGCTCCACTCTCAGCAACACAAACTGTTTACAAACATATACTTCGATATACGTGTAAAAAGGTTTTTGCGAAATGTTGTTCTTTAAAGGAGAACGTTTTAATTGTTCTAGTAGATGTTTAGTGTATTAGTAAATTTTCCTAAAAAGCTAAACTAATCAGGAGATCTGTGTTTATACATGGGTTTGTCCCGCACAAGTCAAAGACTTCTGGTTGCGGAGTTTGTCTACTGTGGTGTTATTATATTATAACAAATATATATATATATATATATATATATATATATATATATATATATATATATATATATATATATATATATATATATAGGGTGGCGTATTGAAAATGAAACAAAATTCTTTTAAGAAACGCTGAAACACGTCAATTTTAATATTGAGGGGGACATATTTTGAGATAAAACTCAACTTTGTCACATCAACCCCTTAAGGGTGGTGATAACAACCATTTTGCTTTAAATAGGGAACATGGGTCGAGTGTTACATTATTTGAAAGCTCTTTCTTTTCTCAATTCAGCACACAAATTTTTTTGGAAGTTTTATCAACTCGCTTAAAAATTATTCACAGTTGGAGTTGCAAAAACGCATTTCATTCATTCCGATGAGAAATGTGCTGATAGTCAATGTTTTGTTGGTTTGTAAACAAAAAATTGACTATCAGAATATTTATTGTCGGGATGAATGAAATACGGTTTATTATTTCAGTTTATCGGTCGATTTGATACTTGATAGTACTACCGAAAATTAATTTCACAATGGTGTATTCTGTAGAAGAAAGAGTTGAAATAAGGACTCTTTTTTTTCTTCAAAAAAGATGACTGTGCCAACCGTACGGCAAATTTGTTTAATGAACGACATCCGAATAGACATGTTAACAGAAAATACATTTTGGAGTTAGTTGCAAAGTTTCGACAAAGTGGTTCAGTAGCCAACAAAAAACGGGATCCTGAACGTGAATTTCCGGTTAGAAATGAGACTACTGAGATTGAAGTTTTAGGTCAAATTGCTGCAGATTCAACTTTGAGCACGAGAAAATGGACCACTGTTTCAAACATCAAAAGAAGAACTATTCAGCGAATATTGAAGCATCATAAATTTCACCCGTATAAAATTCATCTTGTACAACAACTGAATAAAGATGATTTTGATCGGCGGCTGGAGTTTTGTGAAGTTTTTGTTTCCCTTCTGCATGCATACAATCACTCCCATTGCATGAACCACAGACTTTTTTTTGTTTTGCTTTTCAGTGTACTTTTTATTGAGTATACTTCCTGTTTATCAACTGTTTTGGTAAGGTTTTTATCCAAATTACTGTATAAATATTTATGTTAAAGGCCATTGCTTTTAAATACACATTTTTGCATAAAATTCATGTTTTTTCCACTCCTGCCTTTCAAATATTACGGCATCGATATTTTTGTTTAAATGACTACCCCGGTTTTTAGTGAATTTTCGTAGAAAAATTCACTAATAGGGAGATCCCGACTTTTGAATTTTGAAAAAATTTTTGCAAATGAGCGCGAACTAGGACCCCTAGAACCTATATCCGGTGTCAGTTTCAATTTTTATATCGGACGAGGTGTTTCGGGAAAATTTTGAGTTTTCAATCGAAAAAAATTTATATCTCAAAAAATAAAAAAGCTATGATAACCAAATTTGGTAGGTATGTTAACGATATAAAAAGTAAACTATACACAAAGATTTCTATGTTACAAGAAAAAAAGTTATCATTATATATTTGGTGCCAAATCATTTCTATGAAAATTCACTACCATAACGCACTTGCTGCGTCTTTGAGGTTTTTTTTAATTTTAGAGAACATTGTATTGTCTATACGGTACTACTAAAATCACTTTAACTCACATTGTTAAATTTTTGAACGAAAGTCATTTAAAAAGTGGAAAACATATTCTGTTTAAAACAACGATCAAAATATACCGAATATGGTAAGATTATTTCCTGTAAATATAATACTTAAAATTGTATCCACAAGTAGGTATCAATCAATAATACAGAAGAATTGGGTGTAACTCACTGTCAAATGAAGGTTATTTTTAATTACATAAATCTCTTTTAAAAGATAGGTAATTAAGTATGGCACATTTAGGTAAAACCCAGCGAATAGAAGTTTTATTTTTCTTGGATGCGGTGATAAAACCAGAACACAGCAAGAAGCGTGCAACTTGTTTAATGCCAAATATCTAGGTAGATGTATCGGCCAATCCACTGTGAGCAACATCGAGGAAAAATTCGGAGAAACTCGACTGTGGGTGAGAATCCTCATATTGCATCTCGCTCAACTGCCGCAAACAGTAAAATTTCTCAGCGATCAGTATCAAGTACATCAAAACTAGAAAACTACCATCCTTACAATATACAGCTGCTGCAGAAACTTAATGAAGATGTCGCTGACCGACGAATGCATTTTTGTGAGAGAGTGCAAGATTTATGCAACCGTAATCCAGACTTTATTCGTCAAATTCTTTTATCGAGGGAAACATCTTTTTGGCTAAATCGAACAATGAGTAAACAAAATTACAGGTGTTGGAGTAGTAAGAATCCTTACTTGATGATTGAAGCATATACGCAACACCCTCGTAAAGTTAACGTGTAAGCAGGAATAGTCCACGATATAATAATAGGTTTTTTTTCTTCGACGAAACTCTAACTGGACAGCGAGATCATAATTTTCTAAGAAATGGGCTTATTCCTGCTCTTGCTGAACGTTTTCCGAATGAAAATGATCCTGAGCTACCAAGTAATATTTGTTTGTGATATTTGGTTCCAGCAAGACGGTGCACCCTCGCATATTTCGCGTCCTGCTCGCGAGTTTTTAAATGACTGCTTTTCTGGCAAGTGGATCAGTATGCGAAGATTAATAGAGTGCTCTCCAGATGAAAAGTCAACAATCTACGTTAACAAACCAAGATCCTGGAAGATTTGAAAAATTAAATTAGGTATGAGATGAGTCGCAATTACCTACCCCTGACGTCATTCACAATGTACAAGAAGAATGTGTCAACAGATTTGCTTGTTGTCAACAAGTCAGTGGATTGCATCTCGAACATCATCTACCAAGTGATATTTGTTTGTGATATTTGGTTCCAGCAAGACGGTGCACCCCCGCATTTTGCGCGTCCTGCTCGGGAGTTTTTAAATGACTGCTTTTCTGGCAAGTGGATCAGTATGCGAAGACAAATAGAGTGCTCTCCAGATGAAAAATCAAAAATATATGTTAACAAACCAAGAAACCTGGAAGATTTTAAAAATTTAATTAGGTATGGGATGAGTCAAATTACCTACCTCTGACGTCATTCACAATGTACAAGAAGAATATGTCAACAGATTTGCTTGTTGTCAAGAAGTCAGTGGATTGCATCTCGAACATTATATTTAAGGGAAACAGTACTTTAATTTGTTGAACAGGAGCCTTTATCTTTTGATTGTTGTTATGAATAGAATTTATGTTTTCCACTATTTAAATGACTTTTACTCGTAAACTTAACAATGTGAGGTATTAAAATTTTTATGGTGTCGTGTAGACAATTAAATAATCTATCAAAAAAGGCGGAGTTTTCATTAAAAGAAAAGTCGATGACATCATATTAGGAAAGTAGGGGCTGAAGAACGTAAGCTTAATGCAAAAATGTGTATTTTTGTAAACTAGAGTTGAGGTCTCCGTGCATTTCGTCAAAACACAAATCGCTTACATTTTAATGAATTTATTTCATAATTTTGCGGCTGGATTAACCCATACTCAGAAATAGGGTAGGGTTAGGTAATATTGGGGTGGGCCATAACAGTCCCTCCACTTAGACCTTAAGGTCTATTGTTACTCAACTGACTGATCTTCATTTATTTTAATGAAGTCGCAAAACAGCTACTAAACGCAAATAAATAAAATATAAGACCAGTTATTTTTGACGTTTCTATAAACGGTGAAAT
The DNA here is from genome assembly GCA_964006375.1 of Tillus elongatus. Taxonomy (NCBI): domain Eukaryota; kingdom Metazoa; phylum Arthropoda; class Insecta; order Coleoptera; family Cleridae; genus Tillus; species Tillus elongatus. The sequence continues at coordinate 25,031,192 of OZ023266.1, read as the reverse complement.
CATTCACTCTAATCTCTAAATTGTTCTAGAATATGCATTTAATAGATCTTGAGCAATCGTATGCTCACATATTTTAAACCTCATTATAAAATTAAAAAAAAAACATAGCTTTCATGTATAATTTTCTAGCATTGGGTACAATGTCATTACTTTAACCTTCAACTACTATTGTTTACTGTTCAGCTAATTTATGAATCAGTCTTGTTAAATCGTCTGCTTTAATGACCAGAAAAAACGCTAAGTATACAAAATTAGAAACAAAATAAACAACTGAAATAAAAAATTAATGAACCGCTTTTAAATCAGAGTTTTATTCACTGACGTTCTTGGTAGTCAAATGTAATGATTCATAAAAAATCTGTGGACGCAGCAAGTGTGTTATGGTGCCAAGTTTTCATAAAAATATTTAAAACCACGACATTTTTTTGTCTTTTCATTAAAAATGATAATCACATTTTTGCTTGCAACTTGGCATGTATACGTCCTACAATATAAACCTGCGTACTAAATTTGGTTGACATAGCTTTGTCATTTTCGGATATGTGTTATGAAGACGAATTTTATAAAATATTTTTAATGCCAGATATGTCTTTTTTTATTGGAAGACTTGAAATTTTGTAAATATTATAACCTTTATAGTAGAAATCATCTACCCTATTGAAATTACTTCATTGTTTAAAAAATTATTAAAACATAAATGAAAATAACCTAACAATTTTCTTGAAAATACTGATTTGGTTCTCCTGACCAAGGACCCCATTCGAGCGATTCACACAAAAACTACACCTGGCAATATATATTTATTCAACAAAAGATTGTTAACAGAAAACAAAACAAAAAAATTAAAGTTTAAAAACGATTTATTTCACGAAAATTTATCAATTTTCTTTCTTTACAAAAATTGGATAGTGTAATGTAACACTAAAAGTATATAAAAATATCTTTACAAAAACCCGATAAAAAAATGTAAAAAGTTATGAATTAACTTTTCACAGAAATTTAAACTGTCAGAAAGGGGAGGGTTAATTAGGTCTGTCATTTTGAAGTTTGTGGAAAAAAAATATCACTAACTTGCGTGACCCAAGTTAACTGATGCATTGGCATCTTGTAAAATATAAGACATACGAAAATTGTTAAATGGGAAAGATATAGTGAATTCAGTTTTGTGGCTTCAAAGGCTGATTCTAAATCTGTTGGTTTTCAGGGTATTTTCTAAAAACCAGGAATACGCATTTTTGAAAAAGGGCTGCAATCTCTCCAATCCAAAATAATCATTATATCCGTGAATACATGTTGCGGGCACTTTTTTCTGGCTATTAACTGGTCTATTCAGTTTTTAATTCAGACGTTTTGGTTCTGAGATACCATCATCAAGTTTTTTTTTTCTTATGGGAGCCATTTGTTATTGAAGATACAAAAATTTTAAGAACGAAAACCCAAAAATTCTGAAATCTACCAGAAAAACTAGTCCTGACTAACAATTTTATGCAAGTCAATTAGAAACGGAAGATACTGCCCAAATTAAAATAAAGTCGCTCAATTATTTTAACTACATATAAACTACATAAAATTATTTGTAAATAGCGATACTATATATGTATATATATATATATATATATATATATATATATATATATATATATATATATATATATATATATATATATATATATATTCATTTATTTATTGAATACTGCATCTCAAAAGAAATGGCTGAGAAGAAATTACATATAGAATTCATAATATAGATAAACGAAAAATAAATGTAGACAAAAAGTACACGTATTAATATCAAAACCGCAATAATATTAAAAAGAAAACAAAGAAAATATCTTATACAGGACCGAAGATAGCAGACTTAATTTTTCCATACGATGTAACGGAACTGTAAATAAGTTGCAAGTTGGGGCGCATAGTATAAAGGGCAGACGATTGTGTCCCAGAGCGGTGTGTATCTACCAGCCTCTCTGCTATAACTGGGGTTAATGTTGCAAAAATATAACTGAGGAGAACTCCCGTCGACGCACAAGTTATATATATATATATATATATATATATATATATATATATATATATATATATATATATAAAGCGAATTTTGTCAGCGAAAGTTCGCTAAATTTTTCTACAAAACAGCGAACAATTAAAACATAAAATTCTGCAGGCACAGGCAACCACTAGAAACCTTATCAGGTTCTAGGTTTACTGTACCCGATTTTCAAGCGCACATGGATTGATAAAAATCATGGTCATAAAATCTGTACTGTATCATAAGACTATATGACAGTATCAAGTTTAAAAAACTAGCATAAGCCGTGTTAAATTGATACCAAAAAAAAAAAGATTTCAAAATTGTAACTTTAGAAAATTTGCGGGAGCCTCGGTAGTCCAGGGGCAAGAACGTGTGCCCCTGAACCGAAGGGTACTGGGTTCGATCCCAGGGTACTCCTTTCACTTTTTCAGTACAAACTGTAACATAAACATCACCCGAGGTTCCGACATTGTATTCGAGCAAGTTGAATGTTTGCACGTTCCGCCCTTCGGAGGGGGCGTAAAGCGATTGGTCCCGTGTCCATGCGATGTTGGGCACGTTGAAGATCCCTACCCTCCTTACAGAAAGGCAGGGGTTCGGCAAAATTTCCAGGATAGTGAGGTGAAACTGCTCCCTGGCGTCGGTGATTGGCCATAGTCGCGGAAATAGGCCGACGTTAAACAAACGAACACACACACACACACGTGTGTTGTATTAATATTACTAAAGTATACATTTTGTGCATCTGTGTTGGAAATACGTTTTGAAGAGGAAACTATACATTTAATTAATTATCATTAAAATTAAGGTAATATTTATCAAAATGATAATTAGGTTTAATTATATTCATTAGTGATATCAATGGCGTATAAATAATAAACGTAAATTCAATTTTGAAGCGGGTGCTAATTAAAATTTAATGACCTGTTAATAATTTATGATAAACGATTTATCAAACGTGGTATAAAAGTTTGCTTATTGGACTCACACTTTTGAGATTTTTATAAAAAGCTATGGCAGATATACAGGTGTTCCATAAGTGTTGGTGCAAGCAAACAAAACCGAGAGATAGAATAAACCATTTGCAACTAACGTCAGCACACATCTTCGTTTTAGTTGCGTATGATTTAAAAGTTACAAAAAATGTTTTTCTGTTTTAGAAAATTTTGCTTATAAAGTTATAACGACTCTTAAATTTTCAAAAAAGCTTTTGTTTAAATCGACGCGAACTAGACAGTATCACAAGTGGCCTGTTATCTCTGTATGGAGCTAATTCACCTATCTAAGGACTATGCAGATTAAGGCCTTGACGTCTTGAAAATGGCCACAAAGCAGGAGCCGAAACGTCGAGAGTTAATAGCTTCTAGACGCTTAAAAATATATAAATGTCAAAATAATAATAACTCTGTGGTCATTATTGTTAGAAATAATTAGTTCTCGGGTCAACCCGCAACTACAATTGATTAAAACTGGACGTTTCAGCTCATGTTATGTATCACCGAGTGGAGATTGGAACCTGTGATGAGCACTGCTAAGTACACTAGGAGAACCCAAATAACCACAACACATCTTTTTAAAGACCTAACAATCGTTTCACCACCAAAGTTAACGTCATCAGAGGATGAAAAATGATATCTAACTTGGTTAGTAAAATGATTGTCAGGTCATTAAGAAGATGTGTTGTGGTCAATTGGGTTCTACAAGGTGTACTTTTGAGTGCTCGTCATTGTTTTGTTAATATATATATATATATATATATATATATATATATATATATATATATATATATATATATATATATATATATATATATATATATATAGAGAGAGAGAGAGAGAGAGAGAGAGAGAGTCTCAGGAAACGCTATCGGCCTCAAAAGATTTGTGGGCAATGAATAATGCAAGGTCTTTGCTAAAACGTACGCTATATTTTGAACCTTTTTTGGTGCATCGTCAGGAGTCGAAAGCTAAACAAAGTAAGAAAAACTCCCTGGTCAGAAACACAGAGAGTGAAACACCTCACAGGTTTTGGGTATTTTAGATATAACAAACACATAGAATACAACATGACACAGAACTTTGGTTTACATAGTCAGATCTATAGGAACACTGTTAAAACTTAAAATTGAAAATATGTGTATATGGACAGAAAGTTTTTGTTACTTTGTGCACCTTTTGGCTCCCAAGGATAAACCAAAAAAAAAAGTACGAAATTTAGAGCATGTTTTAGCAAAGAACTTGCATTCTTCACTGACCAAAAATCTTTTGAGTTCGATAGCCTTGACTGAAACTCTAAACATTTGGTAACTGGCTATAACGTCAGTTATTCCCTATCAGTCAGTCTCTCTCTCTCTCTGTCTCTCTCTCTCTCTCTCTCTATATATATATATATATATATATATATATATATATATATATATATATATATATATATATATATATATATATATATATATATATATATATATACACTGGGTGGTCCTACGGGAGGTCCCACAATCGATTGGGGGTAAACTAGAATCAACTAGGATCAGTGATTTTTTGAGCTTACCTCGATAGTGTTATAAAAAAAGGGGGTTCCAAATTGAAAATCGCGAGATTTTTGCAACTTCTCATTGCAAATATCAAGATTTTTTTTGGACACTCTGCATATTCTATCGTTAGTCTCGATGTGGAAATAGATGAAGTGAAATATCTTTCAAGATAATTCTAAAAATCGTAACGAAATATGTTCTTATTATAAAAATATCGGTATCTTTAGGACTGGCCGTAAATGTCAAATTTTATCTTAAAGTCTAAATATATTCTGGACGGTTGATGATAGGTATAAAACATTATTTACAAAAAATGTTCAGAATTTATTGTAGAATTCGAAACTGCAATAAAATATAGGGCGTTCCGTTTAAAATAAGCGAATCCACATCTACTTCCGGTATAACCGGAAGTGTCGTCATCTTGAAAATATTTTTAGCCTGTGGCCCCAAGAACTTAAGTGTAATATCCAATTTTCAGGTTTTTCCTATTGATAGTTTTCCCTCAATCGATCGTGGGACCTCCCGGAGGGCCACCCTATATATATATATATATATATATATATATATATATATATATATATATATATATATATATATATATATAACTACATTATTTTTTACGTGGAAAATTGTATACTCTACAAGGAGACGTCTTAGAGGCAAAGTCGGAAGGAGACAAGGGCATACTCGTGGTTCAAGCTTACTAGCTCCCATCAGTGCGGTATGGTCAGGTGAAGTTCCGATTTTCACATGCTAGATGAAAGAACAAAAAGACGCGGAGCCACAACAGGTAACCATGGCATATTTGTAGCTTTGTATGGATATGGAAGATTTATTATAACTCCTTGGCTCCAGATGCGACACAGGTAATTTCTGTTGCCTCCGTGGAGATTTTTGTAGTTACCCTCGAAATGAGGGTCTTCCAAATGAAGCTGCATATGTTCAATGTTGCCTGTTATGACTCCGTGTGTTCTTTCCCTTAATCCAGCGTGTTCCCATCTTCACTTGGCTATATCGCACTGGTGATGGGCAATAAGCTTGAAACACGTGTACGTGGTTGTCTCCTTGCGCTTACCTCTTAACCCTTCATCTTGTATAGTATACAATTGGCTGCGTAAAAAAATCGTGTAGTTATTATAACTTCTGGGCTTCGGATGCCACGCAGGTGATTTTTGTTGCCTCCGTGGCGATTTTGGTTTTTGCTTTCGAATTGAGAGTCTTCCAAATGAAGCTGCAAATCTTCACTGGTTGCCTGTTGAGACTGTGTTTTTGTTCCTTCATTCAGCTTGTTCCTATCTTCACCTGACTATACCGTACTGATGAGTGATAATACGCTTGAAACACGTCTATTCGGTTGTCCTCATATATATATATATATATATATATATATATATATATATATATATATATATATATATATATATATATATATATATATATATATATATATATATATATATATATATATATATATTTATATATATATATATATATATATATATATATATATATATATATATATATATATATTGTATTGTGTAATTGTACAGCGTCTGGCTCGCTAAGGCTCGACGCTTTGACTTCTGTTTTTCAGCCATTTTCAAGAGGTTGAAGAAATTAATTCCAAGGCACCAATCAGTCTACTCTGTAGAGCGTGGATTAGGGTAGGTTAAATTGTTGTAATATGATCACATGGTTTCAATTTTCTTACTCCCCAAGTCTCATGGAGATCATCGTTAAGGTTTCAGTGTGCGTAACCCTAAACCTAGGATACATCTGATCGTTCATCCTAAGTCTTGTACTACGCTATAAATAATACAGGCCCCGTAATTGAACTACAACAAATCAAACTACCCTTATACGCACCACTCTCGGATGTCGGTAGATTAAACGCCTTAGAGTTCATTTCCTACCCTATTCTCTTAAGCTGTTGAAAATCGCTCCAAGACGTGAGTCAAAATGTCGAGTTTTAATAAATTCCGGGCCATTTTATTGGAAAACTAAGTTATATATATATATATATATATATATATATATATATATATATATATATATATATATATATATATATATATATATAATTACCCACATAGCTTTTAGAAAAATAGCTTGTACAAGATGTAATAAAACAGTGATTTAAAATTAACAAGTTAATAGAATTTTCTCCAATGACATTTCCATCAACACACATAATATTCTTCTAGTCTTCTATAACAAGCTATTTCCAAAATTTTTAAGGCTTTAAGGAATCACATAACATCTATTATTCCCTGCATTAGAACTGACCCTGTTTCACGCACAGCTTTGTTTGGAACATGACTTTGTGGACAGCTAAACACGTAAAGTAGCTCTGTTTGAATAAAACAATAAATGTCACTTTGACTAATATCCTGTTGATACCTTTCGTATGAAAATAGAATGGAGGCAAAAAAAACCTATAAATATTAATATAAAAATAAATTTATAGCACCTCATTTTGAAATTGGCTAAAAATACTTGTTTAAATAACTGCACACCTTGTCATTCTTCTCTGATTATACTTTTATAATTTAAAACTATAAAATTTATACGCCTCTCCAAAAAGCTATATAAAATTTAATTGGTCAAATATAATAAATGCCACCTTTTCTTTTATTGCTGTTTGCTTTATCGGCAACAAAAAATAATAATATGAGGTTTAAAATATTTACAATCAAGCCCCGATCGTTATGTAATAAATTTTCATAACAATACCTGAATATAAATAATCTATAAATATAAAAATAAACCTTACCTAATTATTGCTTCTATTTTATCCACAGATATAAACAACACACGGATCGAACTACACAATTAAAAAACTAACACAAGAATGTCATTCTCATATGAACGTCACTTTTCTGAACTTTTAGCAGAACCGTCACACTCTGGAGATTAATTTCACAGCAGGACTGATCAAGTGTATGTGTTTTTGTCAGCAGGACTAACAGAGAGCGAGAGAGAAGAGAGATCAAGTAGGCAGGCGAGCGCTGAGTGTTGATGCTCAGTTGTTTTCGGTACACATTGGACTCCTGCGATTGTAGCAGGACGAAACGCGATGAGCGACTGAGCGCTTCTCTCGCTTCTCTCTGGTGTTGTGTGTTTGTAGATGGATCGAGACGCTCTGGAGCGTCGTCGGCCGCTTCATCGCAGGAAGGCATTGATCAGGCCGCTGCAGGAGAGTGCAGGTATCTTTCGGCTGCGCCTATAGCTCTGGATGCACCTGCAATACCCTAACCTGCCCGCTGTTATTTGGCGGTAACACCTTCAAGTTTAAAGTATCGAATTCCAGTTCCTGGGCTGTTAAGGAACCCTGGAATTTAGCTACAGAAAGTGGTTCAAATAGTTTTTTTTTTCGTTGACTAGAAGGACAGTAACGATGTCAATATAGACATAGCTGCATTCATCTTACATAGTCAGCCCAAAGTATTTTTGTATTGGAGATTACAACAAAAGTTTGGACGCAGCAAGTGCGTTATAGTATCAAGTTTTCATAAAAATCTTTCGAATTCGAAAAGTCCTCTAATAGCAAAAAAAATTGTATCTCCGAAAAGACCTAATTTAGTTTGGTGAAATTTTGTACGCATGTTGTCTTTTTATAGTTTTTTCTTACATACTAAAGTTGGATTCCATTCGTTGAGAGAAAATTTGTTTAATAAAATTTGAGAAAAGTTTACGAAAATGCGCTGCCAAAGCGCACTTGCTACATACGAACTATAACTACCAGTTATATAGAGAGGCCTGCAACATGTCTCCTTCTGTTTTGGGAAAATGTTTTTTCTCGGTCAAGAATTTATTAAATTTTCTTGATACCTTAAACTGCCAAATGCTGTATCATGAAATTGCACTTTTTAAAAAGAGTTTTGTTTACAGCACGATTGGACTTTGGCATTCCCTGCGATCAATGCAAATAATAAACGTAAATTCAATTTTAATAATTTTTGAAAAACGATTTATCAAACGTGGTATAAAAGTTTGCTTTGGACTCACACTTTTGATATTTTTATAAAAATCTATGGCTGGCATACAGGTGTCACACAAGTCGTGGCGCAAGCCGCATAATTACTAAAATATCTTGAAGAACACAGTCTAATCCACGACAGGCAGTATGGTTTCCGTCAGCGCAGATCAACTGCTGACCTCCTTTCCTTTGTCACCCATTCTTGGAACAAGTATACGGAACTACACGGTGAATCCCAGATTGTCGCTCTAGACATATTCAAAGCATTCGACCAGGTCTGGTACGTAGCACTGCTTAATAAACTTCCCGCCTATGGCGTACCACCACTCTGTACCTGGACAGCAAACTTCCTCTCCAACCAGAGCATTTCAGTTGCCGTGGATGGCCATTCCTCTAAACTATATCCAATTAATGCAGGAGTTCCTCAAGGTTCAGCTTTAGCCCCTACTTTGCTTCTTCTCCACATCAATGACCTCATCTCTAGCACATCCAACCCAGTTCACAGTTACGCGGACAACAACACCCTCCACTCAAATATACAATATTCTAAGCCTGTCTCTTTGGCCCAATTAGATGAGGATCGCAGACTCATGGAGGGTTCTGTCTCCGCGGATCTCCAAAAAATATTAGACTGGGGAAGTAGAAATCTTGTACAACTCAACCCCACCAAATCTCAGTCTTGCTTTCTTTCTCATAAAAGATACACCAGCCCTAGACCCATCATAATGGACAACCAAGTTATTTAAAGTAATGAGTTATTTTCACTTGTTGGCATTTCTGTGGATCGAAATCTCAATTGGCACCAACATGTCACGTCAATTGCAGAAGCGGCTGCTAAGAAATTAGGTTTCCTATACCGGGCTCGCAAATACTTTTCACCAGCAAATCTTCATACCTTATATACTTCGCAAATAAGTCCAAACCTCGAATACTGCTCTCACATCTGGGGTGCTGCTGCCGCTTCTACACTCGCTCTCCTCGACTCCATTCAGAAGAGAGCTATACGTCTCATTGGTGACCCTACCCTCACCCAAAGGCTGGCAGCCCTTGCTAACCGACGTGCCGTTGGTGACCTGTCTCTCTCTCTCTCTCTCTCTATCTCTCTCTCTCTCCCTCTCTCTCTTATAGATATCTGCACGGGCACTGCTCTGAGGAACTTTCTTCCATAGTTCCTCCACCTGCTGCCCCGAACAGATCTACCAGGGTAACAGAGCGAATGCACCCTTTTACTGTCCAGGTCACCAGACATAGAACATCTTGTTACGCCTGCTCTTTTGTACCGAGGACTTCCAAGTTCTTGCCGGCATATGTTTTTCCTTCTCCTCCGAACCACCAAACCTTCAAGTCCGGAATTGACGAGTCGCCTCTTCCCTCCTTGTCGACACCCACGGTATGATAGTATTTAGGCTGTGAGCCCTCGTGGTGTGTTGTTGAAATAAAAAAAATTAAAAATGTAACACATGCCATATGATGGCGCCTTTACATTTTTTTTAATTCTAAAACTCAGTTTCCTATTAACTTAGAACACTCCATTTTCGAATCTTATAAAGATTAAGTATAGGCAATATGTATACCAAATATCACCAAACCAACTTTATTATTTTCAAATGTACAACTCTTAAATTTAATTTGATGAAAGTTACCTACCATAACGTACTTGCTGCCTCTAGACATTTTTGTATAGAAAATTTAGGCACGCAGACTAGTTAGTCTCATAGGAATCTTACTGATTTTCACCTGTCTGCTCCATTAGAGGATTTATAGTACGAGGAGGTATGACCACCTCAAGCCACCAGGCTGAGAGAATCCTCATGAGATACGTCGTTGCCTTTGCTGACAGGAGAAAGCACAAGAGACTCAATACGGTCTGATTGCTGTAGCTATGCGAACTACCCTAACGCCAGTTATGAAACAAACTACGGAATAAAAAACCTATGTGGCAAGTTGAATAATATTGGTGGACCACGAATATTATATTGGTGGAAAAAATATATTTTGTGCATTTCCATCTGACTTATTTATTATTACGAAGTTGACAATACGCGACTGTACATTTGATTTACGTAATCTCTTCTACACAGTTGTCTATATTTTATATGTATTTAATATTATTCGATTATATAGTTTGCAAATGGTGCTAAATTAAAATACGATTCCGTGCCACAACAAGAAAATTTCTAACTTTATTTTTCATCATGTTATCGCTTACAAATATTATAATAATAAACATCTACCACATATGCATATATTATCCATGATATTTTATACAAGAGCACCTAACTTGAGATAACCTTATGTCCTTTTTAGGGAATTTTTATTAAGAAAATGCACTAATAGAGAGGTAACAAGATTTTCGGAAAGTTCCTTCAAGTGAGCAAGAATATGGCCGCTGGAACCCACATCCAATATCCGTTTGAAAGTTTATATGGTTATATATATATATATATATATATATATATATATATATATATATATATATATATATATATATATATATATATATATAGAGTGTGTCCACGGATTGAGTATGGGTAAGGTATAAGTGACAAAAAAAAATTCGTATTAGATTATGATATTCTGGGAATCGCTTCTACTTTGTCTTAAACTGAGGTGTTGAGAAAATGAACAAAATCAATTAATATACAGGCTGGTTTATAACTGATGTGATGAAATATAGTAAGAGTAAACTACCTTCGTTCATGAAGATACCGCAAAAAGTTATTAACATAAATTGTTTAGAATTAAAATGTATGATAGGCTCTCAATTTTCAAACAGATCAGTCTACTATGAATTTTGTTTAGCTGCGACTTTATTTAAATGACGTTCGACGGCCTCTGTGATTAGTTGTACTTTAAAAAATACTTAAAACTGTATTAAAAAAAGTCTTTACCATAATTAAACTTGGAGTAGGTTTGCTTTCATCTCAACCAATGAAAAAAGTAAAGTAAACGCACAATTGGACATTTGAAGCAATAATTGGCGAGTTGTATGGCTACTTGAGCTCTGCCTTGTTGTTCGTTTCCCGGGATACCACTTATTTGGAAAATTGAAACGTCAATTTTATTTGTCACGTACGGCAAGCTTCTGTATTTAAAAATGTTAACAACAGAACAAAAAGTGTTTATTGTGCAGTGCTATGGTTTGGGTGAAAAACATTCTTATCAGGGAGTGATAAGAAAATTCCTTGAACGCTGGCCAAATTATTCGGTTTCCGCTGCTGGTGTAAAAAAAGTTGTTACAAAATTTATGCGTACTGGGAGTGTTTCAAATGTTAAGAAGACAAAATCCGACCTAAATGAAGAAGACAATCCTGCAGCTGCATTATCCATGGAGTCTGTTAGGCGTTTTCCGAAATTATCATTAAGAAGAAGGGTATTAGAAATTGGCAATATTAGCAAATCGCATTTGCAACAAATTTATCGTACCAACAAGGTGAAACATTTCAAAGCAAAACTTATACACACTTTGGAACAAAATGACGAGTCAAAACGATTAGATTTTTGTTTATGGTACGGCGAGCAATATCTACAAAATCACAGTTTTGGCAGAAGTATTATTTTTTTTGGGACGAATCCACTTTCACCACAAATGGGGTGGTAAATTCCCAAAATGCACGGCATTGATCTATGGAGATTCCAAATTATAGAGTTAATTGCAGAAGACAATGCCATAAAAAAGTAAATGTGTGGTGTGCTGTTTCTTGCGCTGGGATAATTGGGCCATATTTTTTTGAGCGGAATATGAACTAGTACAGTTATCTGGAAATGCTGGAAAATATTCTTCAAGACCCTTTGCATAACATGTCACTAGAAGATAGACAAACAGCATACATTCAGCATGACGGCCACCCAGCACATGCAACAGGAATTGTTCGAGAATGGTTAGGTCGCGAATCTCCTGGGCGGTGGATTGGTCGATATGGGCCAATACCTTGGCCTCCCAGAAGTCCTGATCTTACCTTAATGGACTTTTATTTGTGGGGCTATCTCAAACAGAAAGGCTACGCGGCTCCATTAAACAACGATCTTGATTTGTTGAAATTGAGGTTGAGAGAGGCAATGCCTACAAATCATTTACTAAACGGGCTGAGTTATGTGTATCGGTTGGTGGCAGCACATTTGAATAATTTCTTTATTTTTCGTTGTTCGTTTTGATTTTTGTTAGCTATAAGCGTTCTGTATTTTACTAATAAATTATTATTTAACATTGCATGGTTACTTACTTTGCGTACCTGCGTTCAGAAAACCACAGGTAAAAAGCTCCATGTTGGTAGGGAAAAATAATTTAATTGAAAATTCAAAGTAGGCTGATCTGGCTGAAAATTGAGAGCCTGTCATAAATTTTAATACTTAACAAATTTTGTTAATAACTTTTTGCGGTATTTTTATAAACGAAGGTAGTTTACTCTTAACACATTTAATTTAATCAGTTATAAACCAGCCTGTATATTAATTGATTTTGTTCATTTCCTCAACATCTTAGTTTAAGACAAAACAGGAGCGAACACAAGCGATTCCAAGAATATTATAATCTAATTCAAAAATTTTTTGTCATTTATACCTTACCCACACTCAATCCGTAGACACACTATATATATATATATATATATATATATATATATATATATATATATATATATATATATATATATATATGTATGTTATATATATATATATATATATATATATATATATATATATATATATATATATATATATATATATATATATATATATCCCATTGATAATTCAAAAAAGACTTCACTGATTTGGACCAAATTTGGGAGTCACCCTTATTTTGTTAATGGATCTTAACGACCAATTGTTCTTCACCCGACTTAAGTATTTTCGATTTTTATTTTTGGAGATTTGTGATGAGTACAGTTTATGCGACACCAGTACAAACTCGAAAGAAACTATAAGAACGAATTGTGAGAGCGTCAAGAGTTTTGTTTAGAGCAAGACAATATTCACTGCGACGAACAGCTTTGTATATAGAAGTAAATGGGGCACAACCTGAGCATCTGCTTTAGTGTTTTATAATGTCTTAATTTAATAAATGCTCTTTTCCATTTCTGTTCAATATTTTATATTAAGCTATTGTAAGGACAAACTTAAGTAAAAACATATTATTCTCTTTTACCAAATAAAATTATCTGCAATTTATTGTTTGGCAAGTTAAAGTGGTGTTCACAACTTTTGCTGTATCCATAGTAACATAACCTTTCAGTTTAAAAATCTAAATTAGTACTTGTGCGTCTTTAGTGAACAAACAGTGTTAACTTTATTTTTCTCGAAAGTTGTACACTCTGTGGAATTTTTACCAGTATAGCTTGTTTTTGTATTCGTTTTTGAACTTTTTTAAACCCTTGTAAGAGTTCAGAAATTTTGACTTTTAACATACTTTTTTTTCTAAATTTTAACCCTCAGAGTGCCTCCAGGCGCACCACTAGTTCATATAATTAATCGGATTTTGCGTTTCTCTTTATATGCTGTTAATATTAACTCGTGTACAAATACTAAGTGAGTGGTGGAAGTGCCGCCATCTAGTTGCGGAACCAAGTAGTATGTTGTCACGCGAGCTCCAAATAACGCAAAGTGTTTAAAAAGTAGAGACTGTATGCAACTAATTAACAATTTAGAAAATTTTTAGCCCTGGCCCCTTTCTACCCCAATCTAGGGACAAAGTATGTAAGGCTAGATGCATTCTCGCAACAATTAGAACCGTAGTTAGTTGTATACAGTCTCTATTTTTTAAACACTTTGTGTTATTTGGAGCTGGCGTGACAACATACTACTTGGTTCCACAACTAGGTGGCGGCACTTCCACCACTCACTTAGTATTGAAAGGTTGGCTACTATAGTTGTATTACTTTATAGGTGCATTTTTGCTACAATTAGTATGCGGTATTGAAGAGCTCTAATGAGAGCGAAACCGGTCTACGGTTCTAATTCTTGCGAGAATGCATCTAGCCTTACATCGTGTACAAATTTTAAAAATCTTATCTTTAGCCGTCTTAAAGATAATTAAGGAAAATCGCTTTAAGCGTAACAACTTTAACACCATGTATCTCAGTATCACAACCTTAAAATGAAAAATGTTATACGAACTATCCCCACTATTTGTTTAAGTGCAACTCACCCCCTACGTTTTTTGAGTATATACAAGACACCTGTAGAAGTTCCTCTCTCAAAAGCATAGCATACAGCAAGTAAAACTCTCCAAATGGTTGCAGAAAAAAGTATATTGGGACTTGGGATCAATTTTTTGTATACAGTCATCATACAATTTACATTTGATGACGTAATACTTCAAGTGATGCATCTCACTGCAGTTGCATTAATGAAACAAGTTTCAAGTTCAAGTCACAATAAGATGATTATACAATGTTGGACACGTTAGTCCTTGCATAAATAATGTAATGATATTACATGATCATGCAGTCATTTGCAATGTCTTCCTCATTCAGTGACCTCTCTCTCGATAAAATAAACGATAACACGTTTTGAAATAAACAGCACATTCTTGGGTATGGATAATTGTAGATTAGGTTTTCCCAACCATCATCAACAGTGATCTACCGATTTTAATTTATTACAATAATAATAACAATAACAAATAACCATACTTTTTGAATTAAGTAATAACAATTGCAATGCCCGCTTGAGCGTAGGTAGAGCCAGTTACAGCGAGTACAAAAAAAAACTGTCTTGAAGAACAAAACAGTAAAATTGAATGCACAAACTAAGATATATTCAAACAATACTTGTCGAGGGTTTAAGCAAAACAATTGACCACCTGAAAATAACCCAATAACAAATAAAAGTCTGGGCGGAGCAGGTGCGTTATGGAAGTGAATTTTCGGAAAAATGCTTTTATTATCAAATATTTCTCTCTAATGAAAACATGCATCAGTCTGTTTACCGGTATAGCCTATATAGTAGAAACAATGTACATGTTTTATCAAAATTACTTATTGTTTGAAAATGTACAAAAATGTACATAAAATAATCTTAGAATGTTGGTTTCCTAGCCAACTAACCTCAGGTTAATATCAAATTGACTTATTGAATTTTGAAGCATTTAATGAAAATTTGCTATCAAAACAACTTATTACGTCTCGATTTTTTTCCTTCCAAACAAGCATAATATTTCGAAAAAAGGAAAAAAATTAAATAATATAAGGGTGTTCGAAAAAAACAATTGTAGGGATCACCAACGACTTATGGACCAGCCTGTTATTGTCAAAATATTTTTAAGATGCAGCTTAAGACACTCTATAATTAACGTATACAATTTTTTGTCATATCTGGTATACTAACAATTATATTGAGCTTTACCGTAGAAATGCGTCACCCTGTACATATGTAAACAGATAAAAAGTGAAGGTAAACGCGGATATGGATTCTAGGGGGCCTCGTTTAATGAAATATTTTTAAAATTCAAAAGTCACCGGCTTTTCTTTAACGAATTTTTTCTGCGAAAATTAGATAAAAATTATAGACCGTTAAACCACAAACTTAACTAAACCTATAGCCAAACCATCACCTTGACGAAACCCACAGCCAATGTTTCAGGGAAGGGGTCTATTTGAAATGCATTTTCTCTAAACATTTTAGTAAAATGAAGGACAATGAAGCTGAAACTTAAGGGCTTGCAGAACACTCCTCTTGCGACAATTTCTTTACATAATCCGATTTGTTTCTGGTGCTTTGCCCAAATGTTGACAATTTTGACGTCTTTGATATTTTTAGGAAAACTCCATATTTTTTTCTATAACTGCCCATATCTTTTATGTCTTTAAACATACAGACTTAATTTTGGTGCAAATTTGGTTGCCCCTACTTTGTTATTTCCAGAGATATAAGTTTTTTACGAAAGAAAACATAAAATTTTAGTGCAAAACCTGGGCTTATTTTCCTGGCTAACGAACTTATCCAAGCCACTTGCAGAAGGAAGCGACTAAACAAAGTTGGTCAAAATCTGCCCATTATTTTTTGAGTTATCGGTGTGATACATATACATACATACATACATATATATATATATATATATATATATATATATATATATATATATATATATATATATATATATATATATCTGTGTGTGTGTGTGTGTGTGTGTGTGTGTGTACAAATCGAAACTCTCATTTAAAGAATATTTTTCACATTAAAGACCGCGGAAATCTTTCTGAACATATATATATATATATATATATATATATATATATATATATATATATATATATATATATATATATATATATATATATATATTCCCTTTGCAAGTGGCTTGGATAGGCTCGTTATCCAGGAAAATCGTCCCAGGTTTTCCCGGCAAATTTTTTGTTTCCTTTCAAAAAATGTATATCTCCGGAAATAACAAAATAAAGACAACCAAATTTGGTAGGCGTTTTTTTAAATATTTCAACAACACACCACGAGGTCTCACACCCTTTCTATCGTTCCGTGGGTGTCGACAAGGAGGAAAGAGGCAACTTGTTAATTCTGGACTTGAAGGTTTGGAGGTTCGGAGAAGAAAAATCATGTGCCGGCAAGGAATTCCACAACTTGGAAATCGTCGGGACAAAAGAGGGGGCATAACAAGATGTTCTGTGTCTGGTAACCTGGACAGTAAAATGGTGCATTCGCTATGTTCCCCTGGTAGATCTGTTTGGGGTAGCAGATGGAGAAACTAGGGAACAAAGCTCCTCTGAGCAGTGCCCGTGCAGCTATCTATAAAAGAGAGAGAGAGAGAGGTCACCAACGGCACATCGACGGGCAAGGTATGGCAGACTTTGGGTGAGGGTAGATTCACCGATGAGACGTAATGGAGTTCAGAATAGCGAGTGTAGAAGCGGCAGCGGCACCCCAGATGTGGGGGCAGTATTCGAGGTTTGGCATTATTTGTGAAGTATATAAGGTATAGAGATTAGCTGGTGAAAAGTATTTGCGAGCCCGGAAGGGAAAACCGTATTTCTTAGCAGCCCCTTCTGCAATTGATGTGACATGTTAGTGCCAATTGAGATTTCGATCCACAAAAATGCCAACAAGTGAAAAGGACTCATTACTTTAAATAACTTGGTTGTGCATTTTGATGGGCCTAGGGCTGGTGTATCTCTTATGAGAAGGAAAGCAAGACTGATATTTCTCCAAATGAGTGCAAACTAGGCCCCCTAGAATCCGTGTTCAGGCTTGGTTTTCATTTTTATCTGTTAACATGTATACAGGGTGACGCATTTCTCTTGTAAAGCTAAGTATAATTGTTATTTTACAAGATACAAGAAAAATTGTATACGTTACCTATAAGGTGTCTTGAGCTGCATCTTATGAAATTATTTCGACAATCACAGGATGGCCCATAAGTCGTCGGTGATACCTACAATTTCTTTTTAACATTCCTCATTGCATTTTTACCTTTTTCATCAAATATGGTGCATGTTTGTAAAAAAATCTAGACGCAGTAAGTGCGTTTTAATAGCGGATCTTCATTAAATGCTTCGAATTTGAATAACTCAATTTGCTATTAACCTAACGTTCGCTGGCTGGGAAGCCAGTTTTTTCGGAAACGTTGTAAGTTTATTTTCGGCAGATTTTTGTACATTTTCAAACAATAAGTTAGTTTGATAAAATATGGTACATTGTTTCTACTATATATGTTATACCAGTGACCAAATTGATGCCTGCTTGGAATAAAGAGACATGTTTGCTATTAAAATTTTTTTATGAAAATTCACTTCTCACTCACATTCTGAAAAAGTATTAGAGTAAGAAAAAAATGTTAGACACATTATTGATTAAGAATGAAATAAGGAATCCAAATTTTGAAGAAAATACAGAGCGTGCTATTAAAAAAATAAGTTAATGTCAAAATGTACAGTTTTTACTGTACTATATATCTAATTAGGCTTAGTGAAAGCAGCTTTGGTGAATTTGCAGTTTAAGTCATGAACGATTTTCGAAACATCGACTGCTGATAGATAAAGTTTGGTGTCTTCCATGCACGCTGACACTAATGTTACCTTTTGTTCTCTCTCATTTCCCGAGTTATTCGCATTTAAAACTGCTTACACATTACACAGTTTTTTAACAATTTCCCAGTACGGTCCTGTCACGTGGCGTCTCCTTCCCTTCTAAACATTACATTTGACATAACGTTTACATTGTGTTTGGGAATCCCTGGAATATTCTAGAAATATTGTCATTATAACTGACAGTTTACACATCGCTTTCAGTACGGCGCTAGTACCAGTACCCGTTGGACGCTTTCTTATACATTCGTGTATTACGAACGTTTTTTCTGAAATTGTGTGTTGTTTACCTTGTTATCTTAATGACCAGTGGTGTTGTAGGGTTTATAAGGTGCACGTGTGGCCCTTTTCTTAGTCGGTGACGTGTTATTTGTTTCATATGTTGTTTTTGTGGCGAGGATATTGCCATGTCGGAGGCCGTCAAATTACAAGGTCAAGTCAGGTTGCTTACACAAGGGCCGGACCTACATCATTTGCTTTAGATGTTAAGGTAAGTTTCTGTAAATTTGTTGTTCTTTTGTATACATTTAGATCGTTTCGCGGTATTTGCTATGGGATGTTCGGTGATGTTTAAGTATACGAGTCCCATCCATACATCGCGAGAGCGGCATTGCCGGACGGTGCTTATTACTCTAGGGGCCTGCCTAAACTTACCTGACCTGACCTGCCCTGTAGGTCAGGAAGGTCAGGTCAAGCAGGCCCCTACAGCAATAAGCACTGTCCGGCAATGTCGCTCTCGCAATGCATGAAATGACGGGACCCGTCTACTTAAGGGCTTAAGGGTCGCCCTTTTCTCGAGGGGGGGGGGGCTTCGCCGTAGGGGTTTTTCTTTCCCCCTCGCGTGCGTACAATCACCCCCGTTGCATAAACCACAAGAAAAATGTCTTGTTCATACCCCCTAAGGAAGTTACAGGACCTGGCATGAAGAGAGGTGATGTGCAGGGTAGGTAGTGTTTAGGGGGGATATGGCGTCAGGATTCGAAAAAGACAGATTTCAAGCAGTTTCCTTCGCATTTTCTGCTCATATTTCCTTTTACTACCTACCCCGCCCAGCACCCCTCTTCACTCCTGGTCACCTAACTTCCTTGGGGGGTGAGAACAAGGAATTTTTCTTGTGAGTTGTGTATCTAGGAGGGGTTCTGTACGTTTCAGAAAAAAATATATTTGAAAAGCGTTCGGGAATTAAACTGCAAATTTACCGCAGATTTTTTCAATAACAGATTTCAGCTTAATACGTTTTTTGTAGCATGTACAGGGGTTGTGATATGTACAGTCTAAATAGATCTGAAACAGCCTGCATTTTAAATAAAGCTCATCACATAGTTACTTGCAGTTCTATGTTGAGATTTCAGTTTTTTTTAAACAATAAGCCACACAGCTCGATCACATGCAGACAAGAAATTGCATGCTACCCAGAGAACCAGTAAATCCGAAATTATTGTCTGCTATTGTGTCTGGGAATTTAGTATCGATGTAAAACAAAGGGATTAATTCGGTTAACGATGCAGAAATTTAGTACCCGATAACATCGATATTCCTTACACTGTTCTCAAGGCCCCTTTGTCTGCTCACACTTCGGTAATTAAATTATCGTTTATGTTCGTTGTTCTGATTATCCAGAAGACTTTATAAACACTTCCTATATTATCACGATGCATACCAAAACACATTAAATGCGTTTTATTAGCTAAAAGTTTCGGAAGATGCACCAGAACTTCACAAGCGGCTTTTAGGGGGATTAGTTTATTAATATGCGACGGTGCGTTGTAGCGAATTTTAAAGATAAGGTGTCCTTTAGAGGCAGAAATTTCGCTTTTATAATGTAGACTAATCATAAAGCATGCACTTCATGGGATTAATTTTTATTAGTTTTATCTAGGAGACTTCTCTCCTAAAATTACTATTAGCGAGTTTTGTAGAAAAAATTGCTAATGAGGAAATCCCGACCCTAGAACGGATATTCGGAGTAACTTTAAATTTTCATATTTTTATTCAATATTATCACACAACCACACACATACATATACATATATATATATATATATATATATATATATATATATATATATATATATATATATATATATATATATATATATATATATATATATATATATATATATATATATATATATATATGATTCAATGGTCCTAACTTTACGTTTTGTAGTGCAGTTTTTATGCCCTCTGATTTGGTGTCAATTGATATGATTTTGCTCCTCCTAATGTCGGTGTAATTTGTGTATATTTTAATTTTATGTAGATATTTATGTAATTTTTGTGTTTAAGTGTTGTATTTGTAAAGTTTTAGACACAAATATTTGTATACTTAGTATTATAAAGCATAAATTATGTGTTATATTTATGATATTCAAATTTTAAATTTCTGGGCGCCTTTAAATTTCCTTAATTATAAGATTTATATAGATTGTTTGATTATTGGATTTACTATATTATTTAGCTTAATTCGTAAACCAAAATCTGATACCTTTAGAACACTTATATAGGGTGGCGCATTGAAAACGAAACAGACCGATTTGCGTCCAGAGTAATTTTGTTTAAGAAGCGCTAAACCACCTCAATTTTACTATTGTGGGGGACATGTTTTGACATAAAACTCAACTTTGTCACATCAACCCCTTAAGGGTGGTTATAACAACCCTTATATTTTAATATTTTAAATAGGGAACATGGGTAGAGTGCTACAACATTTGAAATCTCTTTCTTTTCTGAATTCAGCACATTAATTTTTTTGGAAGTTTTATCAACTCCTTTTAAAATTATGCACAGTTGAAGATGTAAAAACGCATTTCACTCATTCCGATAAGAAATGGGCTGATAATCAATGTTTTGTTAGTTTGTAAACAAAAAATTGACAGAACATTTCTTATGGGAATGAGAGAAATGCGGTTTATTATTTCAGTTTAATTTCAGTTTATCGGTCTGTTTGATACTTGATAGTATTACCGAAAATTAATTTCACAATGGTGTATTCTGTAGAAGAAAAAGTTAAAATAATTACTCTTTTTTCAAAAACGATGACTGTGCCAACCGTACCGCAAATTTGTTTAATGAACAACATCCGAACAGACATGTTGAAAACGACCGAATAAGCCATCTGTTGTGCGCTATAAAATTACACACTTTCAGTTTGTAGTGGACTTTTGGCACAGCTTACTACCTAGTAATTTTCATCTTCGCGTCAGATTGATTTTTAATTAGATAATTTCGTTGTTGTTTACATGTTCTAACAAGACAATTATTATTATTATTATGGTTACTACTTCGGGTTGCTTAATAAGTGGACAAAATAATTGTGATACAGTGATTAATTCAGTGGATATTTTAAATTTATTTAAGAAACATTTCATTACTATAACGTATAACTAACTATGGGAAAACTTGGTAAGTAGTTAATAATAATAGTAAGTAGATTTCTTTATAATACATTTTCGGGGAAAAAATAGGCAAGCCCTTCATTTTTAGTGATTTTTTATTTTAAAAAATTCACTAATAAAGAGGTATCGATGGAGAGACTTTGCAAAACATTTTTCAAGTGAGCGCGAACTAGGATCCCTAGAACCCATATCCGGGGTCAGTTTCAATTTTTATATGTTTATATATATATATATATATATATATATATATATATATATATATATATATATATATATATATATATATATATATATATATATATATATATATATATATATATATATATATTAATTTCAACAACACACCACGAGGGCTTACAGCCTAAATACTATCGTACCGTGGGTGTTGACAAGGAGGAAAGAGGCAGCTGTTAATTCTGGACTTGAAGGTTTGGAGGTTCGTAGGAGCAGAAAAAACATGTGCCGGCAAGGAATTCCACAACTTGGAAGTCCTCGGGACAAAAGAGCGGGCATAACAAGAACATTTTTAGAAAATTGAGTTATTCAAATTTTAAGTTTTTTTTTGAAAAAAAAAATGATCCAAAATTTACAAAGTTATTTTAATGAAATTGGGTGGATATGTTTCCCTAGGTAAGGCCCTACTATACACCAAAATTCAACTTTCTAAGTTCCTAGAAACTTGAGTTATTCAAATTTGAAGCATTTAATAAAAATTTACTACCATAACCTAACTTTTTTTTACGCACCCCCAATGCATTAAGACACGAGCCGCTACTGCTATATCTTGTGCCAAAGTAAAATTAAACTAAATTTGGTTCTCCAGAAACCCTCATGCAGCCATGTTTGAAGAAAATATCTGGAAAACCAGGCAAATTATCGTGAAAAAATTAAAGACAATTTAATTCTTTGAAGTGCCATAAATCATTAAGGAGCGTATCTTTATCCAAGAAAGCCAGCACCCATCCATTATCGTACACCTGGAAATTACAATCCTAACAATAATTTCATTATCTAATGAGTAACCAAATGTCCGTTCTTTTTACATATATTAATTTGTCTAGAAACTTTGTTGTTTCTCTGGTGAACTAAAGTTAATTTTTATTTTACAAACATAAAAAGATAATACTGCGGTGTAAAACAAATGTATATAAAATTATATAGTAGGTAATGTAATACAGTATCAACACGGAAGCAGTATCGATTCGAGGCTAGATATTATAAAGCTTGCACACAATAGTAATGGTAACTCCTGATTGCATAGATATTGTAATAAAAGACTAATGTTTGTTTGAAACTTTATGGCAGGTTTATAATTACTGGATGATGGCTAATTAAAACTGTGTATTGATTGCTGCTGCTATATTTTCTAATTGAAGCTCGGATTAATAATTAATTTCAGCACTTCTATTTACTAAAACGCAGAATAATTACGGTAGTTTAATACTGAACAGACTTATTGCGCAGAAATCAATTTCAAGCAAAGAAAAATGCTTTCACTCTAAGTATATTAAGGAAATAAACAAAAAGATACGATTTATTAGCCTTTCTATATCTAGAGAAGAACCAAACACCTGAGCAATGTCAAAATTGTAGGATACGTTAATAGAGAAAGGATTTTGGAGACAGTTGTGTGTCTTGCATGAAAAAAAACATTGGGAAAAATGTTAGTTTTGATAAATAAGCATCTCTAAAGTGACAATTAGATGTCGTTACAGATCTAACCTAAATAAGTGTTCACATTTTTTGGTTATCCAGATTTGAAAACACGATTTTAAACGTTACCATGTCATTTGGTGTAGGAAACCTAGTAATATGTGTCTTTTTCAATACCATAGGCCCCAAAGTTTTATATTCTAAGTTCCAAAATTTCCAACAGTGACGAACCATGTAATCGGATTTGTTAATTTTGCCCCTAGTTTGCCCTTTTGTCCCCGTTTTCCATCTAACTTGGGTATTTTTAAACAAAAGTGATAAGAAATCAATTTTTAATAATAAAACAAAAGTTGTTTTGAGTTTTTATTTGAAAAATAACACAACTATTAGAGGCAACAAAATAGCTGATTTTGCAAAACAAAACAAAAAGTCTGAACGCAGAAAGTGCGTTATGGTAGTGAATTTTCAGAAAAATGTTATTAATAACAAATGTGTCTTTTTTTAAGGAAAGCAGGCATGAAATTTGGTTACCACTATAACCTATATAGTAGAAACAACTTACCATATTTCATCCAAATGGCTTTATTCAAAAATGTACAACAATTTTCCGAAAATAAACTTAAAATGTTCCCGAAAACCTGGTTCCTGGCCAATGAACGTTAGGTTAATAGCACATTGAGCAATTGAAATTTGAAACTTTAATGATAATTCGCTATCATAACGCACTTGCTGCGTCCAGTTACAATTTAAATCGGTTGCAGAAAAGAACAAGCACTTGTGAAGTCACGAGAAAAGTCTACGGCTGTATAAAGTATGGAACGGTTTCACTAAGTTAGGGCATTAACAAACAACCAGATGTGCTATTCAAATTAAATTAAGTCTTAAAAGTTTTCGTCTCGGCCTAATTGAAATTGTCATACAAAACCTTTCTAAAAAATTCATCGGAATTACACCATCTGATCGGCTAACGGTAAAATGCAATAAGACTAAAAAAATTTAAAAAAAAGTGAAGTCACTGACTGAGATTAGAACGCGTGTTATAGGAGTCCATTATTAAATCAACACCTGCCGCCTTTAGCTCTCGGCCATTCACGATACTAACAGGTATATACTCTAGTATATAACTTTTGTAACGTCTTGATTATTTGCAATATACAATTTTTGTTTAAAATTGATTTTTCGTATATTTTAACGAAATGAAGCAAAATGACGTCTGATACACTTGTTTGGGAGCTTCTTTGTCATTTAGAGCCGTATTTTTAACTCACAATGCGCTAATGCGTACATGTACGACTACCATCAATTTTGACTTTTCAACTTTTTTTAAAATCAGAGGCTTGTAATTTATTTGAACCTAGAGATCTGAATTTGAGTACGAAGGATACTCCTAATGACAGAAACCAGCATACCAAATTTGGGTACTATAGCTTATTAATTTTCAGAGATATGAATTTTTTTCAAAAGAAAACCCAAAATTTTCTCGGAAAACCTTGTCCCATTTTCCTGGCTAACGAACCTGTCCAAGCCATTTACAAAAGGAAGATACTCACCAACCTTGATCAAAATGGGTCCTTTATTTTTTGAGTTATCGGTATGAAACTTATATATATATATATATATATATATATATATATATATATATATATATATATATATATATATATATATATATATATATATATATATATATATATATATATATATATATATATATATTATAACATATAAAAATTGAAACTGACCCCGGATATGGATTTTAGGGGTCCTAATTTGAAGAAAATTTTTTAAAATTCAAAAGTCTAGATCTCCTCATTAATTAGTCATTTCTTTTTAAGAAAATTCTCTAAAAAAATGAACAAATTCTGTTTAGGAACAAAATTAATAACGTCAGTCATCTTCAACCCCTGATTAAGAACACACATCAGTCACATCATCGCAGTTAAATTGAATTATTGCGCTTTAAGAGGGCACATGTCAAATCTGCTATACACACTTACACACATGAACGTATAAAGGCCAATGTTACCCATTGATCTATCAATTTAGGTACTTAGGAACCTATATAATCCATGGGTCCAATATTCAGCTTACACAGTTTCCAACATAGGTAACTACATTAGACAGAAATGTTCAGTATGTGCCTTTTTTTTTGTATTTAGCTAAAAGTCCAAACGTAAACGTAGGCCCCTTTTCGCAGCAGTGTAAAATATACTAAGTGCAATAAAGGTTGTTGCAAAGTTACTCTATGTGGCTTATTTATAAGTTTGTTCCAAGGTGTAAAATATGAATGTCCTTGCTCACTTCTATCTCTGTTATTATTGGTCCTAGAACATTGGCCTTTATTGCTATGAAAAGAGTGTATCTCAATTAGTGGGGTACAATGTCTAACTCAATTTCGCAAAAATTTTACATTGGTCCTTCTTCATCCCAGCTAAAACAGCTTAGGTTATATAAAACTATATATATATATATATATATATATATATATATATATATATATATATATATATATATATATATATATATATATATATATATATATATATATATATATATATATATATATATATATATATATATCGTCAAGATCAAAATAAGCTATTGACTAGCTGAACCCCATGATGTAGGTAGGTTGCAATGAACAGGGACAAGAAAATTGTGTGTCATTTAAATATTTTTGAATTAAGAAAGTGCTACAGATATATTGAATTTTCAAACCTTGTTATAAGTTTCATGCAAACATTAAATTCACTTTACAAGACAAACAGAAATATTTTCAGCTTTGACCATCATAAAGTTAAAGAATAATTTTCTTGACTTTTCAATATATAGAATTCCTACTTTAGCAGACACAACTATGCCATCCGATTCATATCACCCCCTTTTACAAAGCTTCTTACACATTGAAATATCGTGCGTTTTTAGTAGCCATGTCTGAAACCAATTACACAAAAAATAAGAAATAGATGTAGAGTAAGAGAACGAAGACAAAGTTTAAACTGGTATGTTCAAATTTATGGTCAGATAATCATTGTGTTGAGAGGTCATAATCGGTATATTAGGTAGTCATAATCGTCTGAGGCTATCACTATATGAGGTGTATCTTATCGGCGTTTTAGGCCCTTTGTTAGTAGTTGTATCAGTGGTGGGGAGGCCAACGCCAAGCAAGTAGGCCACAATGGGCCCTTTTTGCCAACCCCAGCAACCCAGCAACCATGCTCTACTCTTTATCGGTTCCGTCGCCTCGACCTCGAGATAAAGGCCGTGACGGTCTTCAATTGAACGGTACTTACCTGATTCCTCTGCAGAGTCCTCGATTCGAACAATTCTGCTCGAAGACTCCCAAAAGCCTCGCATTCACACAGCTAGTGGTAGGACGTTTCTTTATCCTCGCCGCATTCCTGGCAAATGGGATCCCTCTCTACGCCTATCAATGTGAGGTGTCTTCTAAGGGCGCAGTGGCCTGTCAGCACCCCAAGGATGCGGCGAAGCGTAGGTCGACTACTTTCGAGTAGCCAGACAGCTTTATCTTTGTTCGGCCCCTCCACGAAGTCCCTCGCCTGCCTGCAGCCACCAACCGACCCCCAGTGCCTCTCCATTGCTTCCTCGGTCCACTTGTCTAATGTGACAGAGACTGTCTTCATACTTATGCCTATCGAAGGCTCCGGGCCACAGAACGGCCGCCGGGAACCGAGTCTTGCGAGATTATTCGCCACCTCATTCCCCGCTACGCCACAGTGTCCCGGAACCCACACCAGTTGCACTTCTTTTGTCCTGGCTAGTCCTCTGATGGCGTCCGCGCACTCCTGAACCAGTGTTGACCTGATTCTGACCGCGGAGGACCGCCTGGCTATCCGAGCAAATGTACACACATTTCTTGAGACTCTTTTTACATCCTGTCTATTGGCCACAGACAGGATAGCATACACTTCTGTTTCTAATGCCGTGGTATATGCGCCAAGAGCATAGCTCTCGCGCACCCACAGGCTCTCGATGTATATTCCTACCCCGGAGGATTGTTGGTCCTCCAGCCGCGATCCGTCGGTGAAACAGACCAGGCTTGCAGGCTGCAATGCAACCTCATTTTCCCTCCACTGATCCCTACTGGGGATCCTGAGGGTGTATGGCCTAGTCAACCTAATATCGTCCTCGGCATCCCGCACCTTTATGGCGGAAATCGGAATTTCCTGTTCCACCTCCTTGGCGACTCTTTCATGTCCCATTACTGCTCCCTCTCCGCACCAGTTTCCTAAGTCTCGCATTATAAGAGGCGACGCCATAGCCTTCCTTCTGATACAGATGGGACCTCTAGCGCGGCTGAGGGTGTTGTCCTTATAGCGCCTGTGATACCCAGGATTGCCAGCCTTTGGAGTTTGGCCAGCTTCCTGCTGGTAGTTTGGTTCACACCACACCACCAGACCAACGCCCCATAGAAGATTCTCGGCCTGACGGCCCTTTGTTAGTAAGTATGTCAAAATCGGAGTTCTGGGTGAGTTAGCTTATTAAAAACAATAATTTTAGAAAAACTTCTACCCAATCGATGAAATCCAGTCGCTTAAGAATACTTCCTTTCTAATATAAACCTTTATTTTATCCATATTACACATATATAATCGACACAGCTGATAGATCTTACAACCATCAGTTAGTAAAAGAACTTTTGATCGGTTAGCATATAACATTAATAAGTGACCAAAATAGATCCTATGCAGTTTTTTAATGACTTTAAATTGTGATGTTTTTCACCTCATTACTATATATATATATAGTATTATATAGATATATATATATATATATATATATAGTATATATATATATATATATATATTTTTATATTATAATATATATATATATATATATATATATATATATATATATATATATATATATATATATATATATATATATATATATATATATATATATATATATATATATATATATATATATATATATATATCTATATATATATATATATATATATATATATATATATATATATATATATATATATATATATATATATATATATATATATATATATATATATATATATATATATATATATATATATATATATATATATATATATATGTATATATATATATATATATATATATATATATATATATATATATATATATATATATATATATATATATATATATATATATATGTGTATAAATTAAAACTGACCCCGGCTATGTATTCTAGGGGCCTAGTTTGTACTCAGTTGATGAAATTTTAGCAAAATGCAAAAGTCCATATCTCCTCATTAGTGATTTTTTTCTATCAAAATTTACGAAAACCAACACTTACAAAACCGATTAAAGCTTGAACTTTATTTTGTAAGTTCACAACTATGTTCCCTGTATCAAGCTTCTAAACCACTACTGTCTACACAAACTATAAGTTAATAAATTAATAATTAAATTATGGCCAAATTATCTTCATCAATTGCATGCACTGCATTGCAAACTTTGGCCATATTTCATTTTAAGAAGGAAGTTGTAAGTTCCCTAAGCCGTAGCATTAATTAATTCTTCCAGTAATTAGAGAACTTCAGAGAGCAGGACGCGGTTCTCGAGCTCAAGCTAAACAGTACTTATATAACATTCCAAACAATTCTTGTTTTGGTAAAAAAACATCAGTATTGAAGTTTTAGATGGGCATTGAAAGCGCGTTTTTATTTATACTATAGAAAATGTAGGAAACGAAAAAAATTATCACAAAAATAACTATAAAACTCAGCCATTCATAGATATAGTACTAAGTATGTAATTGGTTGAGTATTACACATGGTTAGATTTTCACTAAAAAACTATATTTAGTCTGACTATAGTTTTGCTATTACCATAGCTTCATCAGAGACTACTGGATAAAATTGAGATGCAACAGAAACTTATATACAGAGCACATTCAAAAGTTGATCGTTATACGTATTTCTAAAAATAACATTAAGGTTAACATTAAGAAATACGTACAACAATGAGCTTTTTAATGTGCTGTGTATATAAATTTATGTTGTATCTGAATTTTATCCAGTAGTATCTGATGAAGCTATTGTAAAATCGAAACTACAGACAGTTATTTGAAATACTTAATGAAAGGCTTCCTCCAGACAGTAAAATTTATTGTTAAACAACCCTACGCGTTTTAGCTACCTAGTAGCCATCTTCAGGGGCAAATTTTCTAATTCTTGAAAATTAGATCCAAAAATATACACAAGTTGACAAGGTTGGAATTTTTATTTATTATACCAGTGGTTCAACAACAACAACGCACCCGAGTGTTCCGGAAAATCGATTCATGGTGTCATCCAATCAATATAAAACGGTAATTAAACCACAAGACGATGGTGGACGTCGGCCATTTATGAAAACTCAAGATAGATATCACACCGATAACTCAAAAACTAATAAACCGATTTTGATAAAATTTTGCATGTGCCTTTCTTTTGTAAGTGGTTTGAATAAGTTCGTTAGCCAGGAAAATCAAATCAGGTTTACCGGGAAAATTTTGCGTTTTCTTTCGAAAAAAAAAATTATCTCAAAAAATAGAAAAGCTATGGTGACCAAATTCGGTACGTAAGTTAACGATATTAAAAGGACAATATATACCAAAATTTATATTTCTATGTTAAAAGAAAAAAGTATTTCGTGCCAGATCATTTCTACGAAAATTCACCACCATAACGCACGTGCTGCGTCTAGACTTTTTTTAAACGCACACGCCGTATGTTATTGCATTTTTGCATTTTCCGTCGAAATATAATGCATGTTTGTAGGAAAATAAATTCGGGACGCAGCAGGTGCGTTATAGTAGCGAATTTTCATTAAATGCTTCAAATTTGAATAGCTCAATTATATTTATATTAACCTGTAAGGTTGACCAAGAAATCACTTTTTTCGGGAACACTTTAAGTTTACTTTCGGACATTTTTGTACATTTTCAAACAATAAAATTATTTTGATGAAACAAGGCACATTGTTTCTACTATATAGATTATACTGGTAACCAAATTTGGTGCCTGTTTTCTTAAAAAAACACACCACTTTGCTGTTAAAACATTTTTATAAAAAATTCACTACCATAACGCACTTGCTGCGTCCAGACTTTTTAGTGAATTTTCGTAGAAAAAATTCAATACTGGGGAAATCACGACTTTTGAATTTTGAAAAAATTTTGCAAATGAGCGCGAACTAGGACCACTAGAACCCATACCGGGGTCAGTTTCAATTTTTATATGTTTATATATATATATATATATATATATATATATATATATATATATATTCATTCGAAAAAAAATTATCTCAAAAAATATAAATGCTATAATAACCAAATTTGGTAGGTAGGTTTACGATATAAAAAGTAAACTATACGCCAAAATTTAGATGTATATGTTACAAGAAAAAAAAGTTATGATAAAATATTTTGTGTCAGATCATTTCTATGAAAATTCACTACCATAATGCACTTGCTGAGTCCAGACTTTTTATTTTCCGGACATGTTGTTTTGTAAAACTTGATCTATGGCAACCTATTATATACGATAATTAATATTTGTTCTGATCCTTTCATTAAAAACCATCTTAAGAAAAACATTATTATATTTTGTGTTGTACATTCTGTGTATATACAAATTATGAAATTGATTATTTTATTAGCTATTGGGCACGTAGAGACACGCGATCTATTTGACAAAAAGATCTATCAGGACGAACGTGCCTATTTCCGATTTAAAACGTGATTTATAGACAGGCATTTCCCTAACTTTTATAATTTGTTACCAGCTATAAATCAAGCTAGACTTGGATCGTGCTATCTAAATTTTATAGCGAATGTGGAAATTATTCGACGACAGTTTTCCTATTTTATTTATTTAACATTAATGGGTAAGCAGACTTCCTAGGTCGACGACACTATTAAGAAACAGATGGAATCATAAAACAAAATAGCTATAAAAGATCCTGCAGATTAGCGTTTCGCTAATAGCTGTTTTTGCTCAAATAAAGTATATTTAGTAGCATAGTATATTTTATTGATCCTCGTTTTGCAGCGGATTCCAAACACAAAAGAGATACTGGACACAGCAAGTGCGATATGGTAGTGAATTTTCATGGCAAATATGTTTTTTAAATAGAAGGCATGGAATTTGGCACAACCTACATATAGTAGATTCTTATTTCATCAAAATTACTTTAGTGTTTGCAAAGAAACAATCATTTTCCGAAAATAAACTTAAAATGTTCCCAAAAAAACTGGTCCGATTTTCTTGGGCAACGAACGTCTTCAAACTATTTACGCACATGCTAAGATTATCCACAAAAAGCTTTTTGACAAAAATTTAAAAAAAAATGCATGAAAGTTTGCAAACCATTTCTTTAACGAAAATTGCCACTTTCTTTACAAAAATTGGTTAAAGTAATATTACAGGAAATTTAGTTTTTTTTATGAAAATTTGCTAAACAGACCTGACGACCGTTTCACTAACAAGGTTAGCGTCATCAGAGGATGAAAAATTCCAACCACTTTCTACTAAAACACCACCTTTTATGCTGAGTCCTAGGTAAAGAACGATACCGAGAGGGAGATTAAATCGCAGGAAAATTTTCTCTGTATTGTATTTTAATTGCCGGATGAGGTTTTTGAACTTCCTTTATCACTTTACCTGACAGGTTTCGGAATGTTATCTGCTTGAAAGACAGAGCTCAAACAGAGGACTGCAAACCAGTCGCGGGGCTTGAAGGCACTTTTGTTGTTTATTGCCCTAGAAATATAAATACTTTTGTACGCATCTAGCTTCGCTTGCTGTCCAATATTTTTGATAAGTTTCAGATTTTCTTAATCAATGTGGTGGTTATTATTCAAAATATGTTGTGCCACGCATGACTTGTCTACATAACCGTATCTCAAATGTGCCAGATCTTTACGAAATCTAGTCTCAATTGTTCTCTTGGTCTGCCCAACGTACATGTATAATGTATTGTTTTTACACTGGGTTTTAATAGAAAAAAGTCTATGGAAGCAGCGCGTGGGGTGGCGAAACGTGCTCAAACCTAAAAATGTTGCTTTAATTTTTTTTATAAATGAAGAAGATTCCACGAAACCAAACCCAATAAAGTATAGCACTACTCTCCACGAAAAAATGAACTACGGGTATATATATATATATATATATATATATATATATATATATATATATATATATATATATATATATATATATATATATATATATATATATATATATATATATGAGACATACTTGGGTTTCGGGTTAAACCGCGTCCAGAATTTATGAAAACTCGACGTTTTGGCTCCTATTTTGGAACCATTTTCAAGAGGCAAAAAAATATATAATGACACTCTAAGGCCTCAATCTGCCTACTCTTTAGAGTGGTGGACAAAGGTGGTAAAGGAAATATGTAGGGACACTCTAAAGCCTTAATCTGCTTACTACTTAGAGTGGTGGACAAAGGTGGGTAAAGGAAATATGTAAGAACACTATAAGGCCTTAATCTTCCTTCTCCTTATAGTGGTGGACAAAAGTGGGTAAAGGAAATATGTAAGGACACTCTAAGGCCTCAATCTGCCTACTCTTTAGAGTGGTGGACAAAGGTGGTAAAGGAAATATGTAGGGACACTCTAAGGCCTTAATCTGCTTACTACTTAGAGTGGTGGACAAAGGTGGGTAAAGGAAATATGTAAGGACACTATAAGGCCTCAATCTTCCTACTCCTTATAGTGGTGGACAAAAGTGGGTAAAGGAAATATGTAAGGACACTCTAAGGCCTCAATCTGCCTACTCTTTAGAGTGGTGGACAAAGGTGGTAAAGGAAATATGTAGGGACACTCTAAGGCCTTAATCTGCTTACTACTTAGAGTGGTGGACAAAGGTGGGTAAAGGAAATATGTAAGGACACTATAAGGCCTCAATCTTCCTACTCCTTATAGTGGTGGACAAAAGTGGGTAAAGGAAATATGTAAGGACACTCTAAGGCCTCAATCTGCCTACTCTTTAGAGTGGTGGACAAAGGTGGGTAAAGGAAATATGTAAGGACACTCTAAGGCGCCAATATGCTTACTATTTAGAGCGGTGGGTTGGGTTGTTGTAGCTCGATTACGGGGCCTCCATCTGCCTACTCCCCAAATCTCGTCGGAACGCGAAGACCATCATCTCTCTTATTTAAACAATCGGGATGTTTTTCAATCTCGATTGCTTTGCGGATAATTCTCGTTTTGAAGTTGTAAACTGATGCTATTGTTTTGGCATTATCTAAGTCTATTTTATGCCCTGTATGAATATGCTGCATGGCCAGCGCCGATGAGGGGTCGTATTTTCTAACTGCGAGGGTGTGTTCATATATTTTATTATGGGTGCGTCTATTTGTTTGTCCTACATAAGTTCGGGAACAGTCGCAACAAGGAATTTCGTAAACTCTGTGGGATTCGTTTGGAATCGTATCCTTGAGAGTTTTCATCAGATTTGACAGCTTTTGCTCTGTTGTAAATACGGTTTCGATACTATGGGTTCTAAAAATTTCGCTGATTTTGTCGATGACATCTTTAATGTATGGTAAAAACGCTGTGTGTTGTTGTGTGGACTCTGTTTGTTCTTGTTGTGGTGTTGTGGTTTGTTGTTGTGCGTTTATTATATGTATTGATTTTGGTATAATTTTTTTTCTTTTCATATTTCTACAGGTGAGACCGTTTTTTTCTAGGAACATAAATGGTAAAGAAAACAGCAGTTATTATTATATATTGATGTCAAGAAGCATCTCAAATTTAAACATCCTGCCTCTATTTCCTGTAAGTATTTCTGAATCAACTATAGCAACCAAAATTTGAGGGTTATCATTAGTTCTGCTTGCACCTGGTTGTAACTAATTCACTTGATAATCAGCGTTCATATAGAGCCTCGGTGGTCCAGGGATAAGAACGCGTGCCTCTGAACCGAAGGATAACTGGGTTCGATTCCAGGTTACTCCTTTCACTTTTTCAGTGCATACTGTAGAATTAACATCAACCGAGGTTGCGGCATTGTGCTTGAGCAAGTTATCTGCACGTTCCTCCTTTGGGAGGGGGCATAAAACCGTCGATCCCGTGTCCATGCGATGTTGGGCACGTTAAAGATCCCGTCCCTTCTTACGGAAAGGCAGGCGTTCGGCAAATTTTCCAGGATAGTGAGGTGAAACTGCCCCCTGGCGTCTGTGATCGGCCATAGTCGCGGAAATAGGCCGAAGTTAAATAAATAAGCACACACACAAACACACACAATCAGCGTTCATAAAAAAATCTATTCATATAAAAAGTGGTTCAAATAGGTATAACTCTTATAAATATGGACCACGAGTGTGTCAAGCGCTAATTCAGAAACAAATTCAAAGCCTTATTATTGTTCACAAAAATTAGCTAAAAGGTATAAAATATACTCAGTGGCATTAATTTTTCATTATTTTAACATAACGCAAGGTCCACCACAAAAACAGTAAACTTAGTTTAGATGCTATTTTAATTCACAGAGCCCATTAATATAAAATCTATAATGAAACTTCGATATAATTATTACCAAGTGAACGCATTAAATCATACTATTTTACTGATGATAAGTATTGTTTTATGGCTGCGAAAGTGTTCTTGGTTCAGTCATATTAACACATTAATTACAATCCATAAATCAGAATCGCTAATAGTATGTTACACAAGGTCAGTAAAATACATTAACATTTATAAAAAAATGCTGTCTATGAAGGAATCCGTTGCGTCTAACAAAACAATTGCCGTCATAAATGTTTCCAGGACTCATGTATAAAACATAAGCTTTAAATCAGTCTCATTAACAAAAGTCTGGACGCAGCAAGTGCGTTATGGTAGTGAATTTACATAAAAATGCTTTTAATAGCAAATATGTGTGTTTTTTTAAAGAAAGCAGGCATCAAATTTGGTGACCAGTATAGCCTATATAGTAGAAACAATGTGCCATGTTTTATCAAAATAACTTTATTGTTTGAGAACGTACAAAAATTGTTGAAAGTAAACTTAAGGTATTCCCGAAAAAAACGTTTCTTGGCCTACCTTATAGGTTAGTAGCAAGTTGAGCTTTTCAAATATGAAGCATTTAATCAAAATTCGCTACCATAACGCACTTTCTGCGTCCAGAATTTCTTTTTTTACAAAAATGCATTATATTTCGATGGAAAATGCAAAAATGCAATAACATAAGGTGTGTTCGACTAAAAAAAAAAAGAAAAGTTGTATCATCATCGACTTATGGGCCAGCCTGTAATTGTAGACATAATATTTTAAGATGTAGCTCAAGACACCCTATAATTAATGTATACAATTTTTTTCAGATCTTATATAATAACAGGTATATTCAGCTTTGTTGATTTTTTACGAAAATTGGACAAAAATTATAAACCATTAAACGATAAACTCTATAGATAAGACTACTGCCAAGCATCAGAGAAAGGGTCTACTTGAAATGAATTTTCTGGAAACATTTTAGTAAAATGAAGGACAATGACGGCTGAAACTAAGACATCAGGGTTTGTAAAGCGTTCTTGTTGAGACATTTTCTTACCATAGCCCATATTAGATTCAAGTTCTTTGCCTAAATGTTGCCAATTTTTACGTTTTAAGTCGCGACTTTGACGTTTTGAGGAAAACCCTAATTTATTTTTCTTTAAATGCCTGTAACTTCTTTGTCTTTTGACCTAGAGAGCTGAATTTTGGTAGGTAATTTACCTATAGCAATATAAATCCGTGTATTAAACTTAGTTGCCATTACTTTGTTATTTCAGGAGCGCTCATTTTTTAAACTCAAAAGCCGGGATCTTCTCATTAGTGAATTTTTTTAAATAAAATTAACTAAAAATTCAGAGCGCAGAAAGTACGTTATGGTAGTAAATTTTTATGATTTTTTTTTAATTTGAGTGACTTAATTTGCTAAAAACCTAGAAAGTTCAATCTTATAATATAGTAAGGTCTTCACTGGGGTCACATGCCTACTGAATTTCGTCAAAATAACCTGGTTATTTTTTGTGATAAAATTTAACGTACTTTCTGCGCCCTGAATTTGATGCTTTGGCTGTCGGTTTAGTTAATCTGATGCTTTCGCTGTAGGTTTAGTGAAGTTTATGGTTTAGCGATCTATAATTTTTAGCTAAGTTTGCATGTTTATCAGAAAAAAATACGGACGCAGTAAGTGCGTTTTGGTAGCAAATTTTCATTAAATCCTTCAAATTTCAATAACTCAATTTGCTATTAACGTACGGTTTGTTGGGTAGGAAACCAAACTTTATGTTTATGTTCGGAAAATTTTGTACATTTTCAAACAATCTGTAATTTTGATAAAATATAGAACATTGTATCTACTACATAGGCTATACCCGTAATCAGATTGATGCGTGCTTGCCTTTGCTATTAAAAACATTTTTATGAAAATTCACTTCCATAACGCACTTGCTGTGTTTTTGTTTTATTCTGCACATATTTTTGTAGCTCTAAGTTACCCTCTTGCATTGCTATGGCGAGCACCTTTAACAGTCTTTGCAGGGTTATGTTATAAAATAAAATAAGTAATTTTCTGACGCCTGTCATTTGATAAATAAATAAAAATAATTAAATCTCCTGTCAAAGAAGTGCTGGTTGACTCATTTGTTGTCAGCATCATGTTCAACTTGCTTTGAAATATGTTCACAGGGTACTCTGTTTAGAGTTTCCTCTTTATGCATACTATCACTCGCATATGTAGATTTTGTGGATTTGTTTGTGGGTCTCCTGCCCGTGAGCACAGACCTTGCTCCACTGGGTAATATTGTGGTCTCCAATCTTCCCCT
The DNA here is from genome assembly GCA_964006375.1 of Tillus elongatus. NCBI lineage: Eukaryota > Metazoa > Arthropoda > Insecta > Coleoptera > Cleridae > Tillus > Tillus elongatus. Next base: position 24,993,716 of record OZ023266.1, on the reverse strand, counting down.
GGGAGCTCATCTGTAAAGCTGTACAATATTTGCCTAGCCCGTTAGCTCATATATTCTATAGCGAGTATTCTTTGAGTAAAGATAAGTCCAATTTGGAGAACCCAGTTCAGCACAATACAATATTCGGACCTGACGATAGTTTCGCTACCAAAGCGTCATCACATTCACAATAGGCCAAGGGCTACAGTGCTATCGGGGCGGCAAAGCCGCGGACGAGCCCTTAGGGAGAAAAAAAATAGTCATCACAGGGATGATGAATCTATGATGAGTATTCTTATCAGCTGAAATACCTACGAACCAACCAACGTGGAACTGTTTTGGGCGCGAGAAAATGCCTAGCAATTAACACCGTTTCGGTAATATTTAGTGAGGAAAAATTAGTATTATCAGCTTTATCATATATGTAGGTACAATCCGTGAAATCACGTAGTATGAGATTTTTTGGAATTATTATGTGGAGGTAATTTTTTCCAAGCTTATAGCTTCTGTCTTTTATTCTCAAAGCCAGTATCGCCAGTAGTTCTTTTTTAACCCGGCGTCCGACATGTGGGGTGTGACAAACCCAGAGAGAACTAAAATGTCCGACGATTACAAAAATACCGCGCTCACATGCATATCCCTCTCGTTAGCTTTCGGAAATTGTCGAGTCTCTTAGCGTGCGGAGCCATTTTGACAATAGTTTGCTGGAGTTTGTGTTAATGAACGATTCAGTTTACCTAGGCTTTGTCAAACCCCACGTGTCGGATTGTGTTACAAAATTCGAACATTTCTCAATTAAATTTCTATCGCAGTTTAAGAAAAATTTACTGATAATTGCAAAAATTCCTATTCGCCTGGTAGATATTTAACCATTGATGAGAAATTGGAAGCTTTTAGAGGCAGATGTCCATTTCGCCAGTACATACCGAATAAACCGGCTAAGTACGGCATTAAGGTTCAAGCTTTGGTAGATGCCCGAACGCATTATTTAGTAAACATGGAGGTTTATGTGGGTAAGCAACCTGATGGGCCCTTTGCTCTTAGTAATACTCCAACTGCAATAGTGGAACGACTCGTCAGTCCATATGATGGTAGTCACAAAAATATTACGTGTGACAATTGGTACACAAGTTACGATCTATTTGAAAAGCTCCGTACAAATCATCATCTGACTGGAGTCGGTACAATTAGAAGAAATAAAAGGGAAATCCTTCCGACATTTTTGAATGTTCGAAATCGACCAATAAAGTCAAGTGTTATTGGTTTTCAAGAAAATTTTACAATAGTATCGTACGTTCCAAGAAAGGGCAAGGTGGTTCTGCTGATGTCAACCCATCATCATGACGATTCCGTAGATGAATCCGAAGATAAGCTACCTGAAATAATTTCATTCTACAATCTAACGAAAGGAGGGGTAGATACAGTAGATGAATTTTCTGCAAACTATAATGTATCTCGCAATAGCCGACGATGGCCTCTAACACTATTTTTTCTATAATGAACACTGCCGGTATGAATTCCCATATAATTCATCGTGAAAATAAAAATAGATTAATTCAGAAAAGAAAAGATTTTCTCACAATGTTGGGGTTTGAATTGATAAATGATTATCAAAAAGCAAGAATGGCCAACTTTATAATAACTAGCGAAATAAGGACGGCTTTGCTCAAAACCAGAGGAGAACCCGAAGAACCTCCTACAAAGAAACAAAGACCGCGAAGATGTGATTTTTGTCCTCGTAATCGTGATTGCAAAACTAAATATGTTTGTGAGGCTTGCGAAAAAATGTTATGTTTAGAACACGCGCTTATGTACTGCGAAAATTGTAGTCACTTTGCAAATGCATAACTTTGGTTTTACATATTTTGATATAAGTTTTTTTATATATAGTACACTGCAATGTATTATTTACTTATATTCTATTGTTTCTGTTTATTTGATGGTATAGAACCATTGTATATAAAAGTTTTTTATAAACGTCTTTTTTTACTCCCTAAAACAGGATGATGTGAGCTTTTCTTTTTTAATTTTCTTCTTCTAAAGAAGTTTTTGTGTTGCTAATGAAGAAATGTGATATTTGTATTTAGTGTCATAAAAAATACATATCAAAAATTCAGTTAAAGGAAATTAAAAAAAATAATTGTGGGGTATGTGATACCCCACATGTCGGAAGATGTTAAAGATTTTCACATGTCAGACGCCGGGTTAATAAAGATCAGAGAAATACCATTGCAAAGTTTCTCGTTTGCAGTGTTTTTAAGACTGATTGTTTGGATGTATTAAAAATTTACATCTGGCCTAATAACCTTGAAACCAGAATCCTAATTGTTGCTAATAATAACTCTGATGTGCTGTTGGAAAAATGTAGAAATGAGTATCAACAATGAACATGCTGTATCATTTATTGAGCAATTTATTAATAGCACTGCGAGGTCTATGAACTTATTCAGAATCACATTGTCAAGGATATCTTGTCGTATATTACAATAATTATGCAAACATAACCAGACAACGCGGTTTACTACTCGGTTTCACAAGTTTAGTTAACGGAAATCTTAGTTTGCCGGTCTGATTATGAGCCGACAATACGATCATGTACCAATTCAACTAGTATAACTATTAGGTAATCAATTATTCACACAGTTCGTTTCATAACAAAGAGTTTTGTACAACATTTTTGTAAACATATGCCTGTTTTTATTAGTGAATTTTCTTAAAAAAAATCACTAATGTGGAGATTCCGACTTTTGAATTCTGAAAAATTTTCTTCAAATGAGCGCTAGTTAGGCCCCCCGGAACGCATATCCGGGGTCAGTTAAAATTTATATATATATATATATATATATATATATATATATATATATATATATATATATATATATATATATATATATATATATATATATATATATATATATATATAGGTATCACACCGATAAGTCAAAAAATAATGGTCCGATTTTGATTAAATTTGGTGATGGAATTTTGCAAATGGCTTGGATAAGTTCGTTAGTCAGGAAAATCGGCCCAGGTTTTCCCAGAAAATTTTGAGTTTTCTTTGAAAAAAAATTTATATCTCCGGAATTAACAAAGTACGGATAACCAAATTTGGTACGCTGGTTTATATCGTTACAGGTGAGCTATCTACCGAAATTTAGCTCTGTAGGTCAAAAGACGAAAAAGCATTTGGGCCTTTAAAGAAAAATAAATTAGGGTTTTCCTCAAAACGTCAAAGTGACAATTTAAAACGTCAAAATTCGCAACATTTAGGCAAAGAAATTGAATCTAATACGGGCTTTGGAAAGAAAATGTCTCAAGAAGAATGTTTTACAAACCCTGAAGTCTTAGTGTCAACCGTCATTGGAATTTATTTTACTAAAATATTTCCAGAAAATTCATTTCAAATAGACCCTTTCTCTCATGCTTTGGTAGTCGTGTTGTCTATAGAGTTTATCGTTTAATGGTATATAATTTTTGTCGAATTTTCGTAAAAAATCAATAAAGCTCAATATATCCACTTTATACAAGATATTAAAAAATATTGTATACATCAATTATATGGTGTCTTGAACTACATCTTAAAAAATTATGCTACAATAACAGGGTGGCCCATAAGTCGTTGGTGATACAAGTAATATTTTTTTTAGTCGAAAACGTCTTATGTTTTTGCATTTTCCATCGAAATATAATGCATGTTATTAAGTTAAGAAATTCTGGACGCAGCAAGTGCGTTATGATAGCGAATTTTGATTAAATGTTTCATATTTGAATAGCTTAATTTGCTATTAACCTATAAGGTTGACCAAGAAACGGATTTTTTCGGTTACACTTTGAGTTTACTTTCGGAAATTTCTGTACGTTTTCAAACAATAAAGTTATTTTGATGAAACATGGCACATTGTTTTTACTATATATGTTACACTGGTAATCAAATTTGATGCCTGCTTTCTTAAAAAAACACATATTTGCTATTAAAAACATTTTTATGAAAATTCACTACCATACCGCATTTGCTGCATCCAGAACTTTTCTATTTTTACCTACATCTGGTGTAATGGCAAACTACAAACGACAGGTAAATTATGAATGTTTATTTCACCTCTCCTCTTTTGGAAGCAAGGTAGATATATTTTACATGTCCAGCATTGCATAGTGCATGAAACTGACAGAAAAATGGAATTTTTGATAAACAGAGCGTGAAATAGGGTGAGGCGAATTTAAAAAATTTCGGAATTTTGATTTGAAATAGTGAGAAAAAGCTTCGTTTTGTGTTTTCTTTCTAAAAAAATTTATATATCCGGAAATAACAAATAAGGGTAACCAAATTTGGTACGCGTGTTTGCATTATAAAGAGTGAACCATAAAATGGAATTTTTGATAAACAGAGCGTGAAATAGGGTGGGGCAAATTTAAAAAATTTCGGAATTTTGATTTGAAACAGTGAGAAAAAGTTTCGTTTTTGTAAAACAAAGAAAATGTTTATTCTATTTTTTTGACAATTTGTTTTTTTATCCTCTACGGGGGGTTTGAAAAATTTTAAAAAGTTGGAAAAACACAAATTTGAAAATTTTTACCTGAAGTAGGGTGAAAAAGCTTCCTTTTGACAAATGAAAGAAAATATGCATATCCAATTTTTTCATCAATTTGCGTTTTCCACCCTCTACAGGGGGTTCTAAAATTAAAAACAACGATAAAATTCAAATATGCAAATTTACCAAAGAATACGGTGAATTTTGTTTCGCATTTTTATCAATTTGCCTTTATTATCCTTTCCGAGCACTTAAAAATGATGCTTGTGGAGCAGATTTTCTCTTTTACATAATTTCCTTAGCAAAAATTCACTAATGGGGAAAGCCTCTGTGGTTCAGAGGTAATAACGTGTGCCTCTGAACCGAAGAATACTGGGTTCGATCCCAGGGTACTACTTTCACTTTTTCAGTACAAACTGTAACATTAACATCAACCGAGGTTCTGGCATTGTATTTGAGCAAGTTGAATGTCTGCACGTTCCGCCCTTCGGAGAGAGCGTAAAGCCGTCGGTCCCGTGTCGATTGGCCACGTTAAAGATCCCTACCCTCCTTACAGAAAGACAAGGGTTGGGCAAAATTTCCAGGATAGTGAGGTGAAACTGCTCCCTGGCGTCGGTGATTGGCCTTAGTCGCGGAAATAGGCCGACGTTAAAGAAATAAAACACACACAAATGGGGAGATCCAGACTTTTAAATTTTGAAAACATTTTTTCATACGACCGCGAACTGGGACCCTTAGAACTCATATCTGGAGTCAGTTTCAATTTTTATATATATATATATATATATATATATATATATATATATATATATATAATATATATATATATATATATATATATATATATATATATATATATATATATATATATATATATATATATATATATATATATATATATATATATATATATATATATATATATATATATATATATATATATATATATATATATATATATATATATATAGACACACACATATATTTCTAAAAAGACGTCACCCGACGTACCATCCCTATTCAAATTAAGGGGGTGAAAGTCAATCCGGCAGGGGTTGAACGCTACAAATGCTATTACTGTTCAAGAAACGGTCCCCCAGCAGGCAAAATTAATGTGGTTTACGGTTTCTGTAAAATTGTGCTTGGTACAACCCTGGTCCAACCATTCATAATGACTCCCTGTATACATATATATATATATATATATATATATATATATATATATATATATATATATATATATATATATATATATATATATATATATATATATATATATATATATATATATATATATATATATAGTATTAAATTTTTGTGACGGTAATAGTGTTATTTATCAAAAAATTGTGGGAACGCCGTCAGTTGTAGAATAAAACTCTTTATTATACGCCGAGCTTTCGGAAAAATTTATTAGACTTCAATCAAATTCATCAAAAGGTTTTCTTTTTATGTTTGTTATTAGATAAATAGTTTTCTACTAAACTGGGACCCTTAGAACTCATATCTGGAGTCAGCTTCAATTTATATATATATATATATATATATATATATATATATATATATATATATATATATATATATATATATATATATATATATATATAGACACACACATATATTTCTAAAAAGACGTCACCCGACGTACCATCCCTATTCAAATTAAGGGGGTGAAAGTCAATCCGGCAGGGGTTGAACGCTACAAATGCTATTACTGTTCAAAAAACGGTCCCCCAGCAAGCAAAATTAATGTGGTTTACGGTTTCTGTAAAATTGTGCTTGGTACAACCCTGGTCCAACCATTCATAATGACTCCCTGTATATATATATATATATATATATATATATATATATATATATATATATATATATATATATATATATATATATATATATAGTATTAAATTTTTGTGACGGTAATAGTGTTATTTATCAAAAAATTGTGGGAACGCCGTCAGTTGTAGAATAAAACTCTTTATTATACGCCGAGCTTTCGGAAAAATTTATTCCTTTATCAAGGATATAACATGAGTTCTACTAAACTACTTATCTAATAACAAATATAAAAAGAAAACCTTTTGATAAATTTGATTGAAGTCTAATAATTTATTAGACTTCAATCAAATTCATCAAAAGGTTTTCTTTTTATGTTTGTTATTAGATAAATAGTTTAGTAGAACTCATGTTATGTTATAATTTATTAGACTTCAATCAAATTCATCAAAAGGTTTTCTTTTTATGTTTGTTATTAGATAAATAGTTTAGTAGAACTCATGTTATATCCTTGATAAAGGAATAAATTTTTCCGAAAGCTCGGCGTATAATAAAGAGTTTTATTCTACAACTGACGGCGTTCCCACAATTTTTTGATATATATATATATATATATATATATATATATATATATATATATATATATATATATATATATATATATATATATATATATATATGTATGTATATACGTATGTATGTATATAGAGAATGCCCGTTTTTCGAGCTCCAAAATGGGGATCTCGTAAACCGCAAGAGTTGGGAGGGTCGGCTAATTCTGAAAACAGTTGGGTAATGTCATTCTCCAAACAGAGAGGTCGAAAAATCTTGCCTTGTTCCTCTGCTTACTGAAATGTTCTCCAAACGCAAGATTTTCAAAGTTTTTAAATGTTTGCTTTAACTTTTTGACTAAAGATGCGAGATTCGATCCTTTAATTTAGAACATATCTGTTAAATCAAAATCAACTAAAAACGTTTTAGTTATCTATAACTTCATTTTTTATCATAGGCGTCATATTGGTGTTCTGCATTTTCGATTGAAGTTTCTTTTTCTCACTGCAACGTTGTATCACATAATATGTTGAATTCGTTACCTTTTAATAGTCACATCTAACGAGCGCTTTGCTCATATAGTTAACGTCATTGGAGTATGGTTGAACTAAGCAAACTCTATTTCAGGTTGCATAATTAATATAGACAAATAAACTCACCTAGGCTACTTACTTACCTGTCATCTGATGGTTTGTTAAATTGCTTGGAGACTTATAATCGAGGGGGAAATCACTGAAACAAAACTGTACACTAAAATTCCCCTTTCAGAAACAATTCCCCGATATTACCCAAAACTCTTTGATATTCTCTGAAATACCCGAGAAATACCTCTAAACTTTCGAAATACCCTGGAAATTTCCTTAAGTTGTCTGCAATTCCCCAAAAATTCCCCGACGTTCCCTGCAATTCCTCAAATATTCCCTTAAATTCCATGCAATTCCCCAAAGGGCTCTTGAAATTCCCAGCAAACTATATTTATTTTGTGACGTCACAACTGTTATTCTGTATTAACACGCAAGTAAATAGATATACATACATTTCTGTAAATGCTTAAAAAACATAATTGGCTGAAGTAGTGCAATATGTATTGTTGGTAAATACTATTATTTAAAATTTTTTAGAAAGAAAAATTCATGTTCGACATTGAATTTTTATTCACTCTAAATTAAGAAGAAAACAAACCAACATAACAACAACACAACACAAAATGTTCCTAAGCAAGAAATAAAACTAAACTTATATCGAAACTCATATAACATAGATGCTTTGGCTCTTTAAAATTGACATTCTTGAACAAACCCTCGCAAAAACTTATAAAAAAATATAAAACACATCACAAAATATATTTGGTATATTATTATGGAGATCATTAGTCGCTACAACTTTAAAAACAAAACAAAAATCTTTTAAATATGTATTAAAGAGGTCAGTAAAAATATTTCCAAAAATGTATTACGTGTTATAAATGAACGAATAGACGAATTATCACTTGAGTTATCATTATGCACATTTAACCTATTTACAGTGTCGTTTAAAATAGATACAATACTTGGATTGTTGTTAATATTTACATCAATAACAGATCGGATTTCTGGTAATTTGGATAAAAATTTGTTAATAATGTTTGATTTTCGTAAAGCTTTTCTCGTTTCCTTCTGGTACGTTCTTCACGGCTGTATTTACAAGCGGCCCATGTTGAAGCACTCAAATTTTTAGACGTTATTTTAGACACTGCGTTATCTTGATTTTCAGATATTTCTTCTAGTAATAATTTGATATTTTTATTACTTGTCGTATATGACGTGGTGGGCAATATTCTCGACCTATTTTGATTGCAGTTTAGTATTTTTTGAGTCATCGCTCGGATACATACATACACACACACACACACACACACACACACACACACATATATATATATATATATATATATATATATATATATATATATATATATATATATATATATATATATATATATATATATATATATATATATATATATATAATATATATAAACTTTCAGGGACCTTGGTTTTGGGTTCTAGAGACTCAAATTCGTGCTCATCTGAAGAAATTTTCTCAAAAGCTTTTCATCGTGACCTCTTTGTTAGCGAATTTTTCATATTGAAAATTCGCTGATAACGTCAACTCGTGAACTGCCCGGCGACGTTTAGTACAACGTTGCCAAATTGTGCAATATTTTATGAAATATTATGCAATATCCGTTTAAAATGCCCCGAAGCACCTCGAAATTCCCCGAAAAACCTTGCAATTCCCCAAAATACCTCAAAATACCCTAAAATACCTCGAAATTCCCCGAAGCTTCCTGAAATACATTGAAATTCCCCGAAATACCCTTGCAATTCCTTACCATGTACACTAAAATACCCCAGTGATTTACCCCTCGCTTATAATTGACCAGCTAAGATCACAAGTTGCTAACGGGTAATAAAACAAGAAGCTTTATATCCAGAAAATCTGCTTCAAAACACTTATTAAGAAGACTTAATGTACCCTATAAAGTAAACTAACAATACCTTAAACAAAGCCCAATTATTATTAAAAAGTTTTGTTGGCTATACAAACTCTTAAATATCAAAAGTTTCTTTGGGCTTCTTCCTTTACAGCGATTTGCAAAGTTTACTGCTAATATTGAGATTCTTTCAAGCGATTTATTTTCTCTTGCCCTTTGAGTTTTGCGATAACAAATTTTATAGGACTAAAAATCCCTGTTTTCCATAAATACAAGGACACTTTAAAAACTGTTCTGTAAGTATTTGAAATGTACACAATCAAATTAGTAACAAAACATTAATTCCTTGCGCTTTGTACATGATATATCCTTATTATGCTTGATCCGAAATATACCATAAGTAATAAAAGTAAAAATAAAGAAAGTCTGGACGCAGCAAGGGCGTTATGGTAGTGAATTTTCATTAAAATGTTTTTATTGAAAATATGTGTGTTTTCTTTTTAAGAAAGCAGGCATCAATTTTGGTTACCAGTATAATCTATATAGTAAAAAAAAGTGCCATGTTTCATAAAAATAACTTTGTGTGAAAATTTACAAAAACTTCCAAAAGTAAACTTAAAGTGTTCCCACAAAAAACTCGTTTCTTGGTCAACCTTATAGGTTAATAGCAAATTGGGCTATTCAAATATGAAGCATTTGATCAAAATTCGCTACCATAACGCACTTGCTGCATCCAGAATTTCTTTTCTTGCAAACATGCATTATATTTCATGGAAAATGCAAAAATGCAATAACATAGGGCGTGTTTGATTTAAAAAAAGAAAATTTGTATTACCAACGACTTATGAGCCACCCTGTGATTGTAGAAATATTTTTTTAAGATGTAGCTCAAGACACCCTATAATTAATATATACATTTTTTTCATATCTTGTATAATAACGGATATATTAACTTTATTGATTTTTTTAATGAAAATTCGACAAAAATTATATACCATTAAACGATAAACTCTATAGCTAAGACCACTGCCAAGCATCAGGGAAAGGGTCTATTTGAAATGAATTTTCTGGAAACATTTTAGTAAAATGAAGGACAGTGACAGTTGAAACTAAGACCTCAGGGTTTGTAAAACATTCTTCTAGAGACATTTTCTTTCCATAGCTCGTATTAAATTCAAGTTATTTGCCTAAATGTTGGCGATTTTGACGTTTTCAATCGCAACTTTGACGTTTTGAGGAAAACCCCAATTTATTTTTCTTTAGATGCCTATAACTTTTTTGTCTTTTAACTTAAATAGCTAAATTTTGGTATGCAACTTACCTATTGGGATATAAACCCGCGTACCAAATTTGGTTGCCCTTACTTTGTCAATTCCGGAGATATAATTTTTTTCGAAGGAAAACACAAAATTTTCCGGGAAAACCTGGGCAGATTTTCCTGGCTAACGAACTTATCCAAGCCATTTGCAAAAGGAATTTATTCACTAAACTTAATTAAAATCGGCCCATTATTTTTTGAGTTATCGGAGTGATACATACAAGTATAAAACTTATTTGTCAAATGATGTGCTGTAAAATTAGTAACAATAAATAAATATAAATATATATATATATATATATATATATATATATATATATATATATATATATATATATATATATATATATATATATATATATATATATAAATTCAAACTGATCCCGGATATGTGTTCTGGGGGCCTAATTAGCGCTCATTTGAAGAAATTTTTTTAAAATTCAAAAGTCGGGATCTCCTCATTAGTGATTTTTTTTAAGAAAATTCACTAAAATTTACACATAAATTTTAGTATATTTTAGCTATATGAAAAGTGGTTACAAATGATCAAAATCTTCTTTTCAGATGTATCTTACCGTTCCAAAATAACTTTAAACGTTATTCACACGGCCCATTTAATTTTGATCCAGTTCAACTGTGTCTATTATGTATCTATTTGCATCCACTAAAATTAGTTTAAATATTATGTTGCGGTCTTTAATAGTACATACCTTTTGAATTTCCCAATATACAGGGCTTCGAAAGTTGAGTAAACTATTAGCTTATTTTCCAAAACATGCATATTTAAGCGATGAAAATTTGTGTGTGGAGGTTTTCAAAGATCTTACGTTTTTTGATAAAGCTCTTCCGAAGAAGGTTGGCTCAATGAAAGTTATTGCGCTTTATGTCAATATGCGGAGAAATTTTTTTTGGTCCCATGGGCTAACTGATAACTAAGCTTCGGAATTCGCACTTTTAACACACTTGCTGCCTTCCGACTTTTTTCATTATCAATAATTTTGACCTTGTTTGAACTTGAGAAACATAAGCAATTAACTCAGTTATAAATGTAAGGCTTCTTCTAGAATTTGCTTTCAGTTGTGCAAAACTAATAGCTTATAATATTTTACTTCCACATCGTCCATACGTGTCGCCTCGGCGACCAAAATTTCCAAAAAATTTTTTTCGCTTAAATATCGTCAAACGTGTCAAAACATAGAAAACATGATTTCGAAACAAAATTTTTGTGTGTCTGTCGGTCTGTCTGTATATCGATCTGTATCTCTGTTTGGTGGCCATGATAACATTAAAACGAATGCGGATATCCTCTTCAAATTTGGTACACGCTTCAGAGGGTAGGGGATGAATGGGGGGTGATTTGGTGAAAATTGACATTTTTTTCGTTAAAACTCGAGTAATATAACGTTTTATGGTTTTTTATTAGAAAACTTTAAATTTAATAAAACATACAGTATTTTGTGCTAAAATTAAATTAACGGTAATGTGTGGGGTGGAATATCGGTGACGGAAATTTTGATTTTTTTTTTGCTAAAACGGCGTAAAAGGTCTTAAAACATATAGGGATATTGGAACGATTTTTTTTGTCTGTCAGTTTGTCGGTCGGTCGGTTTGTCGGTCTGTACATCTGTCTGTTATTAGGCGCAATAACGTTCTAACGAATTGAGATATGATCTTCAAATTTGGTATTCAGGACAATGGAATGCTTCTTATTGTTTTTGGGGAGTATCACTTGGGGGGGTAGTGGTTAAATGAGAGCTGATTTGGCGAAAATTAACATTTTTCAGTTAAAAATCAAGTAATATAACATTTCAGAAGTTTATGGGTACAGTAATACGAACAGGGAAGTCAATAATTGACGAACCCAGTTCAAAGAGAGCTGTGGAGCTGCTAAAACTTAGCAGAGGACAGCTCAGAAACATAACAGGTCTCTTGACGGGACACCTGCATAAAATGGGGCGGTTTGAGGGAGACCTCGCATTCAGACTCTGCGGGGAGATGGAGGAATCAGCCCAGCACACTGTGTGCCAGTGTAAAGCAAGCTCTGGATCGCAGCAGACAACTGATCTACGGTCAGTCTAGACCGGAGACAGAGTATTATAAAACTTCACCCTACCAATCGCTGTGCAGACTAGTTCAAGGCACAGTGATTTTGGGGAGTGGGTGGAGTAAAAAGACTAAGGGCATGCATAATACACCAAAGGTTGCAGTGCTATCGGGACGGCGAGTCCGCGGACGAGCCCTGAGGGAGGGAAAAAATACGAACATTTTCATTATGTCATGTGTAACATGTTACACGCTTTGCAACTTTTTTCATGCTATAGGGTTCATAAATACATTTTTATTCATATTATACAATATTTATCCGGTAAAGAACAGTTGCCAACATAATGACATCATAGCCATTGACATGATCCACCAGGCTCGTAGTCAATAATCCCACCATCTTGTTAGTCAATGACAATGATTCTTCAGATGTGACAGTTAGTTAGTCAGGTGTATTTTCAAGATAAGAAACCTTTATAAGCTTCTGCAATCACGAGACATGTTCTCCTCCTACTAAATATCCAGCATTGAAACATAACATTTAGATAAAGTAGTAAAAAAGGCAACACGCCTAATGAGGTAAGAAGAACATAAAACGCTCGCTTGTCTTATCATTTACTTTAATCAATTACTTTATTTAGTATGATTGCTGTAGTTGCTTGCTTCTTTTACAATAGTGCATTTATTTTTAGCAATTGCTTTGTCTCGTACAGGATTGCTCTACTGTTTTCTTGGTGGTCCGTAGTAATGTTCTCGCCAAATTCAATATTTACAATCAATTAGTTTTTTATTTATATATTAATACCCACAATTTTGTGCTTGACCTAAACATACTGCAGGCTGCCCGATGTGAATGATCACAAAATCGACAGAAACTTATACACATCAATTGTTACAGTCACCCCGTTTTTCACCCCGTTCTTGACGTCGTTTTTGACGCCTTTTTAACTCCAGCTTTTGAGACCGTTCTTTTAAGCCGTCCTCCAGCCTGTTCCAGGAAATAGGAGCACACAATGCCTAAAAGAAGAGCTCCGCACTAAGTAACCAGGGGTCTTTATAATTTAAAACAATGGTTTGGGCAGCCTTGTGTCGCCTTGTCGATGGCTAAGAGGTTTGAATGGCGCTGAACAACCGATGGAGTTCCACCGCTAGTGTCAGGCTAAGTACCTCATTTTTCTGTGTCAATCTTTGGGTATAAGTAATTTCATTTAACTACAATTCATCAAGAAACATATAGTCATTTTGATCTATATAATTTCATTCCTTTTCACAAATTCACAACTGTTTGCATGATATAACTTCACACAATTTTCAATAAACCAATTTTAACCGTATGTCTGATTTGTGTGTGTGCATCTAACACCATACCAATTGTGAGCGCAAAAGCCCATGCCCTTTGTTTAATTTACATTAAAGCTCATACCTCCGACTGAGCAGCTAAATAAAATTTTTGTAATCTTTTATGTAAATTTATTTCAGATTAATATAAATAAGTTAGTTTCATCATCATCATCAATCAGCTCTCTGCTTCCACTGCTGGACATAGGCCTCCCCCAGTTGAATCCATTATTTTCAGTCTTGAGCGCTACGGATCCAGTTTTTTGTAATGTCGTCTGTCCAGCGAGTTGGTGGTCTACCTCTGTCTCTTTTATCGGATCTGGGTCTCCATTCAAGTAATCGTTTTGTCCACCTGTCATCTTGCATGCGAGCCACATGTCCCGTCCACTTCCATTTGAGTTTTGCCACATGTACGACCACATTAATCACTCCTGTTCTCCCGCGTAATTTTTCATTTCTAATGTGGTCAAGTAACGAAACGCCAAGCATCGACCTCTCCATTTTGCGCTGTGCTACTTTTAGTTTCTTAGCAGAAGCGTTAGTAAGGGTTGATGTTTCGGCGCCGTAGGTCATAACTGGTAGAACACATTGGTTGAAAACTTTTCTTTTCAAGCCTATTGGAAGGTCGCCTCTGAAAACGTCTCCAAGTTTTCCGTAAGCCGCACAGGAGAGTATAACTCTCCCGTTTATCTTGAATATTTGCTTGGCTTTGGATATGCTTATCTCGTGGCCCAAATATGTGTATTTATCTACCCATTCCACCTCAGAGTTTTTAATAATTAGGTTGTTACTAGCGACGAGGTTTGTCATAATTTATTTTTCCGATGTTCATTTTTAGACCTACTGTTGCACAGGCCTCCTGAGGTTCCTGTAGTATCACTCTAATATCTTCCAAGTTGTCAGCCAGTAAGACAATGTCGTCTGCAAACCGAAAGTTTGACAGACTTTGGCCGTCTATTCTTACACCTTTCTGGTCCCAATCTAGCTTCTGGAACACATATTCCAGGACGGTGATAAACAGTTTTGGAGACATTGTATCTCCCTGGCGTACTCCTCTCGCAATTTTTATAGGATGCGTGTTTTCATGTAGTTTTACTACAGGAGTAGCATTTTTATATATATTGTAAATCAGGTTGGTGTGGCGATAGTCAATATACGGCATGTTTGCAAGGACTGCAACACTGCGTCCAGCTCCATAGTGTCGAAAGCCTTATGGAGATCCACAAAAGCAAGGACAAGAGGTCTGCCATATTCGATGGTCTTTTCAATTACTGTTTTTACGCTCTGAAGATGATCATTGGTTCCAAACCCACTTTGAAAACCGGCTTGTTCCACTGGCTGGACTAAGTCCAACTTCTTTTCAAGTCGTGTGGTAATTATTCTAGTAAATAATTTGTAGAGGTGGCTAAGTAGACTTATCGGCCTGTAATTTTCTAGGTTCGAGATGTCTCCTTTCTTGTGGACCAGTATTACGATGGTGTTGTGCCACTTTTCTGGTATCGTACTATCGAAGAGACAAAGGTTGAAAAGATATTTCATTTTTTGGAGCAAGCAAGGACCACAAATCTGTATCGCATCGGAAACCACGCAGTCTTCTCCGGGCGATTTTTGATTTTTCGTCTTTTTCAGGGATAGTTTGATCTCATCTGTGATATTTCCATCAGTATTTCCGAGCCTTGGTTAACCACACCTTTTTTACGGGTTAGTATGTCAGATTCACAAGTTAGTTTCATATGGACCCTAAATTCATTTAGTGAGAATGTCTTTCTGAGGAGAGTAGATTATCACAGATATGTGGAAGTTATTATTCAATTAACAGCACTATTTTAGCATTAAAGAACGATTTTTTTTTATCGCTATGTGGTTTTACATGCGAATTCTGAAAAATTTATCAGCAATAGACTAACTTTGTCGCTAATCTCTTGAAATAATAGAAGAGCCAAGCATTTAGCTTAATTCGCTATTCTGTATGACTATCTACCCGTAGTTTTAAAGATTAAATCTTTAAAATTACCGGAGCAAAGCGTACAATTTTCCATGCGGAAAAGCACTAACATGTTTTCCATTTTATATCGGATGCCCGATAAGCCATAAAACACTGTGTTGATGAAGCGAAATAAATCTGGCTGTCTGCTCTGATTTAGTGAATATACCGAATTTGCTAGACAGGTCTATCTGGTCGATTAAATAGTTATGTAATGCAGTACGGCTTTGCCGTTTCATAGAGGAAGCGCCTCAGTAGATACGTATCCAATCAAACTCTATCAATTACAAGATTTTATACACGAACACCCACCCCACACCCGGTAAAGGTTCGAGCTAACACTGACTGGAACGTTTAGACTGCTGGCAATCTTAGTATTTAACTCAAGATATCAGTAGTTTTGAAATTTATTTAAAAAACCTATTATTGGTACTGAACAGAAAAAAGTAGTCTTCACCACCAGAGTATTAAGATGACCACGCCCTATCGTCCCAACACCGTCTCCAGTAACTCTCTTTATTTTATTATACTCTCCACACTTTATCAGTTTCGCAAGGTCTTCCTGAAGCTTACCCCTTGTTCTTTTTCTTCTAAGTATGTGTTCTTTAAATAATGTTTGTAGGAAGTTACTACGTCTGAGAATAGGTTTAGCAGCTTCAAATCTACTTAATCTTCTTTTGCCTCACGATGCCGTTAAATCGGAACTATGTAGCTCTAACAAATCGTTGCATGAGTTCCACATGGTTCTAAGTACATTTTGGATAATTTTACAGGAAATCAATTTTAAGTGTTTAGTTGAATGTAAGTACTGGTTTGTTTTATATAATGGACGATTTTCAACTGGAACGGTGTAATGTCTTATTATTCTGAGCTATTTGCTAGGGAAAACTTCAAAATATTTTACAATTAAAAAATAATGTGTTTGTTTTTGAAAGTTTTACATATGTACTTCGAACCGTGTAACCCTGTAAGGCTTTTTAAATAAAACTGAAATAGCATTTTTTATAGATTTTATTTTATGAAATGTACGTGAAGTTATTAACAACGTTTAGAAAATATTATCAAGTTATCAGAATAAAAAAAAAACATCTTTGCTTAGATAACATGTATAAGCATACATGTTATATAAGGAAAAAGCATCCTCGGCGGTCATCCATTTATAAGAAAATTCGATATGCTTGAACTTATCTGCTGGAACTACAGGTTGATTATTATTATTAGTTAGGTTAATTTCATTAAAAATTGACAGTGGATCTGCTGGTAATGCTTTAGATAAAATGTTTACGCAAGTAAAATCATCACTGTAGTCATTCTTGTAAATTACAGAACGGATTTATTCTTTTCAAAACGTAATTGTCTTACCTTTGTGTATGCAACTTTTTTATAATTCAAATTTTTCGGCGCGGCATGATAGTCAAGAAAAGTATATTTTTTCAGCTGTATAACTTGAAAAGGTTTTCTGCGGTCTATCATAAGTAAAAGGCGTACTAGAATTAAAGGAGACCATACATCTAAGCCTTAGTTGCTTTTCAATTCTGGAGTGAATATTATCGACTTCTTGTATACACGAATGTCCAGGTAAAGGGTACTTTATGGTAACACTATCAACAATCATTATTGGGATTGTGCTGTAAAAACCTACTAACAGCAAAGTGTATAATAGAATTTCGATTTTGCGGAACGCAGCTATCGCTGCACGCAATTATATTTTACACGTTAGGGTGTAGGGCACATACTTTCTTTTAGAATTTCTATAAAGGCGTTGGCAATATCATTCCCGGTTCTGCCACACAATGTTTCAGGCGCTATTACACATATCTTATTTTTTCTGCAATGATTTATGAGCAGTCAGATTATTTACGTTTAGTTTGTTCTTATAAAAAAGTTTACCTATTTCAGGTTCGCAAATTGGTAACATTTTGTAGATAGATGCACAGAACGACAGTTTTTGGGTCTTCTATTTGTCTATCTATTGTTCTATCCTTTCGCATATTATCTTTTAATTCTATATGTTTATCATATTCACTTTAACTTTTTTCGCTAATATTCTCTTCTCTTTTTAGCTTTCTATACTCCTCACATACACTGCACAAACCTTTTTTTTTTGGTTTCAGAAAATCGATATTATATTCAAAATAAAAAATATGTTGCTATAGGTACATTTTAACCGGACTTACTTTCTCATTCTGACAATATTCCTGGTATAAATCATACATTTTTTTGGATATTAAGACGTGAGTTCAAATATTTTCTTAAAGTGGTAGATCGACAATAATGTGATTCTACGGAAGGAAAACATTCAATATTACTTGGAACTCTATATTTATCAGCCTTGTTTATTTTCTCTCTGTTAATTTTTTGTTTTTGTTTAGTTGTTGGCTTTTGTTTTTATGCACAGTATATATCCGTTTTTAACCTATTGCAAGCATAGTTAAAAACAAATTTTTGCATATTCTTATCTTTTCATCATTTTTGGTAAGAAAAAACTTGAAAGAAAATGAAGGGTACGTAGACTCGTTACTCTTTTTACGTTTAATTGGTACTTGGTTAGTGTGATTCAAAAGAAAGTATGTTTTCTCTTCTCATCTAGAGTCTCAAAGGAGTGTCTATATTCCTGTCTGTTGTCTTCAGTAACATTTTCTTTACATTTAAAACGACATTGAAGTTCACAAAGCATGGTAGGTTTTACTCTTTTTTCTGGTATTAAGTTTCCTCTTGAATTTATATGTTCTTTGCCAGACTGATATTTTTGTTTTCTTACGTTTTTCTTACAAGACCCAGGATTTCGTTTTATTTTTCTGTTTTTTTTTTTTGGCACTTCTTTAATTGGAGTTTTTTCGCTGTCACTCTCGGATGTAGAATAGTCAACTAGGCGATATCTAAAATGTACAAATAAGCTACTTAGTTTATTCTAAATAATTCGGAATACAAATTTTAACATACCCTTCAAAGATTTCTCCTGGTATTATAAAATTATCAGTTTTTTTTGACGTGGATGGCAAAAAAAACATAGAAACATAGAAACAGATGTATGTGTATTAATACTAAAAATTAAAACTGTAACTAGGTAGCATCGTTTCGGATTTGAAGAAATAAATATTATGTACTCACCCTGTATAACTATTATTTTCCACAAACATATTATTATTCGTTGTACTAGATACTGAGCTGGTCCCTTAGTCTCCTTTATTACTACTTGAGTAACTTAGTACCAGCCTAAAAAATATTAAATGAACTTTTAGGTTAGTATTTGATAATAAACTGAAATTTACCTTTTGTTGACCGATTTTGTTCTGTTTTCATCATTTTCAGGAAGATATTCTGATCCTGAGCTATCAAAATCTGACCACTCATCATAATTCATAATTCAACATAATTTTCTTTAAAATGTATTTAAAACACTGCCAAAATTCGGTAAAAACCGGGATGTGCACTTAGAAGCTTGTAACTTTACAAATATTCTGAGACGGACGTACTTAGAACTACATGGAAATAACGATTATAGCGCCATATTTACTCCAATAGCTAAATTTTTAACACCAAAACATGGAGAACTGATTTTTACATAGTTACAACAAAAAATCTCAATTGCGCCCAAAAGTGTACTTAGAACACTGTGGACCTCATGCGACGAAATAAAAAAGTTATGCTGAGTTGAAGCGATCTTTTTATATAAATATGGTAGTTTAGAACGGATATTTTTTAAAAGGGCTGTGCTTATATTAGCTATATAGCAACATTGCATTTTAGCCTCTCTCCTTCATGATATGTTAAGACATATTCTGAGGTCGGATGTACATACTTAAGCAACCTGTATTTTGTACAAAATAAACTTATTTAAGTCGCGTATGCTTAAATTCCATTTATTGTAAATAATTCAGAACCTATAGTTTATTTATTTATTCTTTTATATTGCTACGCGAGCGGCGGTACGATGGGGTCTTATTGGGCCACCATGAGACGTAGAATTTATCCGTTATACTATTTTCTGTAGTAGTTGCACCACCTCCGATGAATCTCTTTAACTTTTCTTAAACTTGGAGACTGCGAACTTTCACATTACTTTCTGATGCTTGCTTTGCCTCTTCAAAGTCTAGGGAATGTGCCAAAGCATCGTTTAAGTTTTTGTATCTCGCCATCTTTAGGACATGTTGGGTGTCGGTATCCCTGACGCCATCAATAAAGGTTTGCAGCGACAGCTGATTTTAAAATTCCATCGGAGCTATGCGTAGGTTAATCGTATCAGTTTTGCTACATCGACTTGTTAATCTTACACTTGGTTCCTAACAACGATTTTTCAATTGGGATCGATACAGCTTTCGCAAATGCTCGTCGTCAAACCGCTTCCCTAACTGTTGTCTAATGCTGTCCAACCTGAACTATTGTCCCCTGGGAATACGTCGGAGCATATGCAGGGCATCTACTCTGAAAGCTACAATTAACGGCGTCGCTTTTTCTCTCTCTTTCCAGTCATTTGCCGTAGCATCGGCTGCAAACTGGCGTAGATAATTATCACATATGACTGAGCCATCAAATGTGAGGGCCCTAATTCTTAGGATGGGACCACCTTAGAGTCTGGTGTCTCCCTTGGCTAATGTCTTTTTTCTAGTGATGGAATTTTCTTCTATACTTCGCTTGTACCTCTAGTATACTTGTCAGTTTTTCATGTACATCGTGTCTCTTACTCGTCAGTTTTTTATATACAACGTCTCTCTATTTACTAAAGGTAAAATCTGCTTCATAAGTTAGTCCACGCATAAAGTAATAATTTTAATTCCGCTAGCCTCTTTTTTAAAAATTTCTCTGTTCCTTCATCTCTCTTTCTCATGTCTTCTTTTGCTTCGTCAGTTTTCCTTGCCTCTTCATCCCCTTTTTTCACTTGTGCTTTTGCTTTTTCACCTCTCTTTCTGGCTTCTTTGTCTCATTTTCTCATTACTCCTTTTGACCATTGCTCTCTTTTTCTTGGTTCTTTGTCTCTTTTCCTTGGAAGGCAACGCCAGAATTCTTCATCCATCACATTTTAGCACGAAACAATTCGTCTTGGAAGAAACAGGCATTTACAAGTACATAAATAGCTCCAACAGCAATGTGCCTAATATTTCCTACACCAGTGCTATGAACTTTTGTATCATATACAGAAACTGGATAGAATAATATTCCAGAATAGTGTTCCTGCTCACTGTGATTGATTCCGACCATGGAGCCAAGCAAGCTTGGTTTCGTTGCACTTTGGTTTCTTTCTGTAATTTTTCATTGCCAGTTATCCGCTTGCTTGTGTCGTCTGTCACTTCTGCAACTTCTCTCGCTTCTATCAATTTTCAGATAGGCACCTTTTTCGTTTTCTTTCTGAATTTCACTTGATGTTCTCAAAGGGTTCTGCTCAGCTGTACAGCCTACTTGCCTATTATGTTGTGCTTGTTGATTTGCTTTTAAAAGGTTTATTAACTTGGCTCTATCATGTATATTTGACTCGTTCAGAATGTTATCTTTGTGGGGCTCAGTCCCGTTTTAATATATACGTAAAAAAATTCTCTTTAACTCCTGACAATCTGCCAGTGTGCCTTGGCATGGCCGTTACGGCTTAGTTTTTTTATGTTTGACATTAGTTTTTGTTAGATTTTGTAGGTTTTTTTGCCTTACCGCCCGTTTGCGTCTTTGCCGCCCCGATCGCACCGCAGCCTTTGGCTTATTGTGCATGCCCTTTGTCTTTTCTACTCCACTCATTCCAAAATCACTGTGCCTTGAACTAGACTACACAGCAATTGGTTGGGTCAAATTTTATATTGTTGTGTCTCCGGTCTAAGCTGACCGTAGATCAGTTATCTTTTGCAGTTCAGAGCTTTACACTCGCATATTATGTGCTGGGCTGATTCCTCCCCTTCGCTGCAGAGTCTGCATGCCAAGTCCCCCTCGAACCGCCCCAACTTTCTGTAGTTACTGTGTAACAAATAAGACCTACCAGAAACATAGTTTCAGACAACTACATTTTTACATGCTAGGTCTTTACCCCTTGAAGATGGCTTAAAGGAGCCGAAACGTGTAGAGCTTAAAGTTAGACTTATTTAAACTACTAATTTATCTAACTAACTATTTTCTGACAATAAACACAGCAATTATGATATTTCTTTATTAACAAATATACATAGAACTATATTTCACTATATACCTTCTATTATCGCTTATTCCACACAAAGACTGGCTGACTTACTAAGTCACTGCCGCTCGCAAAATTATACGGTCTATGGGGGTTCTAGAGCCTTACATCTATCATTTCTCGTTCCCTCTTGAATATAATTCTAGAGTATTCGCTGCAACGCACTCTACAAGCAACAAATTAAGGCATGTTAACCATCACTTGAGTCAAAATAATCTAACTGAATTGTAATTTAGATATAATTAACCAAAATGTTGGCTTGATTGTCATAGTCACTACAAATTTGAGAATGCAGCTCCCAATTAGCCTATTTTTGACTATTAAGATTACTCCAAAGTCAGTAACTTACAAGTAATTAAATTGGTAAAAATTTGTTTCCATTTTACCTATAAATATACTTAAATATAATTTTGAGTTTCAATTCCACAATTGGTCATTTTTAGGTCGAAGTGTGCCCTACATTTAACTAAAAAATGACTACTAAGTCCAGATACCTAAAATACCTATTTTAAGGTAATTTATTACCTAATATTAACTTGCAATACGTCTCTGTAGTATAGTAAATTGGAGGTCTTCTTATGAAGTCCAGATTACAAATATATTATCAACCTAACTGCAATACCACACATAAAATATTTTAGGCCGTAAGATAACCTAAAATGGCTTTCTGATCAGTCATAATTACTGCAGAAGTGGTCTTCCAAGTCAAATTGCCTACATCAAAGTTGAAAATACCGATAAAAGCTGACTTCAAATAAAAATGCCCTCAAAGTTCAAAGTCTACAGCAGTGAAATCAATTTGTGAATGTTGAAGGTGTTTTAGTTGATGAACTTAATGAATAAAAGGTTTATTCTTCAGTCACAGTCTCTGTATAAATCCGAAATCATTATGTATAATCTCATTCCTATATGTCTCTCCGGTACATGAAAATGTATGATTGCTAGTTAATTTAAACAAAATTCGTTTAACATGTAGTTGAAATTCCCGTAATAGAACAAAATCCCTTCAAAGTTGGTTAAGTTTACCTTATCATTGGGAATTGTGACTTATAGGTAAAAAAATAGCAAAATTAACTTTCAGGTCAATAATGGCAACCATAATTAAACTATGCTTGCGGTATCCATCTTGATTGTATTACACATTTTCTTGTTCAATCTAGACTCGAAAAAAACATAATAAAACACAAACAAAATAATGCTTGTATACAACGAGTGTAGGATAGCTTTGTCTTCTGTATATCACCAATGCTCAAAATCAGAATTTCAATAATTTTGAATAGTTTTTAATTTTAACTAACTTAGCGTTTTACACAGGCGCTTGAATTATATGAAAGTGTCATAATCATGTTAAAAGAAAAAAACATAAAAAAACATAACCGCAGTGGTTTATTCCTTTATACAGTGCGAATTACCTTTATCACTGACCCAAATATTTAAAGTATTTTCTTTGATCATTCAACAGGTTGTCATTTTTTAACAAAGATAGACATATCTAGTTGCTAATTAACCACAGATCCTACAGAATAACGTCACATGCGCATTTCGTTGTTAAGAATTTCACGCCACTTGCGCCCAGATGTCGAAATCAAGTAAAACGTTCGACGTATTTACCGGTAAATTACGTCCATTGAACCAATCTAGAATGAAAATTCACTAAATATAACTAAAACGCGTTGGTCGAAATACCTTGCTGGACCTATTATTGACTTCCCTATTACTTTTAATTCATTCCCCTCATCATCATCATCAATCAGCCCTCTGTGTCCACTGCTGAACATAGGCCTCCCCTAGTTGAGTCCATTATTTTCTGTCTTGAGCGCTACGAATCCAGTTTTTTGTAATTTTTGTAATGTCGTCTGTCCAGCGAGTTGGCGGTCTTCCTCTGTTTCTTTTATCGGATCTAGCTCTTCACTCAAGTAATCGTTTTGTCCACCTGTCATCTTGCATGCGAGCTACATGTCCCGTCCACTTTCACTTAAGTTTTGCCACATGTACGACCACATCAGTCACTCCTGTTCTTCTGCGTAATTCTTCATTTCTAATGTGGTCATGTAACGAAACGCCAAGCATCGACCTCTCCATTTTGCGCTGTGTTACTTTCAGTTTCTTGGCAGAAGCATTGGTTGGGGTTAGTGTTTCGGCTCCGTAGGTCATAACCGGTAGAACACATTGGTTGAAAACTTTTCTTTTCAAGCATATCGGAAGGTCGCTTCTGAAAACGTCTCTAAGTTTGCCGTAAGCCGCACAGGAGAGTATAACCCTTCTGTTTATCTCGCATGTTTGGTTGGTTTTGGAAATGCTTCTCTCATGGCTCAAATATGTGTATTTGTCTACCCATTCCACCTCACAGTTTTCAATAATTATGTTGTTACTAGGGACGAGGTTTGTCATAAATTTTGTTTTTCCGATGTTCATTTTTAGACCTACTGTTGCACAGACCTCCTGAAGTTTATGTAGCATCACTCTAGTATCTTCCAAGTTGTCAGCTAGTAAGACAATGTTGTCTGCAAACCGTAAGTTTGACAGACTTAGGCCGTCTATTCTTAGACCTTTTTGGTCCCAATCTAGCTTCTTGAACACATACTCCAAGACGGCGATAAACAGTTTTGGAGACATCGTATCTCCCTGGCGTACTTCTCCCCCAATTTTTATAAGATTCATGTTTTCATGTAGTTTTACCACAAGAGTAGCATTTATATATATACATACATATATATATATATATATATATATATATATATATATATATATATATATATATATATATATATATATATATATATATATATATATATATATATATTGTAGATTAGTTTGTTGTAGCGATAGTGAATACGGCATGCTTCCAGGAACTGCAACACTGCGTCCAGCTTCACAGTGTCGAAAGTCTTATGGAAGTCCACAAAAGCAAGGACAAGTGGTCTGTCATATTGATTGAAAAGACCATTGAATATGGCAGGCCACTTGTTTATTCCCCAAATTGGTAAAATACACTTAAAATTTACTAAAAAATCACCTGTGGTGATTTGGTCGCCGACCTATTGTTAGAGCGATTTTACGTTAACTTGAGTTAAATGTTGCTTGAGCTGTCTGTGACCTTAAAGTTAATAATGCTCTATGAACTGGACTCTCATAAAGAAGTACTGTTAATGTAACAATGTATTCAATAATTTATTTCTTTTATTCATTTATGTATTTATTTATAATAAATTAGTTATCTATATATTTATTTATTTGGGCTGCTAGTTTCAACTTTACAATATGTCCCTCAAACAAAATTGAGCTTGTGTTTGATAATTACATGCTTTGAAAGTCATTACTTTCTGAACATAACTGTCAAATATTTTCTTCTCTCACTCAGCTTTGTTCAATATTCCAATGAATTGCATAATTTTGAGTCCATGGCTAAATAAACATGTTCAATATGAATATAACAACGAAAAAATAATAATTTGAAAATTTCAATTCCCACTCGTGCTTCTGTAACTCTTAGCTTCAATCTAGGCTTCTATTAGCAGACTTAGCTTTTCACAGCCAAAAATTATACACTATAGATGTATACTTGCCTTAACCGATAAAAAACGGAAAGACTAAAACAAACAACTTCTAGTTGTTTAGAAATATAAAGAAACTCAAGGTTTAACCTGGCTTCCTGTTGCAGTCAACATAAATCAGGAGTGTATTGCAATGCAGGAAGATTTGTAATTACGTTTAAAATTTATTTTGTTACTTGAGCGGTATCACGGACCATTAATTTAGGATGGGTTGAATCGTCTCACGATCTACGACCTACTAAGCTGAGAAAGAATCTAATGACGACGACATAATATTTTGTGTATTTATTTTAAAACAGAATGTGTTTGTACTTGATAGGAACATTACTTTAGGAAGCCTTATTGTATTGTTAGATTATTATACAGTGTGACACACTTAAGATGAAGACACGCCTGTATTTTCTTTAATTTTAGAGAAAGCAATTTAACTTTTTGTACAGATGTAAAACGTCATTAGGCTGTTTGAATAGTTTACCCACTTCAAATGTCAGCTGTCAAGCCAGCCTACTATAATTTCAGGAATAGGTCCGGTTCTCTATATTTTGCGATGCGTTAGAGATATCAAAAAAAGTTACTTTAAAAAGTTATTGAGAATTCAATTCTAACTGCAGATACCGAGTTTCAAGTCAAAATTCAAATTTTTACTTTTTTGTAAATTTTTAGATAAGATTCCATATTTTTCATCAGATTATAACAGGTAGATTGCCATGAAAATAAACAAGTATCGTTAATATCAAAAGAAAACAAAGGTATGTGATTTACTCAACTCAACTTAAACATAAACTCTGACCAAAGTACAATTAAATTGAATATAAAATCATTAAATGTAGCCTGCTTCAACTAGTCCACCTTCAACCCTGATGCATTTTTCGATCCGTTTACGGTTATTGCTAGCAACTTTTCTTAGTTCTGCTGTATTTATTCCCGGGCAAGCCTGCCTAATTTTCTCGCAAAGTTCCTGGCGACTTTGGGGCCTTTCTTTGTATACCTTATTCTTAACATAATCCCAGAAATAGAAGTCTAGTGGTGTAATGTCAGGAGACATAGGTGGCCACTGTTGAACAAAACCATTCCTGTAGATTTAGCCAATTTAGCCTTTGATACAGTCCCATAATTCATTAATAAAAAATGAATCAATCGATTGCATTCGAGGTGTCAAAAAAAAGGACCAATTATTCTATCCCCTAAAATTCCACACCACGTATTAACTTTTTGTGAATAGTGGGCTTTACAACTGATAACCCAGTGAGGGTTTTTAGCAGACCAATATCTGGAATTTTGTACAGATACTATTCCATTGGTAGTGAATGTTGCCTCGACCGTAAATAAAATTTTACTTAAAGATTTTCTATCATTCAGAAAGTTACCTTGCGCCCAAAGGCAATCTAATCATTTCAGCTCATAATATTCTCTCAACGAGCGCAGAAACTTTGGCTTGAAAGGCTTTATTTTATGACGCACAAGGCATCTTCTGATTTTTTCTCTACTTACATCCAATGCAACAGCCCTTTGAAGTAGACTCATCTGGGCATTCGCTTGAGTTGAAGCCAAGATTATGCTATCATCACTACTTCTTTGATTTCCAAAAGCCGGCATATTGTTCACCACACTTCCTGTTTGAGAAAATCGTGCATTCAGAGCTGTTGCAGTCCCGCGCCTAATTAGATTTCTCTGTGGATGTTTCCAATTGAATTCATCAGCAAATTATCTGCTATTTAGAGATTTTCAACAGGAATTTTGCTGGCAGACTCACAGTTAATGTTAATTTGCCAATTTGTTTCCATGGCAATCTAGCTGTTAAAATCTGATGGAAAATTTGGGCTCTCTAAAAATTTACAAAAAAAAATAATTCTAATTTTGACTTGAAATTCGGTATCGGCAGTTAGAATTGGATTATGAATAACTTTTTTAAGTAACTTTTTTCAATATCTCTAACGCATCGTAAAATATAGAGAACCAGCCCTATTCCTCAAATCATAGTAAACTGGGTTGACATCTGATCTTTGAAGTGGATAGGCTATTCATACAGCCTAATGACGCTTTACATCTGGACAAAAAATTAAAACGCTATCTCTAAAAATAAAGAAAATACAGGCGTGTCTTCATGTTAAGTGTGCCACCTGTAGATATTTTGTCTATATAACCAAAACAGCAAGGAAGAAAGTATCAGATTTTGACAGCAAACGGTTGAACGTGAATAATGTCGTTGAAAATTGTTGGATTCTGATGATTTAAAAAGTAAGTAGGTGAGGCGGACGTAATGGATGCAGGTGGTGAATGGCGGCGATCGAGACGGCAAGGGGTCCGAAGAAACGTTGCCGGGGGCCAGCGGAAAGCTGCAGGTGAAAACGGTCAATTCAGAACGCAAAGGGGCGAATTTTATCGAGGCAGAACTTTTTTGGGGATGTTGGGGTGAAAAAATTCCGAGGAACAAGAGCAAAAACTGTATTTTTGACCTAAAAAGATCCGCCGATGAGAGGTCTATCTCTTCTGAAGATACGACAACACGAAACGCGCCATTGCCATAAACGGGATCACCAGAAAATTTTACATCGAATGGGCTCGGTCTTTGTTCTTTTGAAATCGACCGGATATATTTTATTAAACATCAAAATTAGAGAACATCTTGGAGAGCGGCTGATTTTGCCTAAAATTAGTCTACATTGAACAAATCACGTCAGTAAATTTTTTGACAGGGAGGGTTTAAAAATTATTTGCTCAAGAGTCAAAATTTACCACATTTTGCACGCTAATTACGACGTGTACGGAACCTCGGTGGTTTAGAGGTAAGAACGTGTGCCTCTGAACCGAAGGGTACTGGGTTTGATCCCAGGGTACTCCTTTCACTTTTTCACTACAAACTGTAAAACTAACCTCAACCGAGTTTCTGGCATTGTATTTGAGCAAGCTGAATGTCTGCACGTTCCGCCTTTCGGAGGGGGCGTAAAGCCGTCGGCCCCGTGTCCATGCGATGTTGGGCACGTTCAAGATCCCTACCCTCTTTACAGAAAGGCGGGGGTTCGGCAAAATTATTTCCAGGATAGTGCGGTAAAACTGCTCCCTGGCGTCGGTGATTGGCCATAGTCGCGAAAATAGGCCGACGTTAAAGAAACAAAATACACACACACACACGACGTGTACGTTACGTCCGGAATTAATATAGTGCTGGAATAATCTCGATTGGCTATTAAATATTACGTGTTTTCCACAATTGGGTCAATTGATTGAATTCGTTAATGGCTTGAATATGTTCGTTATTCAGGAAAACCGGACGAGGTTTTTCGGGAAAATTTTGAGTTTTCGTTCGAAAAGATATTATTATCTCAAAAAATAAAACAGCTTTTCTAACCAAATTTGGTAGGTAGGTTAAAGATATAAAAAGTAAACTATGCTACAAAATTTAGTATTCTACGTTACAAGAAAAAAAAGTTGTAATAAAATATTTTGGGCCAGATAATTTCTATGAAAATTCACTACCATAACGCACTTTCTGCGTCTAGGATTTTTTAAATTAATTATTTTTATCTATTTTTCGGTCGGCAATACTATTTATAATACTTATTGCTTGACGCTGATACTAATCTGACGACTGTCATATTTGTTATAAAGCGTTTTAGGACAAGAAAATCGTGCATTATACACAAGCATATAGTTCTTGCAACAAGTTTGATATTATCTGTTTGCATGAGCGTAATTATTTATCAAGTAATTATTAATCAGGTGGTAAGGAAACTCCATTTTCTGTATATCTTATAATATAGTTTGAGGAGTTGTGTCCAAATAATCCAATTGAATTCTCCCATTTTTACATAGTTATATTTTGAACATGTTTATCTGCAATTTCCAGGCGTTTGTCATATATTCTTTAATTCTAAATGGTTTTCAAAACGTTTATTACATTACATTAAGTCTTACATACTTTCAAAATGACCTGTCACATTTTTAGTGGTATACCTGCTAATGAATGCATATTTTGTAATACTTGTGTATTTATAAACTTAGGATGCAATAGAAAATCTGATGATAGAGATTTATAGAACACTTGACACCGACAAACACCCCCTTTGCGTATTTCTGGATGTCAAAGAAACCTCTGACACTGTAAACCATCAACAACTGCTGACAACACTGGAGGAACTGGGGTTTAGGGGGATTGTTTCGGAATTATCTGAGGGAAAGAAAACAAATAAGAAGAATTAAAATCTGTGAAAGCAGCCAACGTATTGTAATATGTGGTGTACCTCAGGGGACAGTGCTTGGTCCTATTCTTTTCAATATATGTGAATAGTCTGTTAGAAATTTCACTTACAGGTAAAGTATCCAGCTTTCCGGATGACACGGCTATATTTTACTCAGGAGACTATTGGGGTAGTGTCAGGCATGAAGCTCAGCAAGACCTTAAGGTGATAAGGATATGGTACGATGAGAAACAACTCACAATTAATTTAGAGATTTCCTGCAGTTAGGTCAGAAAACCTCAGTTAAAAAATAGGATATGTAGAGTCAACTAGATACTTTGGAGTTATCCCATTTAAAATGGGAGGCGCACATAATGAATGTTGTTGGTAGATTTCGGTATCTGCTGGTGCATTTAAAGAAGTTGAGTCAAGTGTTAGGATTTGCTTGTTTAAAAATGATTTATCAGGTTCTGGCCGAGTCCCTTATTCGGTATGGCATGGTTGGTTGGGTTGGCGCTGCGAAAAATTTACCTAAAACGCTTGGAAGTTATGCAGAAAAACTTCATTAAGATCATTATGCATAGACCTAGAACATACCCAAGCGATTCCTTGTATAGAGTATATCCCTCGGGGCTCATGCAACAATTTTTTTTAAGGTTCCGTTCCTAATTCGTCTAGAGTTTGAGGAGGATACTCTTTTCCTTTCTTGAATATACTCTTCTTTACAAATGGTTTTCTCTCCATGATATAATTCTTCTAGGTAGGCTTTCATCTCTTCTAATAAATTTCCATTGTTGTCCTGTATGGCTTTTGCTCCTGATTTATATTGTTGTCTTTTTACCCTTTATGAAGGTTGTCATTTTTCCATATAATTGTCAATTCTTTCATTAGTATTTTTGGTCATATTTGTAATTTATTTAAAAGTATGATATTGATGTATGATATTAATAATCTTAACAAACTGCCAATTCTGTTTGATCCTGTGCTAAAACTGAGTGGATTAAATCTATAAACAGTGCGATATGCTAACAAATAACACGACTTAAAAGAAAATGTGCCTAACAATTATCACATATGATACTTTAGTCCCACGGACGATTTTTGTATTTACTGCTTGCTTTTCAATCCTCCTCATCTGCGATTGGGGCATTTCTATCTTCTCTTAAAGAAATTTTATGCCCTATTGTGTCAGGATTACTTCAAAACTTGTTAATAATTTCCCTATATATTTTTCCATTTGATGAAAAGTCTACACCTTCTATTTTGTTTGTTATTCAAATACATTTTGCGATATAAAAAAGTAAAAAGTATTTCCACTCTGTTGTTCGGTGTTTTAGGTAGAATCAATTTCTCCCAAATGTATTCACCCAGGTATCGAAGCATATATCAATAAAAAGCCGACGATACCCTTATATCTTTTAAATCTATATGAAAATATTACACTATACGCACCTGAGCCGATGATATATCTACACAATTTTTATGCATGGATTTTTTGTACACCTTCTCTCGAGTAAAGGGCGTCCTTAGATAATGTCACTTCAAGTTTTCTGTTTTTTATTTGCCGGTATAAAATAGTATTCTATTTACAAGAAGAAAGGTTAAAGGCTAGTCTAAAACCAAACTATTATTTATTTTATCACATATAAGTTGCTAGTAATACCTCGGGTGACTCCATAAATAGATTAAGTAGTTTTTATCAAAGTTATCCATAGAAACCTTGTTGCAATATTAGCTTACCAGGTTTTGTTTCTTGCCTGATCTTTATTCTTAAAGGCTTATTAAAATTCTATTGCATTTCTCAATAAAACTCATTCTAAAACTTCTTTCAGAAAAAAGCAAATGCTCAGCCAAATAGTGCTCTCCTAATTTTTCAAAGGAAAACTGTAGCTTTTAGCAATTGTTTTGAACTGTTTTATTTCTGGGATACTTTATTTAGATAGATCTGGAGGTATAATCCAAAGTTTTTTTGCAGAATTATTTTCCAAGAATTGCATATTGCGGGGTCAAAACTTTCAAACTTTCGAAGCATATTTTCAAAGAAGCACAACGTAGAGAACCGAGAAACCATTTTAGGGTTAAAAAAAACCTGATAATCATCTTACTAACCAAGTTAGCGTCATCAGAGGTTAAATAATTAAATAATTCTAAATGTCTTATAACCACAACTCTATTCATATTCTTCTACAGGTAGTCGGTCGCTAACACATTAGGGAGGTTCAGCGACACCAAAATTAACATTTCGTTCGGCGGTAATATCTGTTTTCTTTTATTATCTATCGGGCGTGCTTCTGCCGGTATTTATTAATAAGTAATCCATCGGGAGACTGAGCATAGGCATTTTTTATTATTACTATATTTAACAATATATATATATATATATATATATATATATATATATATATATATATATATATATATATATATATATATATATATATATATATATATATATATATATATATATATATATATATATATATATATATATATATATATATATATATATATATATATATATATATACTTTAGAATGCGTCTAGCTATCCTGGTTGTCTAACATTTTTTAATAATTTTTGATTCTCCTCATGCATGTGGTGAATAATATCCCAAATATGTTGGGCGACTGAAGATCTATCTATAGTGCCGTATCTTAATTGTGCTAAATGTTCTTTGAAGCTAATTCTAATAGATCATTTTGTTTGTCTGACGTATTTAAGATTACAATCTTTACAACTTATTTCATAAATTCCCGACATTTTGGCCATACTATCCCTGGCTTTTGGATTACGTAGCAAGTTTTTTAAATAATTTTTTGACGAGAATATTAGTTGCAAATTGGCTTTTTCAAAAATACTATGTAGACGTCTCGTGATTCGAGGTTCAAATGGTAAGCAAACAAAGTTTTTTCGGCTTTCTCTCTTCTACAAGTCGTTGATTCCGCTAACATTTTCTTTGTTTTCTGTTTGTTCATTAATTTCTCCGCTAGTCAAGCAGTATAACCGCTATATTCGGCAACGTTCTTAATATACATTAATTCTTTCGTATAACTACTTATACTTAAAGGAAAGTTAACCAACTTGTTTACAAAAAAATTCAGACTGGCCATTTTTTGTGCGTACGTATGACGTGAGTCATTTGGAATGTAGCCTTAGAGTGGTGGTTTCCTTTCTATGGACATCGAATTCTAAAGTGTCTTTATTTTTGATGACTAGGACATCTAGAGAGAGTAATATATCATTAATTTCTAATCCATGGGTAAATTATATACAACCAAATTTAGTGTTTAATTTGGCAATAAAATCTTCTATTGTGGAAATGTTTGTGTTAAACACTGTGAAAATACCATCCACGTAACGAAACTGCACCCTATGAAAATAGTCACATTCACTTTTAAGATCTGTTTAAAATCTGCTCATGAAAAGGTCTGCAAAAAATGGCATTAGCGGGTTGCCCATTGCTGTGCCTTGGGTTTCTTAAAAAAACTCACTGTTAATACGCTTGGAGAACACAAATCACCACAACACATTTAAAAAAACCTGATGATCCTTTCATTAAACGTTAGCGTCATCATATAATAAAAAATTCAGTATTATTCATTCTATAATTACACTAACTTGGTTACACTTGGTAAATGCCGATTCATTATATAAAGCCGCAATAAACACTATTCTGTTGTAGACAACTGAAGTATTTTATACCTTTACCTTCAAAAAGCTTATATAGTAGGACTATAAAATATCTATAAAACAGTCACATAATTATAATGAAAAATTTTCCAGAGCCTACTTATAAAGCGTTCCCACTTATATAACTAAATTGTTTGATAGTGTTTTTTTATTGCATTCCGGCGATATTTTCAATGCCGTTATAAACATATTAGATGATGATCAATTAGATGAGGATCGCAGACTCATGGAGGGTTCTGTCTCCGTGGATATCCAAAAAATATTAGACTGGGGAAGTAGAAATCTTGTAAAATTCAACCCCACCAAATCTCAGTCTTGCTTTCTTTCTCATAAGAGATACACCAGCCCTAGACCCATCACAATGAACAACCAAGTTATTCAAAGTAATGAGTCCTTTTCTCTTGTTGGCATTTCTGTGGATCGAAATCTTAGTTGGCACCAACATGTCACATCAATTGCAGGTGCGGCTCACCATCGATACCTCTCTATTAGTGAATTTTTGTGAATAAAAATTCACTAAAAGACAACATAATCGTTCTAAGATTGAATTGTTCACTTGTACATAAATATTCTGTGCCTAACTTTATAAAAAAAAGTGTTTATGATAACTGGATTGTATACCTACTTTGAGCCCGCTAAAACTCATTTTAGGTTACAGCAACTAATGTGAATAAAAATTTTGTCTTCGATTTGTAATAAGTACAAAATAGTTAAAGATGTCAGATACACGAAAGTGGAAAAAATTGAAAAGTGGTGCTTCTCGAAGAAGGTCAAGGATGTGTTACCAAAATATGTGTAATTAAAACATAATTAGTGTTGGCAATGCAAAAATAACACATCGCTTTAACCAAACGAAGGAATCCACCGAATGTATCCCATCTGCCCCAGACGCAGTGTCAGTATGTCAAAATACTTTTGTTAATGCAAGGACCCGCCTACTGGAAACAAAAATGCAAACAAATCCTTGTGATGGGAATGCCCTTTTACAAACAGTAGGGTGCCAATTAAATGATGATAAAATAAGAACTAATTAGCTAATAGAACTAGAATCCATTGATAATTGTAATTTTGCGCTGGAAGTTGGCAAAAATCTAGAATTTAGAAAAAAAATATTAAGCAATGGGCAGTTTCATTTAATGTCTCCCATTCAGCATTAAGAGTGTTAGTCCGCAATATTAATGGAAGCATTCCTAAAGTACTTCTACAAGATCCTAGAACACCTTTAAAAATATATCAAACGATTGTCATGAGACAGGTTGGAGATGATGATAATTACTGGCATTTCTTTGTTTATGACGTTTATAGTTGTTTCTTCTAACAACTCGCTAAATCGTTAGGGGTAATTGTATATGTTATGTTTATCTTTACGCTATAATCTAGTCACGTTATTAACTTATATTATCATAGAAAAGACAAATTATAGCAAAACTCAGTATTTTAGTTTACAAAAGTGGATAATAAGTTATCTATTAGCCATAGTGTTGCCAACTAGCCATATAGTCATATAAGCACATCTTGTAAAAGCAGTTCGCTCCTATTGCAAGAGCATCAGCTTTGATTCAAAATGTTAGTTAAATGTTTTATAGGGATTGCATTCTAGCTTAATTATCTTACAATGCTCTCTATTAATACATAATTGTTTTATAAGAAAACGTCATTTAAAACTGGCAGAATTCGGAGATATAAAAATTGCAAGGTAGTAGTAGTAGTAGCCGTGGTGGGGAGGCCAACGCCCAGCAAGTAGGCCACAATGGGCTCTTTTGGCTAACCACAGCCACCCAGCAACCATGCGCTACTCTTCCTCAGTTCCGTCGCCAAACCGCGTCGACCTCGAGATGAAGGCCGTGACGGTCTTCAATTGGACGGTACTTACCTGATTCCTCTGCAGAGTCCTCGATCCGAACAATTCTACTCGAAGACTCCTAAAAGCCTCGCATTCACACAGGTAGTGGTAGGACGTTTATTCATCCTCGCCGCATTCCTGGCAAATGGGATCCCTCTCTACGCCTATCAATGTGAGGTGTCTTCTAAGAGCGCAGTGGCCTATCAGCACCCCAAGGATGCGGCGAAGCGTAAGTCGACTCCTTCCGAGTAGCCAGACAGCTTTATCTCTCTCTGGCCCCTCCAAGAAGTCCCTCGCCTGCCTGCAAGCACCAACCGACCCCCAGTGCCTCTTCATTGCTTCCTCGGTCCACCTGTCTAAGGCGACAGAGACTGTCTTCCTACTTATGCCTATCGCAGGCTCCGGGCCACACAACGGCCGCCGGGAACCGAGTCTAGCGAGATTATTCGCCACCTCATTCCCCGCTACGCCACAGTGTCCCGGAACCCACACCAGTTGCATCTCCTTCGTCCTAGCTAGGCCTCTGAGGACGTGAGCGCACTCCTGAATCAGTGTTGACCTGATTCTGGCCGCGCAGACTGCCCGGAGTACCGCCTGGCTATCCGAGCAGATGTACCCACATTTCTCGGGACTCCTCTTGACATCCTGTCTATTGGCCACAGACAGGATAGCATACACTTCTCTTTCGAATGCCGTGGTAAATGCGCCAAGAGCATAGCTCTCGCGCACCCCCAGCCCCACGATGTATATTCCTGCCCCGGAGGATTGTTGGTCCTTCAGCCGAGATCCGTCTGTGAGACAGACCAGGCTTGCGGGCTGGAATGCAACCTCATTTTCCCTCCACTGATCCCTACTGGGGATCCTGAGGGTGTATGGCCTAGTCAAACTAATATCGTCCTCGGCATCCCGCACCTTTATGGCGGAAATCGGAATTTCCTTTTCCACCTCCTTGGCAACTCTTGCATGCCCTATTACTGCTCCCTCTACGCACCAGTTTCCTGAGTCTCGCATTCTAGGATGCGACGCCATAGCCTCCCTTCTGATACAGATGGGAAGCGGTGGCAGCATCAACAGGACCTTTAGTGCGGCTGATGGTGTCGTCCTCATAGAGCCTGTGATATCCAGGATTGCCAGCCTTTGGAGTTTGGCCAGCTTCCTGCTGGTAGTCTGGTTCACACCACACCACCAGACCAACGCCCCATAGAGGATTCTCGGCTTGACGTTCGCAGTGTAGATCCAATGAAGGATCCCTATCACACGACGCAGTTGCCAGAGGGTCGCTACTCCCTTCCTCACTACTCGTTTTATTTGCGACCCCCATGTGAGTTTGGGGTCCAGGATTAACCCCAGATAGTTGACCTCCCGCACTAAAGCTAAAGGTTATCCAAACATCACGGGCGCCCTGAACCCCTCTACCTTCCTCTTCTTGGTAAATAGGATCATCTCCGTGTTCGCCGGGTTTACGGAGAGTCCCTGCTCACCACACCACCTTTCGATTATGCTACAGGCAGCTTGCATCCACTCACAGACGACATAGGAATTTGCCGGTGACTAAGACCAGCCCATCATCAGCGTACGCCTGGGCGTAGAAGCCATTCTGAGAGAGTCGCTCTAAGAGGCCGTCCATGACCAGACACCATAGATGCCCTGAGGACAGCTGCCCGTCACCCCAACGTCCAGCCTCCGGCCCCTCAAGCTCAGCGAAACTCTCCGGTCCTCCAGCATGCTCGCCACCCAGCTTATTAGGGACCTCGGCGTTCCTCTATCGGTTAGGGCGGTAGTACAGACCGTATCCCTCCTTGCCTTATCAAAGGCCCCCTCCAAATCGGAGAACACAGCTAATGCGCTCTCCCCGTAGTGTAGGGCCCCTTCCACCTTCCGTGTCACAGCATGGAGCGCCGTTTCCGTCGACCTCCCCCGCTGGTACGCGTGCTGACTTTTATGGAAGTGGTGATCCTTTAGGATCCCTCCCAACATAAACCTATCTACTATCTTTTCAAATGCAAGGTACAAAGTACTAAAAAAAAATCCCGTGTGTTAATATTGGAGCTCATAGATATATAAAAAATATTCAATAACGTTACCTAGATCAAATTGACACATGTTTTCTTGCTAAAAAAAATAATCAAGTCATCGAAGCTAATTTCGATATTTTCTTTTTTTTTTCTAAAAATCCATAAATAGGGAGCGCACTTAACATTTGTTAATATTATGCTAATATTTCACAATAAAATTTAATTCGCACTAAAAATTTCATTCTGCGTACGACAAACAGTGTCTTTAAACAAATATTAAAGTGAGAGACATTATTGAAATGGCCATCTTGTAAATAGTAATACCTAATACCTGTGACATTTATATTTTTTGTCTGCCTCATTTATTGTTTTTATATATAAAATTGCTTCCTGCTACTTTTAGAATGACTCAACGAAACCTTTTAATTTTATTGCTGTTATTTCATGTTGCATTTTCACTTTATAATGTTTAACAGAAAGTAATAAAAAGGTTTTACAAACCTGTTGTATAGTTGATGTATAAAAATAGTACAACAATTAGTCAAGTATATTTGTTTACAAAAGGCTTTATAACTATTTACGGAGACTGAAGTATTTTATAAAGTGGTGCCACTTTTGAGTTTGGAGCTGTTTTATAAACGCATTGTAAACAGTTCAGATAGTGAGATTATTTTATAAAACGTTTTAACAACTACAATAAAATATAAAACTGCTAGTTAGGTAGTGCAATGATCTTCGGCTTTTTTTAAATGTGTTCTGGAGATTTCGGTTCTCCAAGTGTGCTTATCAGTGCTCATCGCAGGTTGACTCTTCACTTGGTGACTCATTGTTGAACTGAAAAATATTTGGTTTAATACAAAGGTTTGTTAAAGTTAAATATTCTTTGCAGACCTTTTCATTTATATTATTCATTGTTAACAGCTCTTCTAAATACGTTAACGGTTGCTTCGCGGGAACGCTAGGAAACAATGAGGTT
Source organism: Tillus elongatus (assembly GCA_964006375.1). Classification (NCBI taxonomy): domain Eukaryota; kingdom Metazoa; phylum Arthropoda; class Insecta; order Coleoptera; family Cleridae; genus Tillus; species Tillus elongatus. Next base: position 24,955,315 of record OZ023266.1, on the reverse strand, counting down.
AGATCAAATGAAACTAAAAGTAATGTGTAGCTCTCGCAGTCGGTCCCACTCAAATAAAATCTGGTTAATCCAGATATAATGCCGTTAGAATCAAATACTCTATCCAATATACCAATAAAACGGTCTGCAAGCGAAAGCGTCGTCACTGGCTGCACTAATAATACTTTTATACAGTGAATCCAATAACCTGAACTTTACTGTTTTCAAAATAAAACAGTAATAAGACGGTAGTGAAAGCTAGGTATTTTGTAGACATCAAAGTAACACTCATTGTGAACTCCCTTTATACACTTGACAAGCTGTACCTTTGTCAAATCTCAAGAACAAGTTTTAAATTTTATTTCTCAATTCTGACAGCAGTGTAAAGTATTGCAAGAAATCTTACGGTATGCTGATTTCGCTACGCTATACTGACAACTGCGAGCTGAATGTAACATGAGACACTTAACACCCTCCGTATGTATTTTAAGGTGATATTACTTACGCACCAGTTCCGAAATGAATTTTAAGATCCTTTCAAACTTTTATGTTTGTATGGTGGAAAGAGTGGTTTCTTGTTTCAAAGCAGATTCTAAATATTTCATAAGACGGAATCGTAAAAATGGTGAAAAGTGTGCCGTTCTTTATCACACTGCTTATTTTATGAGATTTTTTTGTCTGACGTACAGTGCAGATGAATATCACTCGCTTATTTCTTTATTATTATTTCCAAGGTTAAAGTGTGTGAGTGTGATCTTACATGTAAAAATTTATAATATATATTTTATGTTCACTTAATAACCCCCAGTGCTCTTATGGGCAATAACAGCCATCAACGCATGTGTAATTGGATGCCATCTCTTAAAATCAAGAGCAGGGGAATTGAGTTGATTAGTAGCTTTATAAATATTGAGTACGTTCTTGCGTTGGTGGAACAAACGCCATTAAAAATTGTGTTCTGCGTATTCCAGTGCTCAGTTTTGTTATCTGGATGACATTATTCATTCAGGTAACTATGCCTGTAAAGAAACATGAAGGCTGAGGTTCTGGTAAAAGACCTCGAAATGTAACATTTTTTTTAAATTTCAACAACACACCACGAGGGCTTACGGCCTAAATAATATCGTACCGTGGGTATTGACAAGGAGGAAAGAGGCAACTTGTTAACTCTGGACTTGAAGGTTTGGAGGTTCCGAGAAGAAGGAAAAACATGTGCCGCCATGAAATTCCACAACTTGGAAGTCCTCGGGACAAAAGAGCGGGCATAGCAAGATGTTCTATGTCTGGTGAACCGGACAGTAAAAGGGTGCATTCGCTCTGTTCCCCTGGTAGATCTGTTGGGGGCAACAGGTGGGGGAACTATGGAGGAAAGCTCCTCTGAGCAGTGCCCGTGCAGATATCTATAAAAGAAAGAGATGTCACCAACGGCACGTCGGTGGGCAAGGGATGGAAGCTTTTAGGTGATTGTAGAGTCACCAATGAGATGTATAGCTCTCTTTTGAATGGAGTCCAGGATAGCGAGTGTAGAAGCGGCAGCTGCACCCCAGATGTGGGAGCAGTATTCGAGGTTTGGCCTTATTTGTGAAGTATATAAGGTATAGAGGCTAGCTGGTAAAAAGTATTTGCGAGCCCGGAAGAGTCAACCTAATTTCTTAGCAGCCGCTTCTGCAATAGATGTGACATGTTGGTGCCAATTAAGATTTCGATCCACAGAAATGCCAACAAGAGAAAAGGATTCATTAATTTGAATAACTTGGTTGTTCATTGTGATGGGTCTAGGGCTGGTGTATCTCTTATGAGAAAGAAAGCCAGACTGAGATTTGGTGGGGTTGAATTGTACAAGATTTCTACTTCCCCAGTCTAATATTTTTTTGAGATCCACGGAGACAGAACCCTCCATGAGTCTGAGATCCTCATCTAATTGGGCTAAAGAGACAGGCTCAGAATATTGTATATTTGAGTGGAGGGTGCTGTGGTCCGCGTAACTGTGAACTGGGTTGGATGTGCTAGAGAGAATGTCATTGATGTGGAGAAGAATCAAAGTAGGAGCTAAAGCTGAACCTTGAGGAACTCTTGCTTTAATTGGATACAGTTTAGAGGAATGGCCATCTACAACAACAGAAATGTTCCTGTTGTAGAGGAAATTTGCTGTCCCGGTACAAAGTTTGGGTGGTAGGCCATAGACCGGAAGTTTATTAAGCAGCGCTGCATGCCAGACCTGGTCGAATGCTTTGGATATGTCTAGAGCAACAATCTGGGATTCACCGTGTAGTTCCATAGACATCTTCCAAGAATGGGTGACAGAGGAAAGGAGGTCGGGTAGGCAGTCGATCTGCGCTGACGGAATCCATACTGCCTGTCATGAACTAGACTGTGTTTTTCAAAAAATTTTAGTAATTCGGCGTTTATATACTTTTCCATCACTTTAGAGACGACTGAAAGGAGAGAAATAGGCCTGTAGTTGCTAGGAAGCACTTTGGATCCTTTCTTGGGGATGGGTTGTACTCTAGCAGTTTTCCAGTTACTAGAGAATATGCCTTTATTGTAAGTATCTGAAACAGACGAGTCAGGACAGGAGCAAGCACTGGTGAGCATTTTTTGAGAACAATTGATGGGATCTCGTCAAGGCCAGAGGCTTTCCTGGTACTAAGAGAAGAGAGCATCTTTCGTACCTTTTTAGTTTTGAAAATGATATCCGTTATTTTATGCGCGACATCGGGGACTGTTGGTCGTTGAACATTTGGAGGTGGGTTGAGAGTAGAATTGCCGGCGAAAAACGTAGCAGTAGAAATAATTTCATCCCCTGAGACAAGAGGTGGGAACGTGCTTTTGCAGAAATTATTCCCAATAGATTTAGCAAGAGTCCAGAAGGGTTTGCCGCCGTTGGAGCTTAAGAGGACTTTGTTTTTAATGTGGTTATTCAACGAGTTTTTTTCCTCAGAAAGAATGCGGATATAGCGGTTTTTTGGGTCGTTAAATGCTTGACAATTTTCTTGACTGGGATTGTGTAGAAGCGTTTTGTGAGCTTTGACTTTTTCAAGTCTGGCCTTGTGACCGGATTTAGAGAACTAGGGCTTTTGAATGGCTGAAGAGGTTTTCTGTGTACGTAAAATAAATATTTCCATGCCAGCTTGGATAATTTCAGTAATGTTTTGTGACTTATCAGAGTGGTCAGGATGAGAGAAGCAGACAGACGCCCATGGAAATTAGGAAAAGTAATCCCGCATTTCGTCGCAGATTGCGCAGTTGTAGTGCCAAATGATATGTGAGTGTGATTACTGTGTGACCTCGGGTTGCATGCGCAGGATGCAATGACCATGCCGTGGTCTGAGCGACCATAGGGGGCGGTGACTGATGTCTTATAGCATTCCGGTTTTGTAGTAAGAAGGAGATTCAAGGGATTTGAGCTGTGTATTGGGATACGAGGAAAGTAAGTAGGTTGCTGAACCATATTGGCTAAAGAATTGCTGACTGCTAAGGCCTCCGCTGCTCTCCCTTGTGGATCGGTTTTTGAATATCCTAGCCCTTCCTTATTATGGACATTGCAGTCACCAAGAATAGTGACCTCGGAGGAAGGATATTCAGAAATCAGATGGTCGGTTTTTTTCAGAAAGGTAGTCAAAGAGCTGGACAAAGTTGTTGTCAGAAGGTGACCGGTAAATGCAACAGATGAATTTAGTTGCAGCCCTGAGAGAGAGTTTTATCCATGGTATGTATTTTCCTCCAGCTTCTAAATTGGGGAGTCTGGTGCAGGGTCAATTGGCTCGTAGATAACTTGATTTTTTTTTTAATATTTGCCAAACTTTCTTGACAAGTATCGATGACAACGTGATACCAACATTTTCTGCGTCTATACGGCCTACTTTTGCACATATTGCTGATTTTGTAATATTGCTTATTTTATAGCCAAGGGCATAAGCAAATTACTGAACTTTTAGTCTGTCTCTTTAGCCCAATTAGATGAGGATCGCAGACTCATGGAGGGCTATGTCTCCGTGGATCTCCAAAAAATCTTAGACTGGGAAAGTAAAAATCTTGTACAATTCAACCCCAACAAATATCAGTCTTGCATTCTATCTCATAAGAGATACACCAGCCCTAGACCCATCACAATGAACACCAAGTTATTTAAAGTAAGGAGTCCTTTTCACTTCTTGGAATTTCTGTGAATTTCAATTGGCACCAACATATCATTAATTATCCAAAATGGGAAACGATGACTTTTTTTAAAAACATGGCGGACAACGAAACGTTTTCCACTTTTACACCACTTTATTTTACACCCACTATAATATAAAATTTTTTACTTTTCGAAAAAATTTTCTAAATCTGCGTAGTCCAGACCAAATGGGCTGCTGCGCTGTACAAACCACACTAAAAAGGTTTTTTCTTATTTCAACAACACACTACAAGTGCTCACAGTCTAAATACTATCGTACAATGGGTGTCGACAAGGAGGAAAGAGGCAACTTGTTAATTCTGGACTTGAGGGTTTGGAGGTTCGGAGGAGAAGGAAAAACATGTGCCAGCGAGGAATTCCAGAACTTGGAAGTTCGGGGGACAAACAAGCGGCCATAACAAAATGCTATATGTCTGGTGACCTGGACAGTAAAAGGGTGCATTCGCTCTCTTCCCCTGGTGGATCTGTTGGGGGCAGCAGGTGGGGAAACTATGGAAGAAAGCTCATATGAGCAGTGCCCGTGCAGATATCTGTAAAAGAGAGAGAGGTCACCAACAGCACGTCGGTGGGCAAGGGATGGCAGCCCTTTGGGTGAAGGTAGGGTTACCGATGAGACGTGGAGCTCTCTTCTGAATGAAGTCCATGATAGCGAGCGTAGAAGCGGTAGCGGCACCGCAGACGTGGGAGCAGTATTCGAGGTTTGGCCTTATTCTTGAAGTATATAAGGTATAGAGATTGGCTGGTGAAAAGTAATTGCGAGCCCGGAAGAGGAAACCTAATTTCTTAGCAGCCGCTTCTGCAATTAATGTGACATGTTGGTGCCAATTTAGATTTTGAGGTTAACCTTTAATAGATGACAGCTAATTGCTAATTGTGTTAAAAAATGCTTCTGCCTATATTTTGGTTTGCCACTTTAATAAACCGATTTGTATGAACTGTAATACATGTGTGCCTCTAGTGAAATGGCTTGAGTATGCCGCAAGTTAATTTGGTTTAGTAGGGAGATAGATATCATATTTATGCAACTATTATTACATTGCTTATTTTAGGCTGAAATATAATAATTATTTCTTCTTTTGCATTAATGATATCATATTTTTATTACATTACAATAATCTATAATATCTATCAGTGACATAAAATAGATTACCTTAATGACAATAATGGATCTTTGAGTAACGACCATATATATATATATATATATATATATATATATATATATATATATATATATATATATATATATATATATATATATATATATATATATATATATATATATATATATATATATATATATATATATATATAGAAATTCATAAATTAAACCATAAATTTATAATCCCGTTGTTTAGCTGAGCTGTTTTAATAAATTAAATTAGGCAACCGGCATTGCTTTATTAATGTTTACTTAAAACAGAATGCGCTCTGTTAACAAAATGTTCAGACAGATCATAACACTGTATCAAAAAGTCTGGACGCAGAAAGTGCATTATGGAAGTCAATTTTCATAAAAATGTTTTTAATAGCAAATATGTCTCCTTAATGCAAGCAGACGTCAATTTAGTTACCGGTATAGCCTATATAATAGAAACAATGTACGATATTTTATCAAAATAACTTATTGTGTGAAAATGTACACAACTTTGCCGAAAATAAACTTGAAATATTTCGGAGAAAACTGGTTTCATAGCTAATGAACCTTAGATTAATAGCAAATTGAGTTATTGAAATTTAAAGCATTTGATGAAAATTCGCTACCAAACCGCACTTACTGCGTCTCGATTTTTTTATTACAAATATACGTAATCTCTCTTAGGCCTAGGATTGAACACACTGACACACTGAAACCTTAGAGACGATCTCCGGCGAGATTTGGGGAGTAGGCAGATTGAGTCCCCGTAATCGAGCTACAACAACCCAACCCACCTTTGTCCACAGCCCTAAGGAGTATACAGATTGAGGCCTTAGAGTTCATGTCCTTACATATTTCATTTACCTCTTGAAAATGGCTCCAAAACAATCTATATATATATATATATATATATATATATATATATATATATATATATATATATATATATATATATATATATATATATATATATATATATATATATATATATATATATATATATATATAGGAGCTAAAAAAAAGAAAGTCGTAATATTTTCACAAATATCAAAGATCGCTATAGGGAATGTTACACAAAGTCACACTTATTTTTTAATCTATATCCAATAATGCAATAAAAAGTATAGCATTCTATTTAAAATAACGATGTTGATAACTACTTCCGGTGCAACCGGAAGTTCCACAAAGCTGAATATAGTCTCGATATAGCTTACATAATTACAAGAAAATTTTTTTGAAAGTTTTTTCGGCTAAGGGTAAGGGATATATATAGAGGAATTACACACTATTGGGACAGTCTGTATGTATATATATATATATATATATATATATATATATATATATATATATATATATATATATATATATATATATATATATATATATATATATATATATATATATATATAAATAAATATATATTGAAACGGACCTTGGATATAGGTTCTAGGCGCCTAGTTCGAGCTCATTTGAAGAAGTTTTTTTCAACATTCCAACGTCGCCATCTCATTAGTCATTTTTTAAAGAAACTTCTCTAAAACAAATCATGAAATAGATAATTCAATAACTTGTACACTATGAAACATATATGTAGAAAAAAGGTTACATGGCCCATGGGGGGATCGAACCCGCGACCTTCGCGTTATTAGCACGACGCTCTAACCAACTGAGCTAATGGGCCAGACGTTACGATGTAATATTGAACAGGAAGACAACGCTACTGTGGGTTTTGTTTTAGTTATAAAAGGTAACAAACTCATTTCACTTACCATCCACACACACACACATTTGAATTTAGTTTCATTCAAATGTTATGTTAATCCATGAGATAATGACTTGCTAGTCAATCCGAGTGATAAAAACTGAGTAACTGATTTTAATCATAACACGTGTCGTTTTTGTCTAAATCATGATATAATGAGTTGGGACGCTTACGTATACACATATAGACAAAGGACATCAGACACCACGCATAAGTCATTAGAAGCCGGCCTTTCCATATATTATATCATTGTATAAATGTCTTGGATGCGTTCGGCATTCATTAGCCAGCACAGTTGGATCAGCTTGTCGGAAAAATTAAGATTCTCCCAAGGAAAATTTTGTATCTTAGAAAATGCATGATGAAATCTTGTATACGCCTCGCCTTCATACAGACTTTTTATACATCATAATTTAAGTGAACAGGTCAATCCAAAATGATTTTTTAAATCATTTTCTGCCATAGTTAACGCACTTTCTGTCCAGACTTTTTATATCATGTCTACTTTCCAGAGCTTTTCATAAGTTCAATTTGCAAATGTTTGTCTACTAGGTGATTAATTTTATAACTAATGGATCTTATGTATCAATAAACGAAAAATGTTGCCATAAAAACACAAACCTAAGCCTCTTTCTACAGTATTCGACTATTTTTCAAAGCTTTAATAAAAATTGCTCAACCTATGTGAAAACCATATCATACATCAATATTTTAGATTTAATCATAGAACAGTTATTAGAAATACTTGAATCAAATTTTTATGTGGTAATCCTTACCCAGACAGCACGGACACATTCTGAGAATATACCAGGAATGTTTGGAAAGAATATTCAAACATCCCCAGAACATTCTCACAATGTACAATATATATTCATAGAACATTCTATAAACATGAGAATTGGACAGATTCTGTCATACTATAAAGGTTCTTAGAATGTTATTTATAATATTCTTAGGAGCTCCCAGTATGTTCTCAAAATGTTCCACGAACATTCAATGAATCTTCTCAAAATGTTCATACATATACTCATGGGAACATTCGTTTTTTTTAAATATATACAGGGCGTTTCGCATAAGAAACGACACAGAGCAGAGGTATGTAAAGGAACCTAAAATATGGTGATTTAACGCAACTTACTCCTTATACTAAGGTGCATCCCTAAGAGGTTATAGGCCTTCAAAGTGGGGTTTTAAATTTCGAAAAAAAATCAATATCTCAGTAATACTTCAACTCAGGAAAACCAAATTTGGTACACGTTTTGGGTGTATCAAGAGCATTATTCGTTGGTGAGTAGAGTTCAATCGAAGCATTTCAAAGGGTTGAATAGTGGTGATGCACCCATAAAATGTGACAGAATTTCTTTACCTATTGGCGGATGTAAAAATTATTATTTCATTTTATGGGGAAGTAAATTATTAAACTTTTTTACTCATGTTATTTTTCAAAAAACGTTTGTCGTTTTCAAGAAAAACCCGAATAACTAAAGACACATATATTATTAATGTTACTTAAAATCATCAAAAATTCAATAGATGTCTGCGAAATTATCATGTTGAAGAATTTCTGTAACTTGTCGATAGCAATTTTTTTATTTCTGTTGTTTGAGTTGTCTGTTTTCTAATAAATTATACTTATTTACACTTTTTTACCGATTATCAAATTTGACCTATACATAAGTTTATTGGCAAATATTTAATTTTCGATGATTTTTAGTAAGATTGATAAAATATGTTTCTTTACTTATTCGTGTTTTTCTTGAAAACAACTAAGTTTTTCTTTAAAATAACAGGAGTAACAAAGTTTTAGAGTAAAATTCTTCATAAAATGAAATCTGTTAAAAAATTGTGACATTTTAAGGGTGCATCACCCCTGATAAACCCTTTCAAATGTCTTAATTGAACTCTACTTACCATTGATTAATGCTCTTGGTACACTCAAAACGGGTACTAAACTTGTTTTTTCTAAGTTAAAATATTACAGAGATATTGATTTTTTTCGAAATTTGAAACCCCACTGAAGGCTTATAACTTCTCAGGGGTGCAACTTAATATAAGGGTGAGTTGAGTTAAATCACCATATTTTACGTTTACCTACATGCCCCTGCCCTGTGTTGGTTCTTATGCGAAACACCCTGTATAAATTTTTTGAATGATACCGATTTTCCACCATTTAACTGGCCTTTTATATATTTTCGTATAAGCAAGCCCGAGAGGCTAGAATTTGAACTTCAATCACTCGCCCTTGTTTAGGTTATCATATTGTTCCAGTGGCTACACACACCTGTAAACTCAAGTTCAGATACATAATAAGTCAACAATTTGTGTATTGTACGTATATTCAGATTAAGTATGTACTTATAACGGATACAAAGAAATGTCTGAAAAAATATTAATAAAACAATTAAAATTTCAATAACATAAAAATCAAATAAATAACGATAGAGTTCTTGGAGTTGCCAAAAAATGTAATAGCCAAATACAAAGTTTCCGAGATGAATAATCACGGTTATCCCCACTGAAGTAACTTGAAATTTGGCTAGACTATTGACCCTACAGGCTTTCAGTGTGGCATTAAAGGAATTGCATTACACAATAGTACTTACACCTTTATATAATACAACTAAATTGGACAGAACATGCCACAAAACACACTAACTTGCACTTATACAAAACTACAACTGTCATCCATCAGACCCTTTGAGGCTTCCCTTGTATGGTTGATTTCTGCTCTGCTTCCGCAGACTTGATTTTGACTTCTAAAGCTATTTTAATATCCCAATGCCCAATGTTTGTCACCAACAGCATGGATATTCTGGTTGTAAAGGCATACTTTGGCAAAGCCATCTTTAAGAGGCAAACGAAATATGTAAGGACATGGAATCTATGGCCTCACTGAGTCTACGCTTTAGATCAGTGGACAAAGGTGGGTAGGGTTGTTATAGCTCGATTATTTCCTCTACCTCTTGAAAATGGCTCCAAAACACGATCCGAACGTCGAGTTTCAATAAATTCTACGCCGTTCAACCCGAGAACCAAGTATGTCTCATACTAGAGACCGCGGAATATATATATATATATATATATATATATATATATATATATATATATATATATATATATATATATATATATATATATATATATATATATTCATGATATCAATCAGATATTCTGTGCCAGCATAAAGCAGTAGATTTTCTCATTTCCTCTAAAGTTCTTTAAAAACGGATGACAGATGAGGAAAAATTAATGCAAAATATCAAAAGCCCAGTATGATCTAAAACCTTTCATCATACAGTTTGCAAACCTAAAACTTTTAAACGAGAACTTTCTATTTTGTTGGCCTTTTCGTTTTTTTAATAACAGAGTATACAGATTTGCTTTATATTTAATCTATATTTACCGACCCTTCAAGGGATGAGCGATATTAATTTTTAATGAGCTTTTATTGTCACTGGCAGATTGATTACAAGCCATAGACGCGCACGGCCCATCTGATAAAATGGTTGTGAAATAAATTTAATAGTTGTTATATATCGACAGATAATGTAAAAGCGATACGTGTTTATAGAGTTTGGTCGATACAGCTGAATGGGGCATATCCTTTAATGAGTTATGGTTGAATGTCATTTCCAGATGAATACGCTGCATATAATTCATTAAATTTGGAATTAATTAACTACAGAATATGTCCCTGGCCAGTTTATCATCCATAGACATACATTTTGAATTTACATGTATGTTAATGTATAGAAATTTAGTCTATGTATCTAATTTATAGGCGACAGTTAACTCACAGGCAGGCAGAAGCTAAGAGAAATGGCCCACCATTCCGTTAGTCGGACAAGCAGCATCTCCAAGTTTTTGTCACATAACTTTATTTTGGTGACCAGCGTGAGTTCTATACCTGTTTCTTCCGCCTTTTTTTTTTAATATTTCAACAACACACAACGAGGGCTTACATCCTAAATACTATTGTACTATTATGGGTGTTGACAAGTAGGAAAGAGGCAGCTTGTTAATTATGGACTTGAAGGTTTGGAGGTTCGGAGGAGAAGGTAAAACATGTGCCGGCAAGGAATTCCACAACTTGGAAGTCCTCGGGACAAAAGAGCGGGCATAAAAAGATGTTCTATGTCTGGTGATCTCGATAGTAAAAGGGTGCATTGCCTCTGTTCCGCTTGTAGATCTTTTGGGGGCAGCAGGTGGAGGAACTATGGAAGAAAGCTCCTCTGAGCAGTGCCCGTGCAGATATCTATAAAAGAAAGAGAGGTCACCAAGAGCAAGTCGGTGGGCAAAAGATGCCAGCCTTTTGGTAAAGGTAGGGTCACCTATGAGACGTATAGCTCTCTTCTGAATGGGGTCCAGAATAGCGAGTGTAGAAACGGCAGCGGCATCCCAGATGAGGGAGCAGTATTCGAGGTTTGGCCTTATTTGTGAAGTATATAAGGTATAGAGATTAGCTGGTGAAAGGATTTGCGAGCACGGAAGAGGAAACCTAATTTCTTAGAAGCCGCGAGTGCAATTGATGTGACATGTTTGTGCCAATTGAAATTTCGATCCACAGAAATGCCAACAAGTGAAAAGGGCTCATCACTTTGTATAACTTGGTTCATTGTGATGGATCTAGGGCTGGTGTATCTCTTATCATATGGAAAGCAAGATTGAGATTTGGTGGAGTTGATATGTACAAGATTTCTGCTTCCCCAGTCTAATATTTTTTGGAGATCCACAGAGACAGAACCCTCCATGAGTCTGCGATCATTATATAATTGAGCTAAAGAGACAGGCTTACAATATTGTATATTTGAGTGGAGAGTGCTGTCGTCCGCGTAACTGTGAACTGAGATGGATTTTCTGGAGAGAAGATCATTGATGAGGAGAAGAAACAAAGTAGGGGCTAAAGCTGAACCTTGGGGGACTCCTGCATTAATTGGATACAGTTTATAGGAATGGCCATCTACAACAACATAAATGTTCCTGTTGGAGAGGAAATTTGCTGGCCAGGTACATAGTTTTAGTGGTAGGCCATTGGCCGAAAGCTTATTAAGCAGCGCTGCGTGCCAGACATGGTCGAAGGCTTTGGATATGTCTAGAGCAACAGTCTGGGATTCGCCGTGTAGTTCCGGAGACTTGTTTCAAGAATAGGTGACAAAGGAAAGAAGGCCGGCAGTTGATCTGCGCTGACGGAATCCATACTGCATGTCGTGGATTAGACTGTGTTTTTCAAGAAATTTTAGTAATTCGGTGTTTATATAATTTTACATTATTTTAGAGACGACTGAAAGGAGATAAATAGGCCTGTAGTTGCTACCAAGCGCTTTGGATACTTTCTTGGCGACGGGTTGTACTCGAGCAGTTTTCCAGTTACTAGGGAATATTCCTCTATTGTAAGATGTCTGAAACAGACGAGTCAGGACAGGAGAAAGTTCTGGTGCGCATTTTTTTTAAACAATTTCTAGGATCTCGTCAAGTTCAGATGCTTTCCTGGTATTAAGAGAAGAGAGCATCGTCGTACCTTTTTAGTTTTGAAAATGATATCCGTCATTTTATGCGCGACATTGGGGACTGTTGGTGGTTGAACATTTGGAGGTGGGTTAAGAGTATAATTGCCGACGAACAACGAGGCAAAAAGTTCAGCCTTGCCCATGGCGGTAGAAACAATTTCATTTCCAGAAACAACAGGTGGGCACGTGCAGTGCAGAAATTATTTCAAATAGATTTAGCAAGAGTCCAGAAGGGTTTGCTGCCGTTGGAGCTTGAGAGGACTTGGTTTTCGATGTGGCCATTAAACGAGTTTTTGGCCTCAGAAAGAATGCGGACATAGCAGTTTCTTGCGTCGTTAAATGCTTGACGGTTTTTTGACTAGGATTGTGTATAAGTGTTTTGTAAGCTTTGACCTTTTCATGTCTGGCCTTGTCACAAGATTTAGAGAACCACGGCTTTTGAGTGGCTGAAGAGGTTTTCTGTGTACGTGGAATAAATAATTCCATGCCGGCTTGGATAATTTCAGTGACGTTTTGTGAGGTATCAGAGGGGTCAGGATGAGAGAAGCAGACAGACGCCCATGGAAAGGAGGAAAAGTAACCCCGCATTTCGCCCCAGTTCACGGAGTTGTGGTGCCAAACGATATGTGGGTGTGATGACTGTGTGACCTCGGGTTGCATTGCGCAGGAATCGGTGACCATGGCGTGGTCTGAGCGACCAAGGGGGGCGGTGACTGATGTTTTGTAGTAAGAAGGAGATCCAAGAGATTTAAGCTGTGTGTTGGGATGCGAGGAAAGTAGGTAGGTTGCAGAACCGTATTGGGTAAAGAAGTGCTTACTGCAATGGCCTCCGCTGTTCTCCCTTGTGGATCGTTTTTTGAAGATCTTAACCAGTCCTTATTATGGACATTGAAGTTACCCAGAATATTGACCTCGGAGGAAGGATATTCAGAAATCAGTTTGGTTTTTTCAGAAAGGTAGTCGAAAAGCTGGACAATGTTGTTGTCAGAAGGTGCCCGGTAAATGCGACAGATGAGAGAGTTTCACCCAAAGTATGACTTTTCTTCCAGCTTTTAAATTGGGGAGTCTGGTGCAGGGTAGATTGCTGCGGACCTATGCGCACACATCTCTATGCAATCTAAAGGAAGTAAGGAACTCATACCCTGGAAAATTAACGTGATTAATGGTTGTTTTGGCACTGATTTGGGTTTCGGCAAGGAAGAGGATTTGGGGCCTATTATCCTGGAGGATATGGTGAACGGAGTTCAGGTTAGAATTTAGGCCACATATGTTAGAGAAGGATGTGATAAATCTTGATGCCGGGGCCCCCCGCACCCCTCTCCCGGAGATCCGAATGGAGGGCTATTTTATCTCCGGAATCTTTTGTACAAGAAGGGGCCATCATCATTTTTGTTTATAAGGGAAACCGACTCATACACCAGAACCGGAAACGTCCGTTAGGACTTCACCGGCCCCTTGATGTAAGGGGTGGTACCTCCCCGGGTGTGAAAAAGAAACCTTTACGTTTACATAAAGGAAGAGTCCACTACCACCTAGAGTGCTTATAAATAAGCAAGACTTATCTTTCAAGAAAGCTCTTACGTAGTGGATTGAACCCTGGAAAATATAACAGAAAATTTGCGATTTCCTGCGATTCTTCAGGAAGAAAAATCGTAATAATTAAGTGCTTTCTGCTTAGATGCTTGTCAGGTCAGGTCAAGTCAGTTGCTGACATTTATAAGAATTCAGTGTACAAGTAAAGATAATGTGAGCTTTTAATCCCTGATGCAGCACATTATTTAATTTTTAATATATCAGTACGCAAATTCTACTTATTGTTTCCTTTTGGTTCAGGAAGTTTCTAATAATATTTTGTCTTTAGTAGAGACGTTTTAGTGAAGTCACTGATGCAGCGACGCAGAAAATTAAAGGTCTTAAGCTAAGTGATAATAATTCCTACCGCTTTGCGTCTCTTTCTGAAATCAACAACAAACTATAATTTTGCACTCCGTCACAAAATTATTTCTGAGACATTTGTTTCTAGATCGCCCATATAAATAATTGAAAACTGTTTAGCTCATAAAACGACCTAACAGAAGTTGTCAGTGGCCACTTTTGATAAACTATTTAATATTTTGATACCTAGCTGTATAAAAAGTAAGTTTTTAAAGCTTCTCACGCTCACAATATAATTATGGTATAATAACTGTGAGTCCCCCTGCATGTACCGATAACGCACTTGCTGCCACCACACTTTTGCTAAATGTTTTAATAACCACAGTTTAGTAACATACGCTATAATATTTCGTTGGCATAAAGATGTTACCACAGGTGCAAAATATAATATATGGATCATCGATAACAAAAACCCAAACAGGTTATTGGAATCTGAATTCTAGCGAATGTTTAGTAGCATGGCACTAAATTCATCCATTAACTGTATTTTAAACGTTGCCACTTCTCCGGAGGTTTAAACATTGCGCTTGTGTAAAAAACATCTACTCTCTAAGGTATGCAATAAAATAAGAGCGCCAGTAGTAGCAAACTGCTGAACTAGAAGTTTGTCTAAAAAGTACATAACACAACCATTCTGTGCACCATTCGAAAACTCAGTACATCTTTGTCGTTAAAATAATTTTCTTTCTTCTTTGAAATATCCATAATGTAGGAATAATAGTTCAAGCACAAGCCGTGTGAGAACGCACTTGTTACTATAACCCATAAAGAACAAGGGAAACATGTTCTGCGTCCATATGCTGATGCACAAAGTAGGTAGACGCAGAATCATATGTAAATTTGGCTTATACCTTCCTTTTGCAAGTGGCTTGGATAGGTTCGTTAGTCAGGAAAATCGGCGTAGGTTTTCTCGGAAAATTTGGGTTTTCTATAGAAAAAAAATTATATATCCGGAAATAATAAAGCGAGGGGAACCAAAATTGGTACGCTAGTTTCTCTCGTAAAGAGTAGCCTGTGTTCTAAAATTTAGATATATATCGTAAAAGACAAAAAAGTCAGAGGTAAAATAATTTTTAATTAATTCAATCTGATTCAAAAAAGTTAAAACGTCAAAATTGTTTAATCAGAATGTGAGTGAGAAATACTACAAAAAATGACTAACAAGCTTCTATATATAAGTCTAAGTCGTTATTTTTCTTAATTTCGGTAAAATATGAGCAAAGAATCCATTGTAAATCAAAATAGTTTTGCGTAAAACCTTGAACAATCAACACGTATTATGAGATATAGCTGCTAGTAAATTCATGTCCAGCGTAGCTCAGTTGGATAGGTTCCTGTACATCGTCTAATCGACTCCTACATGACGAGTTCTAATCCTAGTTAGTGACTTTACTTTTTATCAATTTTTGAAGTCTCATTTCACTTTAGAGTTATCTAATCAGATTGCTGTTACTCCGAAAAATTTTTTACGGGTTTTTGTATAAAAAATAATTTGTTAAAGAGGAGATAAAAGTTTTAAGACGTAATTCAATTTGAATAGCATATCTGGTTATTTGTTCTTAAAACCATTTTTATGAAAATTCACTTCCATAACGCACTTGCTGCGTCCAGCCTTTTTTTATTTATATGCTTGTGTGGACAGGTCAGGTCAGTTTCCGACGTTTCTAAGAATTCAGTGTACAAGTAAAGAGAATGTGAGATTTAAATCCCTGCTTGCTTATTAAACATCCCTAATTTAGAAACAGCGCTGCTCGAATGCCACCGCATTGATAACGAGCAGATGCAAGTAGATTTCTTAAAAGTCATAAAGCACAAAGATGAATCTCAATTCCGTCAAAACGATAAACATTCTCAGCCACAGAAACCACACATAACTAATAGGAAGGTAATCGAATTCTACCCCAATTTCCGGAAAATACCTCAACAGAATTATAACCATCAGCCCAGTTTCCAGAGACTACCCCAACAAACTCATAACCAACAACCACAATTTCGACAACCTTTTCCAAGCCGACCTATCTCGAACTCAAGGCCAATTCCGCAACAAAGAAATTACCCCACTAATTCACAAGTCTTCGGAAGAATTAATCAGGCAACCCCTATGTCCATTTCTATTAACCTAACAAACAATCGCCCTCGTACAAATCACATTATTTAATTTTCAATATATCAGTACGCAAATTATAATTATTGTTTCCTCTGGGTTCAGGGAAGTTTCTAAAAATATTTTGTCTTTAGCAGAAGGCGTCTCAGTGGAATCGCTGATGCGCCTGCGCAGAAAATTTAAGGTCTTAAACTAAGTAATATTAATTCCCACCGCATCGCGCCTCCTTCTAAAATCAAAAGCAAACTATAATTTTGCGCTCTGTTACAAAACTATTTCTGAGAGATTTGTTTCTAGATTGCCCATATAAATACTTGAAACCTATTTAGCTCATAAAACTGCCTAACAGAAGTTGTCAGTGGCCATTTTTGATAAACTTTTTTATGTTTTGATACTTATCTGTATAAAAAGTCAGATTTTAAAGCTTCTTACACTGAGTTTTTGTCTGAATTTGTTATTTATGACTTATTATTCTGGATAAAAAAGAAACCATCTTGCTTTTAGCTTATTCTCCTAAGCTATCATATAAATACAAACACAGGGTGCCCAATAACTAAGGAGTAAGGCGTTTAGCGCAGAGACTGTGTTGAAATTTGGCTGTGAGATGTAACAAAGAGTTCCGCAAGTATTGCGACGTCTGCGATAAAAACAGTATAATTATAGTATGATAATTATGGGGCTTCCTGCACGTACCAACTACTTTCATTCAAATTAAACACTTAAAGTTTTATTATTGTAATCTACTTATGTAATTTCTGATTGTCCGTTCAGTTTAGTGAACAAAATAGCTCAATCTATTATAAAATGTGTAACTTTTTAAGTGATGCGCTGCTGTAGTCCACTTACTGCAAAAGTACTTTCATCTAAACTCAGTTATTACAATTTAACTCCTGTGCGTAAAGGAAAATAAATATTACACGTTACATTATGCCCTTTCCCAGTTTTTTTTTTACTAACAATATAAAATACCCTAAACTGGCGCAGTCGGTTGAATACAAGCCATTAGAATGTTCTAAACTAAACAGTTTGGTGAGACGAGTCCCAAGGTTCTTATTTTCATTAAGCAGGGTCTCGTGCCTGTACCTGAAGTGAACTCGCTCTCAAGCAACTTTGTTTAGTAACACATAACACTTAATTTGCACCAGATTCCCTATAATGGGTTGTATATTCACATGTACTTATGTTTATGATAGGTTACAAGAAGACTAATATCATTGTTCCCTCTCATTGTTGGTGCACAGTGTTTTCATAACGATCCTGCACCGTAATTACAGACGGTCTCTTAAAACTAAATGAGCTACCCTTACGTTGAGCTTTAAAATGGTATACGACAAACAGTAAGTACGTAGAAATGAAATAGGTTTTAATTTTCAGATTATTATTTGAGGAAATTATTGTAAGTTCCAGTAATAGCAATATATAATGATTAATAACAGATGTAGATACTCATCATCTGGCTTTAAAAATGTGTGCCTTTTTTGCAACCAGTTTCGCCCTTTTACGGCATCATCAGGAATGAATTTACCGGTCACCTTCTGACAACAACTTTTTCCAGCTCTTTGACTACCTTTCTGAAAAAAACCGACCATCTGATTTCTGAATATCCTTCCTCCGCGGTCACTAATCTTGGTGACTTCAATACCCATAATAAGGAATGGCTAGGATCTTCAAAAAACGATCCACAAGGGAGAGCAGCGGAGGCCTTTGCAGTCAGCAATTCTTTAACCAATATGGTTCATCAACCTACTTA
The DNA here is from genome assembly GCA_964006375.1 of Tillus elongatus. Classification (NCBI taxonomy): domain Eukaryota; kingdom Metazoa; phylum Arthropoda; class Insecta; order Coleoptera; family Cleridae; genus Tillus; species Tillus elongatus. Next base: position 24,936,963 of record OZ023266.1, on the reverse strand, counting down.
CTTTCCTTGCATCCCAACACACAGCTCAAATCCCTTGGATCTCCTTTTTACTACAAGTCCTGAGTGCTATAAAATACCAGTCACCGCCCCTATTGGTCGCTCAGACCATTGCATGGTCACCGCTTCCTGCGCAATGCAACCTGAGGTCACACAGACATCACACTTACGTATCGTTTGGCACTACAACTCCGCGAACTGGGACGAAATGCGAGATTACTTTTCCTCATTTCCATGGGCGTCTGTCTGCTTCTCTTATCCTGACCCATCAGATATCTCACAAAACGTCACCGAAATTATCTAAGCTGGTATGGAATTATTTATTCCGCGTACACAGAAAACCTCTTCAGCCACCTAAAAGCCCTAGTTCTCTAAATCTTGTAACAAGGCCAGACTTGAAAAGGTCAAATCTCACAAAACACTCCTACGCAATCCCGGTCAAGAAAACCGTCAGGCATTTAACAGCGCAAGAAACCGCTATGTCCGCATTCTTTCTGAGGCAAAAAACTCGTTTAATAACCACATCAAAAACAAAGTCCTCTTAAGCTCTAAGGGCAGCACACCCTTCTGGACTCTTGCTAAATCTATTGGAAATAATTTCTGCAAGAGCACGTTCCCACCTCTTGTCTCAGGGGATGAAATTGTTTCTACCGCCCTGGGCAAAGCTGAACTTTTTGCCTCGTTGTTCGCCGACAATTCTACTCTCAACCCACATTCAAATGTTAAATCACCAACAGTCCCCAATGTCGCGCATAAAATGACGGACATCATTTTCAAAACTAAAAAGGTACGAAAGATGCTCTCTTCTCTTAATACCAGGAAAGCCTCTGGCCTTGACGAGATCCCAGCAATTGTTCACAAAAAATGCGCATGAGAACTTGCTCCTCTCCTAACTCGTCTGTTTCAGACATCTTACAATAGAGGCATATTCCCTAGTAACTGGAAAACTGCTCGAGAACAACCCGTCCCCAAGAAAGGATCCAAAGCGCTTCCTAGCAACTACAGGCCTATTTCTCTCCTTTCAGTCATCTCTAAAGTGATGGAAAAGTATATAAACACCGAATTACAAAAATTTCTTGGAAAACACAGTATAATCCATGACAGGCAGTATGGATTCCGTCAGCGCAGATCAACTGCCGACCTCCTTTCCTTTGTCACCCATTCTTGAAACAAGTCTATAGAACTACACGGTGAATCCCAGATTGTCGCCCTAGACATATCCAAAGCCTTCGACCACATCAATGACCTCCTCTCTAGCACACCAAACCCAGTTCACAGTTACGCGGACGACAGCACCCTTCACTCAAACATACAATTATCTAAGCCTGTCTCTTTGGCCCAACTAGATGAGGATCGCAGACACATGGAGGGTTCTGTCTCCGTGGATCTCCAAAAAATATTAGACTGGCGAAGTAGAAATCTTGTTGTACAATTCAACCCCACCAAATCTCAGTCTTGCTCTCTTTCTCATAAAAGATACACCAGCCCCAGAACCATCACAATGAACAACCAAGTTATTCAAAGTAATGAGTCCTTTTCACTTGTTGGCATTTCTGTGGATCGAAATCTCAATTGGCACCAACATGTCACATTAATTGCAGAAGCGGCTGCTAAAAAATTAGGTTTCCTCTTCCGGGCTCGCAAATACTTTTCACCAGCTAATCTCTATACCTTATATACTTCACAAATAAGGCCAAACCTCGAATACTGCTCCCACATCTGGGGTGATGCTGCCGCTTCTACACTCGCTATCCGGGACTCCATTCAGAAGAGAGCTATACGTCTCATCGGTGACCCTACCCTCACCCAAAGGCTGCTATCCCTTGCCCACCGACGTGCCATTGGTGACCTATTTCTCTTTTATAGATATCTGCTTGGGCAGTGCTCAGAGGAGCTTTCTTCCATGGTTTCTGCACCTGCTGCCCCCAACAGATCTACCGGTGGAACAAAGCGAATGCACCCTTTTACTGCCTGGGTCACCAGACATAGAACATCTTGTTATGCCCGCTCTTTTGTTCCGAGGACTTCCAAGTTGTGGAATTCCTTGCGGGCACATGTTTTTCCTTCTCCTTCGAACCTCCAAACCTTCAAGTCCAGAATTAACAAGCTGCCTCTCTCCTCCTTGTCGACACGATAGTATTTAGGCTGTAAGCCCTCGTGGTGTGTTGTTGAAATAAATAAAAAATGCCGTAAAAATGCGTAACCGATCAATGCCTTGTTATAATTGTTATTCGCATATTACTCTTAATTAGGTTAATATAGGTTTTGCTGGTGGATCACTGCACAATAAATATTTAGGGAAACATCTTCATTATAGATTTTTTTAACAGCCTGCACGCAGCAAGTACATTAGGTAGTCAATTTTCATAGAATTCAAAAAAAAAGCTTATAAGTTTTTTTCTTTTAACATAGAGATCAAAAGTTTGGCATATAGTTGAATTTTTATCACGTTAACCTACGTACCAAATTTGGTTATCATAGCTTTGTTATTTTTGGAGATGCAATTTTTTTGAAAGTCGACCCAAAATTTTCCAGGAAAACCTGGGCTGATTTTGTGGATAACGAAATGATCCAAACCACTTGAAAAAGAAAGGTGCCTGCCACATTTGATTATTTTTTGAGTTATCGGTGTGACACACATAAACATATAGAAATTGACACTGACCCCGGATATGGGTCCTGGTGGTGCTAGTTCGCGCTGATATAAAGAATTTTTTTCAAATTCAAAAGTCGGGATGCCCAGTTAAGGAATATTTTCTACAAAAATTAACTATAATTACACAAGCGTGGGAATGTGTTAATATCATAAACTCAAAAAAGCATTGAAACACCATTAGTAAACTCATCCAAGCCTTTAATAAAAGAACAATTCTTACAGAGTTTTATCAAAATCGGTTGTTAACTTTGTGAGTTAACGTGTGCACACACACACACACACACACACACACACACATATATATATATATATATATATATATATATATATATATATATATATATATATATATATATATATATATATATATATATATATATACTTACACCATTATACACATAAAATCCATAAAGAAAATATCGATACACTCATATGGACCACACAATTTCGATCACCTAAGGAAAACATACCTTGGTATATTAGAAAAATTATAAGAACTCAAAAAGATGAATCCATTTGACCCAGTATATATACGAAAATAAGCAAAAACTGATGTATGAGTGTAACTTTAAGTTAACATGTGTACAAAATAAGGTGCCCATTAAACAAGACTCGAAAAGGACGATAGTGAATTATTATTAATAATGTTTCATAGGTTAAATAGTTGTAGAAAGTTGAAACAGATGATTATGGGAACTGTCAATCTGACAATTGTAAATATTTAGGTTAAGATAATTTAATGTTTGACATATTAAGGATAGTTAATAGTACTAGCATGTCTAAACATATGATTATGGGAGCTGTCAATATGACAAATGTAAATATTTAGGTTAAGAAAATTTGATGTTTGAGAGAGAAACCTCAACAACAATGCCTGCCACGTATCCAATGTGATAAGGAAATGAAAGAATTGTTGTTGAGACAAAAGATATAATAGAGCAGAAAAGAGATGGCTAGAGAAAGGAAACTCTGGCAACGGTAGTTTGGATTGAAAAAAAAAATAATATAGAAAACAAGAGAACAAAAATTTTGGAAAATTGGAAGCAGGATTTTTGAAGAGTCTTCAAAAACAAAAATATAAAAGAACAGTAGGAACTTAAATTATATAATAGAAAATAGCAACAGTTGGATGGCCAGTGTCTACAAGGAGCACCAGAGTAAGTTTATTTCAAAATAAATGTTCAATTACTTACGTTGTTCAAGTAATGGCTGAATAAGATTAGATACACAGCAGTAAAGTTGCATTCAAGTGACCATTATTGAATATAGGGCTAAATTACTCAAAATTTAACTACAGCAAAACAATAAGATCAAGATCCAACATATATTTTTAACTATTCACAATAGTCGTTTGAAAAGCCACTACCTGAGGAGCGACAATACACGTCTGCATAAATTCAGTGATTCTGCGGGTATACAACCCATGCTACAACTAGATAGTCAAGGAAGAGGAGTTGCCTAACAGTTAGTTCCATAAGATCAAAATTAAATAAAACATATTGCAATATTAATAAAAAAACTTTGAATATTGTAGAGGCCTAAAAAATTTGTGGGGGTTATTAAACTTTAAGACAATCAATTTTATAGAGTAATTTAAATATAGTTTAACGATATTTTGTCACCTTTCATTTAGTATTCAATAAAATTGTTGTTTTGTTAAAGAGGAAAAATCAGGGTTTTGTTTTTGATTATTTGGTATATACGAGGGCAGAGTGTAATAATAAAAAAGTTACATAGGTAAGGAAGAAACCTGAACCCACTTGAAATCCCTCAGATAGTGACGTTTTTCTCTCTCAATTATTTAATAGCTAGCCGAGGCAACATCAACAAAGAATGGAAACAGGTAAATATACCAGCAGATGAATAAATGATAAGTTTTTCCTTGGTGTTCAAATAACACAAACAATACGACTACCACACATTTTCATATATTTATTTAATGAAACACAAAATTACATATTATAAAACACTTATTTACACCTAAGCCATATCATAAAACAACTATAATTTCTATTTCCTCAAAATAAGTGATGAAATAAAATAATTTCTAATTTCTTACTGTAAACACAATTTTTGAAAACATATCTATAATAATTAGCACCCAATCTTGGGCCTATATAGTTGTAAAAGTTAATTGAGCCTATAAAACCTCATTCAATATCAATTATCACCCAATCGTGGGATTAAAAGCCCTAATATATATATATATATATATATATATATATATATATATATATATATATATATATATATATATATAATTAGGTATTTATGTATATAGACAGGTAAAATTTCAAACAGACCTCGGTTTTTTTTCTAGCTGCCCTAATTCGCTCTCATTTGAAAAAAAGTTTGAAAAGTCTCACCCTTGATACCTCTCTTAGCAAATTTTTTTAATAAAAATACGCTAAAAGTAAAGACGGTGCTACATAAAATAGTTTATATAATAGAATTTCAAATTAGTTGATGATTTAGAACAAGTTTGTAATAATATTAAGTACCATAAAATGTATGTAAAGTTTGACACAATGAAAGCAACTATCCAGATATCAACCTCCAAATCCTAAAATATGTCTGGCAAAGTTAATTAGCTGTAATTAGTTTCAAACTTAAACCTAGGTAAAGTTTTTATAGCAAGGTATTTAAAGATAAGTACACTTGGAGAACCCAAATCACCACAATACATTTTAAGAGACCTGGCGATAGTTTCACTAACCAAGTTAGCGTCATCAGAGGATGATACATTCTCAAAGAATGTTTCATCCTCTGATGACCCTAACTTCCTCCTCTGATGACGCTAACTTGGTTAGTGAAACGATCGTTAGGTCTTTTAAAATGTGTTGTGGTGATTTGGGTTCTCCAAGTGAACTTATAAGTGCTCATCACAGGTTCCAATCTTCACTTAGTAAGGTATTTAAAGAATTACCAAAGATCACAATCCACTGAAACCAAAATTTCAAACAGTTATTTGAAGAATTTCGATGAACTGAATCGGGTTAAAAATTCTATTGAAAGATTTAGAATGAAATATAGAAACTCATGTACATAATATAGAAGTCTGGACAAAGCAAGTGCGTTATGGTCGTGAGTTTTCATAAAAATGTTTTTAATAGCAAATATGTGTTTTTTTTAAGAAAGCAGGCATCAAATTTAGATACCAGTATGACCTATACAGTAAAACCAATGTGCCATATTTCATGAAAATAGCTTTATTGTTTGAAAATGTACAAAAATTTCCGAAAGTAAACTTAAAGTGTTCCCGAAAAACTCGTGTCTTGGTCAATCTTATAGGTAAATAGCAAATTGAGCTATTCAAATATGAAGCATTTGATCAAAATTCGCTACATTAACGCACTTGCTGCGCCCAGAATTTCTTTTCTTACAAACATGCATTATATTTCGATGGAAAATGCAAAAACGCAATAACATAAGCGTGTTCGACTAAAAAAAAAAAAATTATAACCAACGACTTATGGGCCATCCTGTGATTGTAGAAATAATTTTTAAGATGTAGCTCAAGACACCCTATAATTAATCCATACCATTTTTTTTCATACCTTGTATAATAACGGACATATTGAGCTTTATTGATTTTTTACGAAAACTCGACAAAAATTATATACCATTACACGATAAACTCTATAGCTAAAGCTACTACCTAGCATCAGAGAAAGGGTCTATTTGTAAACAATTTTCTGGGAATATTTTGGTAAAATGAATGACAATGACGGGTGAAACTAAGACTTCAGGGTTTGTAAGACATTCTTCTTAAAACATTTTCTTTCCATAGCCCGTATTATATTCAAGTTTTTGCCTAAATATTGCCAATTTTGACGTTTTAAATCGCGACTTTGACGTTTAGAGGAAAACCCCAATTTATTAGCGAATTTTTTTAAAAAAAATTCGCTTATGAGGAGATCTGTGTTTATAAATAAATAAATATATATATATATATATATATATATATATATATATATATATATATATATATATATATATATATATATATATATATATATATATATATCCGACCGATAACTCAAAAAATAGTGGACCGATCTTGATAAAATTTGCAGAGTACCTTCCTTTTGCAAGTAGCTTGGATAAGTTCGTTATCCAAGAAAATCGAACCAGGTTTTCCCGGAAAATTCTGTGTTTTCTTTATAAAAAAAATCATATCTCCGGAAATAACAAAGTAAGGGCAACCAAATTTGGTACGCGTGTTTGTATTATAAAGAGTACCAAAATCTAGGTCCATAGCTTTAAAGACAAAGAAGTTACGGGCAGTTAAAGCAATAAATGTTGGAGTTTTCCTCAAAACGTCAAACTCGCAATATTAAACGTCAAAATTGGCAATGTTTAGGCAAAGAATGTAAAACAAATACCATTTGTGAAAAGAAAATGTTGCAAGAAGGGTGTTCTGCAAACCCTTAAGTTTCAGATTCAAACGTCATTTTACTAAAATGTTTACAGAAAATCCATTTCAAATAGACCCTTTCTCTGATGCGTTGGCTGTCAGTTGAGTTAAGTTTGGTAGCTGTTTGGATATTTATTTCTGGGTTTAGTGAAATTTATGGTTTAACGGCCTATAATTTTTTTTAGCTAATTATCGTGGAACAAATTTGTCAATGCATTTTTTCATTTTTTATCGAAAGATGATGCGTTTATCTTAAAAAAAAATCTGGACGCAGCAAGTGCGTTTTGGTAGCGAATTTTCGGTAAATTTGCAGTTAAGCTCCCGAACGCTTTTCAAAACACTGTTTTCAGAAACCTGCCTAGGCCCCCCCGGATCCACAAACGCCAAGAAAAATTTCTTATTTAGAACAACAAATTCGTTAATGTAATTTTGCATTTTTTATCGAAATATGATGCGTTTATAAGAAAAAAATCTGGACGCAGTAAGTGCGTTTTGGTAGCGAATTTTCGGTAAATTTGCAGTTTAGCTCCCGAACGCTTTTCAAAACACTGTTTTCAGAAACCTGCCTAGGCCCCCCCGGATCCACAAACGCCAAGAAAAATTTCTTATTTAGAACAACAAATTCGTTAATGTAATTTTGCATTTTTTATCGAAATATGATGCGTTTATAAGAAAAAAATCTGGACGCAGTAAGTGCGTTTTGGTAGCGAATTTTCGGTAAATTTGCAGTTTAGCTCCCGAACGCCTTTCAAAACACTGTTTTCAGAAACCTGCCTAGGACCCCCCTGGATCCACAAACCCCAAGAAAAATTTCTTGTTCATACTCCCCAAGGAAGTTACGGGACCAGGAGTGAGTAGGGGTGCATAATTTTTTTAGCTAATTTTTGTAGAACAAATTCGTGAATGCATTTTTCCATTTTTTGTCAAAATATGATGCGTTTGTAAGAAAAAAATCTGGACAGAGTAAGTGCGGCTTTGTAGCGAATTTTCGGTAAATTTGCAGTTTAGCTCCCGAACGCCTTTCGAAACACTGTTTTGAGAAACCTGCCTAGGGCCCCCCCTGGATCCACAAACCCCAAGAAAAATTTCTTGTTCACACTCCCCAAGGAAGTTACGGGACCAGGAGTGAGTAGGGGTGCATAATTTTTTTAGCTAAGTTTTGTAGAACAAATTCGTGAATGCATTTTTCCATTTTTTGTCGAAATATGATGCGTTTGTAAGAAAAAAATCTGGACGCAGTAAGTGCGTTTTTGTAGCGAATTTTCGGTAAATTTGCAGTTTAGCTCCCGAACGCCTTTCAAAACACTGTTTTCAGAAACCTGCCTAGCCCCCCCCCCCCCTGGATCCACAAACCTCAAGAAAAATTTCTTGTTCACACTCCCCAAGGAAGTTACGGGACCAGGAGTGAGTAGGGGTGCATAATTTTTTTAGCTAATTTTTGTAGAACAAATTCGTTAATGCATTTTTGCATTTTTTATCGAAATATGACGCGTTTGTAAGAAAAAAATCTGGACGCAGTAAGTGCGTTTTGGTAGCAAATTTTCGGTAAATTTGCAGTTTAGCTCCCGAACGTTTTTCAAAAAACTGTTCAGAAACCTGCAGGTGAGGTCCTAGTAATGTCTCTGAAAACAATTTGTTGAAAAGCGTTCGGGTGCTAATCTGCAAATTTACCAAAGTTTCATTAAATCCTTCAAATTTCAATAACTCAATTTGCTATTAACGTAAGCTTTGTTGGATAGAAAACCAACATTTAAGTTTATTTTCGGAAAATTTTTGTATATTTTCAAACCATAAGTAATTTTGATAAAATATAGTACATTGTTTCTACCACATAGGCTATACCGGTAATCAGATTGATGCCTGCTCGCATTTGCTATTAAAAACATTTTTATGGAAAATCACTTCCATAACACATTTGCTGCATCTAGACTTTTGAAAAATGTTTATACATTTTCAAACAATAAATTTGTTTCAATGAAATATGATACATTGTTTCTACTATATAGGCAACCAAGTTTGATGCCTGCTTTCATCAAAGAAAGACATTTGCTATTAAAAATATTTTAAAGAAAATTCGCTACCATAACGCACTTGCTGCGTCCCGAGATTTTTTTCTTTATGTGCCTATAACTGTTTTGTATTTTGACCTACAGGGCTAAATTTTGTGAGGTAATTTACCTACAATTGTATAAACGTACCAAATTTGGTTGCTGTTACTTTGTTAGTTCCTGAAATATAAATTTTTTTCAAAAGAAAACACAATTTTCCAGGAAAACCTGGACCGATTTTCCTGACTAACGAAGTTATCCAAGCCACTTTCAAAAGTAACGTATTCACTAAATTTAATATATATATATATATATATATATATATATATATATATATATATATATACATATATATACATATATACATATATACATATATATATATATATATATATATATATATATATATATATATATATATATATATATATATATATATATATATATATATATATATATACATATATACATATATACATATATATATATATATATATATATATATATATATATATATATATATATATATATATATATATATATATATATATATATATATATATATATATATATATAAACATATAAAAATCGGAACTGATCCCGGATATGTGTTCTAGGGTGCCTAATTAGCGCTCATTTGAAGAAATGTTTTCAAAATTCAAAAGTCGGGATCTCCTCATTAGTGAATTTTTTTAAAGAAAATTCACTAAAAGACTTGGATAAGTTCGCTGGACAAAAATATGTGTCACAGTTTTCTAGGTAAATTCGGGATTTTCTTTCGGAAAACTTTTGCTTCTTGGGCGATAACAAAGCATTCCAAATTCTTACCAACATTAAAATTCAAATCTGCGGGTTAAAATAAATATGTGTAAATATGAAAAGAGAATTGTTAACAGTAGTTAATAGAATCTATTACTTTTTGAGTTTTTTGGTGAATGAATGTCAGGAAATATCAAAACAAGAAAATATTAACAATTTTAACATGGGTATTATTTGAAAACTGTTAAAATGGTAATTGAAAATGTCCAAATTAGGATATTTAAACAAAAATCCTAAGACTAATCGGTGTCATAAACCACAAAGATTGAAAGAAGCGTATTTAACAAAGCTTTAGCTTTCTGCTTTACCAGTTACACTTTGTTCTTTATCTGACCTAAACAATTGGATAAAATATTTGTGAGGGAGCCCGTTCTATAATGTTTTGTGCGCCTCTTCTATTATGGAGTTGAATTTGTAATTTGAACGTGTTAGATACATTTCCTAACAAAATTAACTGTAACAAAACCTTTCTCCCACAGTTAATAAATTGGTAAACAGATAACCACAACTAAAACTTTAGACACAGCAAGTGCGTGATACATTGATAAATTGTTTTGACATATGTCATGGGAAACTTTAAATTGGCAGACATGATAATCTAAGTATTAGCGAATTTTCATTCAGAAAAATTCACTTTTAGAGAGGTCACGATCAAAAGCTTTTGAAACAATTTCTTCAGATGAGCGCGAACTGGGCACCTTAGAACCCGAAACCAAGGTCCGTTAAAATTTATATATATATATATATATATATATATATATATATATATATATATATATATATATATATATATATATATATATATATATATTATATATATATATATATATATATATATATATATATATATATATATATATATAATATATATATATATATATGTATCCGAGCGATTTCAATCAAACTTGGCAAAAATCTTGTTTGGGCAAAAACCGATGTCGAGTTCGTTAATCAGCCGTTATGCTCAAGTTTTTCCGGTGGAAAATCTGGGAAAATTGTTTGAAAACGCTATATTTTTGTAAGTATCAGAGTAACTCGAATGAGAGTTCACACGTGGCTATAAAGAGTGCAAAGAAACATATGTTGTGAATTTTAGGTAATTTGGTCCACAATATTTAGAATTTTTGCCAAATTAAAAATCAAATATCAAAGACATGCGTTGAAACGACTTTATGGTTAAAGTCGAATGCCTGACAGACAGAGTAGTTAACTGCCACGCGTAGATTGATTCATACAACAGGTATAAACCATACAGCAACGGTAACCAAACCAAATATATACCAGGCAGAAAATATAATACCCGAACCCATAATCGTGAAATATCGGTCGCAGTTATGGGAAATGAGAGACGACATTAAATTAAAAATTTGCCAAGTGATTGTTATTTACCTGGGCGATTCAATCAATTATTAAAATACACTATATTTGTACCTTTATTAGCGACCTCAAATACAGTTTTCGCGCAGCATAGATATATTATGCTCTGGCATAATAATGTATCAGAAATTCAAACAAAATCAAGTCAAGTCTTTATAAAAATGATTCTAAAATAGTTTCTTTTATCTGGAAACTTAAACATAAGACGTCATACAAGACCGAAACACAAGTGGGATGTGTTTCAATGGTAATTTTACTACCTAATTTTTAGTAATTAATTAATTATGTATACTTTGAATATAATATCCCGGGCATGGAGGCGATCTACGCTATGACACAAGTAAAACCTTCTTTTACGGCTGCCCAGATAGCGTAGTGGTTATCATGCTCACCGGTTAGAAAGCTGTATGTTATACAAATAAAATCAACTTGCATCATAGCAAGTAATAATAATTATTTTAAATAGGTTTTTGTAAACACTTTTCCTATATACAACCGCACAACTTGTACAATATAATTATAACTAAACAGAAAACACATTAATTACTATAAGGAAGTACTTTTTTTTCCTTTGTAAACAACAAATTAGAGAAAAGTTATATATTTGAACAGGAACTTTATATATAAGTCGTAGTATATATAAAAATTGTAAATTTTTGTAAATTTGTTATAATGTAATATAGACCTTTATAGACTTTAGCTCACCTCCCGCGTAGAAAGTGACGAGATCGAATCCAGTTAGATGCATATATCTTTTTTTTATGCTTTATTTGCACATTTGGAGAAACAATAGTGCACAAATTTCACACGTTTTGAACAAGATCTCATTTTTGTTTAAAACGCCTAAATAAATTTGTCACCTTTGAGTCTAAAATCATAATTTTGTTATTGTTGTAATTGTTATTGAAAAAACCGGCTTGATTAGGTTGACTAAAACGAAATCATACTGGCGATTAATAAAGAAAAATAACTGCTACGTTTATAATTTGGCAGATACTTTACTTTTCTAAATATGAATTAAGTTTCCTTCCGGAAATCTTCTGTATAACTTTAATGAAATTTGTAATACAAGTTTCTTTCAAAGAGACTTACACTACTTACAGATATAGCAAAATTTAGTTCTTTACCTTCGTAGAAAATTGAGTTTTGGACATTTTTCTCAAAAGGAGTTAAAACGCAAGATTTTTTTGATAATAGAGAGATATCGATGGTAACACTTTCGAAATAAATTTTCAACTGTGCGTGTACCAGGACCTCTAAAATCGATCTTAAAGGTGTGTGTAAGTTTGAAGTATTAACTTTACTAATATGCCGTATAATAATCATGTACAACTCTTATGAAAATTCGCTACAATAATGCACTTGCTGCGCCCTGAAACTTTTTGTGAAGACTTCTGATATGCTTTTCAGACTTCGGCCGCTCAGTACAGACATCGGCGTTTCCTAATTTAAACTTTGGACACGTCAAGTCAGGTCAGGCTGGATGAGTCATCTTGTGCGGGTCTCATGTTAGTAAAAAAAAACTTTTTTAACGAATTTTCGAGAACTCATTTTTGTACAAAATTTTTAGTGAATGTTTGTATTTGCTGTTTTTGTATTGAGTGTGTAAAATGATTTTTTTAGTGGCATATAAAGGTATTAGAATCGCTCAGATGTGTTATAAAAATACGATTTTTTTTGCATCAATGTTTGCTACTTTTTGGAAGCATTTTAATTTTTTTTAAGGATTATTCGTAATTTGAAAGATGTTTATAAAATTTGGTAATATAAGGCACATGCCGTCTCCATACTTTTTTGGTTGAAGAGCATTTTGAAAGAAATTTCTATTCAAAGAGCTTTTATTCGTGCCCTGTTAGATCATGGTTATTTAACGAAGTCTACAAGTTTAAATATGCATGTAGGTAATACATATAACGTGAAATCCGCTCTCTGCAGACATACAATATAAACATATAGTACTAGCATTTAGCGTAAAACTAATCCCTGCAACTTTGAATTGCGAAATCTAAAACCCCTATCAAAAGCCTTGGGTAATTAAATACATAATGGCCCGAAAAACAATAATGCAGAACGTTAGGTGAGCTAACATTTCCGTAATATTCCCTGTGTTCTGCACGTTTGATACAAATTTCAAATTGGTCTTTGAATATTCAAACTATATTCAACTCTTGAGTCTAACTAGGATAAGTGAAATTAACAAACTTTGATAATTTACTCTCAGGCTTTGTAGATACCTATGTAAATGAAAATCAGATATTCTGGTAGATAATACAACTTTCCAACTAGATTAAAGTGACAAGTAAATGTTTAGCTGTCGAACTTGTGACAGCGTAAGCTCCTTTATGCAACTTACGCTTGGGGTATTCAAGGATGGTAAGACTTGATATAACCCCTTAAAACGGAAAAAAAAGAAATATGTCAATTATCACACCCACTCAAATCTATTGCGGCTGTTGTTGCTTCTTTTACTGCTATGTGAATTATATAATATAGTAAGCACATCTGTCAACGTCTAATATATTTGGTTATAAATTAGAAAGAAGTGTTCAAAAAAAAGCTGTGGGACGCAAACAATTACAATATATATATATATATATATATATATATATATATATATATATATATATATATATATATATATATATATATATACACAGGGTGGCGCATTGAAATCGAAATAGACAGATTTGCGTCCAGAGAATTTTTTTTAAGAAACTCTGAAAGAGGTCCATTTTAATATTGAGGGGGACATGTTTTGACATAAAACTAAACTTTGTCACATCAACCCGTTAAGGGTGGGGATAACAACCCTTGTATTTTAAATAGGGAACATGGGTCGAGTATTACATCGTTTGAAAACTCTTTCTTTTCTGAATTCAGCACATTAAGTTTTATCTACTCGTTTAAAGTTATTCACAGTTGGAGTTGCAAGAACGTATTTCATTCATTGTGATAAGAAATGCACTAATTAGTCAATTTTTCGTTAAAAAAAACTAAAAAAGAAATCCAAACGTTCAAAAATGTTTATTTAGTTAAGTAAGTGTTCAAATTGTTGACCACCAGCTTCCACACAAAAGTACAAATTTTGTTCTAAACGAGCTCTGACAATCTGAAGCATTTGTGGTGTTTCTTCAACAATACGTCGTCGTAATTCTCCCGGAGACTACGGTTCTGTTGCGTAAATTCTACTCTTTAAACGGCCCCAGAGAAAGAAGTCTAAAGAAGTTAAATCCGGTGTTCTGTTCAAAAACTCCCAAACACGTTGTGAAAAATACGGAGGAGCTCCATCTTGTTGAAACGCTAATTGATTTTCTTGATAGCGATCATCCTTTTTAACAATGTCAATTAGTAGAGGGTAAACGATATCTTCTAGTAACTCCAAATACATTTCGCATTACAAATTGCCATCAAGAAAAATTGTTCCGATTAAACGGTCTCCAAAAATGTCAGTCCATACATTCAATTTCTGTGGTGTTTGAGTGTGGACTTGGTGAAAAATTCTTGGACTATTATCTGCCCAATAACAACAATTATGATGATTGACTGTAGAGTTTAATAAAAACGTACACTCGTCTGAAAAACAGATATTGAACAGAATGTTCCCGTTATCAGCTATTCCTGCAGTCATACTTAACAAAACTCCAGCCGCCGATCCAAATCATCTTCATTTAGTTGTTGTACAAGATGAATATAATACGGGTGAAATTTATGATGCTTTAATATTCGCTGAATAGTTCTTCTTTGATGTTTGAAACAGTGGCCAATTTTCTCGCGTTCAAAGTTGGGTCTGCAGCAATTTGTCCGAAAACTTCAAGCTCAGTAGTCTCATTTCTAACCGGAAATTCACCTTCAGGATGCCGTTTTTTGTTGACTACTGAACCATTTTGTCGAAACTTTGCAACTAACTCCAAAATATATTTTCTGTTAACATGTCTGTTCGGATATCGTTCATTAAACAAATTTGCGGTACGGTTGGCACAGTCATCGTTTAAAAAAAAAAGAGTAATTGTATCAACTCTTTCTTCTACAGAATACACCATTGTAAAATTAATTTTCGGTAGTACTATTAAGTATCAAACCGACCGATAAATTGAAATAGTAAACCGCATTTCTCTCATTCCGATAAGAAATGTTCTGATAGTCAATTTTTTGTTTACGAACCAACAAAACATTGACTATCAGCACATTTCTTATCGGAATGAGTGAAATGCGTTTTCGCATCTTCAACTGTGAAGCTGAATTCAGAAAAGAAAGAGCTTTCAAATGATGTAACACTCGACCCACGTTCCCTATTTAAAATATAAGGGTTGTTATTACCACCCTTAAGGGGTTGATGTGACAAAGTTGAGTTTTATGTCAAAACATATCCCCCTCAATATTAAAATTGACCTGTTTCAGCGTTTCTTAAAAAAAATTCTCTGGACGCAAATCGGTCTGTTTCGTTTTCAATGCGCCATTCTATATATATATATATATATATATATATATATATATATATATATATATATATATATATATATATATATATATATATATATATATATATATATATATATATATATATATATATATATATTGTTACAAAGCACTTCAATAGACGTAGGTGCGGTGTTGCCACATCTCCAGAATTTCCCCAACATCTGGGAATTTTTGCACAATCTGGCAACACCGCCTCCCCACCCCCCTGGGGGTGCCTGGGGTGACCCCTCTCAGGCGAAGTCTCAACCCTCTAGGACCAGAAATAACGAAGTTACCAACTTGTACCCCGTCGGAACGGATAACTGAGGTCTGCACATTCCGAACACCCTGTATATACACCCTATATACGCAGAGAACCCTTACACCCTGTATACGCAGAGAGATCTTATAGTTCGAGAAACACCTCTTGTGTAACATAGGAGTGGTGACCACATTTGGATCATCCTGTATACACATCCCCCTGTATACACACGGGACCGATCTGTATTCACAGAACCTTCTAGTAAAAGAAGGTCCTGGAACGTTCTGGAATGGAAGGCTCCAGAAAGAAGGGGAAGGTACGGCGAGTATATAAAAGCGAAAGCAAGCCAGCCCGACAGTTAGTTCAGTTCAGTAAGAGAATGTGGTAGTGACTTGAAGCAGTGTAAAGTGTTAAGAGAGTAGTGACTGTAGTACCAGATTAGTGACTTTTGTTGAGAGTAGTAATTGTAAGGCCAGTAAATGAAGTGTTTTGTGAGAGAGACATTCTAGAAATTTTATTGTATCCATATTTAGAGTGTAAATAAAGTTGTTTTGTTAAAATTTAAAGTCTCACTTATCCAGAACCCGGAGAAAACGCAACAATTTGGTGTCAGAAGTGTGGGATAAGTGAGTGAAGAAGTGAACAAGCAAGCTAGCTGTAAATGGTAAACACCAGATCGACTGACTACGACAAGATGGCTGAAATCAAAGAGTTGATGGACTTACTAAAAAAGCAACGCGAAGAAGACGAACAACGACGACAAGAAGAAGAAAGAAGACGGCGCGAAGAAGACGAACGACGGCGGCAAGAAGATAAAGTAGACCTCAAGAGGCAACGCGAAGAAGACGAACAACGGCGACAAGAAGATGAAAGAAGACGACGCAAAGAAGACGAACAACGACGACAAGAAGAAGAAAGAAGACGGCGCGAAGAAGAGGAACGACGGCGGCAAGAAGATAAAGAAGACCTCAAGAGGCAACGCCAAGAAGACGAACAACGGCGACAAGAAGATGAAAGAAGACGGCGCGAAGAAGACGAGAGAAGACGACAAGAGGAGGAACAGAGGCGTCTTGAAGATAAAGAAGAACTCAAGAAGCAACGCGAAGAAGACGAAAAACGACGACTAGAAGACAAAGAAGACCTCCGAAGTATGTTTCACAATATGAGAGTCGATGTAAAAGAGGAAATTGAACTGATCAACGAACAAATAGAAAATGTGAACAGTAAAGTAGAAAATGTAACAGAAAATGTAAAGGATTGGAACAAACGATGGGAAGAAGTGGAGGGGTTGAAAGAACAAATGAAGATGATGATGAAAGGCACAGAAGTCAGACATAGAGAACTGACAGAGCAGGTGATGGGCCAGACTGACAGAACTCAACCAAGAGGAGTTACTGGAATGTCCCCAGTTCAAAATCGTCCGGAAGAAGGTATACCAATCGTGCAGCAGCCTCATGGAACCTTGAAGCCGCCGACTTTTGACGGAGAAACATCGTGGCCCATGTACAGGAGGCAGTTTGAGGCGGCAGCTCTCAGCAATGGGTGGAGCGAACAACAGGCAGCAACTGCTCTAATTCTCTCGCTTAGAGGTAAAGCCCTAGAGATCCTCCAGAACATCCCGGAGTCGAAACAGCAAAACTACTTAACAGTGATACAGGCCCTAGATTTGAGATATGGTAACAAGTACATGAGCCAGGTCTACCAGACACAACTAAAGTCAAGGGTCCAGAAGCCAAATGAGACTCTGCAAGAATTCAGTGCCGAAGTGGAGAAACTTGTGCGACTGGCATATCCCCAAGCCCCAGAAGAATTTGTCAACCAGATAACCGTCCAGACCTTCATCGATGGGGTACTTGATAATGAAATGCAACAAGCTTTAAGGCTCGGAAGGTTCAAAACACTTACGGACTGCGTAATTTATGGCTTGGAATTTGAAGCAGCGAAGAATGCATCTCAACCTCGCCGCAACAGGCTGCGCGAAGTGAAGGAGAAAGAGGACCTTTCAGACACGACTGGGGAACTTAGGCAAGAAATAAAGTTTATAAAGGAAGCCATAAGCAAGCTCACTGCAACGGTCGGAGCACGTAAAACGAAAGCAGATTGGTCAGACATAGAATGTTACAAGTGTGGTAGGAAAGGCCACATAAGTAGGCAGTGCTTACAAACCCAACAGGTGGCTCGCAGAAGACAAGAATATACCAACAGGGAGCGCCATCAGGGAAAACGACCTGACGCCAGTGTAGGTGGGCGACACGTGGCATGCGAGACCCAGGGCCCCAAGGTCAGGGTCTCCACTATCCGACGCTACCGCGAGAGCCTCGTTATACCTGGCAGCATAGACGGAAGACAATGCAGTTTCACCATCGATACTGGTGCTACTAGATCCGTTGTACGTCCAGACATGTTGCCAAACAGGTCCGCACTCACGACCAACAAACAGCCTGTGTTGGAGACGGCAAAAGGAGATAGGATACCTGTGCATGGAGAGGCCACTGTTTTCATTAGGCTGGGCAGTACTGAGCTACAGGTAAGGGCTGTCGTCGCAGAAATCGTCGACGAATTTATTCTGGGCCTGGATTTAATGGAAGATTTCGATGTCCTGTCAGTAGACTTCCAGAATAAGATCTTGAAAATCGGTAACGAAGAGCTGTATTTATCTCCAACAGCAGGCGAAGCTAATCCCAGGGTGAGACTTATTGTCGACGAGGATACACGGATTCCTGGTAACAGTGAGAAGATTGTCAGAGCCAGACTAGAGAAGAAACTTGATGGTATGTCTGCTCTCATAGCGGAGCCCCTAAAAGATAGACATGATGGTGCCCTCGTCGCACGATGCTTAGTAGACCCGAAGAGGACAATACCCATAAGAGTGGCTAACGTGCAAACTAACAGGGTCACATTGAAGAAAGGTGAGGTTATCGCCACTTGCGAGCCCATTGACCGAGTGACGTTGTCAAGAAAGGTGACACCCACGGCATTAGACAGAAGACTGCCAGTAGAAATGGTAGAGCGGTTCAAGAATTCTTGGGGCCAATTGAACGACATGGAGATGGAAATGGCCCTGAAGTTCGTATTGGAGGAGGCCGATATTTTCGCTCAAGATAAAATCACAGGTCGTACGAGTCTAGTGCAACACAGAATTAATACTGGCGACGCAAGACCAATTAGACAGCCACCGAGAAGACTGCCTTTTGCCAAGCAATCAGAAATCAAGGCGATGGTTAACGAAATGCTGGAAGATGGTGTGATTGAGGAGTCTAATAGTCCTTGGTCGTCCCCAGTAGTTTTGGTCACCAAGAAAGACGGCACTATGAGATTTTGCGTGGACTATAGGAAGCTGAATGATGTCACCAAGAAAGACAGTTATCCCCTGCCCCGGATCGACGACACTTTGAACACTTTGGCCGGATCAAAGTGGTTCTCTACATTAGACCTGAAAAGTGGCTACTGGCAAGTAGAACTCCATAAAGACGATAAGGAGAAGACTGCTTTTTCAACCGGGAATGGGTTGTACCAATTCAAGGTCATGCCATTCGGCTTATGTAATGCTCCTGCCACCTTCGAGCGACTAATGGAGTTAGTGCTGAGAGGACTTACATGGGAAACATGCCTGGTGTATCTCGACGATGTCATGGTGATTGGAAGGACTTTCGATGAACACCTGTCGAATCTGAAGCAGGTTTTCTCCAGGCTGAGAGGTGCCAATCTGCAACTCAATCCCAAGAAATGCGTCCTCTTCCAGAAGAAAGTGAATTTCCTCGGACATGTCGTTTCTGAGAAAGGGATAGAAACTGATCCAGAGAAAATAAAGGCAGTAAGAGACTGGCCTGTGCCGAAGAACAAACATGAGGTCAGAAGTTTTCTGGGACTTTGCAGCTACTACCGACGCTTTGTGAAGTACTTCAGCAGCATTGCGAAACCTCTGCATAGCCTGACTGAAAATAAGGTTGAGTTCATCTGGTCACCAGATTGCCAAGAGTCTTTTAGAGAACTCAAACATCGTCTTCTCACTGCTCCTATACTGGCTTATCCTCAGGACGAAGGACTGTTCATACTGGACACCGATGCTTCCCAGTATGGCATTGGGGCAGTGCTCTCGCAGCTCCAAGCCGGAGAAGAAGTTGTGATAGGCTACTTCAGCAAAACGTTCGGAAAAGCAGAAAGGAATTACTGTGTAACCCGGAAAGAACTGCTGGCAGTTGTAAGATCCATCGAACATTTCCACAGCTTCCTGTACGGAAGAACATTCCGCGTGAGGTCAGATCACTCTGCTCTGCAATGGCTTCTGAACTTTAGAAATCCCGAAGGACAGATAGCACGATGGATAGAGAAACTGCAGAGCTACGACTTCCGGATTGAACATCGAAGAGGAAGAAGTCACGCCAATGCAGACAGCCTGTCAAGAAGACCATGTTCAGTGCATGAATGTAAATTTTGCGAGCGACAAGAGAACAAAGAGATCGACAAAGTAACTCATCAGATCAAACAACTGGTGGCAGGACAGGAGAATAACACCGATCTAGACGTAAATCTTGAATACATCAGAGACGCACAGAAGACAGATCCAGACTTGAAAAATATTAGAGAATGGCTACAAAAGGGGAAAAGACCTGAGTGGCACGATGTGTCCCGGTTTGGGGCGGAGGTTAAAGGCTACTGGCTACAATGGGACTCATTGTGTCTAAAGAATGACATGATCACTCGAAAATGGGAAACTGCCGATGGTAGAGACTGTATATACCAGACCGTTGTGCCAAGTGAGTGCATAAGCAGTGTTCTTCAAGAGTTACACAATAGTAGAAGTGGAGGCCACTTTGGGGTCAACAGGACTCTTGCCAGAGTGAGAGACCGCTTCTATTGGATAAACTGCCGAAGAAGCGTGGAAGAATGGTGCAAAAGGTGTGACCAATGTGCTTCAAAGAAAGG
The DNA here is from genome assembly GCA_964006375.1 of Tillus elongatus. NCBI lineage: Eukaryota > Metazoa > Arthropoda > Insecta > Coleoptera > Cleridae > Tillus > Tillus elongatus. The sequence goes on along the minus strand of OZ023266.1, from coordinate 24,916,003 downwards.
ACCAAAGACCCGATCCAGAGGAAAAATGATGCAGTACATCTCAGGTACACCGTGGGAGAGAGTTGCCGTAGACATCGCAGGACCTTTTCCCATCACAGAGTCTGGGAACAGGTACATAATGGTGGCGATGGACTACTTCTCGAAATGGCCTGAAGTTGCGCCGATCCCCAACCAAGAGGCAACGACCGTAGCAGAAGCCCTGATGGAAAACGTCATATCACGGCATGGCGTACCCTTGGAGATTCACACCGACCAGGGCCGGAATTTCGAATCAGAGGTCTGGAAGAGCCTAATGGACTTGCTAGGCATAAAGAAAACGAGAACAACGCCACTCCACCCTCAATCAGACGGCATGGTAGAACGGCATAACAGGACCATCAATCAGTATCTTGCTATGTTTGTCGACGAGAATCAGAGAACCTGGGACAAGCTGATACCTCTGTTCCTCCTAGCTTACAGAAGCTCTCAGCATGAATCTACCGGCTACACTCCATCCATGATGTTGACCGGCAGAGAGATGCGGTTACCAATCGACATGACGAGACCACCACCGAACGAGGACATAGCGGACCTAGCTACGTTACCTGAGTATGTCGCCGACCTAGAAGGAAAACTGCGCACTATACACAGATGTGTCAGAGATAGGCTCCTCTTAAGCAGTGACCGGATGAAGATGCGCTTGGATCGCAGAGCAACACCCCATACATTCAAGGAAGGTGATGCAGTGTGGCTGTACCAACCAACAAGGAGAAAGGGCCTCAGTCCCAAACTTCAGAAACCATGGGAAGGGCCATACTTGGTGACTAAGAAAATTAACGACCTAGTCTACAGAATCCAGCTGTCTCCAAGAACTAAACCCAAAGTTGTTCACATAGAGAGGTTGAGTCCCTATCGGGGCAACGAACCCCCAAGTTGGCGGCCGGTAAATACTGTTCGGGACGAACAGTCTTAAGGAGGGGGGCAGTGTTACAAAGCACTTCAATAGACGTAGGTGCGGTGTTGCCACATCTCCAGAATTTCCCCAACATCTGGGAATTTTTGCACAATCTGGCAACACCGCCTCCCCACCCCCCTGGGGGTGCCTGGGGTGACCCCTCTCAGGCGAAGTCTCAACCCTCTAGGACCAGAAATAACGAAGTTACCAACTTGTACCCCGTCGGAACGGATAACTGAGGTCTGCACATTCCGAACACCCTGTATATACACCCTATATACGCAGAGAACCCTTACACCCTGTATACGCAGAGAGATCTTATAGTTCGAGAAACACCTCTTGTGTAACATAGGAGTGGTGACCACATTTGGATCATCCTGTATACACATCCCCCTGTATACACACGGGACCGATCTGTATTCACAGAACCTTCTAGTAAAAGAAGGTCCTGGAACGTTCTGGAATGGAAGGCTCCAGAAAGAAGGGGAAGGTACGGCGAGTATATAAAAGCGAAAGCAAGCCAGCCCGACAGTTAGTTCAGTTCAGTAAGAGAATGTGGTAGTGACTTGAAGCAGTGTAAAGTGTTAAGAGAGTAGTGACTGTAGTACCAGATTAGTGACTTTTGTTGAGAGTAGTAATTGTAAGGCCAGTAAATGAAGTGTTTTGTGAGAGAGACATTCTAGAAATTTTATTGTATCCATATTTAGAGTGTAAATAAAGTTGTTTTGTTAAAATTTAAAGTCTCACTTATCCAGAACCCGGAGAAAACGCAACAATATATATATATATATATATAACGATATAAAAACAAGGGCTACGTTAATAAATGGATATAACAATTTGTGTACCTACTTGCAACAAAGCTATGTAAAAGTATTGTAATCATACTTCATTCTTGAAACAAGCTATTGTACCGACCTGTGATGACATTGCGATTACATACAAAATAAAAATATGTTAACTAACAGCAAATGTCGCAATAGTGTATAAAATAAATATTAAAAGGGATGGTAAACTTTGTCTGCCCTACTTTCCGCTGTTGTATTTATTATACCAAAAAGTCTTTATTGCTGTTTAATTAAGCAACAATCCAATTGTGAGGCAAATAAAAAACTCACACAGTAAAGCCAGCATATAAGAAAATTCAGTATAACGAAAAAAAAAATCCAGTTTCTGAAATACACCTTTCAATTTTATTGTTAGAACCTCGGTGGTTCAGGGGTAAGAACGTGGGCCTCTGAACCGAAGGGTACTGGGTTCGATCCCAAGGTACTCCTTTCACTTTTTTACTATAAACTGTAAAATTAACATCAACCGAGGTTCTGGCATTGTATTTGAGCAAGTTGACTGTCTGCACGTTCCGCCCTTTGAAGGGGGCGTAAAGTCGTCGGTCCCGTGCCCATGCAAATGTTGGGCACGTTAAAGATCCCTACCCTCCTTACAGAAAGGTAGGGGTTCGCCAAAATTTCCAGGATAGTGAGGTGAACTGCTCCCTGGCGCCGGTGATTGGCCATAGTCGCGGAAATAGGCCGACGTTAAAGAAACAACACACACAATTTTATTGTTGTCATTTCGTGTGGCATTTTCACTTTATAATGTTTACCAGAAACTACTAAAAAGCTTTTACAAAAGTGATATATAGTTTATTTATAAGAATAGTATAACAAATAGTTAAGGATATTTTATAGCATATTATGAGAACTGTAATAAAAATATTTGATGTCAGTGTCGACATTTTTTTACAGATGCGGTAATGTTTATAAATTGGTTTTGTAATGTTTACAAAAGGCTTTATATATGTATGTATATATATATATATATATATATATATATATATATATATATATATATATATATATATATATATATATATATATGCGGAGACTAAAGTATTTTATAAAATGGTGCCAATTTTGGGTCTATAGCTGTTTTATAAACCTATTGAAAACAATTCAGAGAGTGAGATTATTTTATAAACTTTTTGTCGAAAAGGTTTTCACGACTATAATAACATATAAAATTGTTAGTGTATATGTATATATATATATATATATATATATATATATATATATATATATATATATATATATATATATATATATATATATATATATAAGAACCTCGGTGGTTCAGGAGTAAGAACGTGGGCCTCTGAACCAAAGGGTACTGAGTTCAATCCCAGGGTACTCCTTTCACTTTTTCAGTACAAACTCTAATATTAAAATCAACCGAGGTTCTGGCATTGTATTTGAGCAAGTTAAATATCTGCACGTTCCGCCCTTCGGAGGGGGCGTAAAGTCGTCGGTCCATGTCCATACGATGTTGGGCACGTTAAAGATCCTTACCCTCCTTACAGAAAGGCAGGGGTGCGGCAAAATGTCCAGGATAGTGAGGTGAAACTTCTCCCTGGAGTCGGTGATTGGCCATAGTCGCGGAAATAGGCCGACGTTAAAGGAACAAAAACACACACACACACACATATATATATATATATATATATATATATATATATATATATATATATATATATATATATATATATATATATATATATATATATATATATATATATATATATATATATATATATAGATATATATATATATATATATATATATATATATATATATATATATATATATATATATATATATATATATATAATATAAAAATTGAAACCGATCTCGGATTTGGGTTCCAGGGGTCCTAGATCACGTTCATTTGAAGAAATTTTTTCAAAATTGAAAAGTCTCAATCTCCTCGTTAGTGAATTTTTTGTTAAAGAAAATTAACTAAAAAGATAAACGTGTAATAAATATTTGGAAGGTTTCGATTCGAATTGAGACTCTGTATACCTCTATTGGATTTTATACGTTAAATAATATCGTAGGGAAAAACGTAGAGACCTATTAATAACAGAAATTATTTCTTAATATATCTAAATGCTTAAAATGCTAGATGCAGTCTGACCATAATTAACAACGCATACCGAATTTGCTCTAATTAGTGCTCATCAGTGCGCCATAATAATCACGGTAAGAATACACCCGAGGACTTCCAAGTTGTGGAACTCCTTGCCGGCACATGTTTTTCCTTCTCCCCCGAACCTCCAAACCTTCAAGTCCAGAATTAACAAGTTGCCTCTTTCCTCCTTGTCGACACCCACGGTACGATAGTATTTAGGCTGTAAGCCCTCGTGGTGTGTTGTTGAAATTAAAAAAATAATTAAAAAACCCAAAGTAATCCGGCTAAGGTAGCCAGCCTCCGAAACCAAACATTGTGAGATGATCGACAGCGTCGCCATATCCTGGGATATTGGCACGGCGCTCTGATAAACACAAAGTCTTATAAATAAAGACTGTACAGCCAACCAACTATTTTGTAAATTGTCATCCCGGTTTTTTTTTTTCGTTATACACAAAATTCTTGCTTGTTAACTAAAATACATTTAAAGGCAAAAAACAGAAAACTAAATACTTAAATTAATACTATAAATCAGATAATAGCTTGATTTAATATTTGTTGTACGTATTTTTTTTGCCAGAAAAATTTATATCTTTGTTAACAATTTCTTTAATTCCGAGTCATTTGTTCTCGAACAAAGCTGACTCACAAAATGTTGAAATAAATCAAAAGGCTCTGAATAACAAGATTACCAAAGCAGACGAGACCTACAACACTAAGTCTTCATACAAAAATCTGAAACAAATGAAAATAATAAAGATAAGATTTGTAGAGATTCGGCTCATGAAAATCTAATATAGCCAGACAGATGTAAGGGGATTTGATTCCATTACTTTTCAATTGTGTCTCCACGACCGAGTACTGTACATTTCCAGGGATTCTTAAAAATCGTGCTCAAGTCTCCTCTTCTGAGACAAATGGAACCAGTCGTGCGTAATAATCCATATATACGATGATAAGTTTTTATTTATTTTCGAATATCCAGAAAACGCCTTACAATGCTTAAACACATCCGCTACGTTCAGAAACATAAATAGTTCACACAACGACCTGGCTACGCCAAAGTTAAATAATTGACGGTATAAAACTGAGTAAAAATATTTCCTAGTATATAAAAACTAATACAACAATGCAGGATTTTGTTATCTGATGACCTAACATTATCGCCAAGGTTTGTTGACGTTTCAAAGTCGACAAGCTTTTATCAATATACCACTTTGACTTGCCAACACACGCACGCGCGCTCGCACACACACGCACAAATATATTGCTATGATATCATAATTTTTGAAAAATGTTCGTCGTTAATTCATTCTTAGGATAGTAAAAACAAACAAATAATATAAAGAAGAATTTTGGTGGATGTAAGGGGAATTCTACCTGGTTAAATAAATTTGTTGAGGTAGACTCCGTTGCCAGAAGACAAGCAACAATAATATAAATTTCAAATACACACAAATATAATCATTTGAAAATTATACAATATGAATCCATAGGTAAATTGGCGAGCCTATAGATTTGGAAAAAATCAGTTTTATAAAAAGAAAGTTCTTTTTCTTTTAATTTCAACAACACACCACGAGGGCTTACAGCCAATATCCCAGCAGATGGCGACGCTGTCGATCATCTCACAATGTTTGGTTTCGGAGGCTGGCTACCTTAGCCGGATTACTTTGGGTTTTTTAATAATTTTTTTAATTTCAACAACACACCACAAGGGCTTACAGCCTAAATACTATCGTACCGTGGGTGTCGACAAGGAGGAAAGACGCAACTTGTTAATTCTTAATTCTGGACTTGAAGGTTTGGAGGTTCGGGGGAGGAGGAAAAACATCTGCCGGCAAGGAATTCCACAACTTTGAAGTCCTCGGGACAAAAGAGAGGGCATAACAATATGTTCTGTGTCTGGTGACCTGGACAGTAAAAGGGTGCATTCGCTCTGTTCCCCTGTAGATCTGTTGGGCGCAGTACGTGGAGGAACTATGGAAGAAAGCTCCTCTGAGCACTGCCCTTGCAGATATATATAAAAGAGAGAGAGAGAGGTCACCAACGGCACGTCGGTGGGCAAGGGATGGCAGCCTTTGGGTGAGGGTAGGGTCACCGATGAGACGGATAGCTCTCTTCTGAATGGAGTCCAGGATAACGAGTGTAGAAGCGGCAGCAGCACCCCAGATGTGAGAGCAGTATTCGAGATTTGGTCTTATGTGAAGTATATAAAGTATAGAGATTAGCTGGTAAAAAGTAATTGGGAGCCCGGAAGAGAAAACCTAATTTCTTAGCAGCCGCTTCTGCAATTGATGAAACATGTTGATGCCAATTCAAATTCCGATCCACAGAAATGCCAACAAGTGAAAAGGACCCATTACTTTGAATAACTTGGTTGTTCATTGTGATGGGTCTAGGACTTGTGTATCTCTTATGAGAAAGAAAGCAAGACTGTGATGTGGTGGGGTTAAATTGTACAAGATTTCTACTTCCCCAGTCTAATATTTTTTGGAGATCCACAGAGATAGAACCCTCAATGAGTCTGCGATCCTCATCTAATTGGTCTAAAGAGACAGGTTTAGAATATTGTATATTTGAGTGTGCTGCCGTCCGCGTAACTGTGAACTGGGTTGGATGTGCTAGAGAGGAGGTCATTGATGTAGAGAAGAAACAAAGTAGGGGCTAAAGCTGAACCTTGAGGAACTTCTGCATTAATTGGATACAGTTTAGAGGAATGGCCATCCACGACAACAGAAATGCTCCGGTTGGAGAGGAAATTTGCTGTCCAGGTACAGAGTTTTTGTGGTAGACGATAGGCCGGAAGTTTATGAAGCAGCGCTGCGTGCCAGACCTGGTCTAATGCTTTGGATATGTCTAGAGCGACAATCTGGGATTCACCGTGTAGTTCCATAGACTTGGTCCAAGAATGGGTGACAAAGGGAAGGAGGTCGCAAGTTGATCTGCGCTGACGTAATCCATACTGCCTGTCGTGGATTAGACTGTGTTTTTCAAGAAATTTGAGTAATTCGGTGTTTATATACTTTGCCATCACTTTAGAGACGACTGAAAGGAGAGAAATAGGCCTGTAGTTGCTAGGAAGCACTTTGGATCCTTTCTTGGGGACGGGTTGTACTCGAGCAGTTTTCCAGTTACATATAGTTTTCAATTGCAATTCCCATATTTATAATACGAAATAAAAGCAAAATTGTTGTAACGTTTTAACCAACTAGGTATCCATAGCGATAAGACTTATAGTAGTAGGAAAAAAATAAGTCAAGGGAGGAGAAGGACAAGTTGTCAGAAGAAAAAAAAGTTAGATGATTTTTTTGAAGTAAAATATCAGCTAAAAAAGGCATATAAGATTGTACATACATCACACCGCCAGAAAGCGGAAACATAGATTTTATAGAATCCAGATTTAATACATTATGAGAACATCAGCCCTTGAAATTATATAGGAGATTATATCAAATCACAAGAAAACAGGGATCACTATCGGCAGATAATTGGAACATAGCTAATTTGGCAGGGAGTGTAATGCAGACACAAACATTTGGTTATTGTCCATAAGAGGTATCGAGAGAAAGTCCTGGTGAGATATTCAAGGAAATTTGTATAGTTTAGTCCAAACATCATGAACAGTGAATGGGTAGTTTAACATAACACAGGAAGAGTAGCAAAACAAGTCATCCACTTAAAAATCAAAGGGAAATTCGTAAGTGCTATTGTTAAGTTAGAGAGACAAGTAAATTATTTATAGTTAGAATAATAGTGAACCATTTTTAGTTAGTTTTATTGTTTGATTGTTTAAGGTGTTATCATTTTTATTTTCATATCTATCATTGTATTCATAGCTCATTTCATTCTTTATTATACTCAGTATTTTGAAAATTTTGGTTCCTTTTCATTTGTCCAGCTCCTGATAAGTTAACCAGTCCCTTTTTTTTGAGAAGTAAATTATTTGATTTAAATTTTTGTCAACTTCATTGAGAAGTTTACAAAGTGCCAGAACCCCCTCTGAGAAACAAAAATATCATAATAAATTATAAAAACACTTTATTTATCGATACCGTAATATATATATATATATATATATATATATATATATATATATATATATATATATATATATATAGATATATATATATATATATATATATATATATATATATATATATATATATATATATATATATATATATATTGTTGTAGGGTACATAGGCAGATATAGGTATACTTTCAATGTTCAGTAGTTCTAAAGGAACAGGCCAAATAAACGAGGCACCCTATGGTAAACCATGTTATAATTGATGAATTTAAAATGCAACTTGTCGTACACAAAATAAAAATACCAAGACATAAGATTGCTTACATGAGCTTAAAAATTTCAAATTAAATATATATATAGATAGATAGATAGATAGATAGATAATTAAAATACCTTATATATATGCTCCACGTTATGTAGTATCACATGGAAGGGAGACAGCTGTGTAGATTCATAGCCAGGTCATAGTAAATTAAGTTGAGTTACTTAACAACTGCAAAAGTAAAATCTTGATCAAAATTCTTTAAATAATAATATTGAGGTTAAACCTGTAAAAATGAATAGCAGAATGTACAAGGAATTTCTTTCATGAAGTATGTGGCCAAAGAAATAACTAACAAGTATAAAATAAAACACTTGTCTGCATAGGCGATAAAAAAAATGAACTGACGTACAATTGGTGTGTTAAGAAAACAGGACGCAAGAGTATAATCAGTGAAATAGGGCTAAGAAATAATATAAGAGGACAATCTATTACTAACCCAAAGAGACTTCGTTACAGGGAGACTTGGATATATGACCAGTTGCGAGAACAACACAATTAAGTGGTTTTCAAACAAAAGGTGATTTTATTAAAAATATAATGAAATGTATATACAAGTGATATGAAAAATGGTAAATACTTATATCCAAAACAATTGATACATTTACCTGTTATTATTAATGCTTCTTTATTTAATGTATGCCACAACAGTTTTATATTCGCTGATTTACATCGGTTGCAGATTGACTGTCGAAAACACACTGGAGAAATGTGCTAACATTGGGCTTTCTATGTTTACTCGATTAAAGGTAGGTTTCAAATTCAGCTTGTTACAGCAAAACGTCGTGACATTGCACTTCATATCAACAAGTATTTAAATAAATCACATACAGCAGCTGGACTCAGGAAATTCTTCGAACCTGAAACAAATAATAAATGCTCGATTGCGAGCCGAGATTAAGAAATAAACAATTTGGTAATGAATTATTGTTCATTTCAAAAGACTGACAATCATTTACTACTTAACCTTGAAAGAAAACTGTCAAACTTTAATAAAAAAGCAAAACACATTATTATTCCTTATTTTCCAATTTTAAATGCACAATCATTTATTTAACCTCAAAACAGAACTGTCAAAGCATAATAAATAAACAAAGCACACTATCCCATCTGGTTTTTACTTCAAGTAGCTGATAACAAATATCCTTATTTTCCCCTCTTACTTTTAGATTAGGATATTCGGATCTGCGCATCCGAATATTCCCGATCGCAGTCATTAGGATAGAGTCCCCTTAGTGCGGGTGTGAACGTTCGTTGCCCATCAGAATGTTGTGGCAATCCCGCCTTGCGTGTGATATTTTGTTTGGTTATCGCTGCTATCGTATGCTTGTGGTATATGTATCAATTTACGCGTGGCAGGTGACTACTCTGTCTGTGGCTGGCATCATGCTTTAACATTTAAGTTGTTTCAATTAATGTCTTTCAAATTTTATTTTTAAGTTGGGAACAACTCAAAAGTTTGTGAACCAGATTAAAATTCACAAACGTGAGTTATTTACTTGATTTATAGCTACACGTAAAATCGTGAAGTCTCATTCTAGTTACTTTATTACTATAAAAAGTATAGCGTATTTAAAAACTGACTTACACACACACAAATATATATATATATATATATATATATATATATATATATATATATATATATATATATATATATATATATATATATATATATATATATATTAATGAAACGCAAAAGCCGTTCAGCAAAGTAGTATCTCCATCTGCATTTATTTAAAACGAGTAAGTAAAATAAGTAAGCGGGGCAATAATTGACGAAAAGCCGCTAAAAACTCTAAAAGCTTATATTGCTTCTGGCATCAGATATAGTACATTTTCTAGCTTTGTTTATCGCTTTAAAAAGCATTAGAATGAGCTTTAATTAAATATGCTGTTCTGAATTATAAAGTGCATAGACGCTATCTACACAAAGATTTTTAATTGTAGGTAATTTCTCAGTACTTACACTAAAATAATATCCTACGCTCTTCGCAGGGCAGGTCTAATGAGACACTCTGGCCTTTCATTAACTGCTCATTTAATTTTCTATTAACTTCAGCGAGGCAGCATCCAACATAATTAAAATTTTATAGGTAATTGAATTGAGATTTTGCTCCATTTAAAGAATTAAGTAGCAGTATCTGTTTAATAAAACCTGTCACTGATTTTATGAAACCATTTAATTATTCGAGTTTCAATGGAAACAAATATATTGGTAATTTAAATTAAGGTTTTATGTCACAATTTAGTACTAATTGAAGTTTGAAACCTGTGACGAGCACTTATAACTACACTTGGAGACCCCAAATGACCACAACACGTATTTTTAAAGACATGACAATCGTTTCACTAACAAAGTTAGTGTCATCAGAAGATGACATATTCTAACAACTTACTACTAATCACCTTTTATACTAAAACTTAGGTAAATAGCGATACCGAGAGGGAGACTAAACCGCAGGCAAATTTTTCAGTGTACTGTATTTTAATTGCCGAACGAGGTTTTTGAACTTTCTTTATCACTTTACCTGACAGGCTTCGCACTGTTTATCTGCATCAAAGACAGAGCGCAAAGAGATGACTACAAACCATTGGTGGAGCTCGGTTTGAGGCACTTTTGTTTTGTATTGCCCTAGAAATATAAATACTTTCGTACGCATATAGATTCGCTACCTGCCTAACATCTTTGATAAGTTCCAGATTTTCTTTATCCCATAACCACCAAATTGATGAAAAAAAAACTTAGCAAAAATGTTAGGCATCCAGCGATGCTAGATGCGTACGAAAACATGTATGTCTCTAGGGCAATTAAAAACAAAATGTACTTAAACCGAGCTCCGCTACTGCCTTGTAGCCCTCCGTTTGCGCTCTGTCTTTGATGCAGATAAACATTCCGAAACCTGTCAGGTAAAGTGATAAAGTAGGCTTAAAAACCTCCTCCGGAAATTAAGGTACAATACACTGAAAAATTTGCCTGCGATTTAGTCTCCCTCTCAGTATCGTTCATTACTAAGATTCAGTATAAAAGATGTTAGTAGTAAGTTGTTATAATCTTTCATCCTCTGATGACGCTAAATTTCTTAGTGAAACGATCGTCAGATCTTTAAAATAGTAAACGGTTTGATAGACTCTCCAGAACTTCTAAGTCAGATACGTTTCAATGTACCAAACCGACTGTTCAGGGTGGCTGAACCTTTTTCCTTGCCCTTTAGCAGAACTAATGGTTCTCTTAATTCGCCGCTATTAAGAATGTTGAGAGCGGGTAATGACTTCTCGGCCATCGACATGTTCAGTTGCTCATTGTTCGGGTATAAAAAGCTCTGAAAGTCCAACTATTGTTGTTGTCTTGATTTTTGTTTCTTCATTTTTTTCTATATTTTAACAACACACCACGAGGGCTTACAGCCTAAATACTATCTTACCGTGAGTGTGGACGGGGAGGAAGGAGGCAACTTCTTAATTGTGGACTTGAAGGTTTGGGGGTTCGGAGGAGAATGAAAAACATATGCCGGCAAGGAATTCCACAACTTGGAAATCCTCGGGACAAAAGAGCGGACATAACAAGATATTATATGACTGGTAACCTGGTAAAAGGGTACATTCGCTCTGTTCCCCTGGTAGATCTGTTGGGGGCAGCAGGTGGAGAAACTATAGAAGAAAAATCCTCTGAGCAGTGCCGATGTAGATATCTATAAAATAGAGAGAGGTCACCAACGGCACATCGGTGGGCAAGGGATGGCAGCCTTTGGGTGGGGGTAGGGTTACCGATGAGACGTATAGCTCTCTTCTAAATGGAGTCCAGGATAGCGAGTGTAGAAGCGGAAGCGGCACCACAGATGTGGAAGCAGTATTCGTTTTTGTTTGCCCTTATTTGTGAAGTATGTAAGGTACAGAGATTATCTGGTGAAAAGTAGTTGCCAGCCCGGAAAAGGAAACCTAATTTCTAAGCAGCCGCATCTGCAATTGATGTGACATGTTGGTGCCAATTGAGATTTCGAACCACATAAATGCCAACAAGTGAAAAGCTTTTATTATAGTAAAACTGTTTAAAAGTGTCGAAGGCAACCATCGGCTGAGAAAAAGCGCAGCATGCCCATATGGACTATCCTATTTGAGGACATCTCTTTTTTTGAGGAGACCTTTCTTTGAAGACAACTTTAACCTTTTTTAAGACTCGTTCTAGATAAATTTGTGAGGACACGTTTTCAAGACACCTTCCTCAACAAATAGAATAAGACCAGCAGTGATGAACCATCCATGACTTGTAGCCCATTAACATGAAGCCAAGCAGAGCCCTACTAAAGTATTAAAGTATCTTGACGGTCTGGGCAGTCTTGAGTAGTCCCCACAGCCTTCTTGAGTGGTCACGCTGGCCCTGAACAGCTACAAGATTCTGCATCTCTTGGGCCCCCACGAAGCACCCCGTCGGAAGCAAAAGTTAAGTACCTGGTTCATCTGCTTTCATTGTTGTCACGTTAAATTTCTCTAAAAACTGCCGCAGTTATCCTTATTAATTACAACATTTTGTATTATATAAAGACATCTTTTATTAATAAATAACAATAACCAAGTCTTCATTTTTATTTGTGTGTTCGATATCACCTAGATTATACGTCCAGTAACCACATTTTTTTCAATTATTACCATTAAATATTAGTTCCCGGCTGCTTCAAGTGGGGAATAATTGCTAGCTAAAATTTTATTAATAGTATCGTTGGATTTGTATGCAAACTTCACGTTTTCTCCCTTTAACAATTGGGCAGCTGCTGCGGTGATGGGACCGCAGTATGTGAGGGGAAAGTATCACCTTCTCACTCTATTATTTCTATTATCATTTTATATTTTATTTGGCGCCTCTATACATTTTCATTACTATCGTTATTATTGATGCCCACGTATCCATATAAACTGACGTCGTCGGTTTCTCTGACGCAGCAGTTACTAGATTCTATCAGTCATAACATAACTTGTGGGAATAGTGTGAGGCTGAGGTGCAGTTACAACCTCAAGGTCCAGTAGGCCATTGAAGAGATGGGACAGGAAATGATCTGATAGATAATAGTAGAGTGTACCTTTGGGAATAGCTGAATGGACGAGCGGGTTCAGCTATATCTAACATATTCGATAGGAACAATCCCTAGATTCATAAGGGAGCTCGTTACGTCCTTGTTTCTTGTTTCCAATATATTGTAATTTTAGGCACAATTGATATTGTATCCCTCTTTTGAGAATTTGCTTCGGCTTTTTGGCAGTGACAATAGATTGTGATTATGGTTAGTGATAAAAATGCTTTAGTTTATTGTTGGATATACAAGTATCCCATAATATACACAGCAAAAAATTTTCTAAACAAAAAAAGGTTAATATTATAAATCATAACCAAGAGAAATGGCCAGTCTGAGTTTAGAGTGATACTTCTATATACAACTTAAAGAAATCGAGTCGCAGGAGGTGCATTATATAATTGCGAATATCTATTAATATTATATATACAGGCTGGCGTATTGAAAACGAAGCAGACCTATTTGCGTCTAGAGAATTTTTTTTTAAGAATCGATGAAACACGTCAATTTTAATATTGAGGGAGACATGTTTTGACATAAAACTCAACTTTTCCACATAAACCCCTTGAGGGTGGTGATAACAACCGTTATATTTTAAATAGGGAACATGGGTCGTGTGTTATATCATTTGAAAGATATTTCTTTTTTGAATTCAGCACACTAATTTTTTTGGAGGTTTTATCATTTCGTTTAAAAATTATTGACAGTTGGAGTTGCAAGAACGTATTTCAATCATTGTGATAATAAATGCACTCATTAGTCGATTTTTCGTTTAAAAAAACCAAAAAACAAAACCAAACGTTCAAACATGTTTATTCAGTTAAGTAAGTGTTCAAATCGTTCCATACAAAAGTAAAAATTTTGTTCAAAACGAGCTCTAACATTCTGGAGCATTTGTGCAGTTATTAGACGGCATTCTTCAACAATGTGTCGTCGTAATTTTACCAGAGACGCCGGTTATGTTGCAAAAATTCTACTTTATAAATGGCGTCTAAAGGAGTTAAGTCCGTTGAGCTAAGGGGCGACTCAATAGGACCTCTACGCCCAATCCATTGCTCTGGAAACGCTCTCTTCAAAAATTCCCTAACACGTGAAAAATGCGGAGGAGCTCCATCTTGTTGAAACACTAATTGGTTTTCTTGATAGCGATCACTATTTTCAACAAAGTCAATTAGTAGAGGGTAAACGATATCTTCTAGTAACTCCAAAAATGTTTCGGCACTCAAATTGCCATCAAGAAAAATTGGTTCGATTAAACGGTCTCCAAAAATGCCAGTCCAGACATCCAATTTCTGTGGAGTTTGAGTGTGGACGTCGTGAAAATTTCTTGGACTATTATCTGCCCAATAACTACAATTATGACGATTGACTGTAGAGTTTAATAACAACGTACAATCGCCCGAAAAACAGATATTGAACAGAAAGTTCCCGTTATCAGCTATTCGTGCAGTCATAACTTCACAAAACTCCAGCCGCCGATCAAAATCATCTTCATTCAGTGTTGCACAAGATGAATTTTAGACGGGTGAAATTTATGATGCTTCAATATCCGCTTAATAGTTATTATTTTGATGTTTGAAACAGCGGCCAATTTTCTTAAGCTCAAAGTTGGGTCTGCAGAAATTTGTTCAGGACCTCGTCTTTTGTTGGCTACTGAACCACTTTGTCCAAACTTTGCAACTAACTCCAAAATGTATTTTCTGTTAACACGTCTGTTCAGATGTCGCTAATTAAACAAATTTGCGGTACGGTTGGCACAGTCATCGTTTTTGAAAAAAAGATTAATTATTTCAACTCTTTCTTCTACAGAATACACCATTGTGAAATTAATTTTCGGTAGTACTATCAAGTATCAAACCGACCGATAAACTGAAATAAGAAACCGCATTTCTCTCATTCCGATAAGAAATGTTCTGATAGTCAATTTTTTGTTTACAAACCAACAGAACATTGACTATCAGCACATTCCTTATCGGAATGAGTGAAATGCGTTTTTGCATCTTCAACTGTGAATTATTTTTAAACGAGTTGATAAAACTTCAAAAAAAAAGGGTGTGCTGAATTCAGAAAAGAAAGAGCTTTCAAATGATGTAACACTCGACCCATGTTCCCTATTTAAAATATAATGGTTGTTATCACCACCCTTCGGGTTGATGTGACAAAGTTTTATGTCAAAACATATCCCCCTCAATATTAAAATTGACGTGTTTCAGCGTTTCTTAAAAAAACGCAAATCGGTCTGTTTCGTTTTTGACGCGCCAGCCTCTCTCTCTCTCTCTCTCTCTATATATATATATATATATATATATATATATATATATATATATATATATATATATATATATATATATATATATATATATAAGCCCTTTAAAATCTTACAAACTCAAATTTCAGTCACTATATTCAAGACATCAAATAACGATGATCATGCCATATGGAAAGCTACAAAGAACTGTAGTGAGAGCGTCTCCCATAAAAAAGCCAAACGGAGAATGGCGTGCCCAAGTCAGGATAAAGCCAACGCCTGGGCAAAACACCTGACTGAAGTTTTCAAACCAAATGAAAATGATCCACCAATATGTTACAGTATAGCAGATAAATAGAGTTCTTCTTAGACGTGGCGTGTCGGATATTACTCCCAACTAAGCTATTTACGAAGAAATAAATAAAATCCGAAATAAAGAAACCAAAGGCCAAAAAGCTCCGGGTTACGACCTTATCACCGAGAAACTTCTTCAAAATCTCAGATCAAAAACAATTTCTTTTCTGGCCGCAATCTACAATCGTTGATGAACCTATACTATTTCCTAGCCGTATGGAAATGCACCTTGATTATTGAGAGCTAAGCAAGGTAAACCTGAAAATGATTTTGCATCTTAAAGACCTATAAGCTTGTTATCCGTATTAGGAAAAATAGCTGAAAGGCTAATGCTGAAGAGGCCAAGGAAAGATGATAACCTGTATATTGTAATACCAAGACACCAACTAGGCTTTAGAGAACATCATTCCACACTCTAGTAAATTCACCGAATAGTCAACAAAATATCAACGAGTCTTGAAAACAACGATTATTGTGGTGCATTGTTTTTAGATTCCGCTCAAGCATTGTTTAAGTATGGCGCATTGGACTCTTATACAAGATCAAGCATCTTCTACCACAGCCATGTTATTTCCTTTTAAAATTTTACTTGTCAGATCGCTACTTTTCGGTGAAACACAAAGATGGAGTATCAAGTCTATATCCCATAGAATCTGGCGTACCACAAGGGAGCGTGCTGGGACCACTACTGTACTTAATCAGCACATCAGATATCCTAGAGTCGGGAAACACAACACTTGTTACTTTTGCTGATGATATTGCAATACTATCATCACATCGAAAAGACGAGCTAACTTCACAAAACTTAAAACAACACACACGAGATCAGTAAATGGTTCAAGAAATGGCGTTTCAGTGTAAATGAAAGAAAATCAGCTCAATACGAACTGCCGAAGAATAACTGTATTTAACAACCACATACCTGTAAACACTGAAGCAAGAACGTGACAAAGGCAAATACAATCAAAGAAATCATAAATAAATTTTAAGTTTCCTTAGATGCACTGGCACCTAGGAAGAAAATCAAAACTTAGCATCAGCAACAAGATTTTGCTGTACAAGACCTTCTTAAAACCAATCTGGACCTATGGAATACAGTTTTGGAGAGGCGCTAAAATATAAAACATCCAAATTATACAAATACAGCAATCCAAAAACTTAGCTCAATAGTAAATGCTCCGTGGTACGTTTCCAACCTTACCTTACATCAAGACCTATCTCATTTGTTCATGTAGAAATTCGAAGATATGCCAAAAATTATCATGCAAAGTTGCCTGACCACGAGAATCCACACACGAACAACTCTCTGAGGACGCTTTCGATGAAAGACGCTTAAGAGGAACCTGACCAAGAGACCTAATAAATTAACAATTCACTGTTCACAATCTGAGAGGGAGTGTCGACACTGGTCAGCTCTTCTTCATGGGCTTGGCACTATTTATTATTTATATATTGCTATGATAAAAAGGTCTTAGCAATATTATTACTAGAACTTGTCCAGAGATCAGCAGTAAAAACGATACTTACAGTTTGCAGGTTTTGATGTGTATGTTTTCTTTTGTAAATTGTATTAATCTATATTACACGACATTTATCCACACTAAAACATAAATAAAAACACCTTATAACCAGACATATTCTTTATTATTGTTAGTTAGTGCTGGTTAGATAAGCAAACAAAGCTGTGAAAGCAATGATTCACTTAAATGATCAATAATAACAATTTTTAAATTTATAACCTAAATAATTTGGAATAATATCTCAGTAAAGAGAATAACTAACCCACATATCTAAATATATATGTTAAGCTTAAACTTTTAAACATGTCATCTAAAGCCAAAGAATTATGTTTAAAAGATATTTACCTACATGTAATTTAAAATGAGATGTATTGAAGAACACTCTGTATACTATATAAGAAAGTGTATTTTTAAAACCCAAAGGACAACAGTGATGTTGAGAGACTTGCAATCAAGATTTTAACAGTTAAAAGTGTTTTCGTTTTAAATTTAGTATGATGGTATATTTAGAATAAGTGAGGTTATCAAAATGTCATTCTTATAATCGGTATTTTAATTTTAAGAATTCAACTAATGTACAGGACTTAAACTTGGCGGGCTTTTGAATTAGACATACCTATCAAGAGGTAAAATAATAATTTTCCAGGAGGATTGCTGTGATAATACAGGAAACAGGCTTCGAGATTAATTTTTGACGATATCCGTTTTCTCCCTTAATTAAGATGTTGTTTCGTAGGACGCCAAGGAGCGAGCGTCATATTCCTTTCCAGAATGAATTTAAATATTTAAACCAATTTTGTGTGCAAACAATACTCATTTATTCCTAAAAGTAACAGAAGAAATACATTAAATGATCGAGTATAAGAAAATCACCAAATGAATAGAATATAATGGCAAAATAACGTCAAAGCTTACATATAGAACCAGCCATAGGAGACAAGGTATCGAAAATCCATTCAATTTGTTTAAATTAATCCAGAAGGGAAGACTTTTTAAGTATAACGAACTGCCAACCGTTTTCTAGCTATAATTTTTTTTATGGTAACAGCATAAAATTTACTTTAAAACAGAAATCCAAATCAAATTCCCACGATAGTTGAAAAGCGGAATCATAGAGGGCGCGAAGTGTATCAAATGAGAGATATAAAAATAATATTCATCAATTTTTGTAAACCTTGAGAAGAAAACAATCCTGTCACATAATTAATAGTTGTTCATTAATTTAATAGTAGAGGATCTGTTTAAGACAAAATTCTAGAATTTTCATTAAATAAAAATAAAAATAATTTTGTTACTAATTAAAAACCTGACGTATTTCTTTGGGCATATTTAGATATAAGATTTAATTGCAAATAGCAGTTTATTCTCTCCAAATTTATAACCGACTACTGGGACAGAGCAGAGCAGAGCATACCCAGGGCAAACAAAAATTGAAAAGGCAAGTAAATATATATATATATATATATATATATATATATATATATATATATATATATATATATATATATATATATATATATATATATATATATTTATATTTATATATATGAATCAACTGCTATTTAATTAATAAATGATTGGTAACAGTAGTGAAGAAAATAGGCCACCAACATTACACAGAAACACAGAAACACATAACGATTTAAATAATAGAAAAACCCACAGTCATAAACATTTATTAATAAACACCTCATTACACAAAAATAAAGATAGGATTTACATAATTTGTGCATAGACATTTAGTCTAAACTACATAAATATAATCCAATTTAAAATACGATATTTAAAATGAAATAATTACAAATTACACCTATTAAAAATATATATATATATATATATATATATATATATATATATATATATATATATATATATATATATATATATATATATATATATATATATATATATAAGGAGAAGGGTTAAGGGCAAAGCCGCAAGAAGACAACCGCATACACGTGTTTCAAGCTTTTTAGCCATCATCAAAACGGTATAGCCAGGTGAAGATGGGAACACACTGGATGAAGATGCACAAATACACGGAGTCACAACAGGCAACCAGTGCACATTTGCAGCAACATTTGGAAGACCCTCAATCCGAGGGAAACAACCAAAATAGCCACGGAGGCAAAGAAATCACCTACGTGAGCATCCGGAGCCCAGGAAGTTATATTAACTATAACAGGATTTATAACACGGCATTTCTGTACTATACAAGCAGAAGGGTTAAGGGCAAAACCTCAAGGAGGCAACCGTATACACGTGTTTCAAGCTTATTAGCCATCATCAGTACGGTATAGCCAGGTGAAGATGGGCTTTGCCCTTAACCCTTCTCCTTGTATCGTACAGAAATGCCGTGTTATAAATCCTGTTATAGTTTATATATATATATATATATATATATATATATATATATATATATATATATATATATATATATATATATATATATATATAACAAAAGATTTTAATACCTCATTAAAATCATTACAATATGTATTTGTTTTTTTGGTTATCTTTATTTATTTTGTTTAAGGTTTGTTTATATTTTCTGACTATAACATGCGTGTCACATATTTACTTAAAACTCCTTAAAGAGTGGATTGTAAATTTTAATTAAAAAAAAGGACGAGGTTGAACGGCTGATTTTTTGTATCCACCTTCTACTTTTTTTTTATTAGACTAATAAACGAAGTACTTTGCAGAACCTATTAATTATTTGCCTATTTACGTCGTAACGTTGCCAATATTAAACAACTAACTTCTTAAGTTTTACCAATATTTACTGGCAACTCAGTCTTAAAATTTCATAGCTAAATGCTTGGAAACATAAAACGAAACATCGCGGGCTTGGAGGATTTATACTGCTGAAAGTATTTTCATGGGAAGCTCATTATTCAACTATTTTACTATTCAGCTGATACTTATGAAGACTAGAGCCCGGGCTTGGGTCTTAGTTGTGTCAAGATCAGGGCTTTAGCAGACTCAAAACTTTTGCAACTTTCCGTCGATGCAGCTGTAAATTTTAGAAGGATCCCCTATAAAGGCGACATTATTTGTTTGGAGTTCGGATGTAAAAACTTTACAACCACTATAAAAATAGTTGATTTTACACTTCCGTCAGCTGCGTTCACAACATTGTGCTGGTAACGATGTGTTCTTATGTGTTGGGATCACGGTAAATCAAAGTATATTGGAAGGAAAGTAAACTTATTTTGAAATACAACGTTTTCATAAAAAATCTATTGAAGCATGTTTATTGAGCTTCTTATTGGAATAATAATTGTTTATTATACAGGCCACATGACCATCGAAAGATAATTTAACCAGGTATTTACAGTTTTCTGGCAAAAAGGTACTAAAGTAGCAAGTCCATGATGGTAGCGACATTTTTTAAAAATCTTTCTCTATTAGGAGATCTGTGTTTATATATATATATATTTATTTATTTATTTATTTACTACAAATACTCAACTACAAATTGAGATCTCCGTAAATAACAAAGTAAGGGCGACAAAATTTGGCACGCGTGTTTGTATTATAAAGTGTTAACTCTGCACCAAAATTTGGGTCTCTAGCTTTAAAGATATATATATATATATATATATATATATATATATATATATATATATATATATATCCGACCGATAACTCAAAAAATGATGGACCGATCTTTATCAAATTTGGTGGATACCTTTCTTTTGCAACTGGCTTGGATAAGTTCGTTATCCAGGAAAATCGGACCAGGTTTTCCCGGAATTTTTTGTTTTGTTTCTAAAAAAAATTTGAGATCTCCGTAAATAACAAAGTAAGGGCGACAAAATTTGGCACACGTGTTTGTATTATAAAGTGTTAACTCTGCACCAAAACTTGGGTCTATAGCTTTAAAGATAAGGAGGTTATGGGCAGTTGAAGAAACAAATTTTTGAGCTTTCCTCAAAACGTCAAACTCGCAATTTTAAACGTCAAAATTGGCAGTGTTTAGGCAAAGAATGTGAAACAAATACCGTTTGTAAAAAGAAAATGTTGCAAGAAGAGTGTTCTGCAAACCCTTAAGTTTCAGATTCAACCGTCATTGCCCCTCATTTTACTAAAATGTTTACAGAATATTTATTTCAAGTGGACCATTTCTCTGATGCTTTGGCTGTCAGTTTAGTTAAGTTGATGCTTTTTTGGATATTTATTTGTAGGTTTAGTGAAGTTTCTGGTTTAACGGTCTATATATTTTTCAGCTGATCTTCGTAGAACCAATTTGTTAATGCATTTTTGTGTTGAAATATTATGCGTTTATAAGAAAAAATCTGGACGCAGTAAGTGCGTTTTGGTAGCGAATTTTCGGTAAATTTGCAGATTAGCTCCCGAACGCTTTTCAAAAAACTGTTTTCAGAAACCGCCTAGCCTCCCTGGGTCCACAAAACCCAAGAAAAATTTCTTGTTCACACCCCCCAAGGAAGTTACGGGACCAGGAATGAATAGGGGTGCTGGGCGGGGTAGGTAGTAAAAAGGAACTATAAGCAGAAAATGCGAATAAAACGGGCTTGAAAGTTGTCTTTTTCACATCTTGAAGCCATATCCCACTTACACCCTGCCTACCCCGTACATCACCCCTATTCACTCCCAGTCCTATAACTTCCTTGGGAGGTGTGAAAAAGAAATCTTTCTTGTGGTTTGTGCATCCAGGTGCGGTCCTAGTAATGTTTCTGAAAACAATTTGTTGAAAAGCGTTCGAGAGCTAATCTGCAAATTTACCGAATTTTCATTAAATCCTTCAAATTTCAATAACTCAATTTGGTATTAACGTAACCAACATTTCAGTTTATTTTTGGAAAATTTTTGTATATTTTCAAACCATAAGTAATTTTGATAAAATATAGTACATTGTTTCTACTACATAGGCTATACCGGTAATCAGATTGATGCCTGCTCGCATTTGCTATTAAAAACATTTTTATGGAAATTCACTTCCATAACACATTTGCTGCATCTAGATTCTTAAAAAATGTTTATATATTTTCAAACAATAAATTTATTTCTATGAAATATGGTACGTTGCTTCTACTATATAGGCAACCAAGTTTGATGCCTGCTTTCATCAAAGAAAGACATTTGCTATTAGAAATATTTTAAAGAAAATTCGCAACCATAACGCACTTGTTGTGTCCAGAGATTTTAAAATTATTAAGCTTAATCATCTAATATAAGTCTGGACCAAGCAAGTGCGTTAGGGAAGTGAATTTTCATATAAATATTTTCAATAGTCTCTTCATTATGTCTCTTTAATGCAAGCAGGCATCAATCTGGTTACCGGTATAACCTATATAGTACAAGCAATATACCATATTTCATCAAAATAACTTATTTTTTGAAAACAAAGATAAACTTTTTCCGAGAAAACTGGGTTCCTAGCCAACAAACCTTAGGCTAATAGCAAATTGAGTTATTGAAATTTGAAGGATATAATGAAAATTCGCTACCAAAACGCACTTACTGTGTCTCGATTTTTTCTTACAAACATGCATTATATTTCGATAAAAAATGCAAAAATGAAATAATATAAGGGTGCACGAAAAAAAGACAATTTTAGGGATCACTAACGACTTATGGACCAACCTGTGATTGTCAAAATATTTTTATAATATTTTGCTTAAGACATCCTATAATTTTTTCTCGTATCTTGTATAATCACAATTATATTGAGCTTTACCGTAGAAATGCGTCAGCTTGTATATATGCAAACAGATAAAAACTGAAAGTAAACCCTGATATGGATTCTATGGGGCCTAGTTTGCGCTGATTTGAAAAAAAGATTGGTAAAACAAATACCAAAATCAGGAAGACAAGCTGTTAGCCTTTGGTGTGGAGTTTTCAAAAAAAAAAATTTTTGGGCGGCCTATATTCTACGATTATACTAGTTACATATGTGGAAATACTCATCCCAAAAGTAGAAAATATTTTTCTACCAAATTTTCCGGAAGCCGAACTTGAGGATATGATTTGGATAAAGGATTGGGCAACTCCGCATAGAATCATACCCGCTCGAGATCATTTGAATGATGTAAATCATATGATATAAATCATATGATGGTTGTAGGCTCCTATAGGAGCTCCCACGTACACACAATACCACAAGAAGGAAGCTGTTGGAAGAAAACTAGCAAGCGAAAGCAACTAGTCTCCTGACTAGTTGCTTTCGCTTGCTAGTTTTGCACACAGCTTCCTTTTTGTTGTACTGTGTGTACGTGGAAGCTACTGTGAAAGCCTAGAACCGTCACAACACCGGGAGGCCAGTACTACGACGGGCATTGAATTACATCACCCATCACTTCAGCTCTGCAGAAGATACGTGTTGTTCAGCAACCTATTTGCGCTTGTGCGAATCCCGACTATTTGTGCCTGCGTCTGAAGCCACAGGGACAAAACAAATATGAAAGTTGGACATTCGTTCACAAGAGTCGACCTGATTTTCAATGGAGATTTTTGTTTTATGATAAAGAAACATTACAAACTAACATTTATTTCAGTAAGTGAAGATTGGCATCTGTCATAAGCACTGATAAGCACACCAAATTACTAAAATTTCTTGAAAAATACAGTCTAATGCACGAAAGGTAGTATGGATTCCGTCAGCGCAGATTAACTGCCGACCTCCTTTCCTTTCTCACCTATTCTTGGAACAAGGAACTAAACGATGAATCCCAGATTGTCGCTCTGGACATATACAAAGCATTCAACCAGGTCTGGCACGCAGCGCTGCTTAATAAACTTCCGGCCTATGGCGTACTACCAAAACTCTGTACCTGGACAGCAAATTTCATCTCCGATCGGAGAATTTCTGTTGCCGTGGATGGCCATTCCTCTAAACTGTATCTAATTAACACAGGAGTTCTCAAAGTTCAGCTTTAGCCCCTACTTTGTTTAATCTCCAAATCAATGACCTTTTCTCTAGCACATCCAACCCAGTTCTCAGTTACGCGGACGACAGCACCCTCCACTCAAATATACTGTCTCTTTAGCCCAGTTAGATATGGATCCGAGACTCATGGAGGGTTCTGTCTCCGTGGATCGCCAAAAAATATTAGACTGGGGAAGTAGAAATCTTGTACAATTCAACCCTACCAGATCTCATTTTTGCTTTCTATCTCATAAGAGGTATCTCTTGTTGTGATGGGTCTAGGGCTGGTGTATACCAACCCCAGACCCATCACGATGAACAACCAAATTGTTCATAGTAATGAGTCCTTTTCACTCATTGGCATTTCTGAGGATCGAAATTTCAATTGGCACCAACATGTCACATCAATTGCAGAAGCGTTTGCCAAGAAATTAGGTTTCCTCTTCCAGGCTCGCAAATACTTTTCACCAGCTAACCTCTATACCTTATATACTTCACAAATAAGGCCAAACCTCGAATACTGCTCCCACATCTGGGGTGCCGCTGCCGCTTCTACACTCGCTATCCTAGACTTCATTTAGAAAAGAGCTATACGTCTCATCCGTGACCCTACTCTCACCCAAAGGCTGTCATTTCTTACCCACCGACGTGCCGTTGGTGACCTTTCTCTCTTTTATAGATATCTGCACGGGCACTGCTCAGAGGAGCTTTCTTCCATAGTTTCTCCACCTGCTGCCCCCAACAGATGTACCAGGGGAATGCACCCTTTTACTCTCCAGGTCACCAGACATAGAATATCTTGTTATGCTTGCTCTTTTGTCCCGAGGACTTCCAAGTTGTGGTATTCCTTGCCGGCACATGTTTCTCCTTCTCCTCCGAACCTCCAAACCTTTAAGTTCAGAATTAACAGGTTGCCTCTTTCCTCCTTGTCGACATCCACGGTACTATAGTATTTAGGCTGAAAGCCCTAGTTGTGTGTTAAAATATGAAAAAAATTACTTTAGCAAGTGAAGATTAGAAACCGCCATGGGCACTGTTAAGGGCAATTGGAGAACCCAGTTTCCCACAACATGTTTTAAAAGACCTGACGATCGTTTCACTAACCAAGTTAGCGTCATCAGAGGTGTAATCGATCGTCCGGTCTTTTAAAATGTGTTGTGGTGATTTGGGTTCTACAAGTGTGCTTATTTATTTTACTTTTATTGCAATATGTCAATAGTGGTATACATAGGAGATGCAACAGAGCTTAAACATCTACACTTAAATTTGTATACTAAAATATGAAATAATCCATATTAGATATAGGGATTTATGTTAATACAGTAAATCAAACCACGAGTATGGAAGGCATATGATGTAATATTATTTTACAAGCAACTGAAGAAAGTATCTTAAAATGGTTAGTGTTGTTTGTGTCAGATTGATAAATTTAAAACCTGCTGTGCTTTTAGCTGCACCTATGTGAGTTTATTTTGCGCTTATTTTGTTTCTTAGTGATTTTATAATTAGGACGTAAAACTTAATGAAAACTTCTTAGTAAAGCATAATTAAAACATAAATTAGCTCTAGAAGGGCACCTCCTTGAAAACAAAGTTCCTTTCATATAAAAGGTAAACGGTGATAATTATAAGGAAGCTGTTTGTTGTCAAAGGAAAGCAAATATCATGGTATGCAATCACCAGCATCAAAGGCAAGGAGGAATTGTGTCAAAGAAACAAAACTTTATCACGTGCACTTCTGCTCTTACTGTTTTGTCGCTGTTTTCAAGAAATATACAAAAATGCGCATTGAAAATTTGTAAGATTGTCGTTTTCTTGGATTATTGCTTGTTCTATTCAGAAATATTCTGTTTTATAATAATAATAAAAAGCAATAATCTTTGTTAGCCCACAAGATAGGACCCATTTACAGAGCATTTTTAATAAGTAAGAAAATACAGATACTTTAGTAACACAGATGATGTGCGCTATAGTACTTGTAACGTTTTACACGTTTTACGAGTTGTATATTTCCATTATAACATTTATTGGTCCATTACTAGATTATTTTCTAAGTCAATCAAATTTACTATTTTCCCACCTAATAAAATTTATAATATGACGTCATAAATCCAGGCCCATAGAAACACATATAATCCCTGACGTAGTTTGTTAACATCTTGAAAGCGACAGTTGGTAGCTTGTTTCGGTATCTAACCTACACTCCATTTTGGTTTGTTAAACAAAAGAATTCTTTATAACCTCGTGTAGCTTTCAACTCACTCTCTTTTCAACAAAATTTTAGAAACAATAGCTATGTTAAGAATAATTAGCTAAGAGAGTGGGGCAGCACTCTCTAGTGAGCTATCCCGTTTTGAGCAGCCCCACCTGCACCATCGTTCTGGTAGATCCATCACCTCCATGCCGTGCAGAAGAATCTGTTGCAGCATCATTCTCTGACAACGTCAATTCAAAGGTTTTGCTAGCCCTGAGTGGTCTTTGCAACAACGTCAATCTAGGAGAATATGTCCAGAAGTTTGCTAACCTAAATAGCCTTCTTGTACCCAGGTAATCTGAGGAGACCGGCATAAACACCATATTTAAGTACACTTCTCATCTTTACATCTATTTAAATTTATTCATTTTATTTATAACCGTTTGCATCAATTAGACTAAATTATAATCATTTTGGCGTTATATCAAATCATTATTTAGTAGTGAATTTTCTTTAAAAAAATCACTCAGAAGAAGTAGCTTGTACATCTCACTTTTGGTTCAGATTTTGGCTAGGTTAAGCCAATTAATTTAGATGTGTTTTGATTATTGATGGTATAACACACTGATGAGATGAAATAAGAGCGAAACTAGTATGTGTTTCCAGTAATAAATAATCTTGATATATCTATTTCTATATTATTCGTATATTTCCTTATAGAAATATAGTGGCAGGGCTGACAATTATATATATATATATATATATATATATATATATATATATATATATATATATATATATATATATATATATATATATATATATATATATATATATATGTGTGTCACACCGCTAACTCAAAAAATAATACGCCGATTTTGATACAATTTGGTGAGTACTTTCCTTTCACAAGTGGCTTGGATAAGTTTGTTGGCCAGGAAAATCGGACAATTTTTTCGTAAAAAATTTTGCGTTTTCTTTTGGAAAATTTTTATATTTCCGGAAATAAAAAAGTTAGGGCAACTATATTGGGTGCGAGTGTTTATATCATAAGAAGAAAATCATGCACCAAAATTTGAATCTCTACGTTAAACTTAAAAAAAGTTATAAGCTTTTTAGGTTTATTCTTAAAACGTCAAAAAAGTCGCTATTCAAAATGTCAAAATTGACGTCCCGATTCAAAACGTCAAAATTGACATTGATAGAGAATTTACATGAACGACTATGCAGAATAAATGTTAAATACATATTAAGTTAAAAAGCGTTAAGTTTCAGCTACAATCTTCATTGTTCTTTATTTGATTAATTTATTTGCAGAAAATTAATTTAAAATAGACCCTTTATGTGATACTTTCGTAGAAGTTTCAGTTATTTATTTAATTTTAAGGAATTGATTACGCTTATTATTTAGCGTTTTTTTTTTCAATTTAGCAAACTGGAGAAACGGTGTCGGTAAGTAGTTTTTCCTTTCTATGGACTTCTGTAAGGTGAGTTTCTTACAGTTTATATTTCTAGCTCCGTTGTAGCATGTTTACCTTGTACAGAACTTTAAATTTACTTTAGGTCTCTTAACTATATTGTGGAGTTAAGATCACAGCATTTGTCCGATGGTTAATGCATAAAGGGGTTCCTCTAGGCATATTTCTGAATATATATATTTTTTTAAAGCGAACAATACGCTAATCTGCTAATTTACCTATAAATTTTATTAAGATGAAAAAAAAAATGGAAACAACGCTCGCGCCTCGAATAAAGTTCTCTTCGTCATATTAGCTTTAAATGAAATTTCTTTCTTCCGTTTCGCATCCGTTCAACACATTGGGCACAGAAAATATAGAAATTTAATTAAAATTGTCATTTATAATTGAAGGAAAATAAAACTTGTTCTAGGTATGCCTTACAAAATATAATAATTTCTAGATTCTAAAACCTAATGTGTCTCTATAATGAATCAACGGTAAATGAGACGAAAACCATTTCAGGTTAAGGGATCGAAAAATGTTTAAACAGTAAAATGAGCTTTCGTACCAAAAAAAAACAAGGCTCTTATAAGGCGTAATACAATAGCACATAATAGTCCACGGCAACAGTAAATGGTATATTCAACTGGCAAATTATTTTGAAAAATGTC
The DNA here is from genome assembly GCA_964006375.1 of Tillus elongatus. NCBI lineage: Eukaryota > Metazoa > Arthropoda > Insecta > Coleoptera > Cleridae > Tillus > Tillus elongatus. The sequence continues at coordinate 24,887,346 of OZ023266.1, read as the reverse complement.
AGATCTACTTTCACAGTGACAAAATAAGTATTTTGTTTTCTGACATTTGTAATGCAAATAGGCATGCTCTTCTTCTTACATTCATATTTATTTTTGACCATCACAATTTTACTCATAGGGTTGGATACAATTTTAGTGACTTTTGAATTTTAAAAAGATTTCTTCAAATGAGCGCGAACTAGGTCCCATAGAACCCATATCCGGGTTAGTTTCAGTTTTTATCTGTTTTTATATATACAGGGTGATGCGTTTCTAGGGTAAAGCTCAATATATCCATTATAATACAAGAAATAAGAAAAAAAATTATATGTTAATTATACGATGTCTAGAGCTGCATTTTATAAAATTATTTTTACAATAAGTCTCTGGTGATGCAATTTTTTTCCTTATCGAACACGCCTTACATTATTGACCCAGCAAGTGCGTTATGGTAGCGATTTTTCATAGAATGTTTCTTTCGATAGCTTAATTTACTATTAACCTAAGGTTCGTTGGCCAGGAAACCAGTTTTTTGGGCACATTTTAAGTTCATTTACGGAAGATTTTTGTATATTGACAAACAATAAAGTTATTTTGATAAAATATGGTACATTGTTTCTCCTATATAGGTTATACTCGTAACCAAATTTGATGCAAGCTTTCTTAAAAAATATATTTACTATTAAAAACATTTTTATGAAAATTCACTACCATAATGCGCTTGCTGCGTCCCGAACCTTTCTTTAATTATTAAAAAATCCTCCGAGGTCAATATCACCAACCATGGGCGTCAGAAAAAAATATATACAAAAAATCGGCATGCTTTAAGGTCCTCTACACGCACAAATTTTTTGTCCATTGCGTTGGGAATCACCCTGTATACAAGATGGAGAGACTGGTACTCAATTGAAAACTAAATTATTGTCTCTCGCGTCCCGCGCAATTGATATCAGTAAACTGAAGCTGCCCCTAAAGCAAATATTTAAGTTAGAAGTTGTGGCATATCTTTATCAATGGATAACCGGGAGTTTATTCAAGAGAAACCTTTAACACGTAGAGTGAAACTGTATCCTAAATGGCTTTAGGAAGGACACCTACTTGTCTGATACTGGCTTGTTAAATAAGACCCGTGTTATACTTCCAGACTTCTCGACTTAACTGATGTGGGACGCTAAAGGTTAAGCCCAACTCCGATCTCTAAATTCTTGATGGAAACTCGGGTTTATTGACACCTACTTTACATCCTATCTGCAAGCCCGTTTTAATAAAGTGTTCTACACAGTGATTTTATTCCACTCTTTCACACGTCACTATTTTTTACCGACTTCAAAATAAACAACAATTTTAACAAAATGGAATACAGACTTCACAAAAAAATATTCTAAAACAAAAAATGCACTAAAAAGTAAAACATAATTGCGTATTCTTCTGTGTACAACTTACAATTAACTATTTTTTCCACTCACTGTACGATCAATGCATTTACCACGCAAGAATGTAGGTACCCACTTAAACTTAACCTCTAACTCCACACATACCTATGACTAACAGACAATTATCAAAATATTTATTTAGAGTTTACCTAAGCAGAAAGATTTAAAATGTATGTGTAGACTGCTTAAACGGCAATCAAATTATTAGGATCATATAATGTAAAATTATTGTTATTTTTGGAGTCGGTGTCAGCCAAGGAAATACGACAATATACCTTACATTAATAATACGAGAATACCTTATGAAATCTATTTTACAAATGAAATTTTATACCATATACTGTGACAATATCCTGGGACCTTGAAACGACAATATACCAATACCTAATTACGCCTTTTAGCGAATTTTTTTTAAAAAAATTCGCTTATGGGGAGATCTGTGTTTATATATATATATATATATATATATATATATATATATATATATATATATATATATATATATATATATATATATATATATATATATATATATATATATCCGACCGATAACTCAAAAAATAATGGACCGATCTTGATAAAATTTGCAGAGTACCTTCCTTTTGCAAGTGGCTTGGATAAGTTCGTTAGCCAGGAAAATCTGACCAGGTTTTCCCGGAAAATTTTGTGTTTTCTTTATAAAAAATTCATATCTCCGGAAATAACAAAGTAAGAGCAACCAAATTTGGTACGCGTGTTTGTATTATAAAGAGTGAACTCTGTACCAAAATTTATCCATAGCTTTAAAGACAAAGAAGTTATGGGCAGTTAAAGCAATAAATGTAGGAGTTTTCCTCAAAACGACAAACTCGCAATATTAAACGTCAAAATTGGCAATGTTTAGGCAAAGAATGTAAAACAAATACCATTTGTGAAAAAAAAATGTTGCAAGAAGAGTGTTCTGCAAACCCTTAAGTTTCAGATTCAACCGTCATTGCCCTTCATTTTACCAAAACGTTTACAGGAAATCCATTTCAAATAGACCCTTTCTCTGGTGCTTTGGCTGTCAGTTTAGTTAAGTTTGGTAGCTTTTTGGATATTTATTTGTAGGTTTAGTGAAATTTAATGGTTTAACGGCCTATAATTTTTTTAGCTAATTATCGTGGAACAAATTTGTTAATGCATTTTTGCATTTTTTAACGAAATATGATGCGCTTATCTTAAAAAAAATCTGGACGCAGTAAGTGCGTTTTGGTAGCGAATTTTCGGTAAATTTGCAGTTGAGCTCCCGAACGCTTTTCAAAACACTGTTTTCAGAAACCTGCCTAGAGCCCCCCCTGGATCCACAAACCCCAAGAAAAATTTGTTGTTCACACTCCCCAAGGAAGTTACGGGACCAGGAGTGAGTAGGGGTGCATAATTTTTTTAGCTAATTTTTTTAGAACAAATTCGTTAATGTAATTTTGCATTTTTTATCGAAATATGATGCGTTTATAAGAAAAAAATCTGGACGCAGTAAGTGCGTTTTGGTAGCGAATTTTCGGTAAATTTGCAGTTTAGCTCCCGAACGCTTTTCAAAACACTGTTTTCAGAAACCTGCCTAGAGGCCCCCCTGGATCCACAAACCCCAAGAAAAATGTGTTGTTCACACTCCCCAAGGAAGTTACGGGACCAGGAGTGAGTAGGGGTGCATAATTTTTTTAGCTAATTCTTGTAGAACAAATTTGTGAATGCATTTTTCCATTTTTTGTCGAAATATGATGCGTTTATAAGAAAAAAATCTGGACGCAGTAAGTGCGTTTTGGTAGCGAATTTTCGATAAATTTGCAGTTTAGCTCCCGAACGCTTTTCAAAAAACTGTTTTCAGAAACTTGCCTAGGCCCCCACCCCTCTGGATCCACAAACCCCGAAAAAAAATTTCTTGTTCACACTCCCCAAGGAAGTTACGGGACCAGGAGTGAGTAGGGGTGTATAATTTTTTTAAACTAATTTTCGTAGAACAAATTCGTTAATGCATTTTTGCATTTTTTATCGAAATATGATGCGTTTGTAAAAAAAAAATCTGGACGCAGTAAGTGCGTTTTGGTAGCAAATTTTCGGTAAATTTGCAGTTTCGCTCCCGAACGTTTTTCAAAAAACTGTTCAGAAACCTGCAGGTGAGGTCCTAGTAATGTCTCTGAAAACAATTTGTTGAAAAGCGTTCGGGCGCTAATCTGCAAATTTACCAAAGTTTCATTAAATCCTTCAAATTTCAATCTCAATTTGCTATTAACGTAAGCTTTGTTGGATAGAAAACCAATATTTAAGTTTATTTTCGGAAAATTTTTGTATATTTTCAAACCATAAGTAATTTTGATAAAATATAGTACATTGTTTCTACCACATAGGCTATACCGGTAATCAGATTGATGCCTGCTCGCATTTGCTATTAAAAACATTTTTATGGAAAATCACTTCCATAACACATTTGCTGCATCTAGACTTTTGAAAAATGTTTATATATTTTCAAACAATAAATTTGTTTCAATGAAATATTATACATTGTTTCTACTATATAGGCAACCAAGTTTGATGCCTGCTTTCATCAAAGAAAGACATTTGCTATTAAAAATATTTTAAAGAAAATTCGCTACCATAACGCACTTGCTGCGTCCCGAGATTTTTTACAAATGAATTTGAGTACGCGTTTGCCTCGCTCACTCGGATATACCCCTCCAACCATTCTTCCGGGCGCGCGCGCAGTCGACCCGCCTGCGCAGCGTCTATGTGTGTAGAGTATGTATGCCAATTGTTATATAGTAAGATATTTCAGGTTAAGTAGTTACAAACCCATCTTAGCTGACACCGACTCCAAAAATAACAATAATTGTACATTATATGATCCTAATAATTTGATTGTGTTGTAAGCAGTCTACACATATATTTTAAACTTTCTGCTTAGTTGAACTCTAAATAAATGTTTTGATAATTGTCTGTTAGTCATAGGTATGTGTGGAGTTAGAGGTTAAGTTTAAGCGGGTACCTACATTCTTGCGTGGTAAATGCATTGATCGTACATTGAGTGGAAAAGATAAGTTGATTGTAAGTTGTGGACAGAAGAATACGCAATTATTTTTTACTTTTTAGTGCATTTTTTGTTTAAGAATATTTTTCTGTGAAGTCGGTTTTCCACTTTGTTAAAATTTTTGTTTATTCGCAGACCTTAACTGTTTCAAATAATCGCAAATGCCAGGATAATATGAATGTCACCTTATTATCATTAGAATTAACAAGGTGTTCGTATCTACTTCGGGTACATACAGGCTAGTCTAATAGTGCCTTCAATTTCTATATCCCCTTTATTATTAAAAAATTCTGGACGCAGCAAGTGCGTTATGGTAGTGAATTTTCATAAAAATGTTTTTAATAGCAAAAAGTTGTTTTTTTAAGAAAGCATGCATCAAATTTGGTTACCGGTATAACGAATATAGTAAAAACAATGTGCCATGTTTCATCAAAATAACTTGATTGTTTGAAAATGTACAAAAATTTCCGAAAGTAAACTTAAAGTGTTCCGAAAAAACTTGTTTCTTTGTCAACCTTAAATATTAGTAGCAAATTGAGCTATTAAAATGTGAAGCATTTAATCAAAATTAGCTACCATAACGCACTTTCTGCGTCCAGAATTACTTTTCTTACAAACATGCATTATATTTTTATGGAAAATGCAAAAATGCAATAACATAAGGCGTGTTGGAAAAAAAAAAGAAAATTTGTATCACCAACTACTTATAGGCCACTCTGTGATTGTAGAAATAATTTCTCAAGATGTAGCTCAAGATACCCCATAATTAATGCATACAATTTTCTTTTCATACCTTGTATAATAACGGATATATTGAGCTTTATTGATTTTACACGAAAATTTGACAAAAATTATATACCATTAAACGGTAAACTCTACAGCTAAGACTACCAAAGTTTATCGTTAATAGTTTATTGTTGTTTGTTTATTATTCGTTGCTTATTGTGGGCTGTTTATTGTTTTCTGTTTAATTACTTAACGTTACGTTCAAAAATGAATTTTACTGATGAAGAGTTAATAAACATTACATACGTTTTGGGAGAGGCTGATGGAAACTGTCTATTGGCGTCCAGAATTTACGGGAAAAAATATTCTTTAGCCCGAAATCCAAGACTAGAGGCGTTTGAGAACGTAAGTGCATGCTTTTAGGAAAATTTTAGCCACAAATACAAAGCAAAGTCTTATCATAACCTTCATACAACAAAGGAAGATGCATAATTCCAGGATTTTTTAGCGATTGAAGAGAATCCGCAGATAAGTACAAGACAAATGGAATCTATTCAGTGTATGAGCAAATCTTCAGTGAATAGGATAATTACAAAACACAAATTTTATCCCTATCATTTACGTCTTTATCAGTCACTTACTGACGAAGACAAAGAAAACATAATCAATTTTTTAAAATTACTGTTTCCAATATGGTTGAAGAAATGCCAAACTTGTATAATATTGTTCTATTTAGTGAAGAAGCAACTTTTAATAATATCAACGTAGTTGGTAAACATAATATGCATTATTACGCTCAACAAAATCAACTTAGGATACATCAAGTAAATTTTCAGCATCAATGGTCATTAAAAGTGTGGGGAGAAATTATAGGCAATCAATTTATCGGGCCATTCTTTTTTGAAGATTGACTTAATGAAGAACGCTACTGCAGATTTCCAGAGGATGATTTACCCAACTTAATGGAAGAATTCGATCTTGAAACAAGTCGATTAATGTATTTGCAGCCAGATGGTACTTCTTCCGAAACACAATGGCAAAATTTAAACTATTGGCTAGGGAACCAATGGATTGGTCGAGGAGGTAACACTTCATGGCCAGCAAGATCGCCCGATCTAACCCTATTAGATTGTTTTCTTTGGGTATATACAAATACAAAGCAAACAGTATATCAAGAAATGTCAACAACTGCAGAAGACATAAAAAACCGTATACAAACAGCTATAAGAAATATTACTCCTCCAAGTTGAACAAAGTCAAAAAAACTTTGTAACCACCAGGAAGGCGGAAACATTTTTTAACATTTTAATTAAACATAAGAACACAACAACAAATAACAATTTTGAACAGCTGTACCTTCTTTCTTAGTTAATGTAGCTTATACCATTATGATATCATAAGAAAGCTCTTAAAATTTTGCATTCACCAAAATCAAAATATATAGAACGTTTCATTTAAAAAAAAGTAACCTTAGGTTTTAGAAAATATAAATATCCTGTTGATTAAAAAATAAATAGGTATTATTACCGTACATACACGCAATCTACACACACAAAAATAATGATAAACCCGATATTAATATCTGAAACATGTCGATTGATACAAACGTCTGAAGTAGACCACTTTTAGTGAATTTTCTTTAAAAAAATTCACTAATGAGGAGATCCCGACTTTTGAATTTTGAAAATATTTCTTCAAATGAGCGCTAATTAGGCCCCCTAGAACACATATCCGGGGTCAGTTAAAATTTATATATATATATATATATATATATATATATATATATATATATATATATATATATATATATATATATATATATATATATATATATATATATATATATATATATATATATATATATATATATATATATATATATATATATATATATATATATATATATATATATATATATATATATATATCACACCGATAACTCGAAAAATAATGGGCTGATTTTGATTAAATTTGGTGAATACCTTCCTTTTGCAAATGGCTTGGATAAGTTCGTTAGCCAGGAAAATCGGTCCAGGTTTTCCCGGAAAATTTTGTGTTTTCTTTCGAAAAAAAATTATATTTCCGGAATTGACAAAGTACGCGGGTTTACATCCTTATAGGTAAGCTACACACCAAAATTTAGCTCTGTAGGTCAAAAGACAAAAAAGTTATAGGCATTTAAAGAAAAATAAATTGGTTTTTTCACAAAACGTCAAAGTTGCGATTTAAACGTCAAAATTGGCAACATTTAGGAAAAGAATTTGAATCTAATACGGGCTATGGAAATAAAATGTCTCAAGAAGAATGTTTTACAAACCCTGAAGTATTAGTTTCAACCGTCATTGTCCTTCATTTTAATAAAATGTTTCCAGAAAATTCATTTCAAATAGACCCTTTCTCTGACGTTTGGCAGTAGTCTTAGCGATAGAGTTTATCGTTTAATGGTATATAATTTTTGTAGAATTTTCGTAAAAAAACCAATAAAGCTCAATATATCTGTTATTGTACAAGATATGAAAAAAAATTGTATATATTAATTATAGGGTGCCTTGAGCTACATCTTAAAAAATTATTTCTACAATCACAGGGTGGCCCATAAGTCGTTGGTGATACAAATTTTCTTTTTTTTTTAATCAAACACGCCTTATGTTATTGCATTTTCCATCGAAATATAATGCATGTTTGTAAGAAAAAAAAAATCTGGACGCAGTAAGTGCGTTATGGTAGCAAATTTTGATCAGATGCTTAATATTTGAATAGCTCAATTTGCTATTAACCTATAAGGTTGACCAAGAAACGAGTTTTTTCGGGAACACTTTAAGTTTACTTTCGGAAATTTTTGTACATTTTCAAACAATAAAGTTATTTTGATGAAACATGGCATATTGTTTTTACTATATAGGTTATACTGGTAACCAAATTTGATGCCTGCTTTCTTAAAAAAACACACATTATTGCTATTAAAAATAGTTTTATGAAAATTCACTACCATAACGCACTTGCTGCGTACAGAGTTTTTTTACATTTAGCTTCCTGCAGCTGGAGAACGGTTGAAAATAACCGAAAATAATATGGTGTCAGTGTAGTCAGCATCGACGTGGCTTTCCAAATAATTCCATAATATATAGGTGTTCCATTTAAATGAAATTAAGTTTGGTGCCACCCTCTGTATATTAAAACCCTGTATAAATGTAAATAATTTTAAAAAGTGGGAATTTTTCTAAAATATAGCCCCAGTGGGGAGGCATCTTCCGTTCTCAGACCAATGGGACACCTGTATAAGTAATTAATAAATCGTTTTCACGATTGTTAAATCAGCCTTAAAAGTGACCCATTTAAATTTAAAATAACTTCTTTTCTGACAGCTCGTGACATGAAAATATTAGCAGTTTTATGATTATCGTTTTCTCTTTACTTCCACGGGTTCAAACTTCCGTAAGAAATTGATAAGCCGATAATATTATGCCACACCAAACATTTGTTTTTAAAATACCCAGCTGGAATTTTTCTAGACCAGCCTGGGCAGTTTTGTCTGTTGACTACTCTGTTGACGTAAAATTTTGCTATATTTAAAAATATGTTTAACCTTCTTCTGGGCGCGTGCACGGTAGATTACCGTCATTGGCATTAAAGTGCATAGAATCGGTCTCTGATTGGCTATTGAAAGGCGAGAGCAAGATGTATTCTCTAGTTCAACATTTTGACGCTAGATGCCACTAAGTGAGTAGTGAACGTGTCGCCACCTAGTTCGGAACCAAGTACTATGTTGTCACGCCCGCTCCAAATAACACAGTGTTAAAAATAGAGACGGTATACAACTAACTAACAATTTAAAAAATTGTTAGTCCTGGCCCATTTCTACCCCAATATAGGGACAAAGTATGTAAGACTAGATGCATTCTCGCAACAATTAGAACCGTAGACCGGTTTCGCTCTCGTTAGAGATCTTCAGTACGGCATACTAATTGCAGCAAAAATGCACCAAAAATAACACGGCTATCGTATAGCCAGTCTTAAAACACTAAGTGAGTGGTGAACGTGTCGCCACCTAGTTCGGAACCAAGTACTATGTTGTCACGCACCGCTCCAAATAACACAGTGTTAAAAATAGAGACGGTATACAACTAACTAACAATTTAAAAAATTGTTAGCCCTGGCCCATTTCTACCCCAATATAGGGACAAAGTATGTAAGACTATATGCATTCTCGCAACAATTAGAACCGTAGACCGGTTTCGCTCTCATTAGAGCTCTTCAGTACGGCATACTAATTGCAGCAAAAATGCACCAAAAATAACAAGGCTATCGTATAGCCAGTCTTAAAACACTAAGTGAGTGGTGAACGTGTCGCCACCTAGTTCGGAACCAAGTACTATGTTGTCACGCCCGCTCCAAATAACACAGTGTTAAAAATAGAGACGGTATACAACTAACTAACAATTTAAAAAATTGTTAGCCCTGGCCCATTTCTACCCCAATATAGGGACAAAGTATGTAAGACTAGATGCATTCTCGCAACAATTAGAACTGTAGACCGGTTTAGCTCTCATTAGAGCTCTTCAGTACGGCATACTAATTGCAGCAAAAATGCACCAAAAATAACACGGCTATCGTATAGCCAGTCTTAAAACACTAAGTGAGTGGTGAACGTGTCGCCACCTAGTTCGGAACCAAGTACTATGTTGTCACGCCCGCTCCAAATAACACAGTGTTAAAAATAGAGACGGTATACAACTAACTAACAATTTAAAAAATTGTTAGCCCTGGCCCATTTCTACCCCAATATAGGGACAAAGTATGTAAGACTAGATGCATTCTCGCAACAATTAGAACCGTAGACCGGTTTCGCTCTCATTAGAGCTCTTCAGTACGGCATACTAATTGCAGCAAAAATGCACCAAAAATAACACGGCTATCGTATAGCCAGTCTTAAAACACTAAGTGAGTGGTGAACGTGTCGCCACCTAGTTCGGAACCAAGTACTATGTTGTCACGCCCGCTCCAAATAACACAGTGTTAAAAATAGAGACGGTATACAACTAACTAACAATTTAAAAAATTGTTAGCCCTGGCCCATTTCTACCCCAATATAGGGACAAAGTATGTAAGACTAGATGCATTCTCGCAACAATTAGAACCGTAGACCGGTTTCACTCTCATTAGAGCTCTTCAGTACGGCATACTAATTGCAGCAAAAATGCACCAAAAATAACACGGCTATCGTATAGCCAGTCTTAAAACACTAAGTGAGTGGTGAACCGGTCGCCACCTAGTTCGGAACCAAGTACTATGTTGTCACGCCCGCTCCAAATAACACAGTGTTAAAAATAGAGACGGTATACAACTAACTAACAATTTAAAAAATTGTTAGCCCTGGCCCATTTCTAATTGTTGCGAGAATGCATCTAGTCTTACATACTTTGTCCCTATATTGGGGTAGAAATGGGCCAGGGCTAACAATTTTTTAAATTGTTAGTTAGTTGTATACCGTCTCTATTTTTAACACTGTTATTTGGAGCGGGCGTGACAACATAGTACTTAGTTCCGAACTAGGTGGCGACACGTTCACCACTCACTTAGTGTTTTAAGACTGGCTATACGATAGCCGTGTTATTTTTGGTGCATTTTTGCTGCAATTAGTATGCCGTACTGAAGAGCTCTAATGAGAGCGAAACCGGTCTACGGTTCTAATTGTTGCGAGAATGCATCTAGTCTTACGCTAGATGCCATCAAAATTTCACCTGTGCTGGGTGATCTTTGACTTCAATAGTCGTTCAAGGTTCCTGAGGTGCGTACTGCGGTAGTTTACCGTCAAGCACCCAAAGACGTGATTTTTTTCAACGGAGTCAAAACAATATGTAAGTAACAATTTGATTCGCTTTTACTTGTTACTTATCCTAATTTTATTAACAGTAATCATTCAAATTTTGGTTTCATTTTCTATTATCTTTCATATACTGATAGGCAATCATGATTACCCAAACTTTGCTATCTGGAGTAATTGAGTAAGGACCTTCTAATGATATAACATTATTGTCCTGTTCACATTAGTTGTTTACCTTGATTACGTAAGTACTTACCTATGTGTCTGTGGTAAGAATGGTTTCATCTCCTTTCGGGTATTCGCACTTACTTGATTGTAGAGCTAAAAGGGTTCTGGCTCTTTTAGACCAGGGTTCAAATAAAGAGCCTCAAACAGGAATCCAAGAAGAGCAAATCGATGATCCACAAGATATTGATTTTGAACCTCAAGAGATTCACGTTGGTGAACACAGCAGTGACTCCGAGATTGAATTAGACGACGCTCTTTTTTTCTAGGAAATGTCCGACCTCGGTGAACAATGTTAGACCGAAAACATTTCATTTTTTATTGGAAAAGATAATGATACATTGTGGGCTAGTAAACCTCTTTCGATTACCGCAAAAACAGGGTCAAAAAAACCATTCCTGGTCCCAAGGGAGAGGCTAGAAGATGCAAATCAAAACTTGAATGTTCTCTTCAAATCATTTTATGGGAAATGATTGATGACATAGTCAACTATACAAACCTTTTTATTGTTAAAAGGCTAGCTGAACGTATGAAATTGTCTGTCTCCGATACGCGAGAGAGACTACAAGCCGACCTAAAGGTCAGAAATAAAGGCAGTTTTTGGAGCTTTGTTCCTAATTGGAGCAAAACGCGGCAACCGTGCTGATTTTTCAGAATTTTTTACAAAGAACGGGACAGGATTGGCAATTTTGACAGCTAATTTTAGTGAAAGACGATTTCGCCTGCTACTCCGATGTCTTTGCTTTGATGATGTTACAACTCTTAAAGACCGAGTGAAATTTGATAGACTAGCTCCAATTCGAGAGTTGATATCTGATATCTCACAAAACATCACCGAAATTATCCAAGCTGGCATGGAATTATTTATCCCACGTACACAGAAAAAATCTTCAGCCACTCAAAAGCCCTGGTTCTCTAAATCCTGTGACAAGGTCAGACTTGAAAAGGTCAAAGCTCACAAAACGCTTCTACACAATCGCAGTCAAGAAAATCGTCAAGCATTTAACGACGCAAGAAACCGCTATATCCGCATTCTTTCTGAGGCAAAAAAACTCGTTTAATAACCACATCAAAAACAAAGTCCTCTTAAGCTCCAACGGCGGCAAACCCTTCTGGACTCTTGCTATTGGGAATAATTTCTGCAAAAGCACGTTCCCACCTCTTGTCTCAGGGGATGAAATTGTTTCTACCGCCCTGGGCAAGGCTGAACTTTTTGCTTCGTTGTTCGCCGGCAATTCTACTCTCAACCCACCTCCAAATGTTCAACCACCAACAGTCCCCAATGTCGCGCATAAAATGACGGATATCATTTTCAAAACTAAAAAGTTACGAAAGATGCTCTCTTCTCTTAATACCAGGAAAGCCTCTGGCCTTGACGAGATCCCAGCAATTGTTTTGTAAAAAAATGCGCACCAGAGCTTGCTCCTGTCCTGATTCGTCTGTTTCAGATATCTTATAATAAAGGCATATTCCCTAGAGTTTCTTACAAAATTGATTGGCAATTGTCAAGCAATACAATGTAGGAGAGAGTGTTAACTGTTGATGAAATGCTGGTGGCTTTTCGGGGACGCTGCAAGTTAATTCAATACATGGCTCAAAAGCCGGCCAAGTATGGATTGAAAATTAACGCCCTCTGTGACTCACAAACGTTTTAAACATATAATATGCAGGTGTATTTTGGGGTTCAACCACCTGGGCCTTACGTGACATCCAATAAACCTTACGATATTGTGAATAACTTGACAACCTTTGAAGCGGACGAATCGAGACGTTACCACAGATAACTTTTTCAGTAGTTATCCGTTGGCCCAATATTTATTATCTGTTGGCTTGACATTTCTAGGCACACTACGAAAAAATAATGCTGAAATTACAACTGAGTTTGTGTCCGAAAATAAAAATCTTGTTCCTGGCAGTCATTTATTTGGTTGTAATGACGAATCAACTTTGATCTATTTCGCTACAAAAAAGGAGAGGGTTGTTGTGCTTCTGTCAACATTGTATGACGGCATTCAGGTTGATAATGGAGCCGGTAAAGCTATTCAGATAATGGATTACAATGCCACGAAAGGAGTAGTGAACACTGTTGATCTTATATGTTCGGGAATATTCACTTTCAGAAGAACTAACAGATGGCCAGTGGTCATTTTCTTCAGAAATCTTGATATTGCTGGGATAAACTCGATGAGGATTTATCAAATGAATAATCCTGAGGAGACTTTTCCAAGACGTGATTATCTCAAAGACCTGAGCATGCAACTGATGGATGAAAAGTTGAGAGAACGAGCAAGAATCCCAAACTTTCCAAAATATTTGTCTATTTTCCTGAAAGAATACAGAGAAGAAGAAAACCAAAGGAGAAGCAATACAGAGGCCATTCCAAATAGACGAAGTTTTTGCTTCATTTGTGGGTCAATAAAAAATAATATAACGAAACTGTCTTGCCATGCTTGTGGTCAAAGCGTTTGTCAAAAACATTCCCAGCCCATATGTGACAATTGTGAAATATCAGAAACATCAGAAGAGGACGAAGACGAAAACAGAGATTATTAGGTTGAAATAATTGTTTATAGTCGTATGATCGTTTTTAGTTTTTCGTCAGTAAAAATTGTTATTAATTTCTTTATGTTGGTGTTGTAACTTAAAAGATACATTTTATTTTATTTTATACTTATTACACTCTATACTTTTGTTGAGTCTATGTACTCCTTTATTCTATACTTACAATTTTCCTTAGTACCAATGGATATACCAAACAGTGTAAAAAAATGTTAATTATTTACGAGTCAACTTTTTCTTATGGATTTATAAAATAATAAATTTTTAGTTTTGAAATATATGTACTAGAGGTCTTTTATCAATAATACCCAAATTCTAAACATTTAGATGGCATATTATAGTGATAATGAGGCAAAAATGCGAGTGCGGTAAATTGCCGCCAGGTGCCCGCCTGTGCTACGATGAGGGACGCGCCTGGATGAGGTTAAAAAATTTGGAATTGGCAAAGAGCATCTGCTCTATTTGTCAACAGAATCAATTCTAGCGAGATAAGTCATCCTGAGATAATATAGGGATGAATGATATCTCTGTTCATACACAATTCAATAACCAGTCCATTCCACTACCATACATATTCAAACTCATTAAGCGACCAATGTAGGTTACATTGGAGCGACAACGAACATTAAAATAAACATCCTCAGTTTATAAAAACCTTTATTTTGTGGTTTTAAGTGTATATCTGCTTTCTTGGGTAACATGATTACATTCTAAAACATTATTCGATATTTTCTTAATACACATATCTCATATGTTATGAAAAAGAACATTCTTTGCCTTTCGCGTCATAACAGCTATTGACAAATCTCATCTAGTTGCAAAGTCTATGCGTGAATGATACATGCCTTTTCAAATACTTCAAGTGATCTCTGAGTTACGATGCCTAAGAAAAGATATACGTTACAGCATAAAAGCTAATTTATCCAAGATTAAGGAAAGCACCTACTTCTGTTGATTGCCTATCTGGGGGAGCAATGGGGAAGCAATTTTCTTGAAAGAGCAATCAAGTATAAGTTTGTAACATAATAAGTCTCATCCCGGCTCAAACTTTGAATATCTTTGATGTATTAGCTCATATGAAATTGATACCATCCATAACATACAAGTAGTACGTGGATAAGAAGATATATAAACCTGCTGAGAAGACGTTTTCTCGGTCGAGTAGGCTATTCATTTCCTTTTGTAGACGTTCTCAAATTACTTGTTATGGAAAGGGGTCCCGAAATTCCGTCACAAAATTCGTTTGTTGATAAGTTTTATGCAAAACACGTCGATGTAAAGTCGTTTGTCTGAATTAACATCGAATCGGTGTTATTATAAGGTTATTCCTTCTCACAGGTCTTTTTATTACATTTGTGATAATCAAAGTTGAACGATATATATATATATATATATATATATATATATATATATATATATATATATATATATATATATATATATATATATAGGCTGTTTCAAAAAACATGCACCATCGCTCGTGGGGCAATTCCTTACCAAAAAATAAGAAAAAAAGTTACTGTGCACATGGGCCCGGAAACGCATAGTTTCC
This sequence comes from Tillus elongatus, assembly GCA_964006375.1. Taxonomy (NCBI): domain Eukaryota; kingdom Metazoa; phylum Arthropoda; class Insecta; order Coleoptera; family Cleridae; genus Tillus; species Tillus elongatus. The sequence goes on along the minus strand of OZ023266.1, from coordinate 24,872,005 downwards.
AATATACAGAGAGTTGAATTTTAATTTTTTTTTTAATTTTTTATAAATAATTTCAAAACCACTGGATTGATTTTAATGAAACTTGGAACTTGAAAGTGTATTATGAAAGTGCATATTTTCAAGTGAGAATCTGCTTACAACTGCGTCAGTGGCGTGCGTACGGGGCAACTGTAAAAATTCATTTGGGGAAAAATATGTGCGCCACTGTCTTTTTCCAATTTTGATACATCAGTTATGAAGCTTATTACATAAGCCACAAAAGCTATTTCTTGGTATATTTTCGTGCAGGGTATCCCCTAGGAGATATGATTAATTTTATAAAAAGGAGCAAAGTACCGATTAGTCGGCGTAATAATAATAATAATAATAATAATAATAATAATAATAATAATAATAATAATAATATATGTTTACTGCAACCATAAGAATATGAAAAACAAAACATACAGTAAACATTACAGCAATAAACGTGCAAATAACTAACCTACGTAAAACTTATTGGTGATAAACATTGAAATGAATATTACAAACATTGATAAAAAATGATAAATAAAAAATAAAAATAAAAAATGAAAAAAGTAATCGTAAAGACACCATGATTTTTCCAAACTCTTGTTTTTTGTACATTACTCAATTGACTTTAATAACAAAGCTAAAGAAAATGTTGAAAGTGACCACCATTAGCGTCGTTAGAATTATTTAACCTTCTGCGCAAAGATCTTCTTACTCTTCTGCAAATATTTTGATCTTCTCTAATGCTGTCAAATGCATATTCTATTCTTCCCAACAATTCTTCTCGTGTATTTACTGGTGTTTTATACACTATTTCTTTTAAATGACCCCAGAAATAAAAATCGAGAGGATTCAGGTCCGGAGATCGAGGTGGCCATGACGCCGGACCTCCACGACCAATCCAGCGGTGACCGTATGTGTTGGCTAAATACGTTCTTACAACTGCTGCAAAATGTGCGAGCGCACCATCATTCTGGAACCACATTGTACCATTTCTCATAAAAAGCGGTAGTAACAACGGCAAATCATTTTGTAAAAAGTTTAAATATGATTCATGGTCAAGACGATTCGGTAGAACAACAGGACCAATTATGTGATTTTCAATAATAGCAGCCCAAATATTGATGGAAAATTGATACTGCGAATTTGCAACTCTTAGAGAGTGTGGGTTTCCATCGGCCCATGTATGTAAATTGTGAAAATTTACGATACCTTTTCGCGTAAATGACGCCTCATCAGTAAACAGTACACGTTTAGAAAAATGTTGGTCGTGCCTAAGTTTGTTTAAGAACCACTGACAAAACATTACCCTTGGTTGAAAGTCTCTAGGTAGAAGTTCCTGGACACGTGTAAAATGATACGGATATAAACTTTGATCCTTCAGAGTTCTGTGAACTGATGATGCCGAAATATTACACAGTTCGGCGCTATCTTCTGCGTCCAGAGTCAGGTTTTAAAGGTTTTAAAGAACCAGTTTCTCTCAAATGTCTTACAATACGTGGTAAAATATTTTTGTCAGGAATTCTTCTTTGCGGATAAGTTTCCTGATAAATTCGCACAGCTTGTCTAGCATTTTGATTTGTTTGTCCATAAATTAACAACATATCAGTCAAATCCGCTGAAGTGTACTTAATGAAAACCATCTTGAGAGGAGGAAATAATATTAATGAGCAGCTCAGTATCAACAAATTACTAAAAACGAAAATACTGCACCGTATCAAAATTTACAGAATAGCACGAAAACTCTTTTGACGCCTACAAAGCACTTCAAAATTGTAGAATTTAGAGAACTGTCAAAAATTATAGTTTCATGGCACTTTACGATTACTGTTTTCATTACTCCAACGAAATCGTACTTTGCCCCTTTTTATAAAATTAATCATATCTCCCAAGGGATACCCTGAACGAAAAAATACCAAGAAGTAGCTTTTGTGGCTTATGTAATAAGCTTCATAACTGATGTATCAAAATTGGAAAAAGACAGTGGCGCACATATTTTTTCCCCAAATGAATTTTTACAGTTACCCCGTACGCACGCCACTGACGCAGTTGTAAGTAGATTTTCACTTGAAAATATGCACTTTCATAATACACTTTCAAGTTCCAAGTTTCATTAAAATAAATTCAGTGGTTTTGAAATTATTTATAAAAAATTAAAAAAAAAATTAAAATTCAACTCACTGTATATTGGAAACTATGCGTTTCCGGGCCCATGTGCACAGTAACTTTTTTTCTTATTTTTTAGTAAGGAATTGCCCCACGAGCTATGGTGCATGTTTTTTGAAACAGCCTGTATATTGCTGTAATAGAAAGCTTAAGGCAGTTTGACACTGAGTTGAAAATTTAAAATTATGTATTTCCGATAGTCACAATGAAATATGTACTTGCAAAAACTAATTGTATTTATTAAGCTTCAATATATAGACAAAAGCCGGTAGCAAGTGGTAAGTAAAATGTACAACGGACTGAATAAGTAATTTAATAAAATGTAAACAATGTTTTAGGTTAACTGCGTTAACTATAGTATAAACAGTGGATTACAAAGTTTGAATTTGCCGCTTATTGTGAACATAGTTTTTCACTAACCTCGAATCAAGCAGTAGATATAAAAATTCATGAACTCCAAAGGAAGTAATTGTTTTTGACTAATGTGAGAATAAACTGCATTCATTGGATCAGATGACATAATTACTTGCAAATGTGCAAGACTGAAGAGGACATCCGGCATCATCAACAACGGAGAGAGAACGGTTTGGACGGGGCAGACGAACATCACGTTTAAATCATCCTTTGTAGTATTCTCCAAAAATTATAATAAAAACTTGTGAAATGTCCAGCCAAAGTGTTTTAAAAGTACAGTGTAAAGGCGGCATCGTTGGTGCACATGTGTTCACAACAAAGAATAACCTCTCCAGTGTAAATAGTACGTAACAACAAAACCCGTTACTGACGTCAAGGTAATTATAATACAGACGAGATAAATCTAATTGTTGCAACTTTAAACCGAAACTACTCAAACAAGTATTACAATTATCAATAAGAAATTTGCAACGACTTAAAAGTCATTTAAGTCAAGAATATAAAAGAAAAATAATTTAGTCCGTTCAATAAAGAGGTTCAAAATAATATCAATATATGTCGCTGCGATATCCTCTCGAGAATATCGTAACAACTCAAACATCAGCCATGTTAACAACAGAACCCGTTGCCCTAGGAACACAATAACAATTTTGCAGAAAAGTATAGAAAGAAAATTTTAATTAAAGTCGGTTCGAACCGCAAACAAAAAAACTTTTTAAGTAATTATTAACATTCAATGGCCAATATAAATTAGAGGATCCAATTAGAAGCTATTAAATGTTAAATGCTAAATAAAATTGTTTTATAATTTATTTAAGTATAAAACTCTTATTAATAGAAATTAAGTTATTAACTTGAAATATTTTGAGGTTTCATTTTATAACAGGGTACATAATTTTAATAAAACTTCACAGAAAGTTTAGATAAAAGGTTTTAACTGGAGCAAGTGGCCCTTCGAATTATGGAAGTTCTAGGATGTTATTCAATGCTTCTGTCACTATAGTTTCGCTGCTTGACAACATTTTCAGACATATTAAAATTGAATTAGTACGAAATCATGACAACTACAAATAAATATCTGTTGCTATGTTATGATATGATGTTTTGATCAAAAATTTTTATCAAATTGAAAATAAAATGAAACACAGATGACAGATGAGGTTTTCAAAATGTCCATGTGATGTATGTCAATATTTAACATAAAAACTAGAACTAGCCTGTAATAACTATGACAACAGTTACAACAATAAAATAACTAAACAATAACAGTATAAAAGTAGTCTCTATACAACGAAAATATCGACATATATCAACTCATTATTTTATTACAACATTTTTGAAATAATAGTTAAATTTATTTTCTTTGACGTATTTAACTAGAACTTCCAGAATTGGAAGGGCCACTTGCTCCAGTTAGCTCAACCGCTGGCTACGTCCTTCACCTACAAAAACCAACAGTGAAGCCAGAGAAGTATTCTCCAACTTTGTATGCAGTATGGACAAGTTTCACCAAGTAAGGGCAACAACAATCAATGAATTGAAGAGGTCTTCTATCGAAGAGCTTGCCCATTTGTATAGAAAATTGAAAATCAAGCAGATGAACGCTTCCCAGAATACATGGTTTACCCAAGAGTGCATAAGAAAGAAGGTCATCCCGAAGTACGTAATCATAACAACTACTGTAACATCACATCAATCAAAAATTGCTATTAGAAAAGCCAGTTTCATCTGGCTGAAAGAAGAATCCAAGAAATGGTTTTCAATTCGTGATAGTTTGCTTCTTTATATCAAGGTAATCCATTCAGAACTTGCTTATAAATTACATCCAGTAGAATTTGATATATTAGATGACCAAATACATATTTTAGTTAGTGAATTGAAATTTAAAAAACGCTTAACACGGACAAACAAAATTAGAAACCTAGAAAGCACACAACAATTACATAATCGAGAAAAATCTCCCCAACAAACTATAAGTTTTACAAAAGGTTTGAAAACCTAAGTGATACAATTTTTACAACTGAAGAAATTTCTTTTCTAAATAAAGGATATAAATACTGCCCAAAATTTAAATTTACAAACAAAATTAAAGAGATATTAGCTTCTGAATCCGAAATTGCTTCCAGATCTATAAGGCAATATGAAAAATTAAAAATATGTGAATTTTTAAGACATTTAACTTCAAAATATGACAGACGTCAAATTAAGGAAACTCCAATTTTAAAATCTGTTCAGCATAAAATATTAGACAATGATCTAGTTTTTGCTAAAGCTGATAAAGGAAATACAACTGTAGCTATAAGTAGGGACGCATATAACATTAAAATTAATGATTTTATTACTACAGAAAATTTAACAGAAATTAGGAGAGACCCAACAAACGGATTTCAGACAAAACTAAAAAATGAACTTAAAAATGTGTCTCTGTTTAGTCAACAAGAAAAGAAATATCTTTTATATAAAAGCCCGCAACCACCAAAATTATATGGCCACCTGAAAATTCATAAGCCAAATATACCGGTGAGACCAGTAGTTAGCCTATGTTAATACACCTAATCATAAGATAGCGAGCAAACTGGTTTCACTTATTAAAGAATACAATTACTTTCCAAAATATTCAGTTAAGAAGTCTTATGAACTTACACAAAAATTAAATAACTTAATTATTCCCACAAATAGTAAATTAGTCTCGTTTGATGTTTGTAGCATGTATTCTAAGATACCCCCTAAAGAATGTTTACCTCTATTAGAAAACGTTTTAATAGCAAAGAACGTAAATGTCATAAAAAGACAAGAAATAATGAATCTTTTTAATGAATGTATAAAACAAAACTATTTAAAATTTAATAATAAAATTTATATACAAAATGAAGGTCTGCCTATGGGTAGTCCGTTGCCACCTTTACTAGCCAACATATTTATGGAAAACTTAGAAAACCAAATTTTAACATCAGAACTTTCACATAATATTGTCTTTTGGTACAGATACGTAGATGATATTTTAGCATGTTTTCAAGGTAGTCATACAGAATTAAATGAATTTTTAAATTTTATGAATAGCTTTCACACAAATATTAAGTTTACTTTAGAAGAAGAAGCTAACAGTTGTATAAATTTTTTAGACTTAACAATTAGAAAGTTAGAAAATAATTCATTTGACTTTTCAATATATAGGAAACCAACTTACACTGACACAACCATACCATACGATTCATGTCGCCCTTTTTCACAAAAGCTGTCAGCCTATCATTCTATGATACATCGTGCATTTTCAATACATATGTCACAAAACAATTTTGAAGAAGAAATTTCAATAATTAAGCAAACAGCATTTAATAATGGCTACTCTGTTAAAATAATAGATAAAATGATAGAGAGAAAAGAATACAAATTAGCGATTTATTGAATTTATCCAAATATTAGAGACAAAGAAGACAACAGATACGTTTCGATAATTTATTTTGGAACCATTTCAGAAAACATTTCAAAAATTTTAAACACAATACAAAGGTAACTTTTATTTTTACTTACAACACGACGCGTGATTTGTTATTTAACGCGAAAGAAAAATCTTGTTTCCTGATAAAACCTGGAGTTTATAAATTAGCTTGTACACATTGTAACGCAATCTACATAGGTCAAACTTCTAGAAATTTTAACACCCGATACAAAGAACATATTTCTGCATTTAGAAATAACCAGGCTGGCAAATCTACATTTGCAAAACATATTATTGATACCGAACATAGACCTACAATAAATAACCGCATACAACCACAACATTTTTATAATGACAAACGTAAACTAAACTTTTTTGAAGCTTTAGAAGTCAAAAGGCACACATACGACAATAACTACCTTGTTTTAAACGAGCAAAGTGATTTAATGAATTTCGCTTTCTTGGATATTCTTCTTTCTAATTAAATATGCCAAAGAAAATAAATTTAACTATTATTTCAAAAAAGTTGTAATAAAATAATGAGTTGATGTATGTCGATATTTTCGTTGTATAGAGACTACTTTTATACTGTTATTGTTTAGTTATTTTATTGTTGTAACTGTTATCATAGTTATTACAGGCTAGTTCTAGTTTTTATGTTAAATATTGACATACATCACATAGACATTTTGAAAACCTCATCTGTCATCTGTGTTTCATTTTATTTTCAATTTGATAAAATTTTTTGATCAAAACATCATATCATAACATAGCAACAGATATTTCTTTGTAGTTGTCATGATTTCGTACTAATTCAATTTTAATCTGTCTGAAAATGCTGTCAAGCAGCGAAACTATAGTCGCAGAAGCATTGAAGAACATCCTAGAACTTCCAGAATTCGAAGGGCCACTTGCTCCAGTTAGCTCACGCGCTGGCTATGTCCTTCACCTACAAAAACCAACAGTGAAGCCAGAGAAGTATTCTCCAAGTCTGTATGCAGTATGGACAAGTTTCACCAAGTAAGGGCAACAACAATCAATGAACCAGTATACAAATATAGGAAACTGAAAATCTACAAATATTACACTAAATATTATACAAAATATAAAATAATTATACAATAGACAAAACAATTATACATATAAATAATAAAATACACACAGTATACTTAAAACTACAGCTAAAATCATATACAATATTTACATACTTGTATAAATCATAATAATTGACAACTGAAAATAAGTAACCACATTATAAACCATTTCAATATATATATATATATATATATATATATATATATATATATATATATATATATATATATATATATATATATATATATATATATATATATATATATATATATATATATATATATATATATATATATATATATATATATATATATATATTCAGAAAGATTTCCGCGGTCTTTAATTGAGAAAGAGAGAGAGAGAGTGAGGATCGAACCGCGTCCAGAACTCATAAAAACACATAAATATATATTTATTTATTTGTTTATTTGTGTAAATTATACCGTACGCTAATACAATAAGTCAAAGACTTGTGCTGTACAGTAACGTAATTTAATATACCTATAATATTATATCCAAAATTGCTTGTCAGTAAGAATCCTAATTTCGCACTTCAAATTTTGACATACCAAATAAAGTTTCTTTTTGCTTCAAATTTTTTCCATCTGACGCCTCAACCATTGCCTTCATTTACAACAAATCTTCATATCCTTATTCTACTTTTCCATTTACAATTCATCCTAACATATCCATATTTTTGCCAAGATAATCAATTTTATTTAAGACCAAATATATATATATATATATATATATATATATATATATATATATATATATATATATATAAACGTTTTAACTGACCTTGGATATGGGTTCCAGTGGCCCTAATTCGTACTCATTTTAAGAAATTTTCCGAAAGCCTCACCATCGATACCTCTCTATATAAAACCAAGCTAAAAAATCCAGACGGGCCTTTTCTTGATAATCGTCGTTATCTCACTCTCAGTTTAATATTTCGTAAATATCCTGCCTGACGCTGTTTTGGATACAATCTTAACGTGCTCTATTTATTTTTTCCGACCTCGTAAAATTATTTATGATAGACGAGGGTCTGAAACATCGTCTTATAAACCGAAGATTGAACAAGTTTCAGGAAACAGATAGCATGGAAGTTTCAATGTCAACAGTGATCTACCCATTTCAGACAGCCAGTTACAAATTGTGAATGACAACTGAATGGTTTCCCCTATGATATTCTGAATAGCTGAAATACATGAACCCCTTGAATGGGATAAAGTGAGGTGTTTGCCTTCCGCTAACTTTGTACGCTACAGCAACCGTCAAGTAGAGTAAGACGTTTTACCCGCAAGATTGCGAATTATGCACCAAAATTTAAAAACTCTGGACGCAGCAAGTGCGTTATGGTAGTGAATTTTCATAAAACTATTTTTAAATAGCAATAATGTGTTTTTTTTTAAGAAAGCAGGCATCACATTTGGTTAGCAGTATAATCTATATAGTAAAAACAATGTGCCATGTTTCATCAAAATAACTTTATTGTTTGAAAATGTACAAAAACTTCCGAAAGTAAACTTAAAGTGTTCTCGAAAAAACTCGTTTCTTGGTCAACCTTATAGGTTAATAGCAAATTGAGCTATTTAAATTTTAAGCATTTGATCAAAATTCGCTACCATAAGGCATTTACTGCGTCCAGAATTTTTTTTCTTACAAACATGCATTATATTTCGATGGAAAATGCAAAAACGCAATAACAAAAGGCGTGTTTGATTTAAAAAAAAAAGAAAATTTGTATCACCAACGACTTATGGGCCACCTGTGATTGTAGAAATATTTTTTTAAGATGTAGCTCAAGACACCCTATAATTAATATATACAATTTTTTTTCATATTTTGTATAATAACAGATATATTGAGCTTTATTGATTTTTTTTACGAAAATTCTACAAAAATTATATACCATTAACGATAAACTCTATAGCTAAGACTACTGCCAAACGTCAGAGAAAGGGTCTATCTGAAATGAATTTTCTGGAAACATTTTATTAAAAACTCTGGACGCAGCAAGTGCGTTATGGTAATGAATTTTCATAAAACTACTTTTTAATAGCAATATTGTGTTTTTTTTAAAGAAAGCAGGCATCACATTTAGTTACCAGTATAATCTATATAGTAAAAACAATGTGCCATGTTTCATCACAATAACTTTATTTGAAAATGTACACAAATTTCCGAAAGTAAACTTAAGGTGTTCCCGAAAAAACTCGTTTCTTGGTCAACCTTATAGGTTAATAGCAAATTGAGCTATTCAAATATTAGGCATTTGATCAAAATTCGCTACCATAACGCACTTACTGCGTCCAGAATTTTTTTTCTTACAAAAATGCAAAAAATATTTCGATGGAAAATGCAAAAATGCAATAACATAAGGCGTGTTTGATTAAAAAAAAAGAAAATTTGTATCACCAACGACTTATGGGCCACGCTGTGATTGTAGAAAAATTTTTTAAGATGTAGCTCAAGACACCCTATAATTAACGTAGACTATTTTTTTCATATATTGTATAATAACGGATATATTGAGCTTTATTGATTGTTTACGAAAATTCGACAAAAATTAGATACCATTAAACGATAAACTCTGTAGCTAAAACTACTGCCAACCATCAGAGAAAGGGTCTATATGAAATGAATTTTCTGGAAACATTTTAGTCAAATGAAGGACAATGACGGTTGAAACTAAGACATCAGGGTTTGTAAAACATTCTTCTTGAGACATTTTATTTCCATAGCCCGTATTAGATTCAAGTTCTTTTCCTAAATGTTGCCAATTTTGACGTTTAAATCGCAACTTTGACGTTTTGTGAAAAACCCCAATTTAGTTTTGTTTAAATGCCTATAACTATTTTGTCTTTTGACCTACAGAGCTAAATTTTGGTAAGTAACTTGCCTATAATGATATAAACCCATGAACCCATATATATATATATATATATATATATATATATATATATATATATATATATATATATATATATATATATATATATATATATATATATATATATAACATATAAAGTCTGAAACTGACCTCGGATTTCGGTTCCGGGGGTCCTAAATAGCGCTCATTTGAAGAAATTTTTTCAAAATTCAAAAGTCGGGATCTCCTCATTAGTGAATTTTTTTTTTAAGAAAATTCACTAAAAGCGCCTGATAAGATACGATACGTAAACAGTATTTTGACTGGCTAGGTAACTTTACAAATCACAGTTAGAGTTATGTAGGTATTTTAAATTAAGTAAATAGTTTTACAATGTGTTCCTTCTGCAAAACTTCTAACATTGTGTAGAGTTTAAAATTAATTCTCCTTTTAATGAACTATTATAGAGAAAATTTTGCTTTTAAGGAGACAACATTCAGATTTTCGTACCCGTTAAAGTAAAGAAAAAATTATATAAGCAAAAAAATGCTTATATTTTCATGTCACAAGTGTTAGAAGTGGGGGTATTTAAGTCTGTCACTTTGAGGTTTTATTTGTCATTTCCGAAAACAATTTATCAACAGCATATAGGTACATATATAATGAAAATGAATGCACAGATAAACCTGTCAAAATATTGATTTCTAACCTTTTTTCTGTAGAGGGTTATTCATTATAAATTAGTCACCCCTCTCATCGTTATTATTGCTGTAGAAAAAGTCTGGAACTAGTGCGTTATGGAAGCAAATTTTCGTAAAAATGTTTTTCATATCAAATATGTCTGTGCAAGCAGGCATCAATTTGGTCACCGGTATAACCTATATGGTAGAAACAATCTAACAAATTTCATCAAAATAACTTGTTTGAAAATGTACAAACATTTTTCGAAAATAAACTCAAAATGTTTCCGAGAAAACTCGTTTCCTAGCCGACGAACCTTAGGTTAATAGCAAATTGAGTTATTGAATTTTGAAGCATTTAATAAAAATTCGCTACCAAAAACGCACTTACTGCGCCTCGATTTTTTTTCAAACGTGCATCATATTTCGATGAAAAATGCAAAAAAGCAATAAGGGATGTTCAAAAAAAAATTTTTGTTATCACCAACGACTTATGGGCCACCCTCTGTCAAAATAATTTTATAAGATGCAGCTCAAGACACCCCATAAGTAACGAAATAACGTTAAAAAAAATTTCTCGTATCTTGAATAATAATAATTATATTGAGGTTTACCGTAGAATATAAACACACAAATATATATATATATATATATATATATATATATATATATATATATATATATATATATATATATATATATATATATACAGGATGGCGCATTGAAAACGAAACAGACCGATTTGCGTCCAGATAAATTTTTTTTAGGAAAAGCTGAAACACGTCAATTTTAATATTGAGGGGGACATGTTTTGACATAAAACTCAACTTTGTCACATCAACCCCTTAAGGGTGGTGATAACACCATTATATTTTAAATAGGAAACATGAGTCGAGTGTTACATAATTTGAAAGCTCTTTCTTTTCTGAATTCAGCAAATAAATTTTTTTAGAAGTTTTAATAACTCGTTTAAAATTATTCACAATTGGAGTTGCAAGGACGTATTCCATTCATTGTGATAAGAAATGCACTAATTAGTCAATATTTTTTTAAACTAAAAACAAAACCAAACGTTCAAAAATGTTTATTCAGTTAAGTAAGTGTTCAAATTGTTGACCACCAGCTTCTATACAAAAGTACAAATTTTGTTCAAAACGAGCTCTGACATTCTGGAGCATTTGTGGAGTTATTAGACGGCATTCATCAACAATGCGTCGCCGTAATTCTTCCAGAGACTCCGGTTCTGTTGCCAAAATTATACTCTTTAAATAGCGCCATAGAAAGAAGTCTAAAGGAGCTAAATCCAGTGACCTAGGGAGCCACTTAACAGCACCTCTACGCCCAATCCACTGCTCTGGAAACTCTCTGTTCAAAAACTCCCCAACACGTTGCGTAAGGTACGGAAGAGCTCCATCTTGTTGAAACACTAATTGATTTTCTTGATAACGATCATCATTTTCAACAATGTCAATTAGTAGCGGGTAAACGATATCTTCTAGTAACTCCAAATAAGTTTCTCGATTCAGATTACCATCAAGAAAAATTTGTCCGATTAAACGGTCTCCAGAAATTCCAGTCCAGAGATTCAATTTCTGTGGAGTTTGAGTGTCAACTTCGTCAAAATGTCTTGGATTATTATCTGCGTAATAACGAAAATGATGACGATTGACTGTAGAGTTTAATGAAAACGTACACTCGTCTGAAAAACAGGTATTGAACAGAAAGTTCCCGTTATCAGCTATTCGTGCAGTCATAACTTCACAAAACTTCAGCCGCCGATCAAAATCATCTTCATTCAGTTGTTGTACAAGATGAATTTTATACGGGTGAAATTTATGATGCTTCAATATTCGCTGAATAGTTCTTCTTTTGATGTTTGAAACAGTGGCCAATTTTCTCGTGCTCAAAGTTGGGTCTGCAGCAATTTGTTCTAAAACTTTAATCTCAGTAGTCTCATTTCTAACCGGAAATTCAGGTTCAAGATCCCGTTTTTTATGGGCTAACTAACTCCAAAATGTATTTTGTGTTAAGATGTCTGTTGGGATGTCGTTCATTAAACAAATTTTTGGTACGGTTGGCGCAGTCATCGTTTTTGGAAAAAAGAGTAATTATTTCAACTCTTTTTTCTACAGAATACACCATTCTGAAATTAGTTTTCGGTAGTACTATCAAGTATGAAACCGACCGATAAACTGAAATAATAAACCGCATTTCTCTCATTCCGATAAGAAATGTCCTAATAGTCAATTATATATATATATATATATATATATATATATATATATATATATATATATATATATATATATATATATATATATATATATCAATATAAACATTGACTATCGACTTATCGGAATCAGTTAAATGCGTTTTTGCATCTTCAACTGTGAATAATTTTTAAACGAGTTGAAAAAACTTCCAACAAAATTAGTGTGCTTAATTCAGAAAAGACACTAGACACATGTTCCCTATTTAAAATATAAGGGTTGTTATCACCACCCTTAAGGGGTTGATGTGACAAAGTTGAGTTTTACGTGAAAACATGTCCCCCTTAATATTAAAATTGACGTGTTTCAGCGTTTCTTAAAAAAAATAATCGCAAATCGGTCTGTTTCGTTTGCAATGCGCCACCCTATATATATATTATATATATATATATATATATATATATATATATATATATATATATATATATATATATATATATATATATATATACAAACAAACCAAACAAATAATAAGCCGATTTTAATAAAATTTGTCAGGCACCTTACCTTTCTGAGCGGCTTGGATAAGTTCGTTATCCAGGAAAATTGGAGTAGATGGGAAAATTTTAAGTTTCCTTTCAAAACAAATTTTTATCTAAAAAGATAAAAACCTATGGTAACCAAATTTGGTAGGTAAGTTTATGATATAAAGTAAAGTATTACCGAAATTAAGATTTCTATTTTACAAGAAAAAACCTTATAGAAAAATATTTGTTGCCAGACCATTTCTATGAAATTTCACTACCAGAACACACTTGCTGCGTCCAGATAATAAAGCTAGTTTTTTTGTTTAAAAGAGCGGCACCTAAACGTTTCTTTTTCTTATAACTTTAAAAAGACACTATATATTAAAAATGACTAAGTTTGGTTGCTTTTACTAAACAAATTGAATTGGTTTATTTGGCTCAGTTTGGAAATTTAGTAATTATTATTATTATTATTATTTATTCATTGATAAAAATTATACAGTATGCCTATACAATACGTCTGAGACTTGTGGTGTACATTTGCATAATTTTAAAAGTAAAGCAATGCGACAATTGTATATCAAATTCAGCAAACTTCAAATTTTGACAAACCAGGTAAAAAAAATTCTTCACTTTTATTTCTTCAATCTAATGCTTCACCCATTGCCTTCATTTATGATAGATCTAAACCACTTCAATATACCATCTTAACTATCACTCTATCTCCACATACCATATTTTTGCCAAAATTATTAATTTTATATAAGAGCAAAACTGACATTAAACGTCAATCATTATTATAACTTAAATTACACTATGAAAATCTACAGGGCTTGTGAATTTGAATAATCTTTCTTTGTGGGGGCAAAATAACAATTAGGGCACTTCATTTCAGCACTAGCAACAAATTGGATTTTAAATTTTATAACATTTAATTTCTGGTAGCAAAGAGGTTTATCTCTTCGTTCCTTTTTGTCGCATATGGCTCTTCGAATATTACACGTCAAGTCAACTCAAGTCTGTTCAACGTTTTTAGTCGAGGATCCTGAAAAAAGAAATATCAGACTCACACGTCGCGTTCGATTTGTCCACAGCTTGTTATATTTCTGAAGGCTCGCAGCTGGACTCTGAATCCACATGCTGTTAGTCTCACGATGTCACTCAATTTCCTCCCAATATTTACCACATTTTCTTGCCATTGCGTTGCTGAGACTACGTTAACTAATGAAACAGAAAATCATTGATTCCTTCTTAGCGAATCTTCGTAAACTCGATTTAAATCACATTTTTAGCAAATTTTCATTAAGAAAAACTCACTAATAGAGGGGTCACGATGAAAGGTTTTTGGAAAAATTTATTCAGACGAGCACGATTTTGGGTCCCTATAACCCAACATTAAGGCCTGTTAAATATTTTTACATGTTTATATATATATATATATATATATATATATATATATATATATATATATATATATATATATATATATATATATATATATACATATATTAAAATACAATTATTTGTAAGTGTATGATCATGTAATAAACAATTTTTTTATATTTGTATTTATTCTGTTTCTGACTCGCTACTGCTTGAGCTTGGTGGAAAGTCTGGTTGATCATTTCTATTTTTGAAATCCTTCTCAGCCTCTTCAAGATATTGACTTTGTGCAGCTACCACCGACTTACTATCACTACAACTGGCATAAATATCTATTAATTCCTGGTTAAACTCTAAAAACGAATGGCCCCAAGAAAACTTATCCAGATAATGATTAGCTATTTGTGTATATCCTGTAATTTACATGGTTGCAGCTATGGCTTCCACACAACTCAACTGACAAGGTTTTACATAATTTATTGGATTTGCAGCTATCAAGAATGGTAATAATCGTCCATGTGCAGGTTTTAATGCAGCAATTGGTGTTTCTTCAATTCGTGCCCATGAACAATCCACAACAGCTATGCCCTTTGTAGATACTATTTGTTTATCATCAGGACTTACATATTTCTGTCCCGTTGGTGTCAATACAATACCATGAAACTTTTGCTTTATTTTAAGACACTTCACTAAATTTAAACGAGACAGTTTCCTTTCAGAACATTTTTTCGGGTCACATTGGTTAAAGTCCCACATGGCGACAGGAAAATTAACTTTGACTTCATCTTCATCTGAGTCACTGGAACAACTCTCACTGTGGTCACTAAGAGTTAAATTTGCCACATCTTTTTCTACAAAAGAGGCCATTTAAATGTGTAAAATTATACAGGTGCCTTAAAGTTTTCAATTTTTTAACACATTCACCAATATTATACTGTTATAATCAAATACTATTTTGCATAAGGCAAACATTTGATTCCTAAATCACAACATTTACACATAACCTCAATACCCAATGACGTAGACGTATATATATATATATATATATATATATATATATATATATATATATATATATATATATATATATATATATATATATATATATATATATATATGAGCGATAACTCAAAAAATACCGAACTGATTTCACTTGGCACAAATCTTGCTTCGGCGAAAACCGAGGTCGAGATCGTTATTCAGCCTTTATGCTCAAGTTTTTACTGTAGAAAATCGGGGAAAACTGTTTGAAAACGTTATATTTTTGTAAGTATCAGAGTAACTGGTATCAGATTTTACATGTGGATATAAATAGTGCAAACAAACCTATGTTATGAATTTTAAGTAATTCAGTAGACAGCATTTATAGTTTTTTCCAAATTAAAAATAAAATCCCAAAGACATACGTTGAAACGACTTAGTGGTTAACGTCTAGTGCCTGACAGACAGAGTAGTTAACTGACAGGCATAGATTGATTCATACAACAGGTATAAAACAGACATTAACGATAACCAAACTAAATTTATACATATATTGCCGGAACCAACAATCCTGAAATCTCAGCCGCAATAATGGAAAATGACAGAGGACATGAAATTAAAAATTTGATAATAGAGAGATATCGATGGTAACATTTTTGAAAGAATTCTTCAAATTTCCGCGTACTAGGACTTCTAAAATTGATCTTCATAGTCTGTGTAGGTTTAAAGTATTAACTTTACCAATATTCCGTATAAAAATAGTGTACAATTCTTATGAAAATTCGCTCCTATAACGCACTTGCTGCATCCCTAAATTTCTTTTTCCTTTCAGACTTTCATATCCTAAAATTGACCTTCATTCCTAAATATAACAAAATCATGAGCAGTATTGGAAAAAACAAATTGAAAATCTAATTTAACTAGTTAAACTGATGTATTCGTATATACGGAAAAATCAAACAACGAAAAATGTTTGGGGAAGTTTTGGTAAACGTTTTTATGTGGTATATTTATACGGTAAAAAACTATTTTTAACCATCTTTATAGAATTTTTTGTTAAACATTTCGCTTGCAAGAAGATTCCGATGTTAGGACAAAAAATTTGTTTACATAAGCACGAACTACTGGAAATCATTTAGGGGTAATTATCAGCCACAATTAATTTTTACAAAAGATAAATATTGTCAAATGAGTGCGATGTGTTTAGTCAATATTTTGTAAAAAACGGTAAGTTTTGAGGGGCCAGATACATACGATTCTTCTACCTGTAGAATTATTTTCCAACAAATTAACCTTTTTAAAAACCATAATTTTTTCAACGGTCAATATTCTCTCATAGTCAAATGGAGTATGTTGTATTTACTGATTGTTGCTCTCTCACTTGGTGATATCGATTCAAATTTAATCCAGACGTAAATACTTCTCATATAACTTTACAAATGCTTGCTTCTTTCACGAAGCTTCTTTCTTGTGTCGAACGATGTCATAAAAGGAAACTGGACTGCAGAAAAACATCGGTAAAGCAACAGAGAAAAGCTGCTATGATTGCATTTAGAGTCTGCTTTTCAAAGCTAAAATAACCGCTGTTTTGTAAATGTATGACATATTGACTTATTTAAAGAAAAACATTCGTGTGTTAATCATAAAATGACCCAAAAGCAACAAACTTTGCGTGGTTAACAAAATGTAGTGAACACTAACGACAAATATTAAGTTTTTTGGGGGAAAAGGTCAAGGAGTACTAGAAAAATGATTTGGAAGATTTTATATATAGTTTTTTAAACGTCAAAATTAGGCGATTTTAAAGCAAATAGTCTACAAGGAAAACAGGGCTATGTGGAAGAAATGGCTTAAGAAGTGTGTTTTATAAATCCATACGTTTTTGTCTCCATCGTCATTGTCCTTCACTTTCCTAAAATTTTTGCACAAAATTGGTTTGAAATAAAGCCGGTTTTTATGCTTTGGCAGTCATAGAGTTTGGAATTAAATATACTGAACCGCAAAATTAATGTATAACCTGAATATCCCTCCTATATATATATATATATATATATATATATATATATATATATATATATATATATATATATATATATATATATATATTAGAATTTACCTATAGTGATATAAAACGATGTACCAAATTTGGTTGCCCTTACTTTGTTATTTCCGGAGATATGAATTTTTTTCTCAAGAAAACAAAAAATTTTCCGGGAAAACCCCGGCTGATTTTCCTGGCTAACGAACTTATCCAAGCCACTTACAAAAGAAAGGTTTCACCAAATTTTGTCAAAATCGGCCCATTATTTTTTGAGTTATCGGTGTGATATATATATATATATATATATATATATATATATATATATATATATATATATATATATATATATATATATATATATATATATATATATATATATATATATAAACATATAAAAATCGAAACTGACCGCGGATATGTGTTCAGCTAACAAAAGTATTATTTGCAAAACGTTAATTGCACGATATGACAAATATCTACTTTATTTTGTTATCTAGGTTTTAACTTCACTCCAGGGCTACCGTAATTTAAGTAATAATGTGAAATGACATTAAACACAGTTGATTAAAAATAAAAAGTTCCAACAGTTTAAAAAAAATATATTTTTCAACAACACACCACGATGGATTACAGCCTAAATACCGTACCGTGGGTGTCGACAAGGAGGAAAGAGGCAACTTGTTAATTCTGGACCTGAAGATTTGGAGGTTCGAAGGAGAAGGAAAATCATGTGCCGGCAAGGAATTCCACAACTTAGAAGTCCTCGGGACAAAAGAGCGGACATAACAAGATGTTCTATGTCTGGTGACCTGGACAGTAAAAGAGTGCATTCGATTTGTTCCCCTGGTAGGTCTGTTGGGGGCAGATGTGGAGGAACTGTGGAAGAAAGCTCATCTGAGCAGTGCCCGTGCAGATATCTATAAAAAAGAAAGAGGTTACCAACGCCACGTCGGTGGGCAAGGGATGGCAGCCTTTGGTTGGGGGTAGGGTCAGCTATGAGACGTATAGCTCTCTTTTGAATAGAGTCCAGGATAACGAGTATAGGAACGGCAGCAGCACCCCAGATGTGGGAACAGTATTCGAGGTTTGGCCTTATTTGTAAGGTATATAAGGTATAGAGATTAGCTGATGAAAAGTTGAAAATAATTTGCTAGCACGGAAAAGGAAACCTAATTTCTTAGCAGCCGCTTCTGCAATTGATGTGGCATGTTGGTGCCAATTAAGATTTCGATCCACAGAAATGCCAATCATTGATTGGATAACTTGGTTGTTCATTGTGATGGGTCTAGGGCTGGTGTATCTCTTATGAGAAAGAAAGCAAGACTGAGATTTGGTGGGGTTAAATTGTACAAGATTTCTACTTCCCCAGTCTATTATTTTTTGGAGATCCACGGAGACAGAACCCTTCATGAGTCTGCGATCCTCATCTAACTGAGCTAAAGAGACAGGCTTAGAATATTGTATATTTGAGTGTAGGGTGCTGTCGTACACGTGACTGTAAACTGGGTTGGATGTGTAAGAGAGCAGGTCATTGATCTGGAGAAGAAACAAAGTAAGGGCTAAAGCTGAACCTTGAGGAACTCCTGCATTAATTGGATACAGTTTAGAGGAATGGCCATCCACGACAACAGAAATGCTCCGGTTGGAGAGGAAATTTACTGTCCAGGTACAGAGTTTTGGTGGTAGGCCATAGGCCAGAAGTTTATTAAGCAGCGCTGCGTGCCAGACCTGGTCGAATGCTTTGGATATGTCTAGAGCGACAGTCTGGGGTTTACCGTGTAGTTCCATAGACTTGTTCCAAGAATGGGTGACAAAGGAAAGGAGGTCGGAAGTCGATCTGCGCTGACAGAATCCATACTGCCCGTCGTGGACAAGACTGTGTTTTTCAAGAAATTTTAGTAATTCGGTGTTTATATACTTATATCACTTTAGAGGCGACTGAAAGCAGAGAAAGGGGCCTGTAGTTGCTAGGAAGCGCTTTGGATCCTTTATTAGGGACGCAGTTTTCCAGTTACTAGGCAATATGCCTCTATTATAAGGTATCTGGAACAGACGAGTCACGACAGGAGCAAGTTCTGGTGCGCATTTTTTGAGAACAATTGTTGTGATCTCGTCAAGGCCAGAGGATTTCCTGGTATTAAGAGAAGAGAGCATCTTTTTACCTTTTTAGTTTTGAAAATGATATCCGTCATTTTATGCGAGACATTGGGGACTGTTAGTGGTTGAACATTTGGAGGTGGGTTGAGAGTAGAATTGCCGGCGAACAACGAGGCGAATAGTTCAGCCTTGCCCAGGGCGATAGAAACAATTTCATCCCCTGAGACAAGAGGTGGGAACGTGCTCTTGCAGAAATTATTCCCAATAGATTTAGCAAGAGTCCAGAAGGGTTTGCTGCCCTTGAAGCTTAAGAGGACTTTGTTTTTGATGTGGTTATTAAACGAGTTTTTTTGCCTGAGAATAAATGCGGACATAGCGGTTTCTTACGTCGTTACATGCTTGATGGTTTTCTTCACTGGGATTTTGTAGGAGCGTTTTGTGAGCTTTGACCTTTTTAAATCTGGCCTTGTCACAGAGTTTAGAGAATCACGTCTTTTGAGTGGCTGTAGGGGTTTTCTGTGTACGTGGAATAAATTATTCCATGCCAGCTTGGATAATTTCGGTGACGTTTTGTGAGATATCATAGGGGTTTGGATGAGAAAAGCAGACATACGCCCATGGAAATAAGGAAAAGTAATCCCGCATTTCGTCCCAGTTTGCGGAGTTTTACCTCCTTTCGTATTTATTTTAACTTGTACAATTATTGTGTCATAAGGAAGCTTACGAAATTCTACATTCATCAAAATAAAAATATGTAGGGTGTTCAGTTTGAAAACAAAAAGTATTTTTCAATCTCGAAAATTCAATAGCCTGTATATTAAAAAATAAATGGTTATTATTAGCGTGCCTAAGCGCAAGCTACACTAAAAGAACAATTATTATGATAAAGCGCAATATTAATACCTCAAACAGGTCGATGGATACAACCATCTGATGTAGAAAATATTTTTTTTACATTTATCTGCATACAACTGGAAGGTGGTTGAAATAACCCAAAACAATATGGTATAAGTCTATTCAGCATCGATGTAGCTTTCCAAAAATGGCATAATATATAGGGTGTTCCATAATAAAAATTAAGTTTGGTGCAACACTCTGTCTATTAACACGCTGTATGAATAAAAATAATTCTAAAATATGCACTCGTGAAACATCTATGGCCTGGAGAAAACCGCATTTTAAAATATAACCTCAGTGAGGAGCTATATTCCGTCCTCCCACCGATGGGACACGCTGTATATTATGAAAACGTAAACATACAATAACCCGTAGGTTCAATTTTTATATGTATATATATATATATATATATATATATATATATATATATATATATATATATATATATATATATATATATATATATATATATATATATATATATATATATATATATATAGTTTATTGCCAAAAATATAAACTACAAGAAAATGCAGTATACAAAATAGAATTCCTACGACAAGAAACAGTAAATTCCCAAAAATTAAACATTTGTGTTACAACTTACAAAATGGTGTCCCCCAAGGCTCAGTCCTCAGCCCAACACTGTTTAACGTCGCAATCAACGACATACTGGACCCCATTCGAAGACCGGTCAGGGCAAACTTATATGCAGATGATTTAGTTATTTACTGCAGAGGGAAAAATGTCATATCGACCTGCAAACTTATCCAAAATGCCATCCAAAAATTGGAAGTGTGGTCCGATCATAGCGGCGTCAATTTCTCCTCCACCAAAACCAAATTTATGGTATTCTCAAAAAAATGCGACAATTCTGTCACATGTGCCCCCAAAATCAGAGGAATGTCGTTGGAAGAAGTCAAGGCACATAAATTTTTAGGCATAACGTTTGATTCTAAACTAAGTTGGAAGATTCATGTCAACCAACTCAAAGCTGACTGTATAAAGGCGCTTGGCCTTTTGAGAGCTCTAGCACATCAGAACTGTGGTGCCCATGAAACAGTGCTGCTCTCCATTTTTAGGTCCTTAATTAGATCAAAAATTGAATACTGCCAAATTATCTATGCAACAGCAACAAAATCAGTTCTGAAACCTCTGGATGTGATTGTAAATCATGCCTTAAGGATAATAACAGGAGCCTTCCGAACAAGCCCTACAGACAGCCTGTATCGTGAATGTGGAGAAAGACCCCTCTGGCTGCGAAGAGAAGCAGCGCTACTACAATATTTGGCGAAAATATCGGCAGACCCAAAAAACCCAGTTTACCATCTAGTATCTCAGTCGGGTACCAACAGATCTCAGAATAACTCCCTTGTGCCACTATCGATTGTTCAAAATATCAGAGGATATCAGCAAAAACTCAATTTCAGCGAAACATTACCGCTGCGAAATGGACAAATACCGCCATGGATTATTAGATTACCAGATACAGACACCAGTCTCACAACTTGTAACACATACTCCTTGCCTACCGACAGTGTGAATAGACTATTTCAGGATACTATATCACAATATAAATTTGACCTGATCATGTATACTGACGGATCAAAGAGCACACGGGGTGTAGGAAGCGGTGTTATATCTCCCCTCAAAACAGAGGCGTATCACGTATCATCAGAGTGTAGCAGTTACACAGCAGAGTTATTTGCCATAAAGAGGGCAGTCCACACATTCATCGACTCCCCATACAAAAATGCTTTAGTGTGCACGGACTCTTTAACCTCTATTAATTCACTTGCATCGCTTTATGCAAGAAACCCTATAGTAATTCAAATACAAGAAAGCGTACACGGTCTCTATCATGCTGACAAGTCAATCACACTGATCTGGACACCTTCCCACAGTGGCATTTTAGGCAATGAAAATGCTGACGAATGCTCACGGAATGCGATACTAGAAAAGACAATAGTACCCATACAAACCCATTCAGACCTTATTGCCAATATTAAAGAAAGTTCTAAAGCCAAATGGCAAACCTACTGGTCATCCCTTGACAACAAACTTTGCAAGATCGAAACATCAGTGACCCCAAAGACGCTCCCAAGTCTAACACGCAGGGAAGAAGTCGCTATCAGAAGAACCCGTATTGGCCATTGTAAGTTCACCCATGGATACCTACTTATCCAGCAACAACAACCTCAATGTGAAATATGTGACAGAGTGATTACTGTTAACCATGTGCTTCAAGAATGTCCACTATATATCAATCCAAGACTCGAATACCTAAATTGAAAAACACTAGCCCAAATTCTTGACTTGAGTGAGCCAAATGAGATTAATTTACTCTGTTTTTTAAGACAATCCTCACTATTTGATAGCATTTGATTACAGATAATTTAATTAGCGAAACAAAATATACCGATAGTGTCAATGACCTTAGATGTTAAGACACTTTAAACTTCCGAATAAAAAAAAAACATTTGTGTGGGAAAAAGGGTTATCATTTCAACATCAAGCATCTTATATACAAATAGCCATTAAAACATTTCATTAGAACTAAAATACAGACCCAAAAACGTATCGGTGTCATTAACTGTTCACCCGCCGAAGGACAATCCTTGTATCTGGGCACAGACAGCTCATAAGTAGGGGAAGTGCGCCTATGTTGGACCCCCTAAGGAAATTTACAAATATCTTTGTTATTTATACATCTATTGAATGGTGCTAGAGGTAAATGTGTGCTTACTAGGTACTATTTTAATTTCAGAAAGTTTTCTTGGCGCCCTTAATTTACCCATGATGGACCACGTGCAATTATACACCAATTTTCTATCTTTCATATATAATTGATGATTATCCGTTTCAATATCTTAAAAATAAATGTTGTAGGTAATAAGTATAGGAATAAATAGCATTATTCTGAACTAATTTTATTAAAAAACGAAATCGCGCTCATATGATGAAATTTTTTCGAAAATGAAAAGTGGAGATCTCCTCATTAGTGAATTTTTTAAAGAAAATTCACTAAAACTTAGTCATTAACTATTATAGTATTTGTCTCCGTCCCCAAGTGCCCATTACTATACAATCACTTGATCTAGCAGTAGCTTTCTCTTTTCTGTTGCTGGGAAAGAAATATGGAATAGGCTATAACACGCCCTTACGCACTCAGTGGTTCCGATAATAACGCAGTAGGATGCTTGTAATGATCTTATCGAAGATAGCCACACCTACAAAATTCATTCTCTAGCAGTGACTTTTATTTAGATAACGGACAATATAAATCGAAAAGTATTTTTATTAGTGAATACAATATTTTTCGCTAACTAAAATATATTTTTAGCTTTGAAATTTTGTTGGCAATGCAGATTTGTTAAAAGATAGTCGCTCCATCAAACATTAATTTTTGGATCCAACATTTTCGCTTTTATTGCTCTAGTTAATAACAGAGAATAACAAGGCTGTTATAATAGTATTAATTTTTAGTGAGTTTTATTTTAAAAAAATCACTAATGAAGAGATGCCGACTATTGCATTTTGAAAAACTTTCTTCAAATGAGCGCGAACTAGGCCCCGTAAAACCCATATCCAGGGTCAGTTTCAATTTATATATGTTTATATATATATATATATATATATATATATATATATATATATATATATATATATATATATATATATATATATATATATTATTACGATGTTAATAATTATTATGGTATTATTATATATTTTTTTTATACTATTAGCAGAGCTATGAGTTCTTAATGCTCAGGGGTACTTCAAGGTACTTACTTTTTAAATTTATCAAAGTGAAAGCAAAACAAAAGAATATTCAAAATCGATTATAATTACTTATAAAATTTAACAATTTTTTTTTATTCAAACAACTTTACTTTACACTATATTATTTACACATCTACCCTACAAAGTGCACTTTTTCTAACTCGATATAAATTTAAATAATTAAACACTACTTACTTAATGATGGTACCCTTATTTTATTTCAATATTTCTCTTCTTAATCTGCTTTACCATTGACCTTTTTAATTGTTTTCTGCTTCTGTAAGGCTTCCTAATCCTTGTGATTAGAAACCTTTTGTATCAACTGTGGCACCAAGAAAAACCTCTACAGACGTCGGACCTAAGTTTCAAAACTGTTCTAAACGCTGTTGTGACACTTGCTTCACTAACAAAACTTGAAAATGTTCCTATCAAATTTCACTTCTTGTTCAAAACTGTCTAGATAACTTTGCTTTCAACTTTACAATCTCTCGAATACTGGTTAACATTCTTATGTTTTCCTTTACAACTTCCTCCAATCTATCTTCATAAAGAAAACCAAACACTTATATTTGCAACGTTCCAAATTCCTTCAATATATCTTTATAAAAAAACCAAAAACTTATATTTGCAATGTTCCCAATTCCTTCAATCTATTTTCATAAACAAAACCAAACACTTTATCTTTGCAATCTTCTCAAAATTCCTTCTATCTATCTTCATAAAGAAAACCAAACACTTATATTTTCAATCTTCCTAAAAATTCCTTGACATCTCCTTTTTCCCCTGACACCTCTCTAAAATCTCTTGTTTTGTTGACTTTTTTCCTTGACAACCTGGTGCCTGGATTATCTCGCTTACAATAAAACTATTTCTTCTATTACTTGCTCTATTTTTTGGCACAGTACATATATACTGGCTGTTTTAAAGTATCTATTATTTTAATTTGTCAGTTTACATGTAAATGGTAAATTATCTGAATATACCTTTTTTATATAATTTTAGTAATAGAAAATTATCGATGAATATATTTTCAAACATTATGTGTTTTAAACAATAATTATTGAACTAACATATATATTGGCCTATCGCATTCCATAGCAATATATATATATATATATATATATATATATATATATATATATATATATATATATATATATATATATATATATATATATATATATATATATATATATATATATATCACACCGATAACTCAAAAAATAATGGGGCGATTTTGATCAAATTTGGTACATACCTTCTCTTTGCAAGTGGCTTGGACAAGTTCGTTAGTCAGGAAAATCGGCTCCGGTTTTCCAGGAAAATGTTGTGTTTTATTTCGAAAAAAATTATATCTATGGAATTATGCTGGTTTCTGTCATAAAGATTATACTATGTACCAATTTGGATCTATATGTTAAAAGACAAAAAAGTTAGGTGTAAAATAATAAAATCTGATTGAAGAAAGTTCAGACCTCAAAATTGTGAATTATGGTAGGAGTACAAATATGAGTAAAAAATCCGACAAGATATGACTAACAAGCTCCTAGATCTGTGTCTAAGTTTATTTCGTTGAAAAATGAGCAAAAACTCAATTGTAAATCAAAATTGTTTTATGTAAATAGTAAACTCTGACGCTTGACATGTATTACGAGAGATATATCTGCTAGCTACTTGTACATATATGTCCGGTATAGCCCAGTTGGCTAAGCCGTGTACATCTGATAGTCAACTCCGACATGACGAGTTCTAATCCTACTTAGTGACTTTACTTTTTATCAATTTAAAAAAAATCTCATTTCACTTTACCGTTATCTAATCAGATTATTGTTATTCCGATTGATTTTTTAGCGAGTTTTTGTATATAAAATAATCTGATAAAGAGGAGATGAATGTTTTAAGACTCAATTCAATTTAAATAGCATATCTGGTTGTTTGTTCTTGCCCTAACTTAATGAAACTGTTGCATATTTAATAGAGTCGTAGACTTTTCTCGTGGCTTCACAAGTGCTTGTTTTAGTGAATTTTCTTTAAAAAAATCATTATTCTG
This sequence comes from Tillus elongatus, assembly GCA_964006375.1. NCBI lineage: Eukaryota > Metazoa > Arthropoda > Insecta > Coleoptera > Cleridae > Tillus > Tillus elongatus. Next base: position 24,845,349 of record OZ023266.1, on the reverse strand, counting down.
GAGATCCCGACTTTTAAATTTAAAAAAAATTCTTGAAATAAGCGCGAACTAGGCCCCCTAGAATCCATATTCAGGGTCAGTTTCAATTATATATATATATATATATATATATATATATATATATATATATATATATATATATATATATATATATATATGTATATATATATATATATATATATATATATATATATATATATATATACATATATCACACCGATAACTCATTAGTGAAGAAAACATAACTAAAAAAATTAATGCTTGTAACACGAATGTGTTTTGTAATAATATAACGTTACCTTACATTTTTATCTATCCCAAAAAATTTCAACTTGTGTTTAGAATGGTTTTAGTGAATTTTCTTAAAAAAAATTCACTAATAAGGAGATCCCGACTTTTGAATTTTGAAAAAATTTCTTCAAATTAGCGCTAATTAGGCCCTCCAGAAAACATATCCGGGGTCAGTTTCAATTTTTATATGTTTATATATATGTTTATATATATATATACATATATATATATATATATATATATATATATATATATATATATATATATATATATATATATATATATATATATATGTATGTATCACACCGATAACTCAAAAAATAATGGGCCGATTTTGATTAAATTTGGTGAAAAAATTCCTTTTGCAAATGGCTTGGATGAGTTCGTTAGCCAGGAAAATCTGCCCAGGTTTTCCCGGAAAATTTTGTGTTTTCTTTCGAAAAAAAAAAGACAAAAAAGTTATAGGCATTTGAAGAAAAATAAATTGGGGTTTTCCTCAAAACGTCAAAGTGGCGATTTAAAATGTCAAAATTGGCAACATTTAGGCAAAGAACTTGAATCTAATACGGGCTATAGAAATAAAGAAATAAAATGTCTCAAGAAGGATGTTTTACAAACCATAAAGTCTTAGTTTCAATCGTCATTATCCTTCATTTTTCTAAAATATTCCCAGATAATTCATTTCAAATAGACCCTTTCTCTGATGCTTGGCAGTAGCCTTAGCTATAGAGTTTATCGTTTAATGGTATATAATTTTTGTCGAATTTTCGTAAAAAATCAATAAAGCTCAATATATCCGTTTTTATATAAGATATGAAAAAATTTTGTATATATTAATTATAGGGTGTCTTGAGCTACATCTTAAAATAATATTTCTACAATCACAGGCTGGCCCATAAGTCGTTGGTGATACAAATTTCCATTTTTTTTTAATCAAACACGCCTTATCTTATTGCATTTTTGCATTTTCCATCGAAATATAATGCATGTTTGTAATAAAAGAAATCTGGACGCAGCAAGTGCGTTATGGTAGCGAATTTTGATCAAATGTTTCATATTTGAACAGCTCAATTTGCTATTAACCTATAAGGTTGACCAAGAAACGTGTTTTTTCGGGAACACTTTAAGTTTACTTTTGGAAATTTTTGTACATTTTCACACAATAAAGTTATTTTGATGAAACAAGGCACATTGTTTTTACTATATAGGTTATACTGGTAACCAAATTTGATGCCTGCTTTCTTAAAAAAAAACACACATATTTGTTATTAAAAACATTTTTATGAAAATTCACTACCATAACGCACTTGCTGCGTCCAGAATTTTTCTTTTTTTTTATATGCCGTTCGTAGTTTTATAAAGTACTAACCTGCTGATTATGGCAAAGTGACGCACTGATTTTTCATAGCGAATTCACTAGAAGCCTAACAATCCCTTAATCTTCTTTCAGCAGTGACATTAGTTAGCGAAATGCATCTTCTGAGCACCGTAAATTGTGTCTCTATTACATAATTTTCAATTCTCTTAACTCTAAAGTGCCATGAATTCACTGCAGTTGTTTTAATTGCATTCCAAGTAAAAATAATAGATCTCAAGTCAGTTTTAATTGCTAGAATTCTTAAGAGGATCGTCCGCTCTTCGCCCGCTTGGCCTTTATCAGATCCCCGTCCTTTATAAAATTCGCTGCCTCTTATTTTTCGCTTGATTAAACAGGAACGTCCATCCAGAAAGAGATGGGGAAAATTTCATATTTGAAAATCAACAGTACTCCAGTGAAGCAAAAACATCTACAAAACTTGTTTAAATGGTTGCTTCTTACTTTCACAGATAGCTATTACGTAAGTTGTTTGATGCATCAAAACGGGGAAGCAATTAAAACGAAAGCTTCTCTTGATTTAGCTAATTTATTTTCTCACTGATTTGGTAAAGAGGGTTCGAGTTGTATTAGGTCTTAAAAATTATACAGTATAAATACACAATTTAAAAATAAACGCTTTGCAAATAGCCGTGTATAGTTAAATTGCATCTCAATTGAAATACCAAAGTTTTAAAGCAAATGATGTTAACGAAACATCTGGATAGTGGTGAGATTTTTTATATAAGAAATCTAAGTTAAATCCAATCATATATGAATAGCAGATTCTTTTAAGCAATTGTATAATGTTAAAAACATTCGTTATATGATTTGTATTTAGCAAATTTTGCAGCAAAAATTCGCTGAAAAGGTGATTGCGACTTTCGAATTTTTAAAGACTTTGTCCAAATGAATATGAACTAGAGGTGTTCATTTTTATATAGAGAGTACGCGAATTAACAACACTTGTACTTAGGTTGCTTTTTTAAAAAATTTATTAAACTACTTAAACTATTTAACAACAAACTAGCATAGTTACTGCCTAAATTAATACTGAACAAATATTACACAAAACAGTGGATTTATATAATAATCGGATAAGTGTTCGTTGCAGGTTCTCACGAGAACATGCAGATCTAGCTTCTTCTGATTTCACACTGCTGGCACTATCTGCAACGGTCGGCATAATTCGTAGAATCTGCTTATGGGAACTGCTGCATGCAAATGTAACCTGATACCATCTACGTGACATATCGTGGGAAGCCATGTGTTAACTCGCGACTTAAAATTTTAACCTGAAAAATATGGGAATTAAAGAAAAAGACCAAAACCGAGACTTCTCGACTCTGTTTTCAAGGGGGATACACGACCGCGTAAGTTTTGGTGGCTTGGAACCCAACCCTGAGGCCTAGGCGTAAATTTTAAATGAGACGCTATGCTGAGATTTCTTATTTCTACCCACCACAACAAGCAACTTTTTAGTGAATTTTCTTTAAAAAAATTAACTAATGAAGAGATTCCGACTTTTGAATTTTGAAAACATTTCGTCAAGTGACCACGAACTAGCCCCCTAGAACCCATATTCAGGGTCAGTTTCAATATATATGTATATATATATATATATATATATATATATATATATATATATATATATATATATATATATATATATATATTGTCTTTAAAAAAATGACTCAAGAACTTGTAAAGGACTCACATGTTGTGCACTGGCACTTTCAACGGTTCATAGGCAGATGTCAGGTCTTAGCCTGTGGTCTCAGTAGGTGTTGATCGTCTGTAGGCGGAAATGTAAAAGCTTCACAGGGTAGAATCAGTATTTAGCGCTTACCATAGGCGCTTAATTACGCCAAGAGAGAAGCCAGTAGTTATCAGATAAACTCGTGAAGGTGGCGACAAGAAAGTATACTTGAAATGCATACTCAAGAGGTTAGGCAGACCAATAGGTGGAACTGAATGTGAAAATAACTGCAGGTAGACCTAAAGGTAAACCTGAATCTCGGACGGCAAAGATATATTTGAACGGTAAACTTGGATCTGAACTGGGAACTTGGACAAGAAAAGTGTATTTAAACGGTAACGTATACGGAGAATTTGAATGCAAAGCTAAACTTGAATCAGAAACCGAAACCAAAATCAAAACCCTGCAATTACAACAAAGAATGCCGTTAGCAAGCTGCCGCTGCATTAAAAACTTTATTAAAGACTTACCGTTTAATTATTTGTTTAACGGGTTGTTGCAATCACTGAACTAACCTAACTATTTGAAGCACCTGCAAAATATTCACACCAAGTATACATGCCATGAAGACGTTGCGTTTGACTCGCTTGTCCGACAGACTCTGCCTGCAGCTGTGATCGATCTTCGCTGTTTTCAAGTTTTAACGGCTACAGCTACGAGTGATGGTGGGGAGTCCCCCTAAGACTTTCTGGAAATTTCCACGCATGATGTGTGTTTTTTACCAGTGAATTACCTTTTAAATATTTACATCAATATTTCTAAACAAGGCTATATTTAAGACTAGATGCATTCTCGCAACAATTAGAACCGTAGACCGGTTTCGCTCTCATTAGAGCTCTTCAGTACGGCATACTAATTGCAGCAAAAATGCACCAAAAATAACACGGCTATCGTATAGCCAGTCTTAAAACACTAAGTAAGTGGTGAACGTGTCGCCACCTAGTTCGGAACCAAGTACTATGTTGTCACGCCCGCTCCAAATAACACAGAGTGTTAAAAATAGAGAACGGTATACAACTAACTAACAATTTAAAAAATTGTTAGCCCTGGTCCATTTCTACCCTAATATAGGGACAAAGTATGTAAGACTAGATGCATTCTCGCAACAATTAGAACCGTAGACCGGTTTCGCTCTCATTAGAGCTCTTCAGTACGGCATACTAATTGCAGCAAAAATGCACCAAAAATAACACGGCTATCGTATAGCCTAGTCTTACATACTTTGTCCCTATATTAGGGTAGAAATGGGCCAGGGCTAACAATTTTTTAAATTGTTAGTTAGTTGTATACCGTTCTCTATTTTTAACACTCTGTGTTATTTGGAGCGGGCGTGACAACATAGTACTTGGTTCCGAACTAGGTGGCGACACGTTCACCACTTACTTAGTGTTTTAAGACTGGCTATACGATAGCCGTGTTATTTTTGGTGCATTTTTGCTGCAATTAGTATGCCGTACTGAAGAGCTCTAATGAGAGCGAAACCGGTCTACGGTTCTAATTGTTGCGAGAATGCATCTAGTCTTACATACTTTGTCCCTATATTAGGGTAGAAATGGGCCAGGGCTAACAATTTTTTAAATTGTTAGTTAGTTGTATACCGTTCTCTATTTTTAACACTCTGTGTTATTTGGAGCGGGCGTGACAACATAGTACTTGGTTCCGAACTAGGTGGCGACACGTTCACCACTTACTTAGTGTTTTAAGACTGGCTATACGATAGCCGTGTTATTTTTGGTGCATTTTTGCTGCAATTAGTATGCCGTACTGAAGAGCTCTAATGAGAGCGAAACCGGTCTACGGTTCTAATTGTTGCGAGAATGCATCTAGTCTTACATACTTTGTCCCTATATTAGGGTAGAAATGGGCCAGGGCTAACAATTTTTTAAATTGTTAGTTAGTTGTATACCGTTCTCTATTTTTAACACTCTGTGTTATTTGGAGCGGGCGTGACAACATAGTACTTGGTTCCGAACTAGGTGGCGACACGTTCACCACTTACTTAGTGTTTTAAGACTGGCTATACGATAGCCGTGTTATTTTTGGTGCATTTTTGCTGCAATTAGTATGCCGTACTGAAGAGCTCTAATGAGAGCGAAACCGGTCTACGGTTCTAATTGTTGCGAGAATGCATCTAGTCTTACATACTTTGTCCCTATATTAGGGTAGAAATGGGCCAGGGCTAACAATTTTTTAAATTGTTAGTTAGTTGTATACCGTTCTCTATTTTTAACACTCTGTGTTATTTGGAGCGGGCGTGACAACATAGTACTTGGTTCCGAACTAGGTGGCGACACGTTCACCACTTACTTAGTGTTTTAAGACTGGCTATACGATAGCCGTGTTATTTTTGGTGCATTTTTGCTGCAATTAGTATGCCGTACTGAAGAGCTCTAATGAGAGCGAAACCGGTCTACGGTTCTAATTGTTGCGAGAATGCATCTAGTCTTACATACTTTGTCCCTATATTAGGGTAGAAATGGGCCAGGGCTAACAATTTTTTAAATTGTTAGTTAGTTGTATACCGTTCTCTATTTTTAACACTCTGTGTTATTTGGAGCGGGCGTGACAACATAGTACTTGGTTCCGAACTAGGTGGCGACACGTTCACCACTTACTTAGTGTTTTAAGGCTATATTGTTCACATTCTTTTAACAGGCCGTATAATTCACTAGGAAACTGGAATAAATAACAATATTTTTCCCTAAGGCAAATATTCCATCTGTTGATATTTTAATCCTTGATTTAAATGAAGGAAGGCAGTAAGGGCGCTACGATGGTACTTATTAATAGCAAACTTCCAACAAATCTTAAATGCAACCTTGAATTGCTGTTCAATAATGAAGCCACCTGATCCTAATTAAGCTTCTCTTGATGCTCTCGTTAGGTCAGTAAGGAAGTTACGGTCATCAATAAAACATAACCGTTACAGAGCTTCTACATATTTGCCACTTTCACAAGTCCTAACCTCTTTTATACCTCTTCGAGACAGAGCATCTGCAAGTAATACTTTATAGTTTACATTAATATCGTAATTGTATAATCTCAACTTTAGTCGTAATCGTAACGGAGTTTCATTTAAAGACTGTTTAAAAATTTGTTCAAGTGGTTCGTGATTACTTTCTACAGTTATGGTCTTCCCAAAACTTAACTGATGAAACGTTTCGCATCCGAAAACTATAGCTACCATCTCATTTTCTATTTGTGCCTAAAATTTTTGATTATCGGTTAAGGCTTTTGATGCATAAGCAATAGGTAAACCATCTTGAAGTATTACAGCTACTAAGCCTATACTACTACTATCTACACTGAAAACTATGGATTTTCTTTCACCAAAATATTTGAGTATTGGAGTGCTTGTCAACAATGTCGTAACTTTTTGAAAATCTACTTCGTGGTTATTTTTCCAGTCAACTTCTACATCGTTTTTCAACAACATTCTTAAATTACAAGTCAGATCTGATACATTAGGAAAACAATTACTAATATATCTAAAAACTCCTAAAAAAAGTTTGTCAATCTTTCTTAGACGTTGGTGACTCCATATCTAGAATACCTTTATTCTTATCTTTGTCAGGTTTTGAGACATCTTTACTGAAAATTTGTTCTACATACCTAACTTCAGTCACACCAAACTTGCACTTCTTTTGATTAAACCGCTTGTTAGCACTTTTTGCACGCTCTAGCACCGCCTTTAACATTTCTTCATGCTCTTGCTCACTTGCACCCCACACTATAACGTCGTCGATGTGAACTTCAACAGCTGGCAAACCATCAAACATTTCTTTGAAGCAACGATGAACTAGCTCTGGAGCTGATGATAAGCCGTAAGGCATTCTTCTACCCCATTTGCCAGCGTTGAAGGTAGTCACTAGTTCACTTTGCTCTGATAAACTGACTAGGTAGAACCATTTACTACCATTCAGAATAGTAAATAAAACAGCATCGACATTCTACTAGCTAACTGCTCAAAAGTAGGTATTTAAAACTGTTCTCTTATTACTTCCTTATTTAAATGTTGTGGGTCTAGACAAAGCCTCGAGGAACCATCTAGATTTTTTCACCACAACAAAGGGACTCACCCATTCCCTTGACTCAGTCATTCTCCATATATATTTTTTTTGTTTTCCATTTTATCAAGTTCCTTTGTCACATTAGCATTAATATGGATAGGTATCTAGGTTGTCCAGCTACTGGAACTGCTCTTTCTCTAAGTTTAATATCATAGATATAGTTTTATTCACCAATTCTTTCGAATAACTCTGAATATACCTATACAAGTTTGTTAATATTAGTGAATTTTCTTAAAAAAAATTCACTAATGAGGAGATCCCGACTTTTGAATTCGGAAAAAATTTCTTCAAATGAGCGCTAATTAGGCCCCCCAGAAAACATATCCGGGGTCAGTTTCAATTTTTATATGTTTATATATTTATATATATATATATATATATATATATATATATATATATATATATATATATATATATATATTTATATATACATATATTTATATATATATATATATATATATATATATATATATATATATATATATATATATATATATATATATATATATATATATATATATATGTATATTTATATATACATATATTTATATATATATGTATCACACCGATAACTCAAAAAATAATGGGCCGATTTTGATCAAATTTGGTGAAAAAATTCCTTTTGCAAATGGCAAGTTCGTTATCCAGGAAAATATGCTTAGGTTTTCCCGGAAAATTTTGTGTTTTCTTTTGAAAAAAATTTATATCTCCGGAATTAACAAAGTAAGGGCAACCAAATTTGGCACGCAGGTTTACATCCTTATAGGTAAGTTACCTACCAAAATTTAGCTATGTAGGTCAAAAGACAAAAAAGTTATAGGCATTTAAAGAAAAATAAATTGAGGTTTTCCTCAAAACGTCAAAGTGGCGATTTAAAATGTCAAAATTGGCAACATTTAGGCAAATAACTTAAATCTAATACGGGCTATAGAAATAAAATGTCTCAAGAAGGATGTTTTACAAACCCTAAAGTTTTAGTTTCAACCGTCATTGTCCTTCATTTTACTAAAATATTTGCAGAAAATTCATTTCAAATAGAACCTTTCTCTGATGCTTGGCAGTAGCCTTAGCTATAGAGTTTATCGTTTAATGGTATATAATTTTTGTCGTTTTCGTAAAAAATCAATAAAGCTCAATATATCCGTTATTATATAAGATATGAAGAAAATTTGTATATATTAATTATAGGGTGTCTTGAGCTACATCTTAAAATAATATTTCTACAATCACAGGATGGCCCATAAGTAATTGGTGATACAAATTTTCTTTTTTTTTTAATCAAACACGCCTTATGTTATTGCATTTTCCATCGAAATATAATGCATGTTTGTAAGAAAAGAAATTCTGGATGTAGCAAGTGCGTTATGGTAGCGAACTTTGATCAAATGCTTCATATTTGAATAGCCCAATTTGCTATTAACCTATAAGGTTGACCAAGAAACGAGTTTTTCGGGAACACTTTAAGTCTACTTTCGGAAATCTTGGTACATTTTCACACAATGAAGTTATTTTTATGAAACATGGCACATTGCTTTTACTATATAGGTTATACTGGTAACCAAAATTGATGCCTGCTTTCTTAAAAAGAAAACACACATATTTGCAATAAAAACATTTTTATGAAAATTCACTACCATAACGCACTTGCTGCGTCCAGAGTTTTATTAACTTTATTATTTATTCACATAGAATAATCCATTATACAATACGAGCCTCCCTTCTTAACTCCCCTGACATTGACATAGACTTTTCCTGTCTTGTCACTGTCTTCAGTGTTGCCAACCTGGTGCCAGCATAATTATGAATTCTCAATTTATAAGATCTGACGACCTTTTTAACAATTTCTTGATACAAATATTTTCTTTTACGATTTTTCCTTTATCTCTTAATAAACTCTATTAAATAAAGTTTCTTACCTGTTTTAGTTTGTAGGGCTAGATGCATTCTCACCCCAATTTGAACGGTAAACCGGTTTTGCTCTAATTAGAGCTCGTCAGTAGGACATACTAATTGCAGCGAAAATACAAAACTTTGATAAATATGGTAATTAAGCAGTAGGATACAAGTGAGTCTCTGTTGAACTCCTAGTATTTTTTCATCTGACTGAATTTTTTCTTATATATATATATATATATATATATATATATATATATATATATATATATATATATATATATATATATATAAAATTGAAACTGACCCTGGATATGGATTCTAAAGGGCCTAGTTCGCGCTCATTTCAAGAATTTTTTCTAAATTTAAAGTCGGGATCTCCAGATTAATGATTTTCTTAAAGAAAATTCACTAAAACAGGCACTTGTGAAGCCACGAGAAAAGTCTACGACTCTATTAAATATGCAACAGTTTCATTAAGTATATATATATATATATATATATATATATATATATATATATATATATATATATATATATATATATATATATATACATACATATATATATATATATATATATATATATATATATATATATATATATATATACATACATATATATATATATATATATATATATATATATATATATATATATATATATATATATATATCACACCGATAACTCAAGAAATAATTGTCCGATTTTAACAAAATTTGGTACATACCCTCTTTTGCAAGTGCTAAGTTCGTTAGTCAGGAATATCGGCACAGGTTTTCCCGGAAAATGTTGTGCTTTGTTTCGAAAAAAAATTATATCTCCGGAAATAACACAGTGAGGGCAACCAAATTTGGCACGCTGGTTTCCCCTATGCTACAAAACTTGGATCTCTATCTTGAAAGACAAAAAAAGCTTGGGGTTAATTAATTTTTAATTAATTAAATCTGATAAAAAAAAAATCAAAAAGATTGAGTACGAATGTCGGTAAAAAATACTACAAGAAATGACTAACGAGCTCCTGTGTATGTGTCCAAGTCCTTATTTTCCTTGATTTAGTTAAAATAAGAGCAAAAAATCCATTGTAAATCAAAATGGTTTTGTGTGAGTTGTAAAACGTTGAACAATTAACATGTATTATGGGATATACCTGCTAGTACATACATGTCGACCGTGGCTCAGTGCCCTAAGTCCCTGTACGTCGGATAGTCGACTCCTACATGAGGACTTCTAATCCTAGTTAGCGACTTTACTTTTTATCATTTTTTTTATAGTCTCATTTCACTTTACTGTTATTTAATCAGATTGTTGTTATTCCCATGAATTTTTTAGCGAGTTTTTGTATTAGAAAAATGATAAAGAGGAGATGAAAGTTCTAAGACTTAATTCAATTTGAATAGCACATCTGGTGGTTTGTTCTTGCCCTTACTTAGTGAAACCGTTCCATATTTAATACAGTCGCAGAGTTTTCCCGTGGCTTCACAAGTGCTTGTTTTAGTGAATTTTCTTGAAAAAAATTCATTATGATAAGATCCGACCTTTGAATTTAGAAAAAAATTCTTCAAATTAGCGAGAACTAGGCCTCCTAGATCCAGGATCAGTTTCAATTATATATATATATATATATATATATATATATATATATATATATATATATATATATATATATATATATATATATATATATATATAAAGGGTGATCAATTGACCAAAACTTAGGTCTGTAAGTTTAAAGACAAAAAAGTTAGAGGCATTAAAAAAAGGGGTTTTCCTCAAAACGTAAAAAGTCGCAATTTGAAACGTCAGAATTGGCAACATTTAGGCAAAGAACCTGAAAGAAATACGGATTATGTAAAGAGTGTTCTGCAAACCCTTAAGTCTCAGCTTCAACCATCTTTGCCCTTCATTTTAATAAAATATTTCCAGAAAATTCATCTCAAATAGACACTTTCTCTGGTGCTTTGGAAGTACATAGTTTTAGTACAACAGTCTTACAGTCAGATAAAGATGTCAAAATTTTGGTACTACAGAATAATGTTTTTTGTGAAGTTTTGGTTTGAAAGAAGGCATGGTTTTTGTATTAAATGGATTCTAAATATCTATGGTTGCAGCAGGAATATTGGTGGGAATAGAAATCGCTGTTGAAGGAAAACTTAGTTGAAAATTAAAAAACTCTGGACGCAGCAAGTGCGTTATGGTAGTGAATTTTCTTAAATATGTTTTTATTGCAAATATGTCTGTTTTCTTTTTATTTAAGAAAGCAGGCATCAAATTTGGTTACCAGTATAACCTATATAGTAAAAACAATGTGCCATTTTTCATAAAAATAACTTTATTTGTAAAAATGTACAAAAATTTCCAAAAGTAAACTTAAAGTGTTCCCACAAAAACTCGTTTCTTGGTCAACCTTATAGGTTAATAGCAAATTGGGCTATTCAAATATGAAGCATTTCATCAAAATTTGCTACCATAACGCACTTGCTGCATCCAGAATTTCTTTTCTTACAAACATGCATTATATTTCGATGGAAAATGCAAAAATGCAATAACATAAGGCGTGTTTGATTAAAAAAATAAGAAAATTTGTATCACCAACGACTTATGGGCCACCTATAATGGTAGAAATATTTTTTTAAGATGTAGCTCAAGACACCCTATAATTAATATATAATTTTTTTTTCATATCTTGTATAATAACGGATATTGAGCTTTATTGATTTTTTACGAAAATTCGACAAAAATGTTATATACCATTAAACGATAAACTCTATAGCTTAGGCTACTGCCAAACATCAGAGAAAGGGTCTATTTTAAATTAATTTTCTGGAAATATTTTAGTAAAATGAAGGACAATGACGGTTGAAGCTAAGACTTCTGGGTTTGTAAAACATTCTTCTTGAAACATTTTCTTTCCATAGACCGTACTAGATTCAAGTTCTTTGCCTAAATGTTGCCAATTTTTGACGTTTTAGATCGCAATTTTGACATTTTGAGGAAAATCCCAATAAATTTTTATTTAAATGCCTATAACTTTTTTGTCTTTTGATCTACAGAGCTAAATTTTGGTAAGTAGCTTACGTATAATGATATAAACCCGCGTACCAAAATTGGTTGCCCTTACTTTGTTAATTTTCGAGATATAATTTTTTTACAATTTTTTTTGAAAGAAAACTCAAAATTTTCCGGGAAAACCTGGGCCGATTTTCCTGGCTAACGAACTTATCCAAGCCATTTGTAAAAGGAAGGTACTCACCAAATTTAATCAAAATCGGCCTATAATTTTTTGAGTTATCGGTGTGATACATATATATATATATATATATATATATATATATATATATATATATATATATATATATATATATATATATATATATATATATATATATATATATATAAACATATAAAAATTGAAACTGACCCCAGATATGTGTTCTGGGGGGGCTAATTAGCGGTCATTTGAAGAAATTTTTTGAAAATTCAAAAGTCGGGATCTCCTCATTAGTGAATTTTTTTTAAGAAAATTCACTAAAAGTGACAAGAGCAAAATAATTTGACATTTATACATTTAGGGAGAGACTGTTGAAAATCGTGTCCTAGTGCAAGCACAAGCATAGATTTTTTGTATGGCATAATGTATAATTTAAATTAATAATAATAATAAATAATAATAATAATAATAATAATGAAAATAATAGTTACGTTTATGGTTTAAAGGTCTATAACTCTTAGCTAATTTTCCTAGAAAAAATTCGTTACTGGGGAGGCAGCGGCTTTTGAATTCTAAAAAGATTTCTTCAAATGAGCGCAAACTAGGCCACCTAGAATCCATATCTTGCTTTACTTTCTGTTTAAATATATACAGGGTGACGCATTTCTACGGTAAAGCTCAATATAATTATTATTATGCAAGATACGAGAAAAAATTGTATACGTTACTCATAAGGGTTTTGCATTTTTCATTTTTCATCGAAATATGATGCATGTTTGTAAAAAAAATCGAGATACAGTGAGGGCGTTTTGGAAGCCAATTTTTGACTAAATGCTTCAAAAATCAGTAACTCAATTTGCTATTAACCTAAGGTTCGTCGGCTCGGAAACGAGATTTCTCGGTAACATTTTGAGTTCATTTTCGCAAAATTTTTGTACATTTTCAAACAAGTTATTTTGCTAAAATGTGGTAAATATGGTACATTGTTTTTACTGTTTAGGTTATACCGGTACCCAAATTTATGCCTGCCTGCATTAAAAAGACAGATTTGCTATTAAAAATATTTTATGAAAATTCACTACCATAACGCACTTTCTGCATCCAGACTATATATATATATATATATATATATATATATATATATATATATATATATATATATATATATATATATATATATATATATATATATATATATATATATATATATATATATATATATATATATATATATATTGTAGTAACAAACTTTAAGAATACTAGAACATTGTAAGATCTACGACAGGGTCGCCATCTCGGTGGGGAACCAGGTAGTATATTGTCACGACAGCTTCAAATAACACAAAATGTTATAAAATAGGGACTGTGCATAACCAACTAACAATTTTGTAAATTGTCAGCCCTGGCCCATTTATTCCCTAATATAGTGACAAAGTATGTAAAACTAGATGTATTCTCACCCTAATTAAAACCACAGACCGGTTTCGCTCTAATTAGGGCTCGTCGGTATACAAATTACAGCGAGAACATACCTATAAAGTAATACGGCTATGGTAGCCAGGCTCCTAAAACATTGCGATATATACGACAGTGTCGCCATTGCGGTGCGGGACTGACGAGCTCTAATTAGAGCGAAACCGGTGTGCGGTTCTAATTATGGTAAGAATACATCTAGGCTTATATACATTGTCCCTATATTAGGGAAAAATAGGTATAGGAGGCTGGCTACCATAGCCGTATTATTTAAATGTGCGTTCTCGCTGTAATGAGTTGTTACGGCCCAGATGTCGTAACTTGTTTTTTTTTTTTGGTAATATGTCATTATTTTAAAAAAATGTTTCTATTTAGTGCGATTTTACGTTAGTGAGTTATTTAGATTGACACAGACCGTGTCTGTGTTCGTCCATAATCCTCGAGCAGGTGATACCTTCAGCACTCCTGCTCGTAATATTTTATTAAGTCTATGGTAAATATACAGTGGTGCTGGGGGTCATCTGCTGTATTTCTTTATTCTGTGGAACAACTAGTTATATTCTATGGTTATAAGCGAAGTGGCGATCAAATGTCTATGGGTTGGCATGACTGAATTTGCGGTACAGTGAGTTTGACGTTTCCTCACATCTCATAGCCTCTTAACAAAATACGGAACCGTTGTTTTTTATTATGTTCTATAAATATATTTTACTAATTTTTGTGTGGATAAAGTTGGAAGTATTTATTATGACCATAATTTATGACTATTAACGCGCTCTAAATAACTTTTCCACTTTTAAAGTTTGTGGTGCCACAATGTTAATGAAATCACCAATTATTCATCCCCTACCCCCTAAAGCGTTCTTGCAAAAAAAAATCGAAGCGCTCCTTTGTCGGGTGCTAACTAGATACCAAATTTGAAGATGATATCTGAATTAGTTCGAAAGTTATTACGCCTATTAAGACACAGACGTAGATGCCGACAGATTGACAGACCGACAGACAAACAAAATCTTCCAGAATGAAGTTTTCTTTATGTTTTGAGACTTTTTACGCCGTTTTAGCAAAAAAATAAATAAATTTCGAAATTTTGTCAACAATAATCCACCCCACACACTCAACTCCTAATTTAATTTCAGCACAGGGTACCAGATGTTTGTTTGATGAAATTTAAAGTTTTCTACTAAATAAACCCTAAAAAGTTATATTACTCAAGTTTTATCGAAAAAAAATTCAATTTCCACCAAGTCACCCCCCATTCATCCCCAACCCCCTAAAGCGAATTTACCCAAAAACAAGTAAAACCCTTTCGTTTGTCAGGTGCTAACTGCATACCATATTTGAAGACGATATCTCAATTCCTTCTAAAGTTATCGAGGCTAAAACCAAACAGACATACAGACCGACATACAAAAAAATGTCGTTCCCTGGTCCTGTTTTATATATGTTTTGATACTTTTTACGAGGTTTCAGCGAAAAAAAATTTGAAATTTCTGTCGTCGGTGCGATGCTTCCACACGTTGTGAAGATGTGGGAGTAATAAAGTAATTTTTTATAACTGTTAATATAAGGCTAAATCCTGTTACACTGTATAATATTCTTATAAAAATTCACTACCATAACGCACTGCGTCCCGAACTTTTTAAACTTAGACTTTAAAAGCTAAATATTTAGTGCAACGTGAAAAATTAATAGACTTTAACCATCTATGAGAAGCTAGCTCAGTAGAAAATTCTATTTTAAGGATTTGAGGACTACATATTTTTTATTTATTTATTTATTTATTTACTTATTTATACGACGCCCTCGTAGCGCAGGTTGCTAGGTGCCAGCCTGCTAAGCGAGTGGTCCCGGGTTCGATTCCTGTGCGAGCCAAGTAGACTTTGTCTGGAAAATTTGTAAAAATATTGAATGATGGGAAATGAATGTGCTAATGGCCTGAGATGCCGTAGCCAATAATATTAAATGAAAAAATAACTTATTTATTTGTTTGTTTGTTTGTTTGTTTGTTTATTTATTTATTTATTTATTTATTTATTTATTTATTTATTTATTTATTTATTTATTTATTTATTTATTTATTTATTTATTTATTTATTTATTTAATTCAATTACAACCCAACAGAAAAAAAATCCATACAATAGGGTAGTCAACTAACAGTTACAGAAGAAAATAGAAAGAGAATCAGTACACTAAACTACATGGAGGAAAACAGATGGATATTGCACATTACATGTGCCGACACCTCAGATGCGCTATCACATACAGGGTGGCGCATTAAAAACGAAACAGACCGATTTGCGCCCAGAGAATATTTTTTTTAAAGAAACGCTGAAACACATCAATTTTAATATTGAGGGCGACATGTTTTGACATAAAACTCAACTTTGTCACATCAACCCCTTAAGGGTGGTGATAACAACCCATATATTTTAAATAGGGAACCTGGATCGATTGTTACATCATTTGAAAGCTCTTTCTTTTCTGAATTCAGCACAGAAATTTTTTTGGAAGTTTTATCAACTCGTTAAAAATTATTCACAGTTGGAGTTGCAAGAACATATTTCATTCATTGTGATAAGAAATGCACTAATCAGTCAATTTTTCGCTAAAAAAAAAACAAAACCAAACGTTCAAAAATGTTTATTCAGTTAAGTAAGTGTTCAAATTGTTGACCACCAGCTTCCATACAAAAGTACAAATTTTGTTCAAAACGAGCTCCGACATTATGGAGCATTTGTGGAGTTATTAGACGGCATTATTCAACAATGCGTCGTCGTAATTCTTCCAGAGACTCCGGTTCTGTTGCAAAAATTCTACTCTTTAAATGGCCCCATAGAAAGAAGGCTAAAGAAGTTAAATCCGGTGATATAAGGGGGCACTCAGTAGCACCTCTACGCCCAATCCATTGCCCTGGAAAGTCTCTGTTCAAAAACTTCCTAACACGTTGTGAAAGATGCGGAGGAGCTCCATCTTGTTGAAACACTATTTGATTTTCTTGATAGCGATCATCATTTTGGACAATGTCAATTAGTAGAGGGGAAACGATATCTTCTAGTAACTCCAAAATTTCGCTACTCAAATTGCCATCAAGAAAAGTTGGTCCGATTAAACGGTCTCCAAAAATGCCAGTCCAGACATTCAATTTATGTGGAGTTTGAGTGTGGACTTCGTGAAAATTTCTTGGATTATTATCTGCCCAATAACGACAATTATGACGATTGACTGTAGAGTTTAATAAAAACGTACACTCGTCTGAAAAACAGATATTGAACAGAAAGTTCCCGTTATAAGCTATTCGTGCAGTCATAACTTCACAAAACTCCAGCAAAACTAAGTCTTGCTTTCTTTCTCACAAGAGATACACCAGCCCTAAACCCATCACAATGAACAACCAAGGTATTCAAAGTAATTAGTATTTTTCTCTTGTTGGCATTTCTGTGGATCGAAATCTTAATTGGCACCAACATGTCACATCAATTGCAGAAGCGGCTGCTAACAAATTAGGTTTCCTCTTCCGGGCTCGCAAATACTTATCACCAGCTAATCTCTATACCTTATATACTTCACAAATAAGGCCAAACCTCGAATACTGCTCCCACATCTGGGGTGCAGCTGCCGCTTCTACGCTCGCTATCCTGTACTCCATTCAAAAGAGAGCTATAGGTCTCATCGGTGACCCTACCCTCACCCAAAGGCTGCCTGCCCTTGCCCACCGACGTGCCGTTGGTGACCTCTCTCTCTTTTATAGATATCTGCACGTGCACTGCTCAGAGGAGCTTTCCTCCATAGTTCCCCCACCTGCTGCCCCCAACAGATTTACCAGGGGAACAGAGCGAATGCACCCTTTTACTGTCCAGGTCACCAGACATAGGACATCGTGTTATGCCCGCTCTTTTGTCCCGAGGACTTCCAAGTTGTGGAATTCCTTGCCGGCACAGGTTTTTCCTTCTCCTCCGAACCTCCAAACCTTCGAGTCCAGAATTAACAAGCTGCCTTTTTCCTCCTTGTCAACACCCATGGTACGATAGTATTTAGGCTGTAAGCCCTCGTAGTGTGTTGTTGAAATTAAAAAAAAAACGCCGATCAAAATCATCTTCATTTAGTTGTTGTACAAGATGAATTTTATACGGGTGAAATTTATGATGCTTCAATATTCTCTGAATAGTTCTTCTTTTGGTGTTTGAAACAGTGTCCAATGTCCTCGTGCTCTAAGTTGGGTCTGCGGAAATTTGTCCTAAAACTTCAATCTCAGTAGTCCCATTTCTAACCGGAAATTCACGTTCAGGATCCCGTTTTTTGTTGGCTACTGAACCACTTTGTCGAAACTTTGCAACTAACTCCAAAATGTATTCTCTGTTAACATGTATGTTTGGATGTCATTCATTAAACAAATTTGCGGTACGGTTGGCACAGTCATCGTTTTTGAAAAAAAGAGTAATTATTCCAACTATTTCTTCTACAGAATACACCATTGTGAAATTAATTTTCGGTAGTACTATCAAGTATCAAACCGACCGATAAACTGAAATAATAAACCGCATTTCTCTCATTCCGATAAGAAATGTTCTGATAGTCATTTTTTTGTTTACAAACCAACAAAACATTGACTATCAGCATATTTCTTATCGGAATGAGTAAAATGCGTTTTTGCATCTTCAACTGTGAATAATTTTTAAACGATTTGATAAAACTTCCAAAAAATTAGTGTGCTGAATTCAGAAAAGAAAGAGCTTTAAAATGATGTAACACTTGACCCATGTACCCTATTTAAAATATAAAGGTTGTTATCACCATCATTAAGGGGTTGATGTGACAAAGTTGAGTTTTATATCACAACATGCCCTCATCAATATTAAAATTGGCGTGTTTCAGCGTTTCTTAAAAAACAATTCTCTGGAGGCAAATGGGTCTGTTTCGTTTTCAATGCGCCACCCTATATAATGTCAGCACCAATGACAATGCAAACTTGATTAGCAAACCTACACATCTGATACATCGGCGATTTGAGCATCATGTCCGTTCTGGCCGTGGGCAAACTAAAAAAGTTACTGTTCCTCGTCCACACAGTCGGCACCCTCAAATTGATCTGTGATAGCAGCTCAGGCGAATCAATCCTATTCCACAACAATTTCTGTAGAAAACCAACCACAGAGCAGCACATTTAGCAGAATATTATCTACATATCCAGAAAACAAAATATTTTAAGAAAATGGCCGCATAATGTATGAACTATCTGATACATAGTAGCTACTTACTCTTTACAAAATATTCTACAGGTTCAAATACGGAACGTGATAACTATAGACTGCTATTCCTATGCGCGGTTTCCGTAACTAGAAATGTAAACTCACTAAATCGGCTCTGGTACCTTTAATGACTCTTAGCCAACAAGATTAAAACGACTCTGTGATACATTTAATGACAGGAGTTGGCTGCAAGATTTCGCTGTAATTCCAACTCACAGCCCACGAAATCCTGCAGTAAATGAGATATATAATTTGTGCTTGTTGCAGAAGACGTCTCTTACTAAATGTATCTGTAATTTCTAAATTTTGTTACTTGGATGTCTGTAATCCTTTTCATTTTCAAGAATCATATCAATCGTTTTAGGTTATTTGCCTAACTGCTGCCAATTTTGACGTTTCTATTCGCAATATTGACGTTTTAAGAGAAAAATACCAATTTTTCTTTAAATGCCTATAACTTTTTTGTCTTTAAACTTACAGATCTATCTTTATTCGATAACCTTCTTATTTCCAGAGATATAAATATTTTTTTAGAAAATTTTCTAAAAATTGAAGTTAGTTGCCGAAAAAATAACTAGCATTTGTGAAGCCACAAGAAAAAGTCTACGACTGTATTAAATATGGAACGATTTCACTAAGTTAGGGCAAGAACAAACAACCAGATATGCTATTCAAATTGAATTAAGTCTTAAAAGTTTTCATCTCCTCTTTATTAAATTAAGTGTTATACAAAAACCCGCTATAAAATTTATCGGAATAACAACAATCTGATCAGATAACGGTGAAGTGAAAAAAAGAAGACTAAAAAACTTGATAAAAATCAAGTTACAAACTAGGATTAGAACTCGTCTTATTATAGGACTCAATTATCTGTATCTCTGACGTAACTGATTAGATCACTCGACCAGTCTCAACATGACAGATGTATGTGCTAGCAGGTATATACGCTGGTCTAACGTCTTTATTATTTATACCAAACATTTTTTATTTACAATTGATTTTTGCTCAGATTTTAACGAAATGAAGGAAAATAACGACTTAGACACAGATCTAGGAGCTTGTTAGTCATTTCGTTTGGTATTTTTCTCTTACATTAACACAACTTCCATAATTATTAACTTTGACGTTTTAATTTTTTTTAATTAGAAGCTTACCTATACATTTTTTAGTGAATTTTTATTTTTAAAAATTCACTACTAGAGAGGTATCGATGGTGAGACTTTGCAAAAATGTTTTCAAATAAGCGCGAACTAGGACCCCTAGAACTTATATCCGGGGTCAGTTTCAATTTTTATATGTTTTTATAAATTTATATATATTTATATGTATCCATCTGATAACTCAAAAAATAATTAACCGATATCAATAAAACTCGGCAGGTGCCTTTCTTTTATTGATGGCTTGGATGAGTTTGTTATCCAGGAAAATCTAAGTGGTTTTCCGGAAAAATTTTGAGTTTTCTTTCTAAAAAAATTTTTTCTCCGAAAATAACAAAGCTGCTTTAATGAAATTTACTATATATATATATATATATATATATATATATATATATATATATATATATATATATATATATATATATTGCCTTGATAGAGGCCTGACTACGTGCTAAAATCCAACTTTCTAAGTTTATAAAAAATTGAGTTATTCAAATTTTAACTTTTCTTTAAAAAAAAAAAAATTTTCCCGAAAATTTTAGTTATTGTAATGAAATTTTGTGGATATCTTGCCTTAAGAAAGACCTTACTACATACGAAAATTAAAATTGCTAAGCTTATAGAAAATTGTGTTATTCAAACTTGAAGCATTTAATTAAAATTCACTACCATAACGCACTTGCTGCGTCACGAGATTTTTTTACAGATGATGAAGGCAACAAATATGAAATTATTGTTACAGAAGATAGCAAAGAAAAATCAATAAGATTATATGACTTTCTTATTGAGTTAGATAATCATAAAATTGTACATAAGTTGTCTGAATATGGAAAAGTGAGATCCAGAGTTAATGAAAAATGAAAAGGTAGTGAAGACTTTTATGATTGCGAAAGTGGCGTTCGAACAGTAACTATGACGATGAGAAAAATGATACCCTCATATCTGAAGAAACAAGGCGATACATCATTAGTGACGTATTACGGACAAGTGAAGACCTGTATGTTATGTGATCATATAAAAAAAAGATTGTCCAAAAAAGCCAGGTAACAGAATAAATCAGATAAGAAGACCAGCAGTTCCCCTTCCAGATATAGCGGGTGGAAATAAGGAATTTGCTATAGTCAACCTGTCATATGCAACAGCAATAATAGCAGCCAAGAGTCCAGTAGATGAAGTAACAATACTAATGCCAGTAGAAACACATCAGGAAACCAGAATGTACGCCAAATTGAGAATCAAGAGAGTGAGAAAGGCAAGAAAGAGAAGAAGAGAAAGAATATGAATATGAGAAGCTCCAGTGAAGAAGAAATGACTGTACCACCTTTGGAAATAAATGTAAAGAAAGTATCCAAAATAAATGAATCTGAAAGTGATGGATCAAACAGTGACGATCGGGACAGTGTAAGAATTGAAGGTCAAGATGAAGGTAATGAATCTCATTAGTAAATATATTTATCATTTATATGAATAATTAAAGTAAGAAACAACAGCGATGATATAACTAAAAACTATAGTATCCATAAACATAAACTGCTTAAGATCCAAAGTAAAACAAGCTTTGTTGATGGAGTTTTTGAGAAACAATTCCATTGATGTGGCATTTTTTCAGGAAGTAAATATCGATATAATTAAAAGTACTCCAGACTTTGATTTATTTCTTCCTTAATAGCTCTGATGGGCAGCGTGGCACTGGAAATATTTACAGAAAGTGTTTGGAATTTCAAAATCTTTTGTTCAATGTGGTAGAATTCCTGCGATAGGAATGGATAATAAAAACTATGTAAATATATACGCTCTCTCTCGAAGTCAAATAACTATAAGCAAAGACCAGAATTTTTTGAAAAAACACTTGTAAGTTATCCAAAAATAACAAAGCTGTTTTAATGAAATTTACTATATATGTTGCCTTGAATCCAACTTTCTAAGTTTATAGAAAATTGAGTTATTAAAATTTTAACTTTTCTTTAAAAAAAAAATTCTGTGAAAATTTCACAGTTATTTTAATGAAATGTGGTGGATATCTTGCCTTAGGAAAGACCTTACTACATACGAAAATTAAACTTTCTAAGTTTATAGAAAATTGAGTCATTCAAATTTGAAGCATTTAATAAAAATTCACTACCATAACGCACTTGCTGCGTCACGAGCTTTTTGTCTTTTAACTTAAGAGATCCTAATTTGGTACACTGAATACTCTTTATGATTGAACCCAGCGTGCCAAATTTGGTTGCCTTTACTTTGGCATTTCCGGAGATATAATTTTTTTCCCAAAGACTACAAAAATTTTTCTGGGAAAACCTGTGCCGATTTTCTTGACTAACGAACTTATCCAAGTCACTTGCAAAGGAAGTGTTGTGCCAAATTTGATTAAAATAGGTGCCTTATTGTTTGAGATATCGGTGGGATATATATATATATATATATATATATATATATATATATATATATATATATATATATATATATATATATATATATATTAAATTGAATGATTTTATTTGGTCTTATGCTGAGGAGAAACTGCAAAATTAATAAAAACCTAGCATATATCTAAGACCAAAGCAGGAAAATAAAATCTGCTCTAAGAGAAATGAGCAAGCTTGTTTATAGCAAATATTACTTCTGCTGAAAATATTGCACTCGATTAACCAGTAACACGAAGTGTATATTTCAGGATTTCGTGCAACATACAATCTGTGTATCGCTGGTGCAATATAAATATCACTCGAACAGCATCTCCTTTGGAAGTCTTCAAAATGGAATCGATATTCAAGTCGCGTTCACGTTAGAGACTCCCAAGTAACATGTATCGAGCTCATTCAATGAATTCCAGACGATTAGAACTGCCTACCTCGTGTGGAATTGTGGGTCCTCTCTATAAAGTTCCTACTCTTTTACTTTATTGCTTAATCTTCCGAAAAACTATTTGCTGCTATCTAATGATACCGTAACGTTACCTTCGAAAATGGAAAGATTGCCAAGTAATTGCCTGAGTGTTTTGTTAATATTTCTACAAGTAATAAAGTCAAGACATTCGAAAGAACTTGCGTAAAAAGCAAACACATCTAAATTAAGTTTTCTGAAACAACAACTGCAAAAAATAAAGTCACTAGTTCATTGTTACCAAGTTTTTGTAAAAATAGTTTGATTATGATGCCGCACCTTTAAATTTTAAAAAAGTCTAGACGCAGCAAGTGCCTTATAGTAGTGAATTTTCATAAGAATTGTACACTATTAGCAAATACTAT
The DNA here is from genome assembly GCA_964006375.1 of Tillus elongatus. Classification (NCBI taxonomy): domain Eukaryota; kingdom Metazoa; phylum Arthropoda; class Insecta; order Coleoptera; family Cleridae; genus Tillus; species Tillus elongatus. Next base: position 24,821,643 of record OZ023266.1, on the reverse strand, counting down.
ATAATGACAATACGGGACACTCCTATGCTTTAGCATTGGTGAAATTTGTGACAAGTACACTAGCGCCACCTCGCGTGAAGTACTGACAACTGAGCGAGTAATTTGAATTGTATATTTACCTGCATATTCTTAATTTAGACAATTGGTTTATTATAGATGAATATAAAAACTTGTATGTGGCGGTGGTTCCGACCGCAGTGTTTTCGTCAACACTACTCTATGTTTCTCTTGACAGCTAAACGTTGCGTTACGTTATTCGACAGCAAGCTGTCAAGAACTACTATATAAGAGACACCAGGGATCTCTCTCTCTCTCCTCGCTACCAACCGACACAGTGATCACACGTCTCTCCACGCTCGGTCAGTTATCTGTTATGTACTCATGTACTGTCTGTGATTGTTTTATAGTTAAATGTATCATATAGTTTATTCAGTTAGTGAAATAATAAAGTATATTAAATGTTTACGTATGGATTTAAGACTACCATATTGTACATAACAAAACAGTGAAAATTTTCTGATTATATAGTTATAAATAGAATTTGTATCAACAATCAGCTTGAAACATAAATGAATTCAGCATGAATAATTCTGATAATTTCTCTTACCCATAATCATAATTTAAAGTACCATCTTGAAACGGTGGTTAAACTACTATTTCAAGGGTAGATATAGGAATATACTGAAAGATGTTTCTGAGGGTATTAGGTTACAATCTGTACTTAACTATAAATAATTGTTCTAGGTATAAATGGTAGTACAGTACTCAATTTGCTATATCTCTAAATGGAAACTGTCTTTTTAATCTAATATTTTAAAATATGTAACTGATATACTTAGTACATAATTAAGAAATTGTGCAGATGAAAGGTGAGACTAACTCTTACTTCCGTGAATAAATCTATTATAGGGCTGAATCTGCTATATCTACTTCTCTTTGAAAACTTGTCTTGGGGAGATAATTAAAACTTTTTACCAAGTAAAATAATGGTAAATGTGAAAAAATGTGACAATTTATGCCATACTGAAATAAAAAAGGACACAGCAGAAAATAGAAAAACAGTTTTCTTATACCATTTATTATTAATGCAAAACTTTTTATGTCTTCAATTTTTTTATGCACTGGAAGACAAGTTATGATTAAAGCATTTCAACCAACCGTTTACGAAGTTTATCTATAAATAGGTACATGATGGTAAATATTACACAATAGATTATCTTCTGCGAACTGTACACATTGGCATCAAAGTGATTCTGAATTTGTCTTCTGCTTCTAATCATATTCACGTTTCGTCATCCTTTGGAAACCTATGAAATGTCTGATAGATTTACAACGTTATAATTCGAACAATTATAGATTGCGCACACCCAACCACTAACATTCATTGTAAAAAACACAGCTCAAACTTAATCATACACATTTAAACACCAGCAATTGCTAGTGTTAAACGTTCTCGAACGACGTAGTAACATCAGTACTATCCGCTAGGGTCGCTGATATTTTTGTAACACGAAATCAGCCGGACTGTCCTGTATTGTCATTATATAGCATTTCCTATTAGTAAGATATATTAATTAAACCAATTCTTTAAATTTAAATGGACTTTGGAGATCGGTTTTAAAGTCCCAGTTAGCGATTATTTGAAAAAAATTAAATTCTATATGGAGCTACTAAATTAAAATTTGGTCTTAGATATAACATGTAAGTACTGCAAGTACCTTTAAAAAATTGTGGTACAAATTTCGCTGTTACAAAGGTTTTTCAGAAAAAAAAATATTTACAATGGGAATGTGCCTGTCAAATTATAAATATCACAGGTATTTTTTCCATATTAATTGTTTGGATGGTTTTGTTTTAGTCAACCCATCCAGTTTTTGCAAACAATAAACAACAAAAATTATTTCTGAAAAACGTTTGTAACTTTAATGAAATTTGTAACACCATTTTTTTAAAGGCACTTGCAGTACTTACATATTATATCTAAGACCAAATTTTAATTTAGCAGCTCCATATAAAATATAAATTTTTTCAAATAATCGCTAACTGGGACTCTAAAACCGATCTCCAAGGTCCATTTAGTTTAGTTTAGTTTAGTTTATTGGTGTATAAATTTTACAATGCATCTTACAATTAAGTACTAAACTTGTGTTTGCAATTGATACAATTTGGACTTGAATATAATGGAAAACTGCAATATAGCTCGAAATCTTCTTGGCACTGACGGCACTTGGATTTTGGTTTTCCAATTTTTCATTTAAATTAACTTCCCACAAATGTTTCCTATAACCAATATTTCATATATATCCTTGGAATTTTTATATCATGGTCCAATAACAAAATTGTCTTGTTTTAACTTAGATTTTCGAATATTTAAAATTTTAAAGCACCAAAATTTCAAATGTCATTTTGACACAATTGACATGTGTTTATATTTAAATTTAAAGAATTAGTTTTAATAATATGTCTTATTAATAGTGTACAATTCTTATGAAAACTCACTACCATAACGTACTTGCTGCGTCTAGAGTTTTTTGTGATACTGGAACCAATAAGTATAACTTAGCATTTGTTTCACTTGCCAGGTTATTAAAAATATTGAAGAACACAAATAACGATAAGCATGTGCTACTTACATTTGATCAACAATTGTGTCAGAAACTTTAGGACCAAATCAAAAGAACACTTTTTAATAACAACTCTAACATAACATGTAGTAGAGATATAATATAAAGAGCTTTATAACAACAAACGTGGCTAGTGGCTACTACTTCATGTAAGGATGCCTTGCAAAATAAAACCATACACAATAATAACGAATCTTCGAATGTTTTGAGGTCAGATTGATATTGAAGATTAAATATATTTCTGGATTATAATGCTACTGGCGTTGAAGCATCGGAAATTAGTACTGACCTTATAGTTTTAAACCATTTCATTGAAGTGAAACTTCTATTTGGTTTATTCTGTAATAGGTATAACACGTTGAGTGTCTCGCGTTTCGGCGTCGGCAGTCGTCGACTCTCGTTTCGCGATGACAGTTGGCCTACCATGCAGCGGTGTCAGATTGAGTAAATTAGAATTTATGATAAATGAAATGAGAAATTATTGGTAACATTTATTTATATTAAGCCACATTTATTAGATGGATTAATTTTTTGACGAACTTTTATTTGTCATTAATAAGTACAAATACGTGTTATTACCATATGTTTTACATTTTAAGATTTAAATGAAATTGCATTAAATCTGACAACCCGGCTCCTTTATATTTAATTGTCAGGTGACTGTTGTCTCTATTTGAATTATCTCTTCAAAATTACGCATTCACAGTCTAACCATCCGTACCAACATTGAACCTGGGAGATGCTGTATGAAATTTGAACTGATATCTTAGACTGTTCGTTCATTTATTATTTTGATTTTTTAATAACTCCTGTCCTCGTATGTCATTTAATTTGAAATTTAGTTAACAGTTAAATTGTAACGTCTCCTATTATATATCTGCAAATTTTCATTCGAAACACTTCAATATTTCAAAAAATATTGCGTTTTTAAAATTTTCTTTACATTTTTTTCTAAGAAAAATTAGACAGACGGTGCCCATCTAAGAACTCATCCAAGCCATTAACAAAATAAAGGTAATTCCCAAATTTGGTCGTAAATCGGACAAGTATTTTTTGAGTTAGCGGTTGGATACACACACACACACACACACACACACACACACACACACACACACACACACACACACACACACACACACACACACACACACACACACACACACACACACACACACACACACACACACACACACACACACACACACACACACACACACACACACACACACACACACACACACACACACACACACACACACACACACACACACACACACACACACACACATATATATATATATATATATATATATATATATATATATATATATATATATATATATATATATATATATATATATATATATATATATATATATATATATATATATATATATATATATATATATATTGAAACTGACTTTGGATATGGATTCTAGAGGCCGTAATTCGCGCTCATTTGAATTTTTTTTCCAAAAGTCTTACCATCGATACCTCTCTATTTGTGAATTTTCTTAATGAAAATTCACTAAAATCAGATATTTCTAAACAAAGATTCTAAAACGAATACGGCTTACGTAGTAGAAATGTGATAAGAAGTTTGTTTTACAACGCCTACTTACAGCTTCAACCGACATTTCAAATAAACCCCTACTCTGATGAGTTGCCAGTAGCTTAAGATATAGAGTTCGTAAATTTAAAGAAAAGCTGATGATCAAGGAAACGCACAGGACCAAAATATTTTGTGTGGTTAGCAAAATCTATTGGATATTACAGAAAAAGTTTTCTTCGCCAAAAATGGTAAAGTACTAAAAAAATTACTTGGTTACAATTTGAAGCATCAAAATTTGAGATTTTTAAACAAAGATTCTAAAGCGAATACGGCTTACGTAGTAGAAATGTGATAAGAAGTTTGATTTACAACGCCTAGTTACAGCTTCAACCGACACTGTCTGTCGTTGCACCAGAGTATTCGGAGAAAATTCATTTTAAATAAACCCCTACTCTGATGAGTTGCCAGTAGCTTAAGATATAGAGTTTGTAAATTTAAAGAAAAGCTGGTGATCAAGGAAACGCACAGGATCAAAATATTTTGTGTGTTTAGCAAAATCTATTGGATATTACAGAAAAGGTTTTCTTCGCCAAAAATGGTAAAGTACTAAAAAAATTACTTAGTTACAATTTGAAGCATCAAAATTTGAGATTTTTAAACAAAGATTCTAAAGCGAATACGGCTTACGTAGTAGAAATGTGATAAGGAGTTTGATTTACAACGCCTACTTACAGCTTCAACCGACACTGTCTGTTGCTGCATCAGAGTGTTCGGAGAAAATTCATTTCAAATAAACCCCTACTCTGATGCGTTGCCAGTAGCTTAAGATATAGAGTTTATAAATTTAAAGAAAAGCTGGTGATCAAGGAAACGCATAGGACCAACATATTTTGTGTGGTTAGCAAAATCTATTGTATATTACAGAAAAAGTTTTCTTCGCCAAAAATGGTAAAGTACTACAAAACTTACTTTGTTACAATTTGAAGCATCAAAATTGGAGATTTTCAAACAAAGATTCTAAAACGGATACGATTTACGTAGTAGAAATGTCACAAGAAGTTTGTTTTGCAACGCCTAGTTACAGCTTCAACCGACACTGCATGTCGTTGCACCAGAATATTCGGAGAAAATTCATTTCAAATAAACCGCTACTCTGATGCGTTGCCAGTAGCTTAAGATATAGAGTTTGTAAATTTAAATAAAAGCTGGTAATCAAGGAAACGCACAGGACCAAAATATTTTGTGTGGTTAGCAAAATCTATTGGATATTACAGAAAAAGTTTTCCTCGCCAAAAATGGTAAAGTACTAAAAAATGACTTGGTTACAATTTGAAGCATCAAAATTTGAGAGTTTTAAACAAAGATTCTAAAGCGAATACGGCTTACGTAGTAGAAATGTGATAAGAAGTTTGATTTACAACGCCTACTTACAGCTTCAACCGACACTGTCTATTGTTGCACCAGAGTATTCGGAGAAAATTAATTTTAAATAAACCCCTACTCTGATGCTCTGGCAGTAGCTTAAGATATAGAGTTTGTAATTTAATATATTATATTTTTACATTTGAGAAAATTAATCGATTAACGAACAAACCATGTGTATAAAATGTGTACGACTCTAAAAAATGATAATTAAACGTACTCAAAAACCCAATGAAAACATCACGGGTTTTACCTGTTACAAGGAAAAGGCGGTTAGACCCGTAAGCTAGAGTTTGATAAAATAAACACACTGCAAGTCTGCAGTTGAGAGATGCAACTGATCGAGTTCAGTTCATCTAATCCCGGTATATTTGGATAGTACGTAGATATTCCATTTCTGCAGGGCGTATCTAGCTTGACGTCATGATTTTCGGAGTATCCTCGACATAGCTGATATACGCCCTGGATGCGCCAAGACCTCTACATTGTTAAATGAAGTGCCTAATATCATTTATTTTGAGGAAATATGAGTTCCTGCTACAGCGAAACCGGAAAAGCCTCCACATATAAAACTAGATATATAATTCACTCTCCCTAGCATTCTAACCTCAAGTAGATAATACATTTTCCATAATGAAAATTCAAGATAAGGTTATGAGAACCCAGTGCCGTGAAGCTACACTAACTCAAACTAAAAAGAGGGCTATAAAAAGATATACTCCAGAACAGAGAGTTCGCATTTCTTCTGACAAAGTAAAGAGTTCAGAAAGTGCTTTATTTAGGATTCAAGTCGGCTCTAAAAGGCGCTTTTAGCTTATTAGCCACTACTCAGTCATCTCGTTTGTATAAATATACGCTAAATGAAAATGGCTGATATGAAGGCGTCTTATTTATTCTCGTCTGATAAATGAGCAAAGGGAATGCAATGGTTATTAAATATTATAGTCATTTAGTTTCTTTCAGAAGCTAACTTTTATCCTTTTAGCCTTCGAGGTAATACTATTTTTTAGAGTTTTTATCCAGAGAATCTTTATTGTGAGCCCGACAACCTTGGATCTTTATTAGAAATTGATAAATCGCTAACGTACGGGGCTTATTAATTTTTTGATGTCATACTAGTTTATTATTGTATTTTTAGTGAATTTTCTTTAAAAAAAATCACCGAGGAGAAAAATTTCTTCAAATGACCGCGAACTAGGCCTTCTAGAACCCATATCCAGGGTCAGTTCCAATTTTTATCTGTATATATATATATATATATATATATATATATATATATATATATATATATATATATATATATATATATATATATATATATATATGTATATATACATATATATATATATATATATATATATATATATATATATATATATATATATATATATATATATATATATATATATATGTATATATACATATATATATATATATATATATATATATATATATATATATATATATATATATATATATATATATATAGTTACATCCCTGTATATTCTCAACATCATACAAAATACGACGAATCCTAAAACCATGCATCATCAGTTTAGTGACCTGTGTAAGAATGCTGATGCAGACGTTTGCATTTATGTTAGTTCTGTAGAACATTATTTCATTCAATCGCTGTAACTCTAGTTGTTCACATGTTGTTTTGAATCAAATATTTTATAATAAATTTTAAGACTGTAATAATTGTACCACTTAAATAAATAAATTACTTTTTTTCGGACAATCGCTACGAAAAAACCTAATTGGCGCTGCATAGAACAGTATTGCACATCGAAACCTGATTTTGGCAAGCTTTAAATCTTCGTAAAATTAGTTTCGGTCTTTTTTCTAAAAGTTTATGTGCAACATCGAACATCCACACCGGTGCAAGTCAGTCCACACTGCCAGAGGGAAATCAGTGAGAAACCAATAGCAGAAGTACCAATGAGCTTCCTGTAAGTTTCCTCCAATATTTTTATCTGTGCATTCATATCGTATCTATTTTTATACCTTATATAATTTTGTTCAATAATTCCTATTCGCGCCCTATTTTTTCAATTCACCCTGTAATACTTAACAACCATTACTTGTTCATGTATGTTGTGTAATGATAAGAGATAGATCGCCTATTAGGAAAAGAGAACCTATATTAGAATTAGAGGAAGACAATTTTAATCAATTAAGTTTAAATAATTTAGAAATGGCAAATAATCACACTGCCGAATTTTCACAAGCTGCTATCATGATCCCCGAATATTCCGGTGGACAGAAGCATCTTGCTTATTTTATTAAACAATGCGAACTTTATATTACTAGTTATAGAAGGCCAGAAGCCGAAACACACGCAAATCGAATGTTACTAGAGTTTATAAAAGCTAACATCACTGGTAACGCTCGTGACGTGTTAATTAGTTTAGAAAACCATACATGGGAAAATATAAAATTTGCTTTAAAAAATCAGTTTTCAGACCCCCGTTCAGAAAATCTTTTATTTAATGATTTAAATACTAGCTTTATGACTAAATCACAAACTATTCAGGAATATTTCAATGTAATTAAAGAAAAGCTAAAGATTTTAATTGAACATGTAGATATACAAGATTTAGTAAACGATGTAAAAACGTACAAGAAAGAATTTTATCAACAAAATGCAGTTGCAGCATTTAAAGCGGGTGTAATAGAACCTTACTTCTCACATCTCAGATTAGTTAGTGTTAATACTCTTGATTCACTTATGTTAGAGTGTAATAGAATAGATAACGAGATTATACAGTCGAATTTCATTAATAGCCTGAGAAACAAAAATAATACGAAAACAAATCATAACACACCTGTACAACATAGACAGACGTATACCCAAAAACCAATATTTCCAACATTTCCCCAAATTTACAACAAACCACAACAAATCACACAACAAAGGCAACCGTTTCCTTCTCAGCCGATTTCTAACATAAGACCCGTTAAAAATTTTAATAAAAATATACAACACGCTCCAACTCAATTGAGTAGAGGAACGACACCCATGTCAATAAGCAACCAAACTCCCTTAAGAAATACACGACAAATGCCCCAAAGAAACCACTTTATACCCCAATCTAGGCCCACGTTTCAACATCAAGAACTCTTTAACCAAGAGGACCTACCACTAGATCATTCTGACGAATACCCTTATGACGACCGACCCTCTGACGAAAATATAGAGCCACTAGAATTTCCTGAACCAACTGAAACTTTTACAAATTACAACACCAATCCAAATCGGGATTTTCACGAAACAGCCTCGGAAAACTAATCTATTTAGATATAAATAATATTGTTAATACCCCTAAATTACCGTTTTTTGTCATACCAAGTCTAAATTTAAAAGTATTGATTGATTCCGGAGCGTCAGATAGTATCATAAATCCAGGACCGGCTTACGAGTTATTTAAAAAATTTATTTATAAGGAACCATTTTCAATGAAATCAGTTAACCAGATAACCCATGGTGAAGACAGCGTAAGGTATCCTATTTTACAAGAATTTAATATTAATTACCAATTTCCAATGCGTGTCATGCAATGGCACCATCGATTTGACGCGCTTATAGGGTCAGCTCATCTTACAAAATTAAAAGGAAATATTGATTATAATAAACAAATTTTAACTCTAGGAAACCAAAAAATACCATTTTACCTTGAAATAAATCCACTGAATTTTACATCTTTCAAACAAATTTGTGAAAACTATGTATCAGTCCCTGTAAATATAGAAAAAGGCACAGTAGTTTTACCACGTATTGAAGAAACAAATGTTTTAATTTACGAGTCAATAGCTGAAGCAAAAGATGGATATTGTAGAGTGCCCATAATAAAGAAAAATCCAAATTCAAAATTTGTAGAAATACATTTTCAGGAACAAATAGATGTCGATCCATTACAAAATTACTCTGACGAACTACCTAAAATTTCAAAACATTTTGATGTAACAAAAGTTTTAAGAACAGATCATTTAAATACAGAAGAATATGAAAAACTTATTAATTTGTGTCGAAAGTATAATGATATTTTTTATCATGAAGACTCAGATCTCTCTTTCACCAATGCAATTAAACATAAAATAAGAACTAAAGACGATGAAGTTGTTCACACCAAATCATACCGGTATCCTTTTCATTTACGTGAAGAAATCCAAAACCAAATTCAAAAACTCTTAGACAACAAAATAATTAGACCCTCAATATCACCCTACTCAAGTCCGATATGGATTGTCCCGAAGCGTCAAGACGCTTCTGGAAAAAAGAAATGGCGCTTAGTGATCGATTATCGTAAACTTAACGAGAAAACGATCGATGACAAGTACCCATTACCTCGTATCGAAGAAATTTTAGATAATTTGGGACGCTGCTCCTATTTCACGACTCTCGATCTAGTACAAGGATTCCATCAAATTGAAATGGATCCTGGCAGTGTCGAAAAAACAGCATTCTCTGTAAATAATACCCATTATAAATGGATCCGAATGCCGTTCGGGTTGAAGGGGGCTCCTAGTACCTTTTCACGCCTAATGGATAATGTATTAAGACCATATTTATACAAGTTTTGTTTCGTATATATGGACGATATTGTTATCTTCTCGAAATCCCTTCAGGAACACCTTTGTCACGTGAAAAATATATTTGATAAGTTAAAAGAGTGTAATCTAAAAATTCAGTTAGATAAGTCAGAATTTTTGCGTAAAGAGGTCGAATTTCTAGGCCATCTGGTCACTGTCCGTGGGATCAAACCGAACCCAACAAAAATAACTGCCATTCAGAATTATCCAATACCAAAGACAAGTAAAGAAATAAGAGCATTTTTAGGATTAACAGGCTATTATAGACGCTTTATTCCAAATTACGCTAAAGTAGTATTCCCCATCAATAAATATTTAAAAAAGGATACCAAGATAAATATTCACGACCCGGAATACGTTGACGCATTTCAAAAAATAAAAGAATTAATTACAAATTCTCCTGTCCTGACCTACCCCGATTTTTCTAAACAATTTCATTTAACCACTGACGCAAGCAATATAGCTATAGGTGGAGTATTGTCACAAAATAATAAACCAATTGCGTTTTACTCAAGAACACTAAATTCAGCCGAGAGAAATTATTCGACCATTGAAAAAGAGTTATTATCCATAGTAGAAAATACAAAACATTTTAGACCATATCTCTTTGGACAAAAATTTGTTATAGAAACTGACCACAAACCGCTTGTTTGGTTATTTTCAATTAAGGAACCAAACTCACGGCTAGTTAAATGGCGACTAAGATTAGAGGAATTTAATTACGAGATAAAATACAAGAAAGGCAAAGATAACGTAGTGGCTGATGCCTTATCGCGAATCGAAATTAACGCGATTGAAGACGACTTTGACCTGGAATCAATAATTAATAATGTAGACCCTGACGAAGACAGAGAAAGAGAAATAATTAACGAACTAGAAAACGACGCAAACAATGCCTCTACCAGCACGACTAATAACCTACCTGAAAGCAATGACTCACAGACACAACACTCGTCTGCAGAAAATCCAATTTTCAAAATACCTATATCAGAAAATCCAGTCAATTATTTTTCCAGACGAATAATTTTAGATTACGGACCAAAATATGACACACGCAAATTAAAAATATTCAAGTTTGAAACAATACATGTAAAGGTTCAACTCAATTACGAATTAAGACAAATAAATGACTTCTTGAAACAATTTATTGATCCAAAATTCACGTACGGAATTTTCTGTAAACATGATAGACTATTCAAATATTTCACTGCTGTTTCTTCAACATTATTTAATAGTTCTGTTAAAATAATAAAATCTAACGAATTTTTACAAGACGTTGAAAAACCAGAAACTCAACAACAAATTATAGACGAATATCACACACGAAACCACAATGGCATTAACGAGACTTATCAACATTTAAAACAAAAATATTTTTGGCCTAATATGAAAAATTATAGAAACGCTTTTATTAATAAATGCTCAATTTGCCTTCAGACCAAATACGAAAGAAATCCGTACAAACCACCATTTTCAGGTCCCCTTCTAGCTAAACGCCCTTTTGAAGTTATACACATTGACACCTTTAGTTTCGATAATTGCAAATTCCTAACCATCATAGATTTATTCTCCAAATATGCGCAAGCATATTATATAACTGATGGATCCGCAATTACCGTGTTAAATAAACTTCGACACTATTTTTCTCATCATAATCATCCCCTAAAAATAGTAGCTGACGCTGGCAAAGAATTTTCGAATACTACCCTTAAAGAATACTGTAATTTATTTAATATTAATCTTCACATAACAACCCCCCAAAATCCTAACTCAAATTCACCAGTAGAGCGACTGCACTCAACTCTTGTAGAAAAATTGCGAATTCTTAAATTACAAAACCCACAAGAGAGGCCTGCAACCCTAATGATAACAGCAACCCTTATTTACAACCAGTCTATTCATTCGACAACTGGGTATTCACCTTTTACATTACTATACGGCCCCTACGACGACTTACCAACAGTCACACCTGAAACTACCCTTTACGAAGAATACAATAACAATAGGCTCAAAGAAATAATGCCTTTCTTCGACAGTGTATATCAGAAACAAAAAGTAAGTGGAGACAAAAGAATTTCTAAAGCAAATGCGGACAGACAAACGACACCAGATTTACAAGAAACGACACAACTAGCTTTAAGAGTACCAAAAGTAAGAAAAACAAATCCTCTTTATAAATTACGATCACATCCTAAACAAAAATAAAACACTGTTACATTTTCTAAACCAAAAGCAAAAGCTCACGTTTCTAACATAAAAAGAGTAAGAAAAACTTTTTCGTTGCAGGACAAAACTACTACTACTACAAACAACGATGACCCTCAACCTGGTCCATCCACTTCAAATAACACCGATAAAAACTAACGGATATTTTAAAGAGTATTTAGGCATAGCAAAAATACTCAAACATTATCATAAATTTTATTTTTATTTTAATATTACCGATATAGAAATTAATTATAACATATTATTAAAAAATTCTAAATTTTTAAACACTGGACAAATGTCTGCAAGTAACGAACGATATTTACTAATTTTAGATGACCATTTGTCACGATTAAGTAATGAACTACAAAAACTATCAATGCACAGAACTAAACGCGGATTAATAAACGGAGCAGGCTCTTTAATTAAAATGATAACAGGAAATCTCGACCAAGAAGACTTGAAAGAAATCAATAAAAATTTAGATAACCTTTTCCAAAATCAAGAAAATATAATTACCCAAATTGATAATTTAAATTCATTTGCGAATATAATCACACAAAGGTACGAAAAGGACCAAAAAATTATTAATCAAAATCTAGATCGTATTTATCAGACTTTTTCCACTTTAGATAGCGAAAGAGAATTGTCGAGTAAAATTCATTTCCAAATTCACGTAGCTGTTAAATTACTCCATAATATAGAGATACTTCAAAGAACTATTTCCTTAAGTTTTAACGAAATTACTAATATAGAGCTCTTTACCACTAGTGATCTGTTAAATATTATTGATCACTTAAAGTTAAGTCATGACAGAAATGAATTGATCGACTTTGACAAAAATCATGTTTTTAAGGTTGGAGAATTTACCAAATTTCATATATTATTGGTTAAGGATACGATTGTATGCCTTTTAAAAGTTCCTATCCTACATCCCAATCCTGGTTCTTATTTTCGTGTTTATCCTATACCACAAAATTATATTCTCCTGGTACCACCCAGCTCATACTATTTAGACACCCTCTTCAAACTTATGGACCCAAGAGAAGTGTCCCTCTATAGAAGACGTAGTTATATGCAATAATCGCCCACGAGAAGAACATTGTCAGCTTGACACCTTACAAAATTGCACTTCTGCCAAAGTAATGAACCCCTACGAAATATCAATTCAGCTGCAGAATGGTCAGATCTTAATATCCACTAGCTCAGCAACCACTATTGTCGAAAATTGCGAAACATCGTTAGAACGAAACATCTTCCAGGGAAACGGTCTAGTAACATCCCTCAATTCCTGCAAAGTCAAGATCAATGAGGAAATGTATGAAGACGTTGCTACCAATTTGACGCTACAACCCATAGAAGTCGAAGAATTGCAACCGACACCTCAACATCATATCCATTTTAAGCCAATTCATCTAAAAGAAAACAAAAGGATAAAAGCAGCATTGTCTCAAATACAACAGCATCCATTTTATCTCCGACCGTCCATGCAGTATTCCCACTTAGGCATTACCATTGGTATATCCATCGCTGTTACCATTGTACTTCTGTTTCTTTTAAGAAGAAAAATTCGAAGCATCCTATACAAGTCCAACAGGCAAACGCAAACAGAAGAAGTGTCCGAACACGAGGACGTGTTAAAGATTTAAGGGTGGAGGAGTTACATCCCTGTATATTCTCAACATCATACAAAATACGACGAATCCTAAAACCATGCATCATCAGTTTAGTGACCTGTGTAAGAATGCTGATGCAGACGTTTGCATTTATGTTAGTTCTGTAGAACATTATTTCATTCAATCGCTGTAACTCTAGTTGTTCACATGTTGTTTTGAATCACATATTTTATAATAAATTTTAAGACTGTAATAATTGTACCACTTAAATAAATAAATTACTTTTTTTCGGACAATCGCTACGAAAAAACCTAATATATATATATATATATATATATATATATATATATATATATATATATATATATATATATATATATATATATATATATATATATATTGTACTGATAACTCAAAAAATAATGGACCGATCTCGATCAAATTTGGTGAGTACCTTCCCTTTGCAAGTGGCTTGGATAAGTTCGTTAGTCAGGAAAATCGGCCCAAGTCTTCTCGGAAAATGTTTATATCTCCGGAAGTAACAAAGTAAGGGCAGCCACATTTGGTACGATGTCATAAACAGTATCCTATGTACCAAAATTCAGATCTCTATCTTAAAACACAATATATATTTAGAGATAAATTAATTTTTTTAGTCTCATTTCACTTTACCGTTATCTAGTCAGATTGTTGTTATTCCGACGAATTTTTTAGCGAGTTTTTGTATAAAAAATAATTTGATAAAGAGGAGACGAAAGTTTTAAGACTTGATTTAATTTAAATAGCATATCTGGTTGTTTGTTCTGGCCCTAACTTAGTGAAACCGTTCCATATTTAATACAGTCGTAGACTTTTCCCGTGGCTTCACAAGTAAGTGCTTGTTTTAGTGAATTTTCTTTTTAAAAAATCACTAACGAGGAGATCCCGACTTTTGAATTCAGCAATTTTTTTTTCAAATGAGCGCGAACTAGACCCCCTAGAACCCATAATATCCAGGGTCAGTTACAACCATATATACACATATATATATATATATATATATATATATATATATATATATATATATATATATATATATATATATATATATATATATATATATATATATATATATATAGGTTGAGCAATTTACGAAAATTTAGGTCTGTAAGTTTTAAGCCAAAAAAGGTAGAGGCATTTAAAGAAAAAAAATTGGGGTTTTCCTCAAAACAAAAAAACTCGCGATTGAAACGTCAAAATTAGCAACATTTAGGCAAAGAACCTGAAAGAAATACCGATTATGTAGAGAGTGTTCTGCAAACCCTTAAGTTTCAGCTTCAGCCATCACTGCACTTTATTTTAATAAAATATTTCCAGAAAATTCATTTCAGATAGACACTTTCTCTGGGGCTTTGGAATTAGTTTTAGTTAAGTTTATGGTTTAACGGTCTATAATTTTTAGGTAATTTTCGCAGAAAAAATTCGTCCATGAGAAGACCGCGGCTTTTGAATTCTAAAAAGGTTTCTTCAAATAAGCGCCAACTAGACCCCCTAGAATTCATATCCGGGTTAACTTTCTGTTGACATATATACAGGGCGACACATTTCTACGATAAAACTCAATATAATTGTTATTATGCAAAATACCAAAAAAATTGTATACGTTACTTATAGGGTGTCTTGAGCTGCATCTTATAAAATTATTTTGACAATCACAGGGTGGCCAATAAGTCGTACCTACAATTTTTTCTAACATCTCTTATTGCGTTTTTGCATTTTTCATCGAAATATAATGCACAATTATTAAAAAAAAATCGAGACGCAATAACTGCATTTTGGTAGCGAATTTTCATTAAATGTTTCAAAATTCAATAACTCAATTTGATATTAACCTACGGTTCGTCGGCCAAGAATCGAATTTTCTTGGAAACATTGTAAGTTTATTTTCGGAGAATTTTTGTACATTTTTAAACAAGTTATTTTGATAAAATATGGTACATTGCTTCTACTATATAGGTTATACCGGTGATAAAATTAATGCGTGCTTGCATTAAAGCTATTAATTTTTTCTTTCATAAAAATTCACTTTCATAACGTACCTGCTGCGTCCAGACTTTTTATTGCTTAGTTGCCAACTACATAATGGTGTACTTTATGCCCATACGGGCATAAAGTTCACTTTATGGCCTGCGCGGACATAAAGACAAATAATTTTTGTTTAACTTATTTAATAACCTTTATTAATGAAATTAGAAATGAAGGAAGCAAAGTAATGTGTAAATATAAACTATACACCAAAACTTATATTTCTATGTTACAAGCAAAAAAGTTATAAAAAATATTTTCTAAAAACATTTCTATGATAATTCACTACCATAACGCACTTGCTGCGTCCAGACTATTTTGGTCGAACACGCCTTATGTTTTTGCATTTTCCATCGAAATATAATGCATGCTTGTAGGAAAAGCAATTCTGGACGCAGCAAGTGCGTTATTGTTGCGAATTTTCATTAAATGCCTCAAATTTTAATAGCTCAATTTGCTACTAACCTATAGGATTCGTTGGCCAAGAAACCTGTTTTTTTCGCGAGCATTGTAAAAACCTCAAAATTTTTCTGCGTCTGGGCGCAGCAAGTGCGTTATGGTAGTGAATTTTCATAGAAATGATCTGGGACTAAATATTTTTTATAACTTTTTTGCCTTGCAAGATAGAAATACAAATTTTGTCGTATAGTTTCCTTTTAATATAGTTAACTTATGTGTCAAATAAGGTTGCCATAGATTTTCTATTTTCTAAGATAATTTTTTTTCCGAAAGAGACCCCTAAATTTTCACGGAAAACCTGGTGTGATATATATATATATATATATATATATATATATATATATATATATATATATATATATATATATATATATATATATATATATGTATATATATATATATATATATATATATATATATATATATATATATATATATATATATATATATATAATATATATAGAAACATAACATTTTCATACTGACTTGGAGACTACTTCTCTGGCTTCACTGTGAAGCCAGAGA
This sequence comes from Tillus elongatus, assembly GCA_964006375.1. Classification (NCBI taxonomy): domain Eukaryota; kingdom Metazoa; phylum Arthropoda; class Insecta; order Coleoptera; family Cleridae; genus Tillus; species Tillus elongatus. The sequence goes on along the minus strand of OZ023266.1, from coordinate 24,804,583 downwards.
AGTAGTCTCCAAGTCTGTAGTATGGACAAGTTTCACCAAGTAAGGGCAACAACAATCAATGAATAAAATTTCAACTAACCGCGGATATGGGTTCTAGGCGTCCTAGTTTGCGCACAGTAAAAGTTTCTTTTTTAATTCAAAAGTCGGGATCTTCCCACTAGTGAATTTTTTCTAATAAAATTCACTAAAGAAGCAAATTTGTATCATCAAAGACTTATGGGTCACACTGTGACTGTAGAAATATATTTTTTTAAGATGGAGCTCAAGACATCCTATAATTAATGTATACATTTTTTTTCGTATATTGAATAATAACAGATATATTAATTTTTTTTACAAAAATTCCCAAAAATTATACGTATACCATTAAGCGATAAACACCAAAACTACTGCCAAAGCATCTGAGAAAGAGTTGAATTTAGATTGCGATTTAGATGTTTTGAGGAAAACCCTAATTTTGTTTTAATTACTATAACTCTCTGGTGTGTGAACGTACAGAGGAATATTTTGCTACATAATTTACTTTAGTGATATAAATCCGAATACCAAATTTGGTTGTCCTTACCTTGTTATCTTTGCATGAGATATAAAAATTTTCCGAAAGAAAACAACAATCTTTTTTGGAAAAATCAGGCCTATTTTCCCGTCTAACGAACTTGTAAACCACTTGCAAAAGGAAGCTACTCACCAAATTTGATCAAAATTGGCTTATTATTTTTTGAGTTACCGGTTACTGTCGAAAAGCTTGACCTTTTTGCATCTCTATCGATGCGCAAGTAATTTTGTTTTCAATGTAAAAAATAATTTTTAGCGAATTCACTGATGAGGAGATCGCATATGGGTTCTACGGATCCTAGTTCGCACTTTTTGAAAAATGTTTTTCAACATTCAAAAGTCACGATCTCCTCATTAGTGAATTTGCTAAAAATTATTTTACACATTGAAACAAAATAATAACTTTCGTATCGATAGAGATGCAAAAATGTCACGTTTTTTGACAGTTATAGAAGCATTTGGTTTTTATTGAATTTTTATTTTAAAAAAATCACATCGATGGTGAGACTTTCCAACCGATAACACAAAAAGTAATTAACCGATTTTGATTAAACTCAGCAAGTATCTTTCTTTTGTTAATAGCTTGGACAAGTTCGTTAGACAGGAAAATGGGACATTCCAAGAAAATTTTGAGTTTCCTTCGAGAAAAAGATTTTATCTCCGCAAATTTTAAAGCTATTTTCATGAAATGTGGTGAATATATTCCTTTTTGAAGTAGCTTACTACATACTAAAACTCATTTTTCTAGGTTTATATAACATTGAGTTATTTAAATGTGCAGAATTTAATGAAAATTTGCTACCATAATGCACTTGCTGCGTCCTGAATTTTTGGCATGTTGCAATGTTACACTGATTGCGAGGTTATATCCAAAGCAGTTTAAAATTTCTGAGGATTTGATTGAAAGAAGACTAACTTAGAATAACTAAAATGGCATTTAGCAACATTAATTGCTGGAGATCATGTTTCTTTTGTGCATGTTTCTAAAAGCAAATTTTCACCTCATAAACGCGGTCACATTGTTAGAACGAAATCAAAGAGGACACTTTAGACGAATCAGGAAGCTTTCAGACAACACAGGAAGAACTGTGATATTTACTGCTCTGTTTGTCTGAGCCTTCAAGTGGCAAATTAATTTGAAGTATTGTAATTACTTCTTGGGCAAAGGGTTGGAAAATTTCATTTAAGAAAGCATTAAAAAGTAATTATGTTTGTGATCGGGTTAAAAAAACAATTCAAAACTTTTAAAGGCTATTGATCAACCCGTCTGTGATGTAACCTAATTTTTTTCTAATTTGGGCTACGTTCAAAAAGTCTGATAACAACTTATGTAACTGCAAAATATTAGTTTACACATTCTCTTTATAACTGTGCTTCGAGAACATTTTCAAGCTGCAGCCTAGTTAAATAGTTTATTAAAATTTAAAAAGATCTTGTTTAATAGAATCTTATTTACCTGAGCGTTATCACTTTGTGTGAGAAATATTAAATATTAAGAGGGTCGATTTCAAGAAGGATTTTCAGCGACAGATTTACAAGGACTAATAAATTATTAACGCAATTAACTAAGCAATATAGGTAAACAGTTAAATTCCTTATAGCTGGCTGCTCCAAATAATGCATTAACATATGTTTAAATAAACTACCGTCCTATCTCTTTGGGTAAATTATTAAAATCTCTATTAGGGTAAAACATTCAACTATTGGCACTCTAACGTCGCATTTGTAAAAATGTATAGCTCATTTAATAAAATTGACCTACTTTGTGAAAATGAATTTTAGGATGAAAGAGACAAACGCCTAGACATTTTTTAAATAGTTTTATTATATAGTAATAAAATTTCTTAGATAAACGTATAAGAGCATAAAAACATATAATTCCTAATAATTGGCACATAACCTTCAATGACTGGCACACCCTACAACTAGTCATTAGTACACTTTAAATTAAATAAAACATCGAACAATGAAAAAATAACGGTAGTATTGCAACTGAAGTACATATATGCGATTAAAAACAATAAATCTATAAAAACAAAAAGGCATCTAATTCCCAATTATTGCCACAAAACATCCAATGATTGGCACACCCTAAAACTAGTCATTAGCACACCTTAAACTACCATCTAACAATCAAAAAAGAACGGCAGAATTGCAACTGAAGTACGTATAAGAAATTGAAAAATATAAACCTATAAAAACATCTAATTCCCATTGGCATAAAACATCCAATGATTCGCACACTCTAAAACTAGTCATTAGCCTACCTTAAGCTAAATAAGAAACATTCAACATTGAAAAAACGGTAGTATGGCAACTGAAGTATATATAAGCAATTGAAAACGATAAACCTATAAAAACACAAAAACATCTAATTCCCAATTATTGCCATAAAACATCCAATGATTGGTACACCCTAAAACTAGTCATTAGCATACCTTAGACAGTAAAAAACATCGAAGAATTAAAAAGTAACGGTAGTATTGCAACTCAAGTACGTATAAGCAATTGAAAAAGATATAACTATAAAAACATAAAAACATCTAATTCACAATTATTGGCACAAAACATCCAATTACACGCACATCCTAAAACTAGTCATTAGCACACCTTAAACTAAGTAAAAACATCTAACAATAAAAAAATAACGCAAGCATTGCAACTGAAATACATATAAGCAATTAAAAAAGCCAAACATATAGAAACATAAAAACATCTAATTCTCAATTATTGGCACAAAACATCCACTGATTGGCACACCCTACAACTAGTCATTAGCACAACTTAAACTAAGTAAAACCATCTAACAATCAAAAAAGCACGGCAGAATTGCAACTGAAGTACGTATAAGCAATTGAAAAAGATAAACCTATAAAAACATAAAAACATATAATTCCCGATTATTGGCACAAAACATCCAATGATTGGCACACCCTAGAACTAGTCATTAGGACAACTTAAAGTAAGTAAAACCAACTAACAATCAAAAAAGCACGGCAGAATTGCAACTGAAGTACATATAAGCAATTGAAAAAGATAAACCTACAAAAACATAAAAACATCTAATTCCCGATTATTGGCACAAAACATCCAATGATTGGTACCCTCTAAAACTAGTCCTTAACACGCCTTAAGCTAAATAAGAAACATCTAACATTGAAGAAAACGGCAGTATTGCAACTGAAGTATATATACGCAATTGAAAACGATAAACCTATAATAACGAAAAAAACACATCTAATTCCCAGTTATTGCCATAAAACATCCAATGATTGGCACACCCTAAAATTAGTCATTACCACACCTTAAACTAAGTAAAAACATCGAACAATAAAAAAATAACGATAGCATCGCAATTGAAATACTTATAAGCAATTGAAAAAGACAAAAATATAAAAACATAAAAACATCTAATTCACAATTATTGGCGCAAAACATCCAATTACTGGCACACCCTAAAACTAGTCATTAGCACACCTTAAACTAAGTAAAAACATCAAACAATAAAAAAATTATCTTTTTATTTACATTTCGAATGTGGTGCTCCCATTTTATGTGCGAGTCTATAGTAACACCCAAATACTTGCACGCTTCACACTCTTTATTTTTACACCATCACACGCTTCCAAGGTGGTAAAAGTTGGTAAATTTCTTTCGTAACATGAAAATGGTATATACACTGTCTTCGCCGTGTTTACAGTTAACATTCGGTTTTGAAACAATTCCAAGACTTTTCGAAAATCTGATTCAACTGTGGATTTGAGTATATCCCATGATGCTGCGGTATAAAATATAGCAGCATCATCCGCGTACCCGACTATTTTTCCTAACGATTTAACACGAAAAAGAGCGTTTATATAAATATTAAATAATAATGGTCCTAGACTGTATCCTTGCGGAACACCGCAGTTCATTTTTACCACATTGCTCAGAACACAATTCACGTACACCACCTGATATCTCTCCGATAGATAGTTCTGCAGCAGCTGTTGGTGCCTGACCTTATACCCCATTGTCTCTAATATTTCTAGCAATCTTGCGTGATCAACCGTATCGAATGCGTTTTTAGGCCCACCAAGCCACACAATGATAGTTTGGTGTTATCCTATTATGATAGATATTGCTCGTCAATTCAGTTATGGCATCCTGCGTAGATGATTTTCTTCTGAATCCATATTGCTTCTCAGATAATATTCCATATTTCTTTAGATAACTATCAAAGCGTTTTTTCGGGATACACTCAACGACTTTAGCAATACTGGAAATTAGCGATATCGATCTGTAGTTAGCGGTATCCAGGACATCGCCTTATACCCTTATATATATATATATATATATATATATACAGGGTGACGCGTTGAAAACGAAACAGACCGATTTGCCTTCAAATAATTTTTTTAAGAAACGCTGAAAGACGTCATTTTTAATATTGAGGGAGGGACATGTTTTGACATAAAACTCAACTTTGTTACATCAACCCCTTAAGGGTGGTGATAACAACCCTTATATTTTAAATAGGGAACATGGGTCGAGTCTTACATCAGCTCTTTCTTTTCTGAATTCAGCACACTAATTTTTTGGAGGTTTTATTAACTCGTTTAAAAATTATTCACAGTTGGAATTGCAAAAACGTATTTTATTCATTGTGATAAGAAATGCACTAATTAGTCAATTTTTCGTTAAAAAAACTAAAAAACAAAACCAAACGTTCAAAAATAATTATTCTGTAAAGTAAGTGTTCAAATTGTTGACCACCAGCTTCCATACAAAAGTACAAATTTTGTTCAAAACGAGCTCTGACATTCTGGAGCATTTGTGGAGTTATTAGACGGCATTCTTCAACAATGCGTAGTCGTAATTCTTCCAGAGACACCGGTTCTGTTGGGAAAATTCTACTCTTTAAATGGCCCCATAGAAAGATCACCGGACTTAACTCCTTTATAAGTCTAAAGGAGTTAAATCCGGTGATCTAGGGGGCCACTCAATAGCACCTCTACGCCCAATCCATTGCTCTGAAAACTCTCTGTTCAAAAACTTTCTAACACATTGTGAAAAATGTGGAGGAGCTCCAACTTGTTGAAACACTATTTGATTTTCTTGATAGCGATCATCATTTTCAACAATGTTAATTAGTAGAGGGTAAACGATATCTTCTGGTAACTCCAAATAAGTTTCGCCAATTTTTTGTTTACAAACCAACAAAACATTGACTATAGGCACATTTCTTATCGAAATGAGTGAAATGCGTTTTTGCATTTTCAACTGTGAATTATTTTTAAACGAGTTAATAGAATTAAAAAAAAAATAGTGTGCTAAATTCAGAAAAGAAAGAGGTTTCAAATCATGTAACACTCGACCCATGTTCTCTATTTAAAATATAAAGGTAGTTATCACGACCCTTAAGGGGTTGATGTAACAATGTTGAGTTTTATGTCAAAACATGTCCCCCTCAATATTAAAATTGACGTTTTTCAACGTTTCTTAAAAAAAATATTCTCTGGACGCTAATCGGTCTGTTTCGTTTTCAATGCGCCACCCTATATAGTTGAGGTCTCCATTGGAAACGTTGTCACATTGGCATGTTGGAATGTTTTTAATAACAATATTATGGACATTAGCTGGGAATCTTCCATGGTTCAGTTTAAGTGTATTTATTTTTGAGCGAGATTACAAAAGTTTCCCCTGTTATATATATATATATATATATATATATATATATATATATATATATATATATATATATATATATATATATATATATATATATATATATATATATATATACATTTATATATATACATTTATATATATATATATATATATATATATATATATATATATATATATATATATATATATATATATATATAAACATTTTAACTGACCATGGAAATGGGTTTCAAAGGCCCTAATTGGCGCTCATTTGAAGAAATTTTCCGAATGTCTCACCATCGATACCTCTCTATTAGTGAATTTTCTTAATGCAAATTCACTAAATATGAAGCAGTGTAGGCGTTTAGGAAGCCTATAGCTGCCAATGTTCTAGTTCTAAATTTTATAAATCGCTCAAATTTTAATGAATTTATTCCATTATTTCGCCGCTCGCTGTATTTAGCAGAAGGTAAATAAGCTGCTGTCACGTTTGTGCAGCAAATTGTCGTGTTTTAAAACAAATTTACAAAAAGCGGTTTATTTTATACACATATTAATCCAAATCAACCCTGTAATTAACTAAAAATATTTCCAGGAAAAGTTTCGCTCAATTAACAAGCTCGTTAACCTTGCACGAATTTTTTCCGCAACAAATCACATTCCTGAACATTCCACTTGAGAAAAAAATATTGTGTGTTCATTGATCAACACAGCAGTGACACGCGAAATTATTTCTGTCCCCCTTTTTTTTTCATACAAAACGTTTCACATGCTTACAACACGCAAGGAAATAATCGCTTGAAATATATCCTGGAATTAATTTCAGGACGCCGCTACATTCATGCGAACATTCCTTGTGTTTGACGTGATTTCAGCATGAAGTCCTTTACCGATTGTACGTGAATTAATATCATGGTTAAGAGAACTTTATTGTGAAATTAACCCAGGCAAAATGTTTTACTGACATGATAACTTCTTTGCGGAATTCTTAGTGAACTTTCATAACAAATCCGATGTCTCAGCTTTAGAGCAGGTTTTGGGCAAATGGGTCACCTTTGCTTAGCTGAGGGCCTAATTTCGGGACTTAATCAGGTCTCAGGCGGTAGGCAAGAAATAAGTAGGCAGTAGTAAATAAAGAAGCCACAAAAATTCACACATTTTTTAATTTATTAATTATAATAGCATAACCAAACATATAAAAATATAAAAAACAAACTAATAAAAAAGATAGAAAAATCAAATTATGATTAATGAGATACTTGAGTTTGAAGGTGATAAACAAGATGATCAATATTGGGGTCAATATCCGTAATACATAGGCAAGTGTTTTTTTTTTAAATTAACACTTGTTAAAAAGCTGCTCACATCTATACGTGCTTCGAAATGTGCAAATTATTTTCGTGCGAAAACTCTCAGCTGTGGATACTTTTCTTCGGAAAGGTATGTTCTGTAAAATTGGCTCAACTCCATTTGTAGGTGAAGAGGAGCATCTTCCACATTACACTTACAAGTATTTGCAAAAATATTGAATGTGCTATCTGTATTCTTAAAATCGGAAAATCGATCAGTGAATGGCTCTGACAGTAGTACCAGTTTTTGTTAAATTTCAACCACACACCACGAGGGCTTACAGCCTAAACACTATCGTACCGTGGGTGTCGACAAGTAGAAAAGAGGCAACTTGTTAATTCTGGACTGGCAAGGCCTGGACGCGCCGGCAAAGAATTGCACAACTTGGAAGGCCTCGGGACAAAAGAGCGGGCATAACAAGATGTTCCATGTTTGGTGACCTGGATTGTAAAAGGGTCCATTCGTCTGTTCCCCTGGTACATCTGTTGGGGGCAGCAGGTGGAGGAACTATGGAAGAAAGCTCCTCTGAGCAGTTCCCGTGCAGATATCTATAAGAGAGAGAGAGGTCACCAACGGCACGTCGGTCTGCAAGGGATGGCAGTCTATGGATGAGGGTAGGGTCACCGATGAGATGTATAGCTCTCTTCTAAATGGGGTCCAGGATAGCGAGTGTAGAAGAGGCAGCGGCACCCCAGATGTGGGAGCAGTATTCAAAGTTTGGTCTTATTTGTGAAGTATATAAGGTATAGAGATTATCTGGTGAAAAGTATTTGCGAGCCCGGAAGGGGAAACCTAATATCTTAGCAGCCGCTTCTGAAATTGATCATGTTGTTGCCAATTAAGATTTCGATCCACATAGATGCCAACAAGTGAAAAGGACTCATTACTTTGAATAACTTGGTTGTTTATTGTAATGGGTCTAGGGCTGGTGTATCTCTTATGAGAAAGAAAGGAATACTGTGATTTTGGCGGGGTTGAATTGTACAAGATTTATACTTCCCCTGTCTAATATTTTTTGGAGACAGAACCCTCCATGCGTCTGCGATCCTCATCTAATTGGACCAAAGAGACATGGCTTAGAGTATTGTATATTTGAGTGGAGGGTGCTGTCGTCCGCGTAAATGTGAACTGGACTGGATGTGCTAGAAAAGAGGTCATTTTTGTGGAGAAGAAACAAAGTAGGGGCTAAAGCTGAACCTTGAGGAACTGCTGCATTAATTCGATACATTTAGAAGAATGGCCATCCACGACAACAGAAATGCTCCAATTGGAGAGGAAATTTGCTGACCACGTACAGAGTTTTGGTGGTAGGTCATAGGCCGGTACTTTATTAAGCAGCGCTGCGTTCCAAACCTTGTCGAATGCTTTGGATATGTCTAGAGCGACAATCTGGGATTCACCGTGTAGTTTCATAGACTTGTTCCGAACATGGGTGACAAAGGAAAGGAGGTCGGCAGTTGATCTGCGCTGACGGAATCCATACTGCCTGCATGGATTAGACCGTGTTTTCAAGAAATTTTAGTAATTCGGTGTTTATATACTTTTCCATCAGTTTAGAGATGACTGAAGGGAGATAAATAGGCCTGTAGTAGCTGGAAAGCGCTTTGGATCCTTTCTTGGGGACGGGTTGTACTCGAGAAGATTTCCAGTTATTAGGGAATATGCCTCTTTTGTAAGATGTCTAAAACAGGCTAGCCAGGACAGGAGCAAGTTCTGGTGCGCATTCTTTGAGAACAATTGCTGGGATCTCGTCAAGGCCAGAGGATTTCTTGGTATTAAGAGAAGAGAGCATATTTCGTACCTTTTTAGTTTTGAAAGTGATATCTGCCATTTTATGCGCGACATTGGGGACTGTTGGTGGTTAAACATTTGGAGGTGGGTTGAGAGTAGAATTGCCGGCGAAGAACTAGGCAAAAAGTTCAGCCTTGCCCAGGGCGGTAGAAACAATTTCATCCCCTGAGACAACAGGTGGGAACGTGCTCTTGCAGAAATTATTCGCAATAGATTTAGCAAGAGTCTAGAAGGGTTTGCTGCCGCTGGAGCTTAAGCGAACTTTGTTTTTGATGTGGTTATTAAACGAGTTTTTTGCCTCAGAAAGAATGCGGACATAGCGGTTTCTTGCGTCGTTAAATGCTTGACGGTTTTCTTGACTGGGATTGTGTAGAAGCTTTTTGTGAGCTTTGACCTTTTCAAGTCTGACCTTGACACAGGATTCAGAGAACCAGGACTTTTGTGTAGCTGCAGAGGTTTTCTGTGTACGTGGAATAAATAATTTCATGTCAGCTGGGATAATTTCGGTGACGTTTTGTGAGATATCAGAGAGGTCAGGATGAGAGAAGCAGACAGACGCCCATGAAAATGAGGAAAAAATATCTCGATTTTCGTGCCAGTTTGCAGAGTTGTAGTGCCAAACAATACGTGTGTGTGATGACTGTGTGACCTCGGGTTGCATTGCACAGGAAGCAGTGACCATTTCTTCAGCATAGCGACCGTATTTAATGTTTTCGTGACTCAATAATGTTAGAAAATGAAAACAGTTTTTACTTCTCATTTGTGTTCCCCACAAGATAATTTGGTTTGGAAAGCTTTAAGATGACTGAACAGCTAAATTACCAATTGCTCATTTTTTGAATCTTCAAGTTTAGGTCTTTTAAGTGTCCTGTGATGTCTGTCAGGAATGCCAAGTCACAAAGCCAAGTTGGATCACAAATTTGCGGAGATGTTTTCTCTTTCATTTCCACAAAATCAGCTATTTATTTTCTAAGGTCATAAAACCTTTTTAGCATTTTACCTTTGCTTAGCCACCTTACTTCGCATTGATATGTCACATCATCGTGTTCTGAAAATAGTTCATCTAAAAATGCTTTGAACTGGCGATGTTTAGGATCGTGGTATCTATCGCTACTGCAGGCTCTCGAAGGATCAGTTAATGTATCAAAATTTTTGTTTTCTTTAAGTAATCCTCATTTGTGTCAAAACATTTCCTGTTATTCTTCCCACTTACAATAGCACCAGCAGCCGTCACGGCTTCTGCAGTACACCAACTTATTTTAAGATGTCTCCTAAAGAATCCCTTATACCACCCGTTCCATGGTCTATTGATATTGAATGGTTTCTTTTTCGGAATTTCATCCAAAAATTCTCAGGCAGACTTTTAGACAAGCTTCAGCAGAATGTCCCCAATGGTGGGGTAAAACTGCTACCTGGTGACGGTGATTTGCAGTATTCGCCGAAAGAGACGCAAAGTATAGAAACAAAATACTGCTTCCCTTTAACCAAACGAATATCACATGAGTGGTTTTCATCATACGCATTTGTTAGTTTTATGCAAAGCAAACAGCAGTGATCGGTTACAATTTAAGCTAATATTACACAGTTACAGAAATCCATATCAATCCTACATTTATCGACTTGATTAAAATAATTTAATAACAACCAATATCATATATCGAACAGATTTTATGTTAAAATAAATGTTATTAAAACATAGTCAATTTTCTCTACAGCAGCGAATGTATACCAATTATTCCATGTATGCTAGGTAAACGTAATCACTGTGTTACAGATTTGCTAGTAAAACACACAGCAAATTTGTAGATAATTACTAACTTTACAATTAACCCAGTGGTAAAACGCAAACTCTGTATGATAGTCGTTGAACACAGCCTAGGTTTTACTTAGAAGTAAACATAACGTCTAACGTCTCTATGAGAACGTCAAATATTGATTAAAATGTTTTTTAGAATAGTGTTGTTAGAGCCAAAATATGTGAAAATGAATTATCACAAGGTGGAAGAAGTCTGTAATGACGTATTTTACTCAAACAATCTACATCGGGTACATTGAAAGTTCGCCCGTTAAGTGGGGAGCAGATTTAAATAGTTCTTACAGGTAGTGAGGATTTTTTTTCTAAATGTTATAAGTTTTTTACCAGTATTACATTAAATGCGTATCAAAATGTCTAGATATAATTTTTGTTTTTGTTTGGAGGTCGTCAGTCGCATGTCATTAAAAGTCGCTCTATCCTATACTTCTACAAATAAACAATAATAGTAGCACAAATATTCTATGGCAGTCCGAGGATTGGCCCCAGATAACGATACCGTAACTCAGATGTGAATAGACAGCCGCGTAATAGACTTTCAGTAGATGTTCCGAGCTAATTAGGGCATCTTTAAGCATCAGAATTGCATAAAACGCGAAATTTACTTTCTTGCACACGTGATCGATCTGGTCTATATATAACAGGTAACTGTCAATTCTAAGACCCAAAAGTTTTTGTCACCTTTTTGAATTGCACCGCATTTCCGTTCACCAAAATAGTGCTGTCGCACATACTCTCTCTTCGGTGGCAGTTATGCATTTCAAGAGAAAAGTCTTGTCATAGTTTAAAATTAGTCGATTTCTATAACACAATTAATCAAAAGATTGTACTACTGATTTTAATTTTAATTCTGTTTCCTCCACCGTCTTGCCGTAGGCAACAACAGAAGTGTCGTCGGCGTACATAAAGACTTTTCCGTCTTGTATAAATTGCGGCAAATTGTTTACATAGAGTTTAAACAAAAGTGGGACAATGACACTTCCCTGGGGTGTGCCCATACTTACACTATATCTTTGGGAATTAATATTTTTCGCTTTTACAAGTAACTGTCTGTTGGTGAGATACGAAAGTAGAAGGTCGTTGCAAGTGCCTCTTATCCCCAACGCCCACATATTCTCCCTAACAAAAAAAAAAAAGGATTTACTGTGTCAAAGGCACGAGATAGGTAAAAAAAAAGGTCACCACAATGTAATTGAGGTCCATTCTTTCGTTTATATTTTGAGTGTATTCGATAAGGGCAGTTTCCGTAGAATGATCAGTTCTAAATCCGTGTTGTGATTGTGATATTATATTATTAGCGTTTAAAAACTTGACCATCCTTTTATGTACTGCCCTTTCTATGATCTCTGAAAAAATGCTTAATATAGAGATGGGACGATAGTTCTCCAAATTGGTACTGTCTCCTGCCTTCAACACAGCAACAACCACAGCGAGTCACATTGTGTCAGGGAATTTTCCCAGACATATACAGGAATTTATAATCTTTGTAAGTGGCGCGCCAAGCTCAGCAGCACATTGCCTAATAATTTTTATTGTAACATCATCAAAGCCGCTAGATTTCTTATTAGGAAATTCCTTGATGATGTCAATAACTTCACATTCAGTTACAGGTGTTATAAAAAGTGTTTTGGGCTTATATTGTTCGGCTGTGCAGCTATCAGACATCTGGCCCCCGAAATGCAACATGAGCTTCCTCTCAGCTACACATGAAAAATATCCGGCAAGTACCTTAGCAATTTCTACTCTACTAGTTATATATTTTTTTCGTATAGTAAATTAGAAATGCAGTGCTCTTCACTAGGTTTGTTTTTCTTAAGATTAACAAGGTGCCATAATGCTTTAGTTTTATTTGGGGCGTTACAAATATAAGATGCTGTGTAGTTTTGTTTTTCCTGTTTAATTAGGCTATTTACCTCGGCTTTCATTACTTTATACATAGCGTTAATCTCCCTCTCTCCGGATTGTTTTCGCATTGATATTAAAAGCCTTAGGTCATTAAGTTTTTGTTGCAGATTTGGTGAAAACTTGATTCGATATTTTACGTTAAAACCGAAATTTACAACTTTTTTAGTTTTCGGACAAGCTACCTCAAAGCACCGGACAAAAGTGTCGAATTTTTTTTAAAATGCCATGTCTACATCCTCAATTTCACTTAAATTGAAATCGTATGTGCTCACAAAACGAGTTTTAAATTCGTTAATTGTCATTTCATTTAGAGGTCGATATATATATATATATATATATATATATATATATATATATATATATATATATATATATATATATATATATATATATATATATATATATATATACTTTTTATCTGACCTTGGTATGGGTTCTAGGGGCCCGAGTTCGCGCTCATTTGAAGAAATTTTTCGAAAATCTCACCATCTATACCTCTCAATTAGTGAATTTTCAATCAAAATTCACCGAAAGATTTTATACAAAAATTCGTATGTATGAAAAACACTTTATTTATTAGCACACGTAGTTTACTGCTGACATTCTGGGAATGCAAATGTGGGTGTCAAATCTATAAGCTTCATTTCCCATTCCCGTTATTTTAGCAATGGTGTTGCTTGCAGTCAACAAAAGTGTTTATACATTTTATTAAAACTATAAGTACAGGGTGATTCCTTATAATGTCGCCCCCCCTTTAACTTTGTTATTTGAAGTGTCCCAAAAAAATTGAAAGTATGGTTATGTAGGTGCTAAAAATACTTTTTTTCTATGTATAAAAAATTTGAAAAATGATCAGTATACAGGAAAAACCAAAAAATTCATTTTTTTAAATGGATCACCCTATATATGAATTTATTTTTTGATTTCTCGTAAAATTCTAAGCATAATTTATATAACATACTGTATACTTAAAATGAATAGTTTTTGAAATATTTGCATTTGAAACGTTATCATCAAATATTTTATTAAACAACTGTTACAAATCAAGAAGTCCTAGGATATTCGCATTTGAAGCGTTATCATCACAAATTTTATTATACCAAAACAACTGTTACAAATCAAGAAATCTAACAATAAATAATATAACAAAAACAGTTTCTAATTAAATATAAAGATGCTCTACCGGGCCTCCATTTTCTTCAACACATTGTATAAGGGTTCTTCACATTTTCTCTAATGAATCTGTTATAAATGCTGGGTTATTTTCATTTAAATTAATAATTTATTTTCAATTTGGTGGTCGTATACACGGTTTTTTTATATAACCCCAAAGAAACGCACCCGTAGGTGTAAAATGGGGACTGTTTGCAGGCCATTTAAAGGGCGCATTTCTTTCAATCCATCCAGGAGACCTTTCATTTGGGTAATTAAACACAGCACGAATGTAGCGAAGGGGTGCTCCATTCTGTTAAAAAAATTATATTTTGTAATATATTTAAAGGCAAATCGTCTAAATATTCTTCGAACTCGTTTTCCAAGAAATCTAAATAGCGGCCTCCATTTAAAACAGTATCAAAAAAATATGGACCGATAACTCGATCGCCCAAGATACCACACCACACATTTACGGATTGTCGCCCGTGGATCTTAAATTCCCTATAAGAATGTAGATTCTCTCTTGCCCATCGTCTGGTATTTTTTCGGTTAAACAGGCCACTAGTAGAAAAGGTAACTCGTCAGTCCATAGAACTGTTTTAAAAAAAATGTTATTTATGTATATTCTGTCTAGAATCAGTTGACAAAATGCGACCCGATCACCTTTTTGCATTTGGGTAAGCTTTGTAGTGGGTTTAATCTTATATGGCTTTAGATTCCATTTTCTTAACATTCTCTGGACTTTACTGTATGAAGTTCGCTGAATATTTTCTTGTGTTGCTCTTAATGTCTTTGAAATGTTTCTTATGGAATTATTTGGATTCTCTTCTATAGCAAGTAATCATTCTGCATTTTCATCAACGTTCACGGCACTTCTTTTTCTCCTTTGTAAATTTGACGTTTCTTGAAACTTCCTATAGATGTAAACGTTTTTCGAGTTGGGACAAGCATGCCGGGATTATCTTCTATCATATTTCTAATGGCAGCGCGACAATTTAAATTATTTTTAATATAATAACTTAAAATAACTCTTCTTTCTCTGTCTGAGTACGGCATTTTTACTTACTAAACAATACAACTACAACAATATTCAAAGAATATCACTGTCAGTTATTTGTTTTCAATTAAAAGCATGGTATCATAAGACTTCTTGATTTGTAACAGTTGTTTAATAAAATATTTGATGATAACGTTTCAAATGCGAATATTTCAAAAACTATTCATTTTAAGTATACAGTATGTTATATAAATTATGCTTAGAATTTTACGAGGAATCGAAAAATAAATTCCTATATAGGGTGATCTATTGAAAAAAATGGACTTTTTGGTTTTCCCTGTATACTGATCATTTTTCAAAATTTTTTTATACATAGAAAAAAAGTATTTTTTAGCACCTACATAACCATACTTTCAATTTTTTTGGGACACTTCAAAAACAAAGTTAAAGGGGGACGACATTATAAAGAATCACCCTATACATTTTATCATATCGAAAATCAACAAGAACGCTAGTACAGCACTAACAAATACTTTTATCTACCGGTCAAAAAACAGTTCCCCGCGAATAATGATCGTCTGAATTATCAGAGCGCTGGAAGCTACTGTCGAAACAACAAAAAAAAAACAGAATCTATATGTTTGTCTTTGAATCTAGTTTTCATTCCTCTCGTTTCTGCTAGTACTTGCTATGCTTCTAGTGGACAGAAAGTAAATTCGTGTTAGATCGTAGACGCTTCTGTAAGCGAGGTAATGGCAGTTTTATTCTAAAAGTCATGAAAGTTCGGTTTGAAAGTCTTGCCACGTATAGCGCGTTTTCATATTTCAGCTACTTCTGAATGTTCAATGTTCTCTGCTCTCCTTAGTTGTTTATTTAGGACACCGAAGGGCGAGCTGGATAACCTTTAGCTAAATAAATTACCATGCAGGTCGTGTAATTGATTTCTGCTTTGATATAACCCGAACTGGTTGATGTATTTCATAGGACGGTTTTCAGCCATTTACGAATTTAACACCTAGATAAACAATATATTTCTTGCCATAAATCTGAAAATTCCCACACCAAATATTAATATAGCATTATTAAGGCACAGAAAAAAAAGCAGAGAAAAAAGACAAAAATATGCGCATTTAAATGCGTCAAATTGACAAAAAAATACAAAGATTTTAGAAAAAAATGCAAAAAAATCTGGACGCAGCAAGTCCGTTGTGGTAGCGAACTTTCGTAAAAATACTTTTAATGGCAAATATGTATTGTTTTTAAAAGAAGGACATTTGGTTGGCGGTATAGCCTATACACACATCGGAAAAGCTACGGATATTTTTAAATAATACAAAAAAGGAAACAAATTGATTTTAGAATCGGTCAAATTGCACTCACGGTGTATGTATTTAATCAATCACTCAATATAAAACCATCTGTTGTAAAAAAAAAGTTAAAATGATGTCAAAATTGATAAACCCGATATATGATAAAAGTAGAATTTTCATATGTACCGTTGAATTTAGTTTCGAATTCAGTCATTCCTCAGTTGTTGTTTAGTAGCTGCATATAAAATATTGTGTTTTATCATGGAACGGCGACATTTGGCTTTAGACGAAATGAATCGAGCGGTAGGCCTTCTTCAAGCGGACATGCGACAGAATGAAGTAGCTGAGCGGATAGGTGTTTCCCAAAGTGTGATAAATTGTTTATGGAGGCATTTTAGGGAAACTGGCAGCCCGGCTGAGCAACATCCAGGACGAGGACGCTCTACGACGGCAGGTCAGGATAGCTTTTTATGTTTAACTGCCAGAAGGCAGCCTACAATTACGGCACCTGAATTGGTTACGACTCTGCAAAGGGCGCATAATGTAATCATTAGCCGAGATACTGTAAGAAATCGTCTTCGCGAAGCAAACCTCTCTAGTAGACGTCCAATCAGAGGTCCATCTATTTCCAGAGGCAGTCCCGCTGCAAAATTGGACTGGTGTCAAAATTATATTAATTTGACTGCAGATAACTGGGCTCCAGTTTTATTCCCAGACAAATCTAGGTTTGGTTTCCATCCGGATTTTCGTAAAATAAGGGTGTGGAGACGATCTGGAAATGCGGAACGCTTAAGACATATTCAGGAAGTTTACACATACAGAGGTGATAAAATAATGGCATAGGGCGGAATAATTATTGGCGGCAGAACTGAACTCGTTTTTCCAAATCGCTTCCTAACAGCTCAGCTATGTCTGGATATCATTCTTCAACCCATCGTGCATCCATTTGCAGGCTCTTTTGGCGAAAACTTCCGCCTAATGCATGATAATGCCCCTCCACATACCGCACTCATCGTAACCAACTGGTTGGATAACGCAGGAATTGAAGTTTTACCGTGGCCAGCACAATCCCCGGATCTGAATCTTATAGAGAATGTCTGGGATATACTATAACGAAGAATTACTCCATATATGGGTAACGTCAACAATGCGTTTACATTCCAGGAGCTTCTGATAGAAGAGTGGGCACGTTTACCACAAGGAGACCTTGACAATCTCATTTTGTCTATGAGAAACAGATGTAGAGCTGTAATTACTCAACGTGGAGATCATACTTTGTATTAAACTTTTTTCTCACATGCTCGGAAGTTTTTGAAAAATTCTTAAAATAGTGTGTTTCAGAATATATATTTTTTTAATAATCTTCTAGGTTTTTTGAACAAAACATTTTTTATGTAATATTAAACACTTACATATACCCTACATTTTTTGTTTTCTTCCTAAATCATATCAAGAAAAAAATATGTGCATTTTTAAAAATATCCCTAGACTTTTCCGATGTGTGTATATTAGTAGAAATCTAGCGTATTTCATTAAACCAGCTTTGTTGTTTCAAAAAGTACAAACATTTTCCGAAAATAAACCTTAAAAAAACTGGTCCGATTTTCCTGGCCAACGAACCTCTTTAAGCTGTTTATACACTTGCCAGAATATAATTATTCAAAAAAAATATGAAAATTTGCAAAAACTTCCTTTACAGAAAATCACCATTTTTTTTAAAAGAAATTGCCTTCAGTAATATTACACTAAACTATATTTTTCACAAAAATTCTACAACTTTTTTTGTCCAATAACTTACTAAACATTTATTATTAATTACCAACATATCACAAAAACCTTACAAAAATAAGTTCCACAGAAACAGTAAAAACATTTCTGAGAAAACTTTTAAAACTCAGCCACTATTTGAGCATGCCTAAATACGGCAGCTCGTTTTTTCGACGAGTAATACAAACAAAAATCTCCCTAAATGCGTCATTTCCATGGGGCTCCGCTATCTATTGATAAAAACTCCGTTTCACAATTTGTGATATGTGGTTAAAATATGTACCAAAAACGTTAAAAGTTGCAAAACAACTGAAACATCTCAAAAACGATGAACGATATCAATTATTTTTCTTACAAACATGCAGTATAATTTGCTGGAAAAATGCGATAAAATAAGGGGGTGTTTTATTTAAAAAAAAGAAAGTGTGTATTACCAACGACTTATGGGCCACTCTATGATTGTGAAAATAAGATGCAGCTCGAGATACTCTATAATTAACGTATATACTTTTTTGTAATATCTTGTATAATTAATTATAGAAAAGCGTCACCTGTATATGTGTAAACAGACAAAAACTGAAACTGACCCCGTGTATTAGTTTTTGGGGTTCTAGTTCGCGCTCAATTGAAGAGATCTAAGTCGCGGTCTTCTCAATAATGAATTTTTCCTACGAAAATTTGCTAAAATATGGACTATTTAACCATAAACTCTATAGCTGAAACTACTGCCGAAGCATCAGAAAGAGGGTCTATTTGAAATGGATTTTCTGACACACTTCTTACGACATACTGTCTACATAATTCGTATTTGTTTCAAATTCGTTGTCTGAAAATTGCAAATTTTGACGTTTCAAAAATTATAAAATTTTCAAAATATTTTTCTGCTACTTCTTACATTCAACTTAACCGTTGGATGTAATATTCAATTGGTTTTGTTAATCACAAAAATATTTTGTTCTTGTGCTTTCTTCTGATCACCAGTGACAACCAATTTTTTTTAAATGCCTATAACTTTACAGTAAAAATGCACGTGTCAAATTTAGTTGTCATAGCTCTGTTATTTTAGGAGATACAACAATTTTCATAAGGAAAACCCAAAATTTTCCCGGAAAAACTGGTCCGATTTTGCTGGCTAACGAACTTGTTCAAGCCACTTACAAAAGGAGGGTACGTATCGAATTTCGTTAGAATCAGCCCATTATTTGTTGGGTTATCGATACGACATATATATATATATATATATATATATATATATATATATATATATATATATATATATATATATATATATATATATATATATATATATACACTGCTAATCTATTAATGCCATGAGCCAAACAACTTACATGTAATACGTTAAATATATGTATTTTCAATTTTGGCCGGTTTCTGCAGGGATATAAGGCCAAAAAAAATTTGTCAGAGATCCTTGAACAAATCTGGTTATAGTTAAATTATTGTCTTTTCAAGTTTTTCTGGCGCCAAAAATAGGAACTGCCTGGATTCTCTTCCCCTAACACGCCATGGGCGATATACCTACCACACCAATCTGTGCTTTCATCTACTATAATATTAAAATACTTTGAACTCACAACATTTCTTATATTCAGTAATGTTATTTGAAAAATTTGGTCGACGCACCCTGTATATCTGTAAACAAAAAGTGAACTCGGATATGAATTCTAGGGGACCTAGTTTGCGCTCATATGAAGAAACCTTTTTAGAATGCAAATGCCACGATCTCCTCACTAACGAATCTTTTCTGCGAAAATTAGCTAAAAATTATAGACCGTTAAACCATAAACTTAACTAAAACTACTTCCAAAGCATCAGAAAAAGTGTCTATTTGAAATAAGTACACTTGGAGAACACCCAAATCACCACAACACATATTTCAGAGACCTTACGATCGTTTCGTTGACCAAGTCAACATCTTCAGAGGAAGAAAAATTCTGAAGATGTTGACTTGGTCAACGAAACGATCGTAAGGTCTCTGAAATATGTGTTGTGGTGATTTGGGTGTTCTCCAAGTGTACTTATTAGTGCTCATCACAGGTTCCAGTTTTCACATAGTCTATTTGAAATCAATTTTCTGGAAATATTTCACTAAAATGAAGAGCAATGATGGTTGAAGCGTAAATGTAAGGGTTTGCAGAACACTCTTGATATAATCCGCATTTCTTTCAGATTCTTTGCCGAAATGTTGACTTTTCAAATCGCGACTTTTTACGTTTTGAGGAAAACTCCAATTTTGTTTTCTTTAAATGCCTCTAACTTTTTTGTCTTTAAACTTAACTTTAAACATCCTATATATATATATATATATATATATATATATATATATATATATATATATATATATATATATATATATATATATATATATATATAAACTGACCCTGGATATGGAATCTAGGGGGACTATTTCGCGCTCATTTGTAGAAATTTT
Source organism: Tillus elongatus (assembly GCA_964006375.1). Classification (NCBI taxonomy): domain Eukaryota; kingdom Metazoa; phylum Arthropoda; class Insecta; order Coleoptera; family Cleridae; genus Tillus; species Tillus elongatus. Next base: position 24,783,836 of record OZ023266.1, on the reverse strand, counting down.
TTTTAATTCAAAAGTCGGGGTCTCCTCACTAGTGTTTTTTTAAAAGAAAATTCACTAAAACAAGCAATTGTGAAGCCACGACTCTATTATATATGAAACAGTATCACTAAGTTGGGGCAAACAACCAAATTAAATTAAGTTTTAGTTTCATTTCCTTTTTATCAAATTATTAAAAACTCGCTAAAAAATTCATCGGAATAACCACAATCTGATTCAATAAGGGTAAAGTGAAATGAGATTTAAAAAAAAAGATGAAAAGTAAATTCACTAACTAGGATAGGAACTCGTCATCTAGGAGTCGATTATCACTTAGCCCACTGAGCTACGCTTGACATATATTTACTAGCAGGTATACCCCATGATACATGTGAATTGTTCAACGTTTTATAATTTACACAAAACCATTTTGATTTACAATGGTTTTTTTGCTCATATTTTGACGAAATCAAGGAAAATAACGACTTAGACACATATCTAGGAGCTTGTTAGTCATCTATTGTAGTATTTTTCACTCACATTCGTACTCAATTAATTTTGACGTTTTAAATTCATTGAATCAGATTTAATTAATAAAAAATTAACTCACCTCTAAGTTGGTTGCTTTTAAGATAGAGATCTGAGTTTTGGTAAGCAGGATATTCTTTACGACAGAAGGAAGTATACTTAATTTGGTTGCCCTTAATTAGTTATTTTCGGAGATATAATTTTTTTCGAACGAAAACACAAAATTTTCCGGGAAAACCTAGACAGATTTTCCTGACTAACGAACCTATTCAACTGGAAGGTATGTGCCAAACTTGATTAAAATCGGACCATTATCTTTGAGTTATCAGTGTGACATATATATATAAATATATATATATATATATATATATATATATATATATATATATATATATATATATATATATATATATATATATATATATAAACATATATTTGCAAACTTGCACACTTAGCAAATTCATTACAACACAATTACTTAAATACACAATGACGTTGCCTTAATAACTTTGACATCAATTATAAGTTAATTATAGGTTATTAAATGTTTTTATAAATGATATTAAAGTGGATATTTTGGCAAGATATGATCAACAAGACTTTGACAAAGTACATTATTTTATGTAACATGCAAAGCTCTCAAATATCTGACTCTATTTTGAATTCTAAGTCTACAAAGCTAACAGTGAGTTAGGGTAATAAAACAAATTAATATTAGGTACTATTAATTGAAACTTTGCAAAAGTTTGAGGTGGTAAATTTTTGCAGAATAAAATTATTATCTTATAAGTTAAGTCTAATAAATGACAAATGTTATGGAAATTAATTTCCGTAACGCACTTACTGGGTGAGGTGGATTAACCATATTACAACATGTGGAAGTATCGCATCGGCGACAAAAATTTCAAACTTTTTTTTTCGCTTAAATGTCGTAAAAAGTATCAAAACAACATATACATGATTTGGGAACGATTTTTTTTTGTCGGCCTGTCAGTGTGTATGTCTGTCTGCTTGTAGCCACGATAACTTTAGAACAAATCGAGATACCGTGTTTAAAATTGTTATGCAGTTATCACTCGACAAACTAACCGTTCGGATTGTGTTTGGGTAAAATCTCTTAAGGCGCTAGGGAATGAATGGGGGGTAATTTGGTGAAAATTGCATATTTTCATTAAAACCCGAGTAATATAAGGTTTGAGGTTTTTATTTATTAAAAAACTTTTAATTTCATTAAACATCTGAAATTAAATTAGGGGTTGAATGTGTGAGGGTGAAATATTGTTGACAAAAATTTGTTTTTTTTTCTAAAACACGTAAAAAGTCTCAAAACATATAGAAAACTTGATTCTGGAACGCAATTTTTTTGTCTGTCTGCATGTACGTCTGTCTGTTAATAGGCGCAACAACTTTCCAACGAATTGAGATATCATCTTTAAATTTGGTATCAAGTTAAGACCGGACAAAGGAACGCTTCTAATTGTTTTAGGGTGAGATCGCTTCAGGGGTGATTTCGTGAAAATTGAATAAAACTTGATTAACATAACGTTCCAAAGCTTTATCGGTAGATGAATACAAATATTTTCTTTGTGGTCAAGTCATGGGTCCGAAATTCATTTCATGATAATGTCTTTCTAAAGACAATAAATTATCACATGTATGTGGAAGTAACGATTCAATTTGCAGCACTATTTTTTAAGGTTTTTGTGGTAGGACACAAAACCTTTTTATGTTGTTTTAGCTGCACAACGGTTGTATTTCGGGCGCTAACTAAAATCGTATAATCAGAAATTCACTTGTGTTATCCTTGCCCAAAACTAATCAGTCTCAAACATAAACAGGGTAACATGGGGCAAAACATATACACTGAGATAGACACCTATAAACGGTGATATGCCTTTGATGTTAACGCCTGATGTGGCAACATTAGTAGAGATACACAAGACAGTAAATACCAATTAACTGGGTGCGAATAATTAATTGTAAATAGGTGTTGATATCTACGCTTTTCACAGATGAATAGGGCTTCAGTGCTTATAGTTATTTTCCACACGTTGGACGGGAAATAATTAATTGTTTTATCCCATTTTATATGTTTCAATATCTTTCTGACATACGTAAATGTACAAAGTTAAAATTAGTTACAATAATCTACTCCTTTTAACGTTACATATACCTAAATTATTTTTTATGATGTTTCGAATTCTCCCTATATATATATATATATATATATATATATATATATATATATATATATATATATATATATATATATATATATATATATATATTGATGTGCTAATAAATATCTAAAGCAAGTACGTAAAATAAAATAGCTATACAGAGGGTATGACATAAATGATACTTGAGACCTCGCTTGAGACAAATAAAACACATTTAAATGTAATTACCTTATATAAATCTAAATTTCCAACACAGCTGTATATTGTTTCATATATTCAAAATATGTAAATACAGCTAGAGCACCTAAAAAGAAAAAGAATTGTGTATTTTAATATTACAAGGAGAAATGAGATAAATGTCTAATTTATAAGAAATAAATTTGTATCATACCAGGAAAACTTTAACAAAGTGAAGTGAAGAGGCGTATAAAAGTTTCTTAAAGACAGGTATAAACTCTAAATAAAATATCAAAGGACTGACATTAACACTAAGTGAATCAGCAAGTTACTATGCATCAAAAGGATGTATATTTACAGTAAAAACAATGTTCAAATTGTTATAAACAATAAAATATAGTTTAAGATAGATACGATTTTGTTGAAGATGCTCTAAGTTAGAATGTATAACAATTTAAGGGAGTTTAAAATGTTCAAACAGGTTAGACATAAAGAAAGTTACCAAGTAATACAAATTCAAATCTGGCGACATAGGAAGAACTCTGATTGACACGTGGAACATTCTTTAAAATTAACTAGAACTGTTTTGACTAATATTCTAATTCACCCATGTGATTGGCACACAAAAACTAATTGTTGATTGACGACAAATGAAAATGCAGTTGGCCGGTGTATACTAGATATCCGGAAGCTCGAAAAAAACAAAAAGTTGTTAGTGAGGCCGGCGAGAGAGCGTCACATTACAACCAGCGTTGCTGAAATATTGTAATAAATAGTGAAAATGGTCCAGAAACAAAGCCAGAAAAGTCTGCTTAACCGTGGTAAATATCAAGACGTAACTCTGTAAACACATTTAAAGGCGGCACAACTGTCCATTTTAACGAAACCAAATGAAACACTGATGCTAAAAGACCATCGCATTAGGTAAAAAGGTATTTATTCTTCTAAATAAGATATACAAACTGTTTATCACAAGTAGTGATTGAAGTAACCTAAGATAACTGATAAGCAACGTTATGAATGACATATTAAAATGAATAGAATATCAAAGTATACAGAAATTAGTAGTTTACAATAGACTCTGAGTAGAACAAGGTGCCAATTTTAACATACATCAACATATCACATTGTTATGTTGATTCCGGATTCATGAAAACATTATTTGTATAAATTTTGAAGATATTCGGTTGTAAAAGTGCAAATTTTAAAACAGATCTACCAGGAGAACAGAGCGAATGCACTATTTTACTGTACAGGTCACCAGACATAGAACATCTTGTTATGCCCGCTCTTTTGTCCCGAGGACTTCCAAGTTGTGGAATTCCTTGCCGGCACATGTTTTTCCTTCTCCTCCCAACATCCAAACCTTTAAGTCCAGAAACAATAAGTTGCCTCTTTCCTCATTGTACGATAGTATTTAGGCTGTAAGCCCTCGTGGTGTGATGTTGAAACATAAAAACCTAAAAATTATTTAGATCGGTTCAATTATCACATTCAACGCTTGTCGCTGTGGGCACCAGGTCTTTATTGTTCTTGAAAACACGTCGATCATCATCATCATCATCATCATTATTATTCAAGATGATAAACCGATCAAGATATTCCGAAACTCTCTTGTGGGACAACAAAGACAATTCTGTAGTTCCCAACCATGCTCCTATCACCATGCTTGTGAACTAGAACTTAAAACGCAGGTGTTCCACAGGGTTTAGTTTTACTTTCACCTCTTTCTTTTGTATACAATTGAATTTATGTCAACCAATCCAGCTTCGGTCTTACTAGCGTTCTTGGCAGTACGTTCCCATTGTTTTGCATATCTGCCACTATTTCCTTGTCACTAAATATAGACACCAATTTTGCTAACTTATGACCTATCTAAGAATTCGAGTTTGCAAATCTGGTGAAGCTTATAGCATTCTGTTGGAAACTTGGCTTCCTCAACAGTGCTTTTCATAATTGCGGCAAGATTGTCAATGATGTCTTCTGCACAAAACTTTAGCAAGCTAACTGGAACTCCATCCACCGAAACAAACTTATCATTTTTAAGTTGACCTATAACAGTATAAACCTCCTGAGCCGTTATGGGAGAGAAGAAAATACAATTTGGGACCAACACAGAACGGCAATCTGAAAAAAACTAATTTTCGAACATACAGTGAAGAAAATTAGCGAATTTATGTGCTATCAGTGTTCTGCCTTCGGTGGTATTTCCATCCTCGGTTGGCAGCTTTTGAACAACTTACCTTTTAGTGTTGTTTTACGGAAATGGGTGTTTGTTGTTCTACAGCAATGGGTGTTTGTTGTTTAATGGAAATCATCATCATCATCAACATCATCATCATCATCATCATCATCATCATCATCATCAACATCATCATCATCATCATCAATCTACCTTCTTCATATTTCATACTTAAGTAGTGGTATTAGTGGTATATTTAGAGAATGGATAACATCCTAGTAGACATGTATGGTCTTAATGTCCTTGGGGAGCCATGTCTGCTAGAAAACGTGACCACTTAGATTTGTGCCTAGTTAAGTCCTTTGGATCAAATTATTTAAAATGACTTACAAGATTTACACATCAAGACTAACCTTTTGCAACAGAAGAGTTGACAGGTGATTTGCCTACCACAGACTCTGGGAAGCTTTATTATTGAAGTAAACTTTAATCTACCTTACCATAGGATTCTGCTTAAAATTCACTACCAAGGCCTGATAATAATTTAATTCAGCAATCTTTGGCTTGTGTGATTTTACGCTAGAATTAGAGAACTATTTACCCGATAATAACACAGATATTTTTTGTACATAAATATAGATGACAACTTAAGCTCCTGTCACGATTTTCAGACGTCTTTAAAAAACTTCTAATTCATCAATTAATTACTGACGCAGTCGTGAGAAGAAAATTAGGTGGGCGTATAGACCGTGTGTCATTGTCAGATATTAATGTAGGGAGAGGCGAGTTTTTGCCTGGCAGAGAACGAGAAATGGGAGAACGAGGGAGGATGCAGTTTTTCTTATAGCCCGAGGTTATTTGTCAATCTCGCGGTCGCGACTTGTGACTCAGCAGGTCGACTGTTATTAGCGATGCTCTGTTTTAAGACCAGAGATGTGCTCTTTAACTAGGTCAAGTTTGTTCTGTTTGCGAAACACTTCCACAGACATTTAGTTTAACACGCCCTAACGAGTCTGCGGATTGTTTTCTGCCACCATAAATTGCAATTAATGAGACCAATGAACTGGAAATAATATATTGTTTTTAAGAACTTAAACTCGCTGACTTATGTTGATCTAACTTAACTGTAATCCTTTAGGCAGTTCGAGGGTTATAAAAATATTTACAGGGATATCAGGAGCTTACGCAATTTGCTGATTCTAGCTTAAAAAAAAAGAGAATATGTAAGTGACAATGATAGTTGCTTAAAAATATTTCAGTTAAGCCTTCATCAGTCGCTACGGGTCTGTGAAACCCACGACTTTGTATTTCTTATTACAGTATAAAAACAGGTAGGGATACGGTACTGTGCTTCTAGTACATCTCAAATGAATCCCTTAGAAATGTATTCCCAAAGCTGGATGCCTATTGTTAGTTTTATTCAAGTGCTATTAGATCGTTTGTGAATTAGCGCCAGGCGTGTGCCTAATAGACCGATAGCGACTGCCACCACCGCTCAGTTATACGTGTTCTTTTAACAAGACAGTGTGCATAGCGATATATCTTCACTGCTTGTCTTGTGTTATTGGTTTGTGTTTTTGTGTTGGAGAAGTTACATAAGAGAAAAAAAATTAGTAAAAGGTGTATAACCTGGACAACCCCGCCGACATAAAAGAGCTGAATCGGCTAGCTTTCGAAGACTTCGACGTAAATGCATCGGAGGAAAATTTTGATGAATTTGACGGATCTGACGAATCTGATGAAGACATTGTCAAGACAAGAAGGAGGGGAAGAAGACGGAGATAACAGAAATCAAGACGATAACTACTACAATGGCAAGTCAAATAGAAATTGCAGCTAAAACACTCAACACTTAGGCTCAACAGATTTTTATAGGTAGAGATTACACACAATGGGAGTGCACAGTGGAAAGTTACTCGAACACAGCCACATAATATTCTAATAAAGTTCCTGGTGTTGTTGGCAGAAATGCGAAAAATGCTAAATGCGAATTAGATTGTTGAAAACTGTTCTTTCATAATAATATTTTGGCCATTTTTGTAGAAAATACAAATAAGTTCATAGTTAGTGTGAAAGAACACTGCCGCTTGCGTCACCACATGCACCGAATTGGAGTCAGTCACGAAACTAAGTGCCGGGTGTGTATGGAGAGTGATGAGACAGCAGTGCACGTACTGTGTTCCTGTCCGGCGGCAGACAGGACTAGATACCTGCTCTTTGGCAAGACAAAGCTGGCTCCGGAAGATTGTTACCTTCCTCAAATATAATGTAAACGTAGAAAGTCTCTTAAATAAAAAGGCGTAACCCCCTTTAATAAACTTGAAACTCCACTAGAAATAACCCAGTGCAAGCTCCCTATAATAAAACGGGGAAACGCAGTATTATGTGATCAACCTCAAGTGAACCCAAGTCTGGTCGGTAGTGAGGTCACTATTGCCTACTAACCCTACCCTAAAAGGTTTCTATCTATCAGATTGATATTTAGCAAGATTAGAAATGGTTTGTAAAGCTGAAAGACTTTGATGTTATTTACTACTTACGCTTTTATTGGTTTGCACTGCCGAAACTCTTATATTTGCGAGATCTCCAGACTAGGGCCTGGTCGTTGTTTCTTGAAATTTTCTTCGATATCCAGATAGTCTTTATGAAGATCTTTGGTTTGTGTTGTCGATGAATTTTAGAGATTTTTCTGGATAGGAATCTCTTTTCAATTAAACAAAGAAATATGTAAATAAAATTAGTACTAAATTTATTGATATAAATTTTGACAGCAGCCATGATTCACTTGATCACTGTTGTTGAAATTCAGATGAAATTAACATTATTCAATGAAAAAGAAAATAAAGTGAGTGTAAAGTCTTTCCACAATGAAATTAATTAGAGCATATTACCTAAACAATGACATTACATTACCAAAAAGATATAAATATTACACATATTAAACAAAGAAATTGAATGCGGTAGTATGCAGCTCAAAATAAACATTAGATATAAAAAAATTAACGTTCTATAATCCGTTTTACTGATGTTTTCGAAATTAAAATAAACCGTAAAGAGTGATTGCAAAATGCTCAACTGGCCAGTATATTTTAATTATTCAATTATATAGGCAAATTTGACTTAAGCTCAAACAACAACAAGGTGTTACTTTAAATTTTCACCTTAGCAATTGTCAATTACAAATTTTAAGAAATTTACAGATTCGATATTTTACAGACAAATATTGATTAATAACAAATTGAGAGCGATATTACTAAAGTTACAAAATTGACAAAGTCTTAGAAGACAAACATGAAATTTTAATTTAAAATCAGACACACCTCACTGACATGGATGAAATTCCAGTTTGATTACTTTAATTGAAAGTTCATTTATTAATGCTCGAAATTCAGAGGGCTGCTCTAAAGATTTGATAGCTCCACACAAATAGAATTCAAAAGAACACTCAATAGCGTCGTGTGTCACCTGGGGGCATTTGTACGGCTTCCAATTATCTGATGCGTGCCTGAGGATGTTTTCCAGACGCTAGCAACCACTAGTGCTGAACACAGGCCTTCAATTCCCCAAGAGAGCGAGAGAATTGGAGAGAAAGAGAGGTGTTTTCCATTAACTGCCTCTAAATGAATTAATACCTGAGGACGTCGTCGACAGATAAATTTACTAGAATTTTTCACATTTTCTTTACATAATCCTTATGTGTTTCAGGTTCTATGTCTAAATGTTGAGAATTTTGACGTGTCAAATCGCTTTTTGACGTTTTGAGGAAAACCCCAAGTTTTGTCTCTTTAAATGCCTATAACTTTCTTAGACGCGATCCAAAGCGACAAGGGTTATTTTTTATTCATGTCGCTATCTTTTCATTAGACAATTTTTTCTACAAAACTTTAATCAAACCTGGAATAGTTTTTCGGTATTCTTAACTGTTCTGCACAAAAAAATTATATGCGTTTAAAATTTTTACTAAATTGTCAACAACATACAATATTTTGACTGTGTATTTTTACCTCTCCTTTGAATATATTTTTTTCTTTAAATGCTTTAACCCATTCCATACACCACATAAGAGTAACTTGCGTACTGGATTTGGTTGCAATAGCTTTATTACTTCCAAAGAATAAAGATATATGATTTCTATAAGAAGCCTAGCAGAAAGACATGAATTTTTTAAGTGAAACAACGCATAAAATATAAACAAATGATAAATTACACATGCACAAGCTTCGCAACATGAAGTCTTAGACTTGCGTGAAGAAAGCTCACTCGCAGATATAGAAAAAATATTTAGCTCTTCGGAGACCGGCCCTTTCCCATTTAATTAGACATGCCTAATTACTAATCACGAAAATTAAGCTCGCAAACTTATAAATCAAAATCTACAAGATTGGCGAACCTTCCTGCTTGGTATATTAATTTTATTCTTCTTACAGAGATGACTCCAGATCATTGGAAAGTCTTTTTGGGTTTGATTAAATATCACTATTAGCTGCGAGCCACAGCATTATGTACTAATGACAAAGACATGGCAAAAACGTATTTTATTTGATAAACTGTCTATATTTTCGCGCCTTATAGGTATATTTCTTCTATTCAACCCCTTGAACAAAATCTCTCTGATACAAGTTTATAAAACACACAACCGCAAAGTAACACAGCAATTTTATTTCTTGTAATTAAGGTTACTAATTTATTTGGCTGGAGTTAATCGGTTTAGTGACTTTTAAGCACCTAAATTAATCGCTCGCTACGACACAATTAATGGGAGCTCCTGGCTGCACAATTTAGTAGTTGCAATCTGAATTCACGAAGCTTGAAAGGTTGCATTTGGACTTGTGTAGAATTTGCGCTTGTTACTTAAGACGTCAGCTGTGTAAGAGACAATCATTTTAGCGAGATCCAGATTATCAGCAATTTTTGTTTTGTATTTGCGAAGGATTTCTCATTCTCCACTAGAAAGCATTTTATGTATATAGATATGTTGTATTTTGACTGTTTCGTATAAAAAGCGAAAGTTATTAAATTTTTAGCAAAATTTTATCTTTTGTTGTTGTCCTCGTGTTGTATCAAGAATATATGTTCTAAATCCAGCGCTTTCGTGCTGCGTAGTAGTTGTGGTAATGCTACAATAGTTTTTACTTCAAGGCGGAAGAGATATGAGCGTTATTTCCGACAGTTATTTCAAATTATTATTGATATTGTTATTTATTATTAGTTATCATTAATACACCACTAAGTTGTGGAACCTCAAACCTTTATTACCAGAACGTCCCTGTAGTGGCGCCCAACGTGGGGCTCTAACCCACAATCCTGAGAATAATAACCTAATGCTCCGCCGACTGAACTAACCGGGCGTGATGGGCCTTACGTCATGTCCAAGGTTCCTACATTAACCACGTATGAAGTGGCTCACTGCGAGGATAAAAACTAAAGTTTCGACAGACTCGATGTCAGCGACTCTATTTCGTATTCAGAAGCTGCAGGCGAAACTACGATGCTACTTGTCCCTATGGTGCCCAGAAAAAAAGGAACATAGACTCAAAGAGAAGAAGACGGAAGATGTTCTGAACTCTCCACGTGTTCTTAAAAGAGTTCAGGGGGGTGTGTAGTGTGTAGTAAGAACATATTTTGAAATCTAGCGCCTACGTGCTGTAGCGGTAGCGCTACACCAGTCGTTAGTTTAAGTCGGAAGCGAGAGGAGTATGATTTTATCAAATGTTAGAATGTTATTGTTCTTGTTCTTGTTATTTGTTATATGTGAAAGCGATTAATACACCACTAACACACTTTTATTACGGGAACCCCATCTATAGTGTTTAATATAGAGTGTGAAACATTTTTGTGATACAGGTGTTTGGATCTCTAGAACTAGAAGAGATAGTGGAAAAGCTAAATGAGAAAGTTAAAGACAATTTTATTATCAGTTAAATGCTGTTTTATTTCCTGATTGGTGCTGTCTTGGTTTTCAAAATATTAGGGAAAACCAAAATGTTCCTGTTTCCTTAGCCTTCGTGGTATCGTGCTATAAAAAATACAGAAAATACTCTGCGGGGTACATTTATACCCCACGTAAATTTGCAGAATTTTACATTCCTAATTTTAACTATCATATTTTTTTTTAAATTAATGCAAAACTAAAATAAAATATTTATTCAAAATAATTAAAACATAAACTACAAAACATAAAAAAACAAAATAGTCTGAAGAATTATGGTGATATTTGCATTTTTGCAGATAGTTTGTTTTGCAGAATGGGAAGCACATACAAACCTATTGCAGTGGGAGTAGACTTGCCTGCCTCGATCCCTTGTCCTGTCGGATAAGTAGCACCGACTAGGTATAGGCCGCACAACTTTATGATTATGTCTATTTAAAAAAAAAAAAAACAAAATCGAAAATTTACTACTATAACGCATTCGCTGCTTAACGACTCTTTAGCGGATTTTCTTTTAAAAAAAATTACTATTGAGGAGATCCCAAATTTTGAATTTTGAAAAATTTTTTCACATGAGCGCTAATTAGGCCCCTTAGAACATATATCCAGGGTCAGTATATTTTTTATAAGTTTATATAATACATACATACATATATATATATATATATATATATATATATATATATATATATATATATATATATATATATATATATATATATATATATATATATATATATAAAGATAAGTCAGTTTGGCACTTAGACTTCACTCAAATGTATAAAAAGGTTTTTTTTATGTTTGTTATTGAATAATTAGTTATAGTAAAACTCACGTTATATGTAAGTACTTTAAACTTTTATATTTTTCCTATGTAAATTGTAAACTTGTTTCTTTCTATGTTGTAGTCTTGAGAATGGAATAAACTTTTCCGAAAGCTCGGCATTTAATAAAGAGTTTTATTTTGCAACTGACGTCTTTCCCACAATTTTTTGAGTTAATAACATTATTACCGTTACAAAACCTTAACACTATATATATATATATATATATATATATATATATATATATATATATATATATATATATATATATATATATATATATATATATATATATATATATCACACTGATAACTCAAAAAATAGTGTGCCGATTTTGATTAAATTTGGTGAATACCTCCCTCCATTTGCAAGTGGCTTGAACAAGTTCCTTAGCCAGAAAAATCGGCCCAGGTTTTTCCAGAAAATGTTGTGTTTTCTTTCGGAAAAAAGTTACATCTCCGGATATAACACAGTGAGGGCAACCAAATTTCGTACGGGAGTTTATATCATTATGAGTAAATTATGTACCAAAATTTGGCTCTGTAAGTTAAAAGACAAAAAATGTATAGGCACTTAAGAAAAGATTGGGGGTTTCCTCAAAACGTCAGAGTCGCGATTATAAACGTTAAAATTGGCAACTTTTAGGCAAAGAACCTGAAACTAATACGAGATATGGAAAGAAAATGTCTCAAGAAGAATATTTTACAAACCCTGAAATCTTAGCTTCAACCGTCATTGTCGTTCATTTTACTAAAATATTTTCAGAAAATTAATTTCAAATAGACCCTTTGTCTGATGCTTTGGCAGTAGTCTTTGCTATAGTTTATCGTTTAATGGTATATAATTTTTGTCGAATTTTCGCAAAAAATTAATAAAGCTCAATATATCCGTTATTATACAAGATGCGAAACAAATTTTTTATACTTTATTATAGGGTGTCTTACGCACAATAAGCCAAACGCTGCAGTGGCGGCACAGACGCGGGAGAGCCCTGGGTGAGAAAAAAATAAGGTGTCTTGAGCTACATCTTAAAAAATATTTCTTCAATCACAGGATGGCCAATAAGTCATTGGTGGTACATTTTTTTTTTTTATCGAACACGCCTTATGTTATTGCATTTTTGCGTTTTCCATCGAAGTATAATGCATGTTTGAAGGAAAAAAATTCGGGACGCAGCAAGTGCGTTATGGTAGCGAATTTTCATTAAATGATTCAAATTTGAATAGCTGAATTTGCTATTAACCTATAAGGTTGACCAAGAAACCGGTTTTTTCGGGAACACTTTCAGTTTCGTTTCGGAAATTTTTGTACATTTTCAAACAATAAAGTTATTTTGATGAAACAAGTGCACATTATTTCTGCTATATAGGTTATACTGGTAACCAAATTTCATGCCTGCTTTCTTTAAAAAAAAACACACATATTTGCTATTTAAAACATATTTATGGAAATTCACTAACATAACGCACTTGTTGCGTCCACACTTTTTTCTTATATAATATTTGTTTATTATCAAAACTGAAATAAATATTTTGTTTGATAAGTAAATCTTTATTGTATATACATCGACAGAGTGTGGAATTTAAAAGACTCCACACTCTACATCTTGCTGAAGCTTTTTATAAAGTTTGCCTTCTTTTATCATTTTACCATCGTCAACTTTGACCTTAGAAATATAAATCCAAAACGTAAATAAAGCGGCCGCTTTAATTTTAAAAGGGTTATATCAATAGAGTCTGTTAAAAGAAACGAAATATTCTAGATTAAAAATACAATATAACATCAAATCAGTTTTAATCACATTCAGAGAGTTATGAATAATTTATCGTAATTTTAAAAACTTAATTTCCGACGACTGGAATAATTTTAAGTTATTCTTTTCTCGTCTCCTTCGCTCCGAACGTCTTTTGTAGTTCATTGGCCCGTGAAAAATTACAGCAAGATACTTAAATGTTATATCAGAATATTAATAATTGTCAATAAGCAATTTTAGCCGTTTAAGAGAAGCAAATTTATCTTATAAATGACCTGCTTTTATTTTAAGTATACTTTGTTACAAGTATTTTCCCTTAAATTTCCAGCCCTGTGACCTGTCTGAGTTTATTAAACATATTTTAGCATAAAAGAGAAACCATCTGGTACGTAAAAATAAAAAAAAGTCTGGACGCAGCAAGTGCGTTATGATAGTGAATTTTCATAAACATATATTTAATGGCAGATATGTCTTTTTTTAATGAAAGCAGGTATCAAGTTTGGCTAAATATTGTTTACACCAAATTCTGACAAAAGCATACATAAAATTCAAATTACATATCTAATCTGTAATTAAAATTAAAAAGAAAATAATTTGTTTGCACGAAAATCCATTAAAACCTTATTTTCGACGAATCTCATTTAAAAAATGTTCCATCAATTGAATCATTTTTAATACAAAAATTCTCAAATGTTTTTTCAATGAAAATTCACTAAATTCATTTATAAGAACACTCGCTATTAAAATTACATTTTGTACAAGAAAATTCGCTAATATAAGTAAATTAAATAAATTAAATAACCTATATAGTAGGAAGAACGTATCATATTATATTAAAATAACTTGTTTGACAATGTACAAAAACTTTCCGAAAATAAACTTAAAACGTTTCCGAGAAAACTCGTTTCCTAGCTGACGAACCTTAGGTTAATAGCAAATTGCGTTATTGAATTTTGAAGCATTTAATTAAAATTCGCTACCACAACACACTTGCTGCGTCTCGATTTTTTTTAAAAACATGCACTATATTTCGATGAAAAATTCAAAAATGCAATGAGGAATGTTAAAAAAATTTATAGGTATCGCCAAAGACTTACGCGCCAACCTGTGATTGTCAAAATAATTTTATAAGCTGCAGCTCAAGACACCCTATAGGTAATGTACACAATTTTTTCTCGTATCTTGCATAATAACAATTATATTAGACTTTACCGTATAAATGCGTCAATCTGTATATATCTAAACAGAAAGGAAACCCGGATATGGATTCTAGGTGCCTGGTTTCCAATCCCAATAAATATATTTGTTATTATTTAAAATTTGTTGACGTATTTCTTTGGGGCATATTTATAAAATATATAAGAAATAAGGACATATAGCACCACCTCTAAATTAGAACCGACTAACTGAGACTGGAGTCAGAAGCTGAAGCAGCCGAGGAGTATTAGCTAAGGGCAAGTATATTATATATGTATATATCTGTATCTATTGCTATTTAACAGTGGGAATAGATATAGCACCAACATTACACAAACACATAAGGGAACACACAAATCATTTAGTTCTTTATTAACACTTCAATACAAATTTAACATAAAATTTACATAATTTGTGCATGGGCATTAAGTATAAATTGTAGGTAATATTGTTTAAATTAAAATACTATATATATATATATATATATATATATATATATATATATATATATATATATATATATATATATATATATATATATATATAAATAAACTTGAAATCAAATTAAAATTTAAAATATTCCCATTCTTAATAAGTAATAATAGTATATATACAGGGTGATCTTAATAACTATATACATAATAAAAATATACATAACAAAATATTTAAATACCCCCATAAAAACCAATTCAATGTACAGGGTGATTCATAACTGGTGACCAAAAATGAACTTCCGTGTTCTTTAGACAATTTTATAGAGGTTATGTCCTATAAAAATTTTCCTATAATGCTTCATTAAAAAGATACAGGGTGTTGAAGTTGAATTTCAAAAAAATAGAATTTCCCAATTTTTTAAAAAGTAGCACATATATTTCGCTGAAACTTCGCATGTGTAGGCTGTTATGGAAGGCGCGTATTCTACCATTACAATTAAATCGGCTAATCCAGCAGTGGCGCGCGTACCCACATGTCATTGGTTATCCGTCAAGAAAAAAACGGGTACGCCAATGATATTTTTTCTTATTTTTTATTATTTGAATCTTACTTTTATTCGTGAACCAAATGACTCTCTTGATAATTTTCTGCACGACGCTTATTTTACGAGTAAGCAATGAATCAGGTAAGTGTTTTAGAGCACAGTTCATGATTTTTAACCAGTCATTGTTTGGTAGAAAATCGCAATGATGTATTTTATCAGGCTTATATTAATTTATTTATTACAATAAATGTTCAAAAATGCCTCCATTGGCCTGAATACACGCACAACATCTTTTTAATGTGGAAAATTTAATGTCTTGGGGATTCATTGTTGCTTGAATATGACGAAAAGCATTATTTATCAGTTGTCGTAGCTGCTCTGGTGTATTTATTTGTTCACTGTAGACCAGTCGCTTAAAATCACCCCAAAGATAGACGTCAAGTGGGTTTAAGTCCGGTGATCTTGCAGGCCAATGTATTGCTCCAGTTCTGCCAATCGATCTTTCATTATAATGTTCATGTAGCCATGTAAGAACGTTTCGACTATGATGCGCTAATGCACCGTCATGCTGGTACCACATTATACCTCGTGTTGCTAGTGGAATGTCATCTAGAATGTTTTCTATTGTTCACGAATGAAAGTAAGATTCAAAAAATTAAAAATAAGAAAAAATATCATGGGCTCACCCGTTTTTTTCTTGAGGGATAACCAATGACATGTGGGTACGCGCGCCACTGCTAGATTGGCCGATTCAATTGTTATGGTAGAATACGCGCCTTCCACAACAGACTACACATGCAAAGTTTCAGCAAAATATATGTGCTACTTTTTAAAAAATTGGGAAATTTTATTTTTGAAATTCAGTTTCAACACCCTGTATCTTTTTAATGAAGCATTATAGGAAACTTTTTTATAGGACGTACCCTCTCTCAAATTGTTCAGAGAACATGAGGTTTCATTTTTGGTCACCACTTATGAATCACCTTATATATATATATATATATATATATATATATATATATATATATATATATATATATATATATATATATATATATATATATATATATATATACTTAATACTGACCAGTGGTACTACTACTACCCCCCATTACTAATCAGATCCCCACTTTTGTAGATCTGCCAATCTACATTATTACAACAATAATCGAAACTTAACGTTATCATAATAGTTTCCGTCAGGGTTTTCATTTTTGTTTTTATAACTTTTTATGGCCTTTGCAATTCTCAGCACAACATATATATATATATATATATATATATATATATATATATATATATATATATATATATATATAAATATATACATGCCCTCAATAGTGGTTTTTTTGTTTTACGAAAAATTAACAAAAAATCTTCAAAAAGGTTAAGCCCAAATTATTGTTTTTTATGTTGTACTCAAAGCAAGCTTCAGCAAAAAAAATTAAACCTCTGTCTTTGATCGTCAAAGGGTCTCAGTTTTGCTCCAAACCTAATTAACACCCTGTATATATATATATATATATATATATATATATATATATATATATATATATATATATATATATATATATATATATATATATACGTCTCCTCATTAGAGAACTTTTCGTTTCACGAAAATTCACTAAAAAGCTCCAAAAGACGTTATGCCCAAATAATTTTTTGTTTCTTTTACTCACAATAAGCTTCAGCAAAAAAAATTAAACCTTAGTCTTTGGTAGTTACAGGGTCCCAGTTTTGCTCCAAACCTAATTAACACCCTGTATGTATTAATTTGTGCAGTTTGAAAGCATATGAAAGAGAGTGGCGTTGAATTTAAACTCTCGAAGTAATTAGAACAACTGTTCTCGTTGCTAACTCTCATTAAGCCTGACAGTAAAAAACTGGTTTTCTTAATCATAGTGAGAAAATAACTTTGCTTCGGGGTTAAAACGAGTGTTGCTACACTTACCGACATTTGTCTTCTTTTGGTTGCTTTTAGGCTTTTATTATCAAGGGAACTATTTTGTATTTACCGGACATCAACAAAAAAAAACAATAAATAAAACTTTTCTGTAACATATGCCTACAAAGCTGCGAAAGCAATAAAGCGAAATCTATACCGTGTTTCTGCAATAACTTACGACTCGTCCAGAAGAGAAAAATCTAAGGGATAATAGTCCCAAAAGAACAAACGGCAGAAGGCAATCATCGTCTTGGAAATATCCTCGAGAGGGAAAATTCAATCTCCGAGAAGTACACACCGAATTGCCTGAAATATTTCACGTAATAAAATAAAGCAACGTAAAAAAAATTTGCGCTTTACACGAACTCCGCAAATTACAAGAAAACTTCTTGATAGTGATGAAATTTGTCGATATAAGAAACGGAGCTCGTATCTTGTTTGTGAGAGGTAACCTTATAAGTTTTGTAGTCTGTCTTAATTCTATAAAAAAAAGAAAGAAAATAGTCTCGTTCTATTGATCTTGCAAACTTCCGCAAACATGTCTGTTGTATATGACGGAAACTTTGTTATGAAACTTATCTGGCATTTTCTATTGTCTTCCTATATTTACTTCAATTACTCAAAGATACTCAAAGCAAAGCTCTTAGATAGATCTATTCCAGCTGACTGCAAAGCAAAATATGTAAATAATACATTATACATAATACATACTAATTTTCTTTAAGAAGATTCACTAAAAGAGAGGTATCGATGGTGAGACTTTTGATCAATTTCTTCAAATGAGCTCGAATTAGGGCCCCTAGAACCCAAATCCAAAGTCGGTTAAAAAGTTTATATATATATATATATATATATATATATATATATATATATATATATATATATATATATATATATATATATATATATAATGTTCACTCAAAACATACTTCACCAATCGAAAGCAAATTTGGTAATAGCTTGAACGAGCTCGTTGGATAGTTTTGACAATCAAATACTTTTAGAAAAAAAATGCCAAAAACTGCTTGGAAACGCAATATATTTAAAATTACTAGAAAGATTAAACCAAAACTTAAGACCCAAGAGACAAAGATAGCACGGACAGAATGTCGGGAATTTATGAAATAAGTTGTAAAGATTGTAATGCTAAGTACGTCGGGCAAACAAAATGATCGATTGAAGTTCGATTCAAAGAACACTTAGCCCAATTACGTTACGGTACTATAGCTAGATCTACTGTCGCCCGACATATTTGGGATAATAATCATCACGGTAATGATATATATATATATATATATATATATATATATATATATATATATATATATATATATATATATATATTGCGAAATATAGTTACAACAAAAATTGTATGAACGTGGCGCCACCGCCTATTGCGAGCCACCTGATCGATTGCTTCGCTAAATAAAAATTCCCACATTTTTAATTCGTCCTAGATTTAACATAATAATACAGATAGTTCCAACAAGCAAACTATGTTAATTTAGGTGTCGTTGAACCTTTGCAAAATTACTAAAGATGGACACATTTTAGATAAGTTAGTAGGGACACTGCAGACCTCGTACCGCGATAAAAATAAAATACACTGCAGAATTTACCTGCGTTTATTTTCCCACCTCAGTTCGGTCCCTTTACCTAAGATCCGGTATATAAGGTTATGTTAGTTTTTAAAATAGTTAGAATTTTTCATCCTCTGATGGGCTAACTTGGTTAGTGAAACGATCGTCAGGTCTTTTTTAAAATGTGTTGTGGTGATTTGGGTTCTCCAAGTGTACTTGTACATTTGAAATTGTAATAAATTGATAGGACTTGAACCCACTAGCTTTAATACGCTCCCTGATTTGAGAGTCGAATCATATTTTTGTTATCAGCAAAATTTGTATGTGGCATACTACAATAAAAAGGCATTGAGTATATCAAGGTGTGAAATTACATACATATAATTTTAATAAACACATTTATACAAGTAAGATCTAAAATAAAAATACTAAAACAAAATTTACATACATATATTTGATACACACATATTTACAACACACTTCAGCCAATATTTTACAGGTGAGATATAATTAAAAACTAAAACAATAATAATAATAACAATATATTTACTACATACAGACTTGGAGACTACTTCTCTGGCTTCACTGTTGGTTTTTGTAGGTGAAGGACGTAGCCAGCGCGTGAGCTAACTGGAGCAAGTGGCCCTTCAAATTCTTGAAGTTCTAGGATGTTCATCTATGCTTCTGTGACTATAGTTTCGCTGCTTGACAGCATTTTCAGACAGATTAAAATTGAATTAGTACGAAATTATGACAACTACAAATAAATATCTGTTGCTATGTTATGATATGATGTTTTGATCAAAAAATTTTACCAAATTAAAAATAAAATGGAACACAGATGACAGATGAGGTTTTCAAAATGTCTATGTGATGTACGTCAATATTTAACATAAAAACTAGAACTAGCCTATAATAACTATGATAACAGTTACAACAAAAAAATAACTTAACAATAACAGTATAAAAGTAGTCTCTATACAACGAAAATATCGACATACATCAACTCATTATTTTATTACAACTTTTTTGAAATAATAGTTAAATTTATTTTCTTTGACATATTTAATTAGAAAGAAGAATATCCAAGAAAGGGGAATTCATTAAATCAGTTTGTTCGTTTAAAACAAGGTAGTTATTGTCGTGTGTGTGCCTTTTGACTTCTAAAGCTTCAAAAAAGTCTAGTTTACGTTTGTGATTATAAAAATGTAGTGGTTGTATGCGGTTATTTATTGTAGGTCTATGTTCGGTATCAATAATATGTTTTGCAAATGTAGATTTGTCAGCGTGGTTATTTCTAAATGCAGAAATATGTTTTTTGTATCGGTTGTTAAAATTTCTAGAAGTTTGACCTATGTAGATTGCGTTACAATGTGTACAAGCTAATTTATAAACTCCAGCTTTTGTTAGGAAACAAGATTTTTCTTTCGCGTTAAATAACAAATCACGCGTCGTGTTGTAAGATTTAAAAGCTACCTTTGTATTTGTACAGGTGTTTAAAATTTTTGAAATGTTTTCTGAAATGGTTCCAAAATAAGTTATCGAAACGTATCTGTTGTCTTCGTTGTCTCTAATATTTGGATAAATTAAAGTAATCGCTAATTTGTATTCTTTTTTCTCTATCATTTTATCTATTATTTTAACAGAGTAGCCATTATTAAATGCTGTTTGCCTAATTATTGAAATTTCTTTTTCAAAATTGTTTTGTGACATAGGTATTGAAAATGCACGATGTATCATAGAATGGTAGGCTGAGAGCTTTTGTGAAAAAGGGTGATATGAATCGTATGGTATGGTTGTGTCAGTGTAAGTTGGTTTCCTATATATTAAAAAGTCAAATGAATTCTTTTCTAACTTTCTAATTGTTAAGTCTAAAAAATTTATACAACTGTTAGCTTCTTCTTCTAAAGTAAACTTAATATTTGTGTAAAAGTTATTAATAAAATTAAAAAATTCATTTAATTCTGTATGACTACCTTGAAAACATGCTAAAATATCATCTACGTATCTGTACCAGTAGACAATATATTTCCTATAATTAAAATTTCAACTTATATATTCCAATTTAAATACCCAATCGTGGGGCAATTCTTTACTAATTTAACCTACTATAACCCATTCTATATCAATATATATATATATATATATATATATATATATATATATATATATATATATATATATATATATATATATATATATATATATAAACACAGATCTCCTTATTAGTGGATTTTTTTTCAGCAAATTCAAAATTCACTAAAAAACAGTAAATGCTGGTTACAGAACCTCAAAGATGTGGCAACGAAGCGACATCGCGTGATAAAGAATGGATACGTTAAAAAAAATTGATATGACTTTTCAACGATATTACATAAAACTTATAAAATCTTACTACATAGAGACCTGGAGATTACTTCTCTGGCTTAACTGTTGGGTATCGTTTCTGCAAATAAAGGACGCAGACGACGCGTAAGACAACTGGAGCACATGACTATTCTGAATTTTAGATGTTCTAGGATTTTCTTCAACGTTTCTGTAACCGGTTTCTCTGTGGATGCTGTCAAGCGCTGGCTACGTCCTTCATTTACAGAAACGAAAATCAAAAGTTAAGCCAGGGAAGTAGTCTTCAAGTCTATAAGTATCATGGACCAATAAGTACAATTTAAAGAACGAAATTCATTACAATACAGTTTTTAGACTGACGATGGTTTCGCTAACAAAGTTAGCATCATCAGAGGGGCGAATAAACTAAGTGAATAAGACTAGAACTATTTATATGTTAGTTGCCAAGCAGTTACGAAGAGCGTCCTTTGAGAAGGTATACAGACAGACCCACTGTTGAGTCTTAAATCCCTGTAATTAAAACTCCATACCTGCCTCTGTGGTACTGTGTGTCGTTAACAAATATTCCTTCTAAGGAGGACATGCTGGTTAGGAAGATAACAGTTCGAACAAATGGACTACATAAACCGGACCTCCTCTATTCATCGAAACATTCTTGCTCAAATTTCTAACGATATGTATACTTTCGTAAGCATCTAGCTGAAGCGACAGCCTGACATTTTTGATTAGCCTGGTATTTTCTTTATCTACATGATGATTATTATCCCAAATATGCTGAGCAATACATGATTTATCAATAGTGCCATATCTCAGTTGCCCTATTTTTTATATCTAGTTTCAATAGTTGTTTTGGTTTGCCCAGAATATTTAAGTTCACATGGATTGTAAGGATCGTAAGGTCTAAAAACTGTATTGTGATGAATTTGGTTCTTGTTTCTTCAAATTCTACTTATCAGTGCTCTTCACAGGTTACAATCTTTACTTATAATATGGACCAGTTTTCCCAAGTAAGGGCAACAAAAATCAATGAATTGAATCTTACTGTTGAAGCTAGTCAATTAACAAGTTACTAATTATTACCCACTTTCCTACTATGTGAAAACTGGAACCTGTGATGAGTACTAATCAGTACACTTGGAGAACACCCAAATCACCACAACACATATTTCAGAGACCTTACGATCGTTTCGTTGACCATGTCAACATCTTCAGATGAAGAAAAATTCTAAAAATAAACTACTAGCTACCGTGTATTTATATCGCGTCTAGGTAAACGAACTAGTCCTAAGTTAAAATGTCGTCGAAGTCCTATCGTTTGTTTATTGTTAGTTAACAAACACAGAACAAAGAAAATGATATCTGAATGTACGACATTTAAGAAAGATAAAATAGAGAAAAAAATTGTGTGTTAACCTTATGAACCACGAATCACAAAGGGTTTGGAAAGTATTTTTAAGAAAGCCGATTTACATTTGACTTTCTCTACGAAAAGTAATTATAAAAATTTGTTGGGTAATACGAAAGATAAAGACAAAGTCACTGAAATGTCCGGTATTTATGAGATTAGTTGCAAAGATTGCAATCTTAAATACGTGGGTCAAACTAGGAGAAACATAGCCACCAGATTTCGTGAACATCTCGCACATTCACGATATGGTAGGGTGGACAAATCGTGTGTGACACAACATATATGGGATAATAATCACCACATTGACGAAGAAAATTTGAAACTTGTCAAAAATTTTAGACATCAAACTATGCTTGATTCATTAGAAAGTATTTTTATACCAAGGTCGATTAAGAACAAAACTTCATTGAATCGTGCGGCACCTTTAATTTCAAGCCCTTTATTTTCACTTTGCATTTGACCACTTAAACACTCCTAATTTGTCTGGTAGAATAATAAATTACTGTCAATTACTCTGCCGGTCTATACATATACTAATCTCTACGCTTGTCTCGACTTGAAGACTCTTTTGTTTTCGGTGTATCTATGTAGTCAATATAAATACTGTTTACGAAAAATTAAAATCAATATAAATATATATTTTTATGTAGTATTTTAGGTGAATTATTTATCCTTTGTTAGAGTTAACAATGTGAGCCAAACACCCAGGTTTATTTTTCTATATATAAAAGAAAGATGAACGGAGGTTATTGTGTTTGTCTCGCCAGATGTGGTTGTCGACTTTCTCTAATATCCACATAGTAAATTTCTAGATCGAAAGGGAACGTGCAGATTCCTTAAATAACTCGGTGCCGTTCCTTTTATGTCTATTATATATTAGATAAGTTCTCAAAAATTTGTCGACCAGACTATTAAAGCAGGTCTTCGACCTCGTAGTTTCACTACACAATAAACAAACGATGGGTCTTCGACGACAAATTAACTTCGGACTAGTTCGTTTACCTAGAAGCCATATAAATACACGGTAGCTAGTAGTTTATTGTCATATTTTTCTTCCTCTGAAGATGTTGACATGGTCAACGAAACGATCATAAGGTCTCTGGAATATGTGTTGTGGTGATTTTGGTTCTCCAAGTGTACTTACCACTTTCTTATTCGAAATTAGCCTTTACTTAGAATGTCATTAGTTATCAAGAAAACAAGCCAAACAGTGCAGATATATTATAAGCGCTTTTCATATTACTCAACAGTTCTAGAATCATTCGTTATGTGCTTCAGTTATAATATCCAGTTCTAATTAAAGCCCATTCCGCTATATAAACCCAATTTATTTCCCAAACAAAGTTGTGACAGCATATATATTTTGTTGGATTTACTATGGTATATGGCTATAATGGAAAAGTTATTTACAATAATTTAGATATTTGTTTTGAGTGATAGCTTACCTATCGAAACACAATATCTCATAAGTGATTTGTTTGCAACTGAAACTATAGGCCAGAAGATTGATCGTCTTTTGATCTTTAGACTAGGTATTAAATCCGTCGGTGAAATCCTTCATACCGGAATCAGTTTCAAGTTTGTTCGCACTTACATGCAGCTTGCTATTATTTGTGCCTTTTTCTTCTGAGGGGTTGCCAGAGACAATGATAGAACGTGTTTATGAAGAAACTATTCGATGACTTTAAAGCCTTTGGGTTATTTGTACCTTATTTTACTTTATAGCAAATGCATACCCGAAAAATATATATCCGCGAGAGAAAAACCGTTCTGTAAATTTTAGATTTGGGCATTAAATAAAAATGAACGTCATACACTCACTTAGATTCTTTGTTGCACAACGGCACATCAACAGCTCTCTAAATCGTTGCCTGCAAATCTATGGATAAATTCACTTTAAGCAGAAGTGGAAAAATTTATATATATATATATATATATATATATATATATATATATATATATATATATATATATATATATATATATAAACAAATTGATTTACACTATTTTATTGAATGTATAACTGCAGTTTCTCTGGAGTTCTCAGCTTTGTCAAACACAGAATCAAAGTAAAATTTTAAATTTGAATATCTGTTCCGTGTTAAAAACGAACCTTTCTGTCTGCTCAGGTAAACTGTATCGACTCGGAACTACCTGTTTTTATGACACAGTCAGGTCAGCAAACTCTCCTCGCTTAATTATTACTGTGTGCAAACATGTTGAATGGTATTCTACTAAACTACTATTGTTAGTTTGATCAATTTGACTGTTTAGTAAATTTCCTGTATTTTTTGTTTGTTAATTTCTACCGTTTCTCATAAATTTTATTTAAATCATTTTGTACTTAGTTTTTTATTTTTGTTTATTAGCGAATTTTCGTAGAGAAAATTCATTAATGGAGAGATCCCGACTTTTGAATTTTGAAAAAATTTTTGCAGGTGAGCGCGAACTGGGACCCCTAGAAACAATATCCGGGGTCAGTTTCAATTTTTATATGTTATATATATATATATATATATATATATATATATATATATATATATATATATATATATATATATATATATATATATATGTTTTTTTAAGATAGTTAAAATGAAGAGAAAGATTGAGGCGGGAGTGAAGATAAATCTTTGTAACGGCTATAGAAATATTTGTGGAAGAAGGAAGAGAAGAAAAAGCAAAGTCGTGCAAAATTCAGGAAGTGATATTAAATAAAATTGTTTTGACAGTTTACTGATTTGAGGATTTTTATAAAATTATGTTAATACAAGCACAAGCACAGCTTCTTTGTAAGGCATAATGTGTAATTTTGACCACTAATAAATGAGTATGAGTATGAGTATATATAGGGTGGTGCATTGAAAACGAAACAGATCGATTTGCGTCCAGAGAATTTTTTTTAACAAACGCTGAAACAGGTCAATTTTAATATTGAGGGGACATATTTTGACATAAAACTCAACTTTGTCACATCAACCCCTTAAGGGTGGTGATCACAACCCTTATATTTTAACTAGGGAACATCGGTCAAGTGTTACAGCATTTTAAAGCTCTTTTTTTCTGAATTCAGCACACAAATTTTTTTGGAAGTTTTATCAACTCGTTTAAAAATTATTCACAGTTGGAGTTGCAAGAACGTATTTCATTCATTTTGATAAGAAACGCACTGATTAGTCAATTTTTCGTAAAAATAAATAAATAAAAAACAAAACCAAACTTCAAAAATGTTTATTCAGTTAAGTAAGTGTTCAAATTGTTGACCACTAGCTTCCATACAAAAGTACAAATTTTGTTCAAAACGAGTTCTGACATTCTGGAGCATTTGTGGAGTTATTAGATGACATTCTTCAACAATGCTTCGTCGTAATTCTTCCAGAGACTCCGGTCCTGTTGCGATAATTCTACTGTTTAAATGGCCCCATAGAAAGAAGTATAAAGAAGTTAAATCCGGTGATCTAGGGGGCCACTAAATAGGACATCTACGTCCAATCCATTGCTCTGGAAACTCTCTGGTCAAAAACTTCATAACACGTTGTGAAAAATCTTGTTGAAACAATAATTGTTTTTCTTGATAGCGATCATAATTTTCAACAATGTCAATTGGTAGAGGATAAACGATATGTTATAGTAACTCCAAATACGTTTCGCCACTCAAACTGCCATCAAGAAAAATTGGTCCGATGAGACGGTCTCCAAAAACGCCAGTCCAGACATTTAATTTCTGTGGAGTTTGAGTGTGGACTTGGTGAAAATTTCTTGGATTATTATCTGCCCAATAACGACAATTATGATGATTGACTGTAGAGTTTAATAAAAACGTACACTCGTCTGAAAAACAGATATTGAACAGAAAGTTGCCGTTATCAGCTATTCGTGCAGTCATAACTTCACAAAACTCCAGCCGCCGTTTAAAATCATCTATATTCAGTTGTTGTACAAGATGAATCTAATACGGGTGAAATTTATGATGCCTCAATATTCGCTAAATAATTCTTCTTTTGATGTTTGAAACAGTAGCCAATTTTCTCGTGCTCAAAGTTGAGTCTACAGCAATTTGTCCTAAAACTTCAATCTCAGTAGTCTGATTTCTAACCGGAAATTCACGTTCAGGATCCCGTTTTTTGTTGGCTACTGAACCACTTTGTCGAAACTTTGCAACTAACTCCAAAATGTATTTTCTGTTAACATGTTTGTTCGGATGTCGTTCATTAAACAAATTTGCGGTACGGTTGGCACAGTCATCGTTTTTGAAAAAAGAGTAATTATTTCAACTCTTTCTTCTACAGAATACACCACCCTTAAGGAGGTGATGTGACAAAATGGAGTTTTATGTCAAAAGATGTCCCCCTCAGTATTAAAATTGACGTGTTTCAGCGTTTCTTAAAAAAAAATCTCTGGACGCAAATCGGTCTGTTTCGTTTCGCCACCCTATATATATATATATATATATATATATATATATATATATATATATATATATATATATATATATATATACTTTATTTGTTTGCTGTACGTTTGTGATTTCTTATTGGTTTGCGTGGACAGCAGTTTCGAACCGTTCCGGTTCAACATCAGCAGGCTACTGATGAACCGGGACGGTTCGAAACTGCAGTCCACGCAAACCAATAAGAAATCACAAACGTACAGCAAACAAATAAATTGTATATTTAAAAGTGATTACAGTGTAGTGCAATATTCCTATATATATATATATATATATATATATATATATATATATATATATATATATATATATATATATATATATATATATATATATATATATATATATATATATATATATATATATATATATATATATATATATATATATATATATATATATATATATATATATATATATATATATATATATATATATATATATATATATATATATATATATATGTGTATCACACCGATAACTCAAAAAATAATGGGCCGATTTTGATTAAATTTGGTGAATACCTTCCTTTTGCAAGTGGCAAGGACAGGTTCGGTAGCCAGGAAAATCGGACGAGGTTTTTCCGGGAAAATTTTGAGTCTTCTTTTGGAAAATAAAGAAGCTATGATAACCAAATTCGGTAGGTACGTTTATTATATAAAAAGTAAACTATACACCAAAACTTAGATTTATATGTTACAAGAAAAAAAATGATAATAAAATATTTGCTGTCAGATCATTTCTATGAAAATTCATTACCATAAGGCACTTGCTGCGTCCAGACTTTTTATTAATTGTATTTATATTTACGACTCGTAATCACTAGAGGATGAAATTTCCATTATTTCCATTGTTTTTCGGCTGTTGACTTTATCTGGGTGTCGCCCCCTATCCGGTGGTTCCCTGTTATCTATTTTTGGCATTCTTCACTATCTATTTAACACAATTATCGGTAAATAAAATAAATGTGAAACTAGCTTACGAAACACGTCTACACGCCTCACCGAATCCTCTAATCTGTTATAAATCCTTTTAAATAAATTGTACGTCCATTTTATTTGCTTCCGCATAAGAAAAACCATATCCCATATTTGTATTAGTAATACAGCCAAAATATAAATGTAATTTATAAAAAAAAATACTTTATATAATTTTGTATATGCTCTATTTCCGTCAAAAAAATAATACATCAAAAGCTAAGGGTTAACATTTTATCAAACGAATTAGCGCATACAGAAAAAAAGCCGTTAAAAAGAATCACCGATCCGTATATATTCCAGAATTTCAAAATCGGTAGAACTCTTTTGTTTAGAAAAAGTAGAGTGACCACTTAGCGGTGCACATTTGAGTGTTTTAACTGTTGTTCGTTGTTCGGGAAGTTTGCTTTTTACGATGTTATATTCTCTCGTCTCCATTCACTGATTCCCTCTCTCTTTTTTATTTTGTTTCTAGATTTATTTTCTGGTTCGTAACACATCTGCAGAATTCCTCCAGTAAATTATGGTTTACACGATTATAAAACTAACGCAATAATTTTATGCAACTAGTTTCATAATAAACAAAGATTTTCTCTCGCCGAGCGTAAAATAAGCTTGGACGCTGCAGATCCGTTAATGTAGTGAATTTTTATAGAACTGTTTCAAATACCAATAACGTAATTTCTCATTAAGCTAGATTGCTAAATTTCAATACATATTGAGGAGTCGATAAAAGCATAACAAAGTCTGGACGCAGCAAGGGCGTTATGGAAGTGAATTTTCATAAAAATGTTTTTAATAGCAAATGCGAGCAGGCATCAATCTGATTACCGGTATAGCCTATGTGGTAGAAACAACGGACCATATTTTATCAGAATTACTTATTGTTTGAAAATGTACAAACATTTTTTGAAAATAAACTTAAATGTTGGCTTCCTAACCAACAAACCATACGTTAATAGCAAATTGAGTTATTGAAATTTCAAGGATTTAATGAAAATTCGCTACCAACACGCACTTGCTGCGTCGAGATTTTTTTCTTACAAACGTGCATCAAATTTCGACAAAAAATGAGAAAATTCATTAACGGATTTGTTCTACGAAAATTAGTTAAAAATTATAGACCGTTAAACCATAAACTTAACTAAGCCTACAGCGAAAGCGTTAACTTAACTAAACCGACAGCCAAAGCATCAGAGAAGGGGTCTATTTGAAATGAATTTTCTGTAAATATTTTAATAAAATGAAGGGCAATGACGGTTGAAGCTGAAACTTAAGGGTTCGCAGAACACTCTTCTTGCAACATTTTCTTTTCCCAGTCCGTATTTTTTTTCACGCTCTTTGTCTAAACATTGCCAATTTTGACGTTTTTAGGAACACTCCATTTTTTTTCTTTAACTACCCATAACTTTTTTATCTTTAGACTTAAGGACTTAAATAAATAAATTGGTACATGGTTGACCCTTCATAATACAAACACGCGTACCAAATCTGGTTGCCCTTACTTTGTTATTTCCGGAGATATAATTTTTTTTTAGAAAGGAAAACCTAGGTAGATTTTCCTGGATAACGAACTTATCCAAGCCACATGCAAAAGGAAGGCACTCACAAAATTTGATCAAGATCGGCCCATTATTTTTTGAGTTATCGGTGTGATATATATATATATATATATATATATATATATATATATATATATATATATATATATATATATATATATATATATATATATATATATATATATATATATATATAAACATATAAAAATTCAAACTGACCCCTGATGTTTTCTAGGGGCCCTAATTAGTGCACATTTGAATAATTTTTTTTAAAATTCAAAAGTCAGGATCTTCTCATTAGTGCATTTTTTTTAAGAAAATTCACTAAAAATTGAATTTTCACTTATCTTATTATATAATAATAATAATAATAATAATAATAATAATAATAATAATAATAATAATAATAATAATAATAATAATAATAATAATAATAATAATAATAATAATAATAATAATAATAATAATAATAATAATAATAATAATAATAATAATAATAATAATAATAATTATAATAATAACAATAATAATAATAATAATAAGCTGATAGGAAGCTGAAAAATACTAAGCTTTCCGGAGGTAACCTCTGTGCTGCTTTCAACTCAACCAATAACTTCTCATCCGACCCTATATAAGTTGGTGACAGCCTGCCTTGAGAAACGCGTATATTATGCGCACTGCAACGAAACAACATAATTGCGAGGCAGCAAAAAGTGTGTGCCAAAGGATCTATGGGACGCAAAGCACAGCTAATAATTGATTCGGTTGTGTGCAATCAAGCTTACAATGCACGAAGAATTATCTTTGCTGCCTACGTGGATTACAAAAAGGCATTTGATTCAGTTCAACACGAATGGCTTATAAGTGTGCTGGAGAAGTATCCATGTATCGATCTTATAAGTATAATACATACATCTTGAGATTCCTTGAACAAACAATGTCTACCTGGAGAACAAAAATTTAGTTACAGGTACAAGCGGGTACAAAACGAGGAATATCGTACCCATCACGATACCAATTAGAGGTATATTGCAAGGCGACTTGCTAGGACCATTGTGGTTCTGCCTTGCATTGAATCCACTAGTAAACCGCCCGAACTTCACCAGATATAATTTCGGTACAAAAATCAATGGCAGGGAACAAATGAAGCTAAATCATCTGCTGTATACTTAAGCTGATGGCTTTCACAAAAGACCACCTAGAACAACTTCTTAAAATCGTGCAAAGATTTTCCAGAGATATTGACATGCAGTTTGGTCTTGACAAATGTCGCACCTTATATGTAGTCAAAGGGTAGATTCAAGCAGGTGTATATGAACGGCCAGGAAATTGCATTGATGGATGTAAAAGACTGTTATAAATACCTGGGAATACAGCAAGCGAGGAAAATAAACTACTCGGTAATGAAGAACGATCTGACAAATTAGTTTACGAAACGAGTAAAGTAGATGGTGCGACCATTTCTTAACGGCAATAACATGACTAAAGCTTTGAATACATATACATCTTATGTACTTAGCTATTCATTTGGGATTGTGAACTGGAGTAAAACTGACATCGGTTGGTAGGTTTCCTCTATATTGAAAAGCGAAATGAGTTATTTTCTAACTTTCTAATGGTTGAATCTGAAAAAATATATACATTTGTGTCTTAGATTATTTTTCTAAAGTGAACTTGATATTTGCATCGAGGTTACTCATAAAATTAAAATTGCATCTAACTCTGTAGGGCTACCTGGAACATATGTTAAAATATCATCCTCATATCTGCACGAAAAGACAATATTAGGTAAAACTTCTGATGTAAAATTTTTGTTTTTCTATGTCCAATATGTTGGCTAATAATGAATACAATGGACTAGCCATACAAAGTCCTTCGTTTTGCATATAAATTTTATCCTTAAATTAAAAATAACCTTGTTTTATGCATTTATTAAAATGATGTATTATTTCTTGTCTTTTTTATGATATTTGCGTTCTTGTATAGTAAATTTTTTTTCAACAAAAGTAAGCATTCTCTATGAGGTATTTTATCATAAAGGCTACAGACATCAAACGATACTAATTTACAATTAGATGATATGAATGTTTAATTAAATATTATGGAATGTAATTGTATTATCCAATAAGTGAAACTATAGCCTCCTTGCCAGCTTATGATTAGGCGTATTAAAATAGCTAACTGCTAGCCTCATTTAAACGTTTGGTTTGTAAATTTTTAGACAACTATACCTCTTTGGTGGTTGTGGACTTTTATGTAAAAAAACTAATATTTTCTTGGTGACAAACAGAGATGTATTTTTAAGTCTTCGGGCGTGACCTAAATATGCCAAGTTAAATATCGTCGGGCGCCATCTGTATTCCCTATTAAATAGGACGAGGTCAGATCCCCGTGAGGACTTCTGCTAAGTTACTATTTCTTAACAGCCTTGTCCTAGGGTAACTCGAGTGGAGAAGAAAACTATAGCCAGGGGTCGAAAGTTATTATATCCCGTAGTAGTTCTCGGGATGTGCAGGCTTTAATTACTTACTCCCGAATAATGGCTGTTTTCCTAGCTTACAAAGTTGAAAGCAGAAATATCATGATCAGGTAAATATCAATTACGATATACCTCAGCTAGTAACAATCCGTCACCGGATTCTAGTTTAAACACACCTTCACTAGCGCAAATATCTACGGGCAGTGCAGTGAAATGCAACTAATTTCATAAAATCCTCTAATAATTTTTAAAATATTTACAAATGAAAATGACAACAATAAAAATCCATAAATTATTAAAATTAAAAATTTGCTACATTTCATTCAAAAGAGAAAACATATCTCAGCTCAGATAACGTTATCTCTGACATTCTTTCATAGTGGAAATGATACAAATACGTTAATATTTAAAAATACAATGATATTAGACTAGAATAATATTTGTGCTATTTATTACAAAGCGTGATATTAGCATCAGCACAGCAAACAACAAGGCATAGCAAAGCAACGACAAGCGGAAAGCGACATACACATGCATCAAGCGGAAAATAGCCCCGCTATAAATTCCGCCTCAGGCGGGGGTTCTACTTTCCCCTGGGCTTTATTCCCGCAACTTCCTTACAGTCCTACTCTGCTAGGTGGGTAGGCAAACGGTTCTGACGCTTATAATACCCTAACTTGCTAACTAATACCACCGGGTAACTTGTTCCCTATTTCTGTCAAGCACCCTATATAGATAACAGTGCTATCCAGCGGTTACATACCATTCTGAATCGAACATGCGTACTTCAAGGACATATGTCCCTTGAAGCAAACGTAGTCGACCTAATACAGCACAGGATGCCGGGCACACTAAATACTATTCCTTTAATCAGCACTGTCCGTGCTCCCGTTTCCCTTATATGGGTAAGAAACGTGATAAGATTGTCGCTTAACTAGACTGGACACTCTAGCTAACCAAGCACCTTGTCTAGCGAGCACATACCATTCAAAATAGATCCATGCGTACTTCAAGGACATACCTCCCTCGAAGAAAACGTAGTCCACCCTGTATAGCACGCTATGATTCGCTAAAACACCCTAATTCCACTATAATACGGTATAATTATTTACCTCCATTAAATGGGTAACCCGTGACCAGTTTTGTCACTCCTACATACAGTACACTCTGTATATGCGTTAAATCCTAACACGCTGTTAACATTTCACATAGAACAGCATTAATAAAACACCCAAACGTTTATTCCAGTTTGCAATTATACTTCTTCAAGTTTTCCGAAGTATAACTAACCTTGCAAACTATGATAACAGAACACAGTCTTCCTAGACTCTCGTTCTTTACTATTAAATAAATAACACGCTGATTTTCACTACTCCGTAGTACATCGAAATAAACTTCCCAGTTATTACACCTAACAGACGCTTTTAAAACCTTTACAACTAACGTACGACCACCGGTACCTATTGTCGCGACCACGGGCTGAAGGCATCTCTCCTCGATGTTCCGTTTCTCGGTTCGCTTACTTGCCATGCGCTCCGTGACGCACCTAGAATGAATCTCATCGCGCCCGTCAGACCGGCGCTATGCGTTCCATCCTACAAAATCCACATTCCGCCTGTGGCGACTTTTTATACTCTGAAGAGTATCTAAAATGAGTCAGATTTATTACCTAGCAAATATCCGTTATTTACACCGCCTAAGTGAATTAATCGCTATTCAAATAACCGTAATAAATCGGACTTCATTACAAGTCCATTCTTCAGTTTTATCTGAAAGGAATTTGTTGGATCTCTTCAAATCTCGTTAAATCTTCTGCAGTAATAAAATTTATAATTTTTATATTTATGCGTCCATATTTACAGCTGCTGTTGTGTTTTCTTTAATCGCTTTAGTAAAAACTAAATTATTTAGTGAGAGTCGATTCAGAATAGATTTGACAACTATACCTTAATTAAGCAGCGTAACGGGTTACATAAAAAACAAACATTTGTGGAGTCAAACAAAGATTGTGTACGTATATATCTAGTACTGAAAGGTTTTACCAAATAAGGACACTAGCAAACAATAACTTAAGTTTTTGAGTGCTTTTTGGAGGCTATATTAATTTTCAAGTGTAATTTTTAAGCGGAACTATGGTATTCATATTAAGCAATAAACTCTTTAATCCTCTCTGCCCTTATTACTTGACTTTAAATATAATTGAGCGTTTGTGCGTTAAAAACCAGGAGAAACTGGGTCTGTCAACATATTTACTAATTTTACATTTCTCTGTTGGACTGGCATTTTAGTCAAACTTCTTTTATAGAAAATACCTAAGGCCTATAACTTTATACTTATCTGGAGTACCATTTTTACAAGAACACGTATCTCGAGTCAGTCACAAAGTTTTTGTGAACATATATCTGGAAAAAAATGTTCGTGGAAAAGCACAAAGGTCGCATAAACTCTTATTCTTTATACATTTATGTCCAACCGGATGCTGTAAACATTGAGCTGCCATGAAATAAAGCAGTCGCGTAAATGGCTAAATGTGATTTGATACGTTATTAACGGGGAAAAAATTATACGTGTGGTCCAAAAATAAAGAGGCACAGTGCAGCAGTAGATTCTTGACAACAAAATATTACGAGTTAGATAAATTTACGGTAAAACAAAAGCAAAAAAAATCTTCGGGACGCAGCAAGTGCATTATAGTAGTGAATTTTCACAATAATTGTACACTATTAGTAAATTAAACTAATTCTTTAAATTTAAATGGACCTGGGAGACGGGTCTTAGAGGTCGCAATTAGCTATTATTTGAAGAAGTTTCTATTTTCTATGGAGCTAGAAAATTATAATTTGGTAGAGATATATGTAAGTACTGCAAGTCTCTAAGAAAATTGTGTTACAAATTGCATTAAAGTAACAAAAGTTTTCTAGAAAAAAAATTATTAAATAATTACAATACAACCACCCTCAATGCCTAAACAAGAACAATATAAAGAATACAAGTTTCTTGAGAACAACTCACAAGAAAGTTACGGGACCTGCGGTGATTATAGGGGTTCTGGGTGGGATAAACAGAATTTTGAGGGGGTACAGCTGCAAAATGGTATAAAGACAGCTTATAGAGGTCCAACTAAGCTTTTTTTTCATACTTTATGCTCATATTTCCTTTTTATCTTCTTCCCCGCCCAACATTCCTATTCACTCTTGGTCCCGTAACTTTCTTGAGGGCTGTTTTCAAGAAATATTTCTCGTGGTTCGTGCATCCAGAAGGAGATCTAAGCATGTTTTTATTTTCTTTCTAAAAAGCCGCCATGGGCTGATCTGTGAATTTACCGAAATTTTGATTTTATTTACAAAACGAATGTACCTGCCAAATTATAAACGTGGCAGGTATTTTTCCTTATTAGTCGCTTGGATGATCCGTTTTAGCCAACTCAATCGAACCAGGTTCTGCAAACAAAATAACAAAAATAGTTTTCTAAAGCATATTTGTCGTTGCCTGTGAAGCTCAATGTGTTATTTTTTTAAAATGTAGTACCCACGCTGCTTTAATATAGGTTTTAGTATGTATCAAAACTGAAGATTCTAGTTTAGTGGGAAATTGTGGATGTGATGGAGTCTCTTCAAGCAAATGTGGGTTTGTTGCTGTCCAATGATGCATATATTGTTTATTGAGAAAGCCATTAAGCCTAAAATGAGCTTCATTGCTGAGGATGATTTTTCGATGAAATTCAGGATTTTCGTAAAATTTTTGCAGAGCCCAATCGGAAAAGTTTCGGCGATTCAAATGATCAAGAGGTCTTAATTCTTGAGTTAGTTGTATCTTGTAAGGGTGTAGATCAAGATATTGACTCAACATTTGCCACAATGTGGCTTGAGAGACTTTCGATTCCTCTGAACGGCGCGGATTCGACTGATTTGGATAATTTTGAACTCAAACCCTTACAGCTGCGATATTTTCGCTATTTCGACAAGTGCGTCGTCTCACCGGCACAGGAAGGTCCAATGGTGAATAATTTGACTCGAATTTATCCACTATAGTACGCACAACCTGTCTGGTAGGACGATTATTACGACCGAAAATTGAAGTAAGCGCCCTTAAAGTTGCTACCACCGACTCAGAATTTCGGTAGTAACTTTTAACAATTTGCAAACGCTGCTCGTTCGTGAACTTCACCATAATAAAAATGTAAACCTTGCCTGATGTTTTGACATTGACAAATCCTGAAAAAAGTTTAAAAATGCGTTGGTTTTAAGATACAAAGTTATTATGTCGCTATTGGAAAACCCATTATTAATACTTATGGGAGAAACAGTTCCATTTATCGAACAAGCGAAATATCTAGGGGTTGCCCTAGATAAGTTCAACTGGAACATACAGTTAGATAATTTAATTCGCAGGGCCAAACTATCTCTGTGGACATGCCGAAGGATCTGTGAAAATAACTGGGGAAGAAGCCCAAAAGAGATGTACTGGCTCTATGTAGTGTTTGTAAGACCGATGATAACCCATGGAGCTATAGTTTTGTGGACTAATGCACTTCGTGGCAGAGTGGAGGCTAAACTGGCTCAGCTACAGAGACAAGCTTTTCTGATGATAGCGAGCGCGATAAACACCGCTCCATCAACCGCTATGAAAGTCCTCCTAAATATTCCGTCTCTTTACATTTGGCTGAAGAGGGAGGCTAGGTGGACAACCTACAGATTGAAACAAACGGCTGAGAGCATGCCAAAGACAGTTTGCGAATGACTGGGCTCCTCTATGACATTGAGGATCATGAGGTTCTGGGAATGACCTCAGACTTCACGCCCACAAAGATCAGTAGAGATCTGTCTTTCAAGACCGTCCTTTCGAAAAGGCAGAACTGGGAACGAAACCAAACGACCATTTTAAGGAAGATCCTTGCTGGTACACTGAGGGCTCCGAAACCGATCGGAGGGCAGTAGCCGACGCATATGGGAGCAATATCGATTCAAGAATATCATTTAGCATCGGAAAGTATGCAACAATACACTAGGAAGAAGTGTATGCCATCGAGATGCCAATTATACAAGACTATTGCACACACAAATCGATTAAAATATGTTCAGATAGCCAAGCTGCAAAAAAGGCCCTTGGTTTCTACCGTTGCAATTCAAAAACGACACGGAATTTTGAATCTGCCCTCAACGAACTAGGCAGCAATAAGGTGTCGCTGGTCTGGATACCTGGTCATTTGGACCTTGATGGCAATGTAGGGGCCGACGCGCTTGCCAGTGGTGGTGCCCAGGAGGACTTTATCTGACCAGAACCTGTGCTGGGGATATAATCATGCACAGCAAAACGCACCTTAAAGACCAAGACAGATAGATGGACAGTCCCGCAATGGCAAAATCTACCACGATGACACTTGATGATGCATGACTACAGGCATCGAATTGGTCTTTTTCAACAGACTGAGTGGTGGCTGTGTATGAAAAGTGGCAAAACAACACAGCACGTGTTATATTTCTGTCAGGTTGCAGACAGGACAAGACACCTGCTCCTTAGCAAGGCAAAGCGTGCACCAGAAGATATGGATCAACTTTTGCCCACAAAGGTTATCGACCTCTGCAGGGGGCTGGCTTTGTTGGGCGAAATATAGACAATTAGGCGTGAGCCACATTAGATCTTAATGTCGCAGTGGAGGAACTGTTATGGCGCACTGATAATTTAACCTAAACCTAAACTGGTCCTAACAAAGTTCTGAAGTGGAAAATTATACATCTTCTTTAGAAAGGGTAGTCTACAGAACCAAGAGTTTTAGATGGTTGGCAAAATGCTATCCAGAAAATCAACACTTCCTATGTTGGGTACAACTGGTCTGGCATTGATATGTTTTCAATATTACAAAAACATCACAGCAGCTTTTGACGCTGTATAAGACACAGATACTGGAATATTGTTTTCATGTGTGGGCTGCTGCCTCAAAAAAAAAACTTTTCTCTGCTAAATTATATCTATAAACGAGCTAGTTTCCTTACAGGAGATTAATGTATCAAAATCTATCTCTTAATTACAGGGGACAGGTAAAAAATCTCTGCTGATTCTATCGAAACTACCATCGATATTGGTCATCAGAGATTGGATTGTCGTAAGTACCTTCGCTTGCGCCCTTCAGTTAACAAACTCGCTTTAGTTGTACGCGTCTAGTATTAAATTACCCACTTGCAAACTTCCTTAGTTGGTAGAGCATCTAATCTTTGAAGTGCCATCCCGGTGGACATATTTTGAAAACATATAATCTTCAATTGTTTAAGAAGCGTATAAACTCCGATCTTGTAGCACGACAGTCAAGTTCTTGATGTCTAAAAACGCATAGGAGAACGTTTTGCCTATCGTAAACTACTTTAGAAAAAAACCATGAGCCTCATATTTTATATTTTGACGGAAATAAAAATCCGCTTTACATCAGCGCTACAACCATAGCATTAAACCAAACATTAAGATTAAATAATATGTAAATTTTTATAGCATAGTCGTCAACATAAAACGGGCCATTAGCGACAGGGGTAAAGGGTTCACTAACGATAAATGACACATTTAAATGACGCCATTTCGGGCAACTAGCATAAAAACCACGAGATTGGCCTAAAACATGCAAAACAAACATTATGATAAATGTATCTGACAAGAATGGAAACAAATGCTTGTCTGGCGATTCTGAGCAAAGCCGAAGACCCAGCAGGGCCAACTGAGACGTGATATATGACACGCTAATAGACGTTTCAACGTAGAAGAGAATTTCCCTAGAGATTTTTCTCGATTCTCGCGCAACCACTGTATTTACCGCGGATTGTAATCCACTTTGATGGGATGTTATATTATTTTCTCTGAGAAATATGCAGTTTTGTAAGTGAAAGATTTCATCAACTCTCAGAAGAAGTTTGTCTTAGTAAATTATCTTTTGCGGGATTTTCAGAAGCTGCAGACCGACATTTTAATTCATTTCACGTGTTAAGCTAAAAGTACTCAGCGGCATATCTGCTGAAATGATTCTATAGATTAAAGAATAAATGTCAGCGGTAAACCGACTTTTTTAAGAAGTTAAAAGAAAGCTGTGAATTCTTTAAATCTAAGTGATAAAGCAAAGATACTATCACACAATTATCTGGGGTCCTAGCAATTTTTCATAAAGAAAATTTCAATTATAGAGAAATGAGGACTTTTGAGTCTCTTAAAGATTTTTGAAACGGATCTCCGCTACGGGTTCTAAAGGCTCTAGTTCCGTTTATTTAAAACAATCTTTCGAAAATTTGAAAGTTGATATATACAGTGTGTCCCAAACAGGATGGGAATGTATTGCTATCTCCGTTATTATTAGATATAGGAAGACAGTTAAATTAGCAATGTTTTGCAGAATTTCATTCTCGTTCCAAACATCACTTGTATTTTGCCTTGCCTCTTTTCGTTTTCGAGTTATTTTGAAAAAAACGAACAAAATCTGTCGATTTCTTTTTCTTCAATATCTAAGTAAGCGTTTATCTGAGATGTCTAAGATTTGCACATTATCAAGACACTTTTTACATGGTAATATTTTTTTGCTATTCTCAACATTGGATTGTCATTTGTTTTTGAGGTACAGGTATCAACGTTTGTTTTTATTATGGCAGCCATATTGGATTTTTCACTCATGTGATAACTTGTGAAAAGAGCTTTCCAATGATGTACAACATGATTGAAAAATATTGTAATTGTACTGACAATTTTGAGAAAAACCGTCTTGGTGATAGTAGGCTATGAAATCCAATACCAGAAAACAAATGACAAAAAGCAGTAGGACATGAAGTCCAACAATAGACTTCTACTTATAACATAATTTTCTGTAATGATTCACGAAAAAAAAATAAGAATTTGAGCACACCAATGAATCGGCCCATTATTACAAATGATATTTTACATTACAGCATTATCCTAAAAATTGTTATAATTTAATTAAATAGGCAAACCTAGTAAACTAGATTTACTAACAGAACTCAATAAAAAGCAGATTAATTATTTACGAAGACGCCTTTGAAAATTGTTTGATTTTTAAACGTAAGTCAACTGAAGAACAACCGAAGAAAGGTTGCTATGGATAAAACACTGTCGCGAATACCGTAATTCTTAATTATCTGAACAATCGAAGGTGTATTTAACACTTTGCTTAAAATTTTGCACCAAATAGTTTGTTTTCTGTTTATTTTAAATATTATTCAAAATTCATATCAAAACAACTACCCAGAAAGACGACAACCAAACACCAAAATATTTGGCAGGATAGTGACCAATCTTATGAACGACGGTAGCTTCTACGCAAAGAAACTACCAATGCCTAAAATGAAGAAAGAAATAATGCCATCTTACAGGTTTCAAACGAAAACCCTCCGCAATCTGTTCGGTTTTATGGTGAACAAATTGACGTTCCAAAAAGTACTTTACACCGTGTATTAAAACAAAGTCATTACCATCCATACAAACCTACAATCGTACAAGCCTTAAATGTTGACGATTACCTCAAGCGACTTCCATTCTGCAGATGGTATCAAGGACAACGTCAGCAAGACGAAAATTTTCATTTGAAAATAATATGGACTGATGAATTAAGATTTACAAATTGTGGTGTGTATACTCGCCATAATAGGCATTATTGGGCAAATAAAAATCCCCATCTAAAGGAAGAAAGACGATTGCAAGCCAGATTAGGTATTAATGTTGGGTGCGTCTTATTAGGTAAAAAACTGTTATTTTTATTTGTGAATTAGACAGTTAATATCAAAAAAATTCAGGTAAATTCGATGTTAGTCCGTTCCTTTTTGAAAATAATTTAATTGGGGAAAGGTATCTTAATCTAGTGAGAAATGATACGTTACCAACAATTACAAGAATTCGTGATAATTTAGACGAGATCTGGTACCAACAAGCCGGTTGTCACAATGCTAGCATCGTCAAAGAATTTTTGTACCAAAATTTTAATAATCGTGTTATTTGTAACAATGGGGGCCGGTTCATTGGTGTGCTCGAAGTTCTGATATAACACCCATGGATTTTTATTTTTGGGGTACTCTGAAGAATGATGTATATAAATTCGATCCATCACAAAATATCAATGAATTACGAAACAGAATCATGGAAGCTATATATCGTATTAACCAAAACACCCTCACCAGAGTTTGCAGACATATTTCAAAAAGGTGTATAAAGTACATTGAACAAAACAGTGGCCATATTGAACAATTTTCTATTTAGTGTATTTTTCTATTTTCTAAGTTTCTATTTTATTATTTGTTGAGTTCCGTTTCTGATTCTGTTTTTTTTTGCGGAGTTTAAGTTTCTATTGGTTATTGCCGGGTTTCATTATTTAACTGTTTTACATAATATTACCTAGAATTATTACCTACTTAATTGTTGTAAATTAAATCACAATATTTTTTTAACGTGAATCATTTCGCAAAATTATGTTAAAAGTGGAAGTCTATTGTCTTTTTTTTGTCATTTGTATTCTGGTATTGTATTTCATAGCCTACTATCCTCAAAACGGTTTTTTTCAAAATTGTCAGTGCTATTACACTTAGATTTCTCAAGCATGTTGTACATCATTGGAAAGCTCTTTTAACAGGCTTTCACACGAGTCAAAATCCAATACGGCTGCCATAATAAAAACAAACGTTGATACATCAAGCTCAAAAACAAATGACAATCCAAAGTTGAGAATATCACAAAAAGATTACTCTGTAAAAAGTGTCCTGATAATGTGCAAGTCTTGGACATGTCAGATCAACGCCTACTTCGATATGGAAGAACATAGAAATGGACAAAGAACCTCGGTGGTTCAGGGATAAGAACGTGTGCCTCTGAACCGAAGTGTACTGGGTTCGATGCCAGGGTACTCCTTTCACTTTTTCAGTACAAACTGTAAAATTAACATCAACCGAGGTTCTGGCATTGTATTCGAGCAAGTTGAATGCCTGCACGTTCCGCCCTTCAGAGGGGGCGTAAAGCCGTCGGTCCCGTGTCCATGCGATGTTGGGCACGTTAAAGATCCCTAACCTTCTTACAGAAAAGCAGGGGTTCGGCAAAATTTCCAGGATAGTGAGGTGAAACTGCTCCCTGGCGTCGGTGATTGACCATAGTCGCGAAAATAGGCCGACGTTAAAAAACAAAGCCACACAGAAATCGATAGATTTTTTTAAAAATAACTCGAAAACGACGAGAGGCAGGGCAAGAGTTATATTTGGAACGAGCATAAAGGCGGGTATCCATATAAGCCAATGCCCCGTAACGTAACACCGAACATGTTACAGAGTGTTGCAAGATGACACAACACACATTTTGACTTTTTTTGATTTTTGGCCGTGTCAATCACCTCATAACGTAACCGAATGGGGTTACATAAGTGGACTTGTTCTCGACGCTTATCAAAAAAGGCCTCAGTCTTTATCTGACTCCAGCAATATGAATGCCGCTCTGCAGTTACAGCTAGCAGCAGCTTCATATAATTTTATTCACCACCAGATTTTGAGCAAGAAAAAACAGAAATCTCCGTGTTGCTGAATCTTGAAATTATATCAGTGTTCGTCCTCCGTCGGCAGCAGTCTCCATCCACGCATCCTGCTTCCTAATTTTATTAAAATGCTCGGGATGTTGAGTATCTCAAATTATAGTTTTTTCATGATAACGTTCTGCTAAATTAATTGTAGCTTCCTTAGTCCACTCCATGGTCACATACACACAAAAAAACATGCACCCAAAAGCCAGACCACATAACAAAACTAAACTACACAACAACACAGACGAATGACGACTGAAAAATAAGTTTGGAAGTTTTGAATGCAACAGTACACGACACACAACTAGAGCACCCGTCCCAACTTGTCGCTGCGCGTGACAGTGTCCTTTCTTTGATCCGACGGTAAAAAACCGACAAATGGTGGTTCGGGTTGTAACAGTTACGCGTGTTTAGTTGGTTGCGGGTAATATGCAACAGTTTTTCGTATCCACTAGCCGTATCGTAACATGTTCGCGGTTACGTTACGAGTCATTTGATACAAGTGGATACCGGCCTTTAAATTCTACAAAACATTGCTAATCTAGCCGTCTCCCTATCTCTAATAATAACGGAGATAGCAATAAATACCCATACAGTTTGGGACAGAATGTATATTAAAATTTAAATTTAGTAATTCATCAAAATAAAAGCTAATAAAACTTATGTTTTAGATGACTAATTTATGCTGATTTAAATTTTAAGCGACTCCAAATATCACCTCCTTCATACTCTATTCAATTTGCATTATTTGCGCACGTGCGTATTCCCAAGTAAACTATTCTCTCATGTCTTGATATCATCAACATCTGCAGCCATTTTCATAACTAATTCAAATACTACCCTACTATAGAGTGTAACGGAGGAAGGAGGCCTAGACCTGTTGACTAAACCTAGGAGAACGATTATTAGATTTTAGTTGATAGTTTAAATGTATGTACGCACTTTGTAGGAGCAAAGTTAGTGTGTTACAAACTTCAGAACACATTATCTTAAACTGCGTACTCCCGTAACCGCGCTACTCCATATATAGCAATTTGCATGTGGAATAACTGGGAGAATATAGGGCTGAGGTTACATAATATATGCATCTCATTTTCAGTAATGTAAATTATCTTGGAGTTCAGTTAATGCGTGCTGTCTGCCAGAAATTCTGCCTAAAATGTTTGGGCTGAACTGGTCATCGTATAAAGACTAAATTCAGTTTTCGGGAAATATTACTGATACTGTATCAAGAAATAACTTTTGATAGCACAGAAATCTAAGTTTTCCCTCCGCCACAAAGCAGTCCTTATTGTAAGGCTAGAGGTATTCTCACCATCATTAGAATATTTGCAACAGCTGACAAACAGATATGAATAATTTTTGATAAGGTACGAAATGACTGTGAGGGACCAAATTTTCGTGACGTATTTCATCACCTAAAATACCCCCAACATTCACAAAAACGTTTCACTGCTATAAACTTTAAACGCTAAGGCACATTTTTATTTCAAGTCAGATTTTGTCCCTTTTAGTGAATTTTCTTTAAAAAAATCTCTAATAAGGAGATCCCGAGTCCCCTAGAACACATATCCAGGGTCAGTTTCAATTTATATATAATATATATATATATATATATATATATATATATATATATATATATATATATATATATATATATATATATATATATATAGTATTCTCTGTTGAACTTAAAGTAA
Organism: Tillus elongatus; assembly: GCA_964006375.1. Classification (NCBI taxonomy): domain Eukaryota; kingdom Metazoa; phylum Arthropoda; class Insecta; order Coleoptera; family Cleridae; genus Tillus; species Tillus elongatus. The sequence goes on along the minus strand of OZ023266.1, from coordinate 24,739,124 downwards.
TTTTGTTTTAAGATGATGTTTAATATTTCGCTGCTTTGTTGTTTTTTGTTGTCATTTTGCGTTTTGTTTTCTATTATATTTGTGGTTTTGTTAATCGGTATATTGGTGTACATATTTGTTGTGTCGAATGAGGCGAGTCTTGTGTTTTTGTTTATGTTTATGCTTATGTTTTCTAATTTATGCACTAGTTCTATGGAGTTTTTTATGTTCAATTTGCTTTCTAGTTGTATTTCTTGTTTTAGTACTTGGTCTAGTTCTTTTGCTATTTTTTATGAAGGTGCATCCATGAAGTTGGTGAGTGGTCTTATTGGATATCTTACTGCATATCGTAAATTAGACAGTCAAAATTTGCCACCCACCCGTTAGCGGCATTAATACTGTGTATATCAAAATACTACTATCGAAAATTCGTTACGTCTTATATACACATACATGAAAATAAACCTCTCGAATTGAAATACTAATGATGATTCGTTACGGAGATAAATTTGGATTCCAAGTAGAAGTTGTTAATCTTTGTAATACAAAGCACGCTGAGCTACCACCACTTTCACAAGGAACTGTAAAATGTTAGCACAGTTTCGTGAAGTTGGACACGTTAAACAATTGTGCAGGAAGCCCGATTAAATGATAATGTGAAAATTGATGTTATATTGGCTTTTCAAGAAAAACAAACATGTTCGACGCATCGGATGGCACGTGAAAATGGTATAGGTCAATCACTTGGGAACTTAAACAACAGGAAAATTGCATGCATATAAACGACAATACCTAGAATAACTAATTGAAGGTGATTTGGATAGAATATTACAATTTTGCGAGCAGATGTTTGATATGCTAATTACGAATATTATTTCTTCCGCAAAAATTATTTTCTCTGAATGTAACGCTCTGCTTTCTAAGGGTGGAGTGGTTGGTTGGAAAAATAATTAAAATGAACTCAAGCGCCACCACTTTCTAAAAAAATATTGAAGGTTTAGGGGAAAAGTAGCGCAGAATTGGAAGGCGGACTACCCCGCGGAAGCAGGATACATAGGTAGACTGACTCTAGAGGAGAGGGTTATTTTCAAGTGGTCGGATTTGCTTGAAGAAGAAACTTAATTTGGCTGCACAAGATATATATATATATATATATATATATATATATATATATATATATATATATATATATATATATATATATATATATATATATATATATATATATAATTACATATTTATTGGATAAAACTATGTACACATATATTCAAGGTTTATAAATGACAAGGTGAAGTTAATATATAATTTAAAGGTTCTCACCAGGGTTGATAGTGAAAAAATGTATGATAAATGAAACTGAGCATTTACCCCTCTTTGTCTCCGCTGTTCCCATGCATGAGATTTTTTTTACCGCGGGATTACTCTTGTTCCAGCCGATTTGTACCATTGGGGGTTCTGATTAGGTTATTTACACGGAAATGTCGATATTTTACAATATTCCGTCTCCCTGGCCGCCTAGTGGTTCAAGTTGGGGGACGAAATATCGTAAACTATTTATAGGCCTCCAAACCCCCAATTATTTCATCAGGTATGGCAGGATAATGGGTTTCTATTAGAGCCACGGGCAAGCTTGGAGTCTCTTTGCTAGTTAAAGTAATTATTTACTTTTTTATAAAAGAAATATAGCTGGAACGTGATGTAATACAAATAAAGCAAGAAAATATTTCGGATAATTTAACAAATACTTGGGCAAGATACCGAAACAAACAAAACGGCTAAAAAAATCTGCACACTTTGTAAGGAATCGGTTTAAGAGAAAAAAAACCGGGGAACACCTATATAACTGAATTGCCAGGGCAATGAAAATCATTAAATATGTAAATAATTTTCGAGAACAACGGATCATATGGCATGAAAAAAGAACAAAATAGCAAAAATACATGGTAAAATATTTCTTACCACAGGTTCCAGATGGGCGTCCTGATGGCGGTGGTGTGGTTGTTTGAGTAGTGACTTTCGGAATATTAATACAAACGAAGGGCGGTGGTCGGCGAAAAAACAAAAAGTCAGTGAGAACTTAATGTTTATTTCACTCGCCCCGCAAGCCGTCTTATATATTGAAAAATACATGCATGTTTTGTTAGTTCTATACGTTTTGGGGTCTTTATTTATCTTATGGCCTAATCAAATTATTCGCAATTAAAAATTTTGTGAATCTACACATCTTCCGTATGTTATCAGTGAGTTAAAATCCCAACGTTAATTTTATCTACTTGGACATGTATTTTATGCAGCTTTTTATTTATATATAGGTGTTGTTAAAAATGATATATGGCAAAACTCTTAGAAACAAATATTTGCAGAGTTTGTTTTATAAAAGATAAATTAGATTTACCGGAACGAAATGAAATTTCGTTACATGAAGACGCATCATTTGTTTTAAATGGCGAGGTAAATCGGCAAAACTGCAAATATTAGACAGAGGATAACCCCCATTGGGTGAGAGAAACCCACACCCAACGTCCAGAGAAGCTCAAAGTTTGGGCTGGCAACGTTAGGGATCATGTGATTAAAGCCACGTTCATTGAAAACATGAACAGAGAAGGCTATTCGAAAACCCTAAGGGAGCCAGTTATTCCAGCCTTGGGAGGTTAGTTTCTCAATGCACTTGATCTCAATCGTCTAAATGAAAGGATATGGTTGCAACAATATAGAGCCTTATTCCACTTTGTTCTTCCTGCACGGGAGTATTTAAATGAAACCTTTCGACAAAAGGGGATAGGAAGAAGAGGTTTTATAAAAGAGCCTGCGAGGTTGTCAGATATTATACCTGTGGACTTGTTTGTGGGGACATTATTGTTAAGTTCTAATTCGTGGGTGAATTTTATTGAATCAAACTGACAGTTCAGTCTTTTAATAAAATCATCTACCGTGAATGTATTTGTGTGAAACACTGCAAAAATGGCATCTATATAACGAAATCATACTCTAGGAAAATACTCACTTTCATTTTCTAAATCCGCCTCAAATCTACTCATGAAAAGATCTGCAATGAATGGAGAGAGCGGGTTGACTATTGTTGTGCCTTCAGTTTCTTCAAAAAAAGTCATTGTTAAATCGAAAACATGTTGTTTTATACATGGGCTTCTTAAAGTTATATATTCTTTGCAAACCTTTTCACTATGTTCTATTTTCAAATCAACTATTCTAAATACCGTTATGTTTGCTTGTGGGGAGGCTAGGAAACAAAGACGCTACACGAAATGATATCAAAACTTCGCCCTCAATTAGAATAAAGTTACAATGTTGTTTGTCAGAGAGAAGGAAAATTAGTGCTTAATTTTTATTCGTTTATATACATATATAACAAAATAAAATATAAAAAAACAAAAAAAAGAGCAGAATCTAAAAAAAAAACTAATAAATTTCAATTTCATTTCCAAAGTCATAAAAGAAAGAGAATAATATTTGTTTTGGACCTGAACCCACTTGATAGTGTCGTTTTGTTTTTTTGTTTTTTTTTTGTTGTTTTTTTCTCAATCATTTAATAGCCAGCCAAGCCAACATCAACAAAGAACAGAAACAGGTAAATATACTTATATATGAACAGATAGTAGGTTTTCCTTAGTTTATTAACCATTGTAAATACATTCCAACACTTGGAAAAATAAATAAAACTACAATCACGTATCTTCAAAAATTTTATTTACAATCATACACAATAAAGTCTAAAAATAATACAAATAATTATACATAAGCTTAAAATGAAATAAAACACTTATAATCACATAATATAAAACCATAAACTACAGTAAAAACCTAATAATTTAACAAAAAGAACCCTAGCTTAGCACATTCTCTATGAATATATATATATATATATATATATATATATATATATATATATATATATATATATATATATAAAGACAGAGCTAGGAGGGTTGGCGGTAGCGACAGAGTAGGTCAGAAGTATTGAGATATGCCACTGCCAAGTTGATATTAACACGTTAGCTTCACAAATTAGAATATCTAAGGTTGCTTTTACACTTAAATGTCAAATTTTGTGGCACATTGTTCATCCTTGTTTAGGAGAGATAACACGACAATATTTTAAATGGTCGTCGGCTGACCTGTATAAGTTTATATGCGTGCAAAAAATCTACGCGCGGTTAAAACCCCTTTACTAACTTATTTCTCAATGCAGCTTATTAATATTTTTCTCAATGTAAACAAAATATGTTGAATATTATGCTTAAGAATAAAAATTACTTCTTCATTAGTCTTTTTGAAGAATACTTAAAATTACAAAGTAATAAAAGCTTTACATTTAAAATGCACGTATCTGCAAAGAAAATTCTAAAGAACGCGTTCTGGTGTTTTCATTTCGCTTATTAGTATTTCTGTAAACTCCGTGAGACTTGCTCAACTCGAACTGTTTACTTATAATTAATACCTCCTTGCAACACGAGCCGGCTTATTCTGTACATATATATGGATGTAGTCGTCCTATATAACTGTGTAATAATAACAGAGCATAAGTTCTGTAACAACATGAAGCAATACAACAGAACTGCGAATAATATGCGGGTAATACTGCTTATCGTAAATTAGACAGTCGAAATTTGCTACTCACCCGTTAGCGGCATTAATACTGTGTATATCAAAATATTACTATAGAAAATTCGTTGTGTTTTATATACACATACATATAGATAAACCCCTTGAATTAAAATACTAATGATGATTGGTTACGAAGATATGTCTATCCCAAGCAGAAAGTGTTAATCTTTTTAATACAAAGCACCCTGAGCTACCACCACTTTCACACAGAACCGTATCTAAAACGTTTGCACAGTTTCGCACAGTTGGACACGTTAGATAATTTTGCAGGAATCCCGCTTAAATGATAATGTGAAACTTGATGTATTATTGGCTTTTAAAGAAAAAGAAACATGTGCGACACATCGGGTGGCACGTGAAAATGTTATAGGTCACTAACTTAGTAACTTAAAAACAGGAAAATTGCCTGCATATGAACTACAATACTAAAAATAACTAATTGAAGGTGATTCGGAAAGAAGATTACAGTTTTGCGAGCAGATGTTTGATATGCTAAATACGAAAATTATTTATTTCCCAGAAATTATTTTTTTCTGAAAAAGCAACGTTTCCTTTAAATGGCGAGGTAAATCGTCAAAACTGCAAATACTGGCAGAGGACAATCATCATTGGTGTGAGAAACCCACACCCAACGTCCTGCGAAAGCCAAAGTTTGGGCTTACAACACGACACCTCAAAAATTAAAATATTGTCTTTAATTAGAGATTAAGATAATAGTTGATTTGATTTAACTGCTATTTTGTACAAAATAAACATTTAAATAAATCCCTAACTGTTCATATTCGAATTCTTTTTTAGCAAACACATTAAGCTACGCAAGTTTCTAATAAATGTTATTTAAAACATAAAAACGCAATCTAAAACTATAAGAGTTATCCGCATTTGGCATACGCATGACGTACCTAATGCTCTCATCTCGCGTTTCTCCCCTCTGAGAGTTATTTAATGTTTATATATTTAATGTTCTAGCGAGTTTTTAAAAAGAAAATTATTAGCGTATGATACTATCAGTAAAACAAAAGTAACGTGTATTTGTGATAAAACTGCAAAAATGGAAATAAAGCTAAACGGCCAATAACTTAAGCACTAGAAATGTTCACATACCTTCGGGTTGTGGCATTGTATTTGAGCAAGTTGAATGTCTGCACGTTTCGCCCTTCGGAGGGAGCGTGAATACGTCGGTCCAGTTTCCATGGGATGCTTGGAACGTTAAAGACCCCTACCTTCCTTGCAAAAAGACAGGGGTTTGGCAAGATTTCATAGTAGCGGAAATAGACCGACGTTAAAGAAACAAAACACCGACACAAAAAACAGACATACTTTCGGAGTATTATTACCGATAATGGTAAATGTAGCAAATAACTGAGAAACAGGTTCGTAACAAAAAGCAGTTATGTTGCTAGGAAGCGCTTTGGATCCTTTTTTGGGGACGGGTTTTACTCGAGCAGTTTTCCAGTTACTAGGGAATATGCCTCTATTGTAAGATGTCTGAAACAGACAAGTCAGGACAGGAGCAAGTTCTGGTGCGCATTTTTTGAGAACAATTGCTGGAATATCGTCAAGGCCAGAGGCTTTCTTGGTATTAGGAGAAGAGAGCATCTTTCGTACCTTTTTAGTTTTGAAAATGATATCCGTCATTTTGTGCGCGACATTGGGGACTGTTGTTGGTTGAACATTTAGAGGTGGGTTGAGAGTAGAATTGGCGGCAAATAACGAGGCAAAAAGTTCGGCCTTGCCCAGGGCGGTAGAAACAATTTCGTCCCCTGAGACAAGAGGTGGGAACGTGCTCTTGCAGAAATTATTCCCAATGGATAAAATTTCGTTTATAACAGGCATAAAATAGACAGAAACCATTCAGCTACCATCTAGCCCCCAGAAAAAAACCTGCAACTGTATTTTAAAATACAATTAGACGAATTTTTACTAGAAAAGAAATTAAATCCTTACCTATTTAAATAGACAGGCTTTTACAAAAGTTAGGTGCAGACTGAATTAAAGCGAGAGGAAAATTTTCTCCTTTTTTTGAAAGTTGATAATAAAATTCCAGAGAAAACTGATAATTTTTAATTCAGAATTTAAAACTGTTCATTAACAAGAATGACCAAAGCTTGCTTTGACATATGTCAGGGGTAATTTGAAAACGATTAAAAAAACAATTTAATCATGTTTTAAGAACAACACTTGATAGAAACAAATGTACACAAACTAAACAAAAACAAATATATAATAAGAAGACCCTATTTAAATTATAATATATTCCTGGATGTATGTAATTCTTTACTTTTAGGTCATGTACTGGAGATGACAGTGTCCCTGATATTATTTAAGCTACACCCAAAAAAACAACAGCAAGACAAAAGGGAAATTTTGCTCAACTGTGGAGCCACACGGTTTAAATCTTTAATGAAAGAACGAAGATATGCAGCAACGATCGGCAACCTGTGTAATAAAGTGATGTGTAGTGCATAGTATAGGCTCGCATGCGAGTGATCAATGTGTTGTTACTGTATGTTGCGGTTATTACATTGCCTTAAGAAACATGTATGCCTTTCATTACTACTCCTTACAAAATTCATATGTGACAATGTAATTGTAAAGAAAATAATAATTTTCCTCGTAATAACAAAAAAATAGTGGGTTTTCGCACTATTTGTAAAAAGAGTAAACAATAAATATTTATTATTTTTTATGATACAAGTCAAAACAGTAAGTGTGAAGGTAAACATCACACGTGTGTCACTTTTAATGACCACGTGACCAACATAGTCAAACCAACTTCACTTAGAACTCCTGATGTTGATGGTCTAGAGTTTTCGTTTCACTTTCAACAGTCGGATAGCGATGTATGACTTAAAATCTAATTGTGACATTTTCTGGTCATTTATTTATTGTAAACTTTCCAAGAGTTGATAATTACACGATCTATTACATTTAGAAATATCAGCCACCACCATTTCTTGCCTGCTATTCCAATACGATAGTTCGCTGCTCCATTATCGTGCAAGTCTACACCTCCCATGTTTTTGTTGTAATGTTTTATTCCATTGGGTTGATGAATTCTACCTTCTTTATTCTCTTTTCGGTTGTATATTTTTGCTGTTAATACTGCTTCAGCATTGAAGTGATTACTTAACAGTAACAACTGAGTTATTGCCGAAGGACTCGATGAAAAAAATCATGTTGAAGTCGTTGCTTGTGATCTGAGTAAGGCTTTTGATACAATTTCAAAGTGTATTTTGTTGGGAAAGCTGGAACATTATGGTGTCAGAGGTACAGCCCTCTCTCTCTCTCTCTCTCTCTCTCTCTCTCTCTCTCTCGCTTTGGGTCTTACCTTGAGGATAGAAGGCAGGTTGTGTATTGGGATAAACAGATATCCGATAAGATGACAGTAGATTGTAGTGTTCCGCAGGGTTCCGTTTTGGGCCCCCTACTCTTTATCATCTATATGAATGATCTGCCGGCCCACATTGCATCGGATGCGATCGGTCTTTATGCCGATGATACCAGGTTTGTTAACAGAGCAACAGCAAAGATTGATTTGGGTCTCCGCACTAGGGCTTGCCTTGACCAAGCAGATGAGTGGTTTAGAATAAACTCTCTAAAACTAAACTTAAATAAGACACAACGACTGGTGCTGTGTGCGGGACACAGCGGCGGAGCGAGGCTAAAAGTTCTTGGTGTAATTCTGGAGGATGACCTTGCCTGGTCTGCTCATGTATCGTCCCTGCTTGGAAGGTTGTCTACGGCTATTTTTACAATGCGGATAATGAAACAACATTCACTCTGTCGTTGGTTATGGTGTGCTTTTGTGGGGGTGCAGTCCAGGCTTGCAGCAAGTGCTCCTGAAGCAGAAAGGAGTCCTGCGTGTCATGTGTGACGTGTATTGGAAGACAAGCTACCGTGAGTTGTATACTTACCGTATTATCGGTATTCATTTTTGCCTGCTTAAAATATGTGCATCAAAACAAAGACTTATTTCTGGCCAATGAGCAATTACATACCTGTGATACCAGAAAGAAGGGTAACTTTAGCATACCATATCACAGACCGGCTAGAACGCAATTGGGTGCAAATTATCTGGGCTTGAAGCTGTATAACAGACTGCCAAGTGATTTGAGGGACATGCGTGAATCACAATTTGCCAGAGAGGTTAAGAGACTTCTGCTTCGGACGACACTGTATTCAGTGGGTGAATATTTTGAGACTGGTTGGTTAGAGGTATCAAAACAGCTCCTTAGGGACTTTAAGTGTATTTTGTGTTGTTTAGTTCTCTATATATTTGGTACATAGCTTTAATTGTTTGTTGTTTGTTCCTATTGTTTCTGTGGTGTTCTTTACAACAATTATATTTTATCTATTTGGCCATCTGTGTTTATGTGTATACATATGATTTAACTGACACGCCATGTAATCTCTTGATGGCAAATAACTATTGTTATTATTATTAAATATTATTATTATTATTATCATTCCACTGTACAAGGGATATGTTGTAATTTTAGTAAAAATTCTGCATCATATGAGCCTTGACATTGCTTTTAATTTATCTTTACATGCAGCAGAAGACAACCACTCGTTCTGAGGTCTCGTATGGTTCCCGGAACATAAAAACCAGTTTTAATCAGCCATGCTAGCAATTTATAAGAAGCAAAAAATTATCAAAAATACCTTATGACAGCTGGGTTGATCTATGATATATAAAAAGTAGGTATAGATGGTTCCTTCTGGAGCCACCACCTTCCACCACCCGGTTACTGCGCCGACGCAGCGACGTCATAAAGGGTGGAGCCCCGCCCCTTGTGGGCGTATCTCCAGCCCCGTCGGGTGTAGCCTGGCCCCTATTGGGCGGAGCCCCACCCCCGCCCCCCATTTGGACGGAGCCCCATATGCGGCCACACCCCCGACCACGCCCTGGCCACGCCCCGACCACGCACCGACCACGCCCCGACACGCACCGACGCGCCCCGACCACGTCCCGACCACACCTGGCCACGCCCCGACGCCCCGACACCACGACCACGCCCCAACCACGTCCCGATACGCCTCGACCACACCCTAACCGGCGCCAAGCGCCGGAGCGACGTCATAGTGTCATCACTGGATGGATAACCAATAAGGTGCTAACCTGGGGTGACGTCATCGAAGATGGCGTCCAACAACTACTTGTCCACCCATAGCGACACTAGATTTTCCTTTACCTAGGTTGGCACCTGCATATGGTAAAAATTTATGAATTGTCAACATAGCATAGTGAAAAAAAGTAATAAGAAACACCATGTTTCATTTAAAAATCCAATGTTTGTGTCAGAACAACCCATTTCCGGTTTGCTCCTGAAGTTGGATCTATGACCAATCGAGAGAGCGTACCCGATTTGAGAATACAAATATATCTTTTTTTTTCCTTACAGCATCCAGTAGGCTAATAAACGACTGGTACGGGTGATCTGATTCACCCTGTATATATATTTTATGCATGCTTGCAGTACATTTCTCTAATCAGTAAGATGGATGTACACATTTATTTGCATTTGCTGATTATCCTGTGAGATTTGTGTAGCTGAAGGATTTCTTATAGTTTTTACCTTGCGGTTTAAAATCGACTGCCTTGAACTTCATTTATTTTAAGCGGCGTTATCTTAAACTTTGCTTAGCTGGTAATTTGCTAATAAAAAATCTGCTGATGAGCTTATATCAAATACCGAAGTCATTGTTTTTTATAGTCCTTTAAATTATGCAAACCATATTTACTTTCTAGACTTGGGTTAAGTTTGGTTTCTCTTCTTAGTTATGGTAAGTGTCATAAAACCAAGGGTGCCGTTAATTTTGATCAGCTAATATTCCCGTAATCATCTAACACTAAGTAAACCCGAATCTAATAACACATCTCCATAAATTGAACGTGCACAGTTCGGGCCATTCGATGCGAGGAAAACTGAGGAGGAAATTCGGATTTCTATGATTTATGCTGTTCGCTAAGATAGAGCGAACATTCCTCGAAGCCTCGAAGGTACTGTAAAATACGATTAGCGAATACGCCGCGCCAAATAAGCATATTCCTATCTCAGTTGAAATTTATACCCAAGGATGCTTTCTCTACATGTTCCAACACCTGCGTGTATATCCGTCAATATATCCTGAATTTATTACATTACAAAGTATTGAGCTTGATTTTTGTATTCAGGTTCTTTCAGTTTACATTTTTGACTCGTTACTGTTACCGAGTGTAAACCTGCTCTTAGACTACTTGAAAATGAGAGCTAGGTAATGAAACAGCCAATGACTAATAGTTTAAGAAGAAAATTAGAAGTAACACAAATAATAAAGAAACAGCCGCACAAAAAGCAAATGACAAAAGGACCGCAAAATCGTAAAATATATTTGTTACGCAATCTGGTTCCGCACCGAGATGGCCACCCTGTCGTACATCTAACGACGTTCCAGGAAGCTGTCTACCATAGCCGTATTACTTTATAGGTGTGTTCTCGCTATGATTAGTATAGAGCACTGACGAGCTCCAATTAGAGCGAAACCGGTGTGCGTTTTTAATTAGGGTGAGAATACATCTAGCCTTTCATACATTGTCTCTGTATTAGGGAAGAAAGGGGGCAGGGCGTACAATTTATATAATTGTTAGTGGATTGTACACAGTCTCTATCTACAACATTTTGTGCTAACAAGAGCTATCGTAAAAACATACTACCTTGTTCCGCACCGACGTGGTGACCCTGTCGTACATATCGCAGTACTCTAGGAGGCTGGCTACCAAGCCGTATTACTTTATAGGTGTGTTCTCGCTGTGATTGGTATAGCGCACTGGCGAGCTCTAATTAGAGCGAAACCGGTCTGCGTTTTAAATTACGGTGAGAATAAATCTAGCCTTACATACATTTTCTCTGTATTAGGAAAAAAATGGGCCAGGGCTGACAATTTATAAAATGGTTGGTTGATTGTACACAGTCTAAATCTATAACATTTTGTGTTAACTAGAGCTGTCGTGACAACCAGGTAGTACCTGGTTCCACACTGATATGGCGATCCTGTCGTACATGTAACAAATGTCTTGTGGAGGACGAAGAATATATATATATATATATATATATATATATATATATATATATATATATATATATATATATATATAGTGTGATATTAAAATTTGGAACATAATGCGTTTAAGCGTTATTTCATTTTCTCAACAAAAACGCCCGGACAGGTAAATTTTGTCTTTTCAGGTGCCAACTTATGACGTAACAATTACGTCACCAATTTCTGACGTCATCATAAGGTTTTTTAAATGACAACCATATTTTTTTGCCGTTTTCCTATAGACCTACTTACTACTTCAATGATGATGAAAAAAATGGTAGCTGTCATAAAATGTTTTTTTTTTGGAAAAATAGAAACGTATGTTCAATAGAAAAAATTATTGAACCGAGGAAAACGAACAACATTTTATGCAAACGTTAAAATGGTTCTCCACCTACCATTTAACATTGCTCGATATGAATGTAAACTCTAAACACTTTCCACACTCCGCTGAGATAAATAAACGTTCGATTTTGAATAACCCCACAGAAAAAATCCAAACGAGTCAACTCTGGGGAACACGGTGGCCACTCAAATGTTCATCGACGCCCTACCCATCATATATATATATATATATATATATATATATATATATATATATATATATATATATATATATATATATATATATATATATATATATCTTTAAACGGCGGTCTGAATCACCAGCGTTTAACTTGTGGTCAATTGCAGTTTGTAAGAATGATAGTTCTCTTTTTTGAATAATTTTACCACTAAAGTGTGACTCATGTCGTTATCTAGAGCTAGTTGACTTCTTTACTTACTCGAGGTTGGCCCTGTCGTGGCAAATCTTATAGGGATGCCATTTCTGTGAATTTGGCAGTCAATTTACTAACTGTAGATTTTGCAATTGGCGGCTTATTAGGATGTTATTGGTTGAATAACTTGCATGCTTCCTTATAACTTCCAAGCCTGTCGCTATATCCAATCATCATTAATATCTCTATTCGTTCCCTTTGGTTAAACGTGCCATTTTAGTTAAATTCCAATTATAATTGATTACTTTCAGCACTTCTGCATTTGTACCACTAACACTGTTAATTAATTTGAGCGGCAGGCAATAAATAAAATTAATTCACGATTTAACACCATCGCCTTTATTTACTGGGTTCCAATTCCATACTGCGATAAAGGTCCGATAACTAAATACTGATAACAGCAAATCAATAAATTATTACAAAGAGTGCTGTTAAAAATTGACTTTGATTTTACTTTTTGTTCCACCTGTCAGTTGAAGGACAACATAATCATCAACAATCACAAAATCAAGTGTTCATGACTTTAGAAAATCAAATGAATACCCCATTATTCTAAGGGAAACTCGTCCTAAATAAAAACGGGAGAAATATTTTTTAATTTCTATTAAAGTCGCGTTTCTATTTTTAAAGTAAATAATGCAATTTTTGTCTCATAAGCTGTCAATTAAAAACACAAAATGAACTTGTCCCCTCGTTTTTTTTTCAAATATTCGCATTTATGAATTGTGTTCCAAATGTAACTTTCAGACTATATATATAATATATATATATATATATATATATATATATATATATATATATATATATATATATATATATATATATATATATATATATATATATGTATATATGAATTTTGTATATAGACAAGGAAACTCACCTCTTAATCCTACAGTTTAGCTCTCCTTGCCAGCCAGAACCTTACACGTACAAATTTCTTTGTCCGAGTTTATGCGGTGTTTTCACTGCATTTCTCTTTACCGACTTAATAAACCAAATATAAATTTAAGGCGTTCACTCTTTTCTGGTTACCTCATAAAAGTCTCCTAAAAATGAAAAATTGACGCCACATGTTCGCTTTGGTAACGAGTAATGTTAATAAAATATGGTAGCACTTGAAATTAATTAATTTTTTGGGTAAATGTTGTAGTAATGCACGATGTGCATATGTTAATGAATAAGGTATATAAAAGAAGGCAACACTTGGAATAAATATAGTTTTTGTGTTAGTATTATGATAAAAATTTGCACACCTTAGGTATTTTGAGTTTCCTCTTTTACCACAAAATAAATAGATTGTCCAAGCATTGTGGAACCATTTTTATACGTGATTCTCAGACACTATATATATATATATATATATATATATATATATATATATATATATATATATATATATATATATATATATATATATATATATATATATATATATATACATATATATATATATATATATATATATATATATATATATATATATATATATATATATATATATATATATATATATATAGGTGTGTGTGTGCGTTATCATACCTTCATTGACACTAGAACGTAGTTGGTGCGTTGGTGTTTCTTCCACCGTACATACGTATTGACATCTTTTTTGTTCCCATAACACACTTGCTGTATTTTTTTATAGTATGTATTGGTAGCCTATTCGTTATCGTAACGCAATTGTTACGTAAGTATTTCCTTCATAATACATATTGATATCTTATTCGTTGCTATAATACACTTGCTGAGTCCGTATATTTAAATTTAGTTTTTAGCTGGGTCTTTACCGTAATCGTTGCCATAACGCACTTACTGCCTCAGTAGTTCCTACACAGTGCAAATTGATACCTTATTCGTTATCATAGCGAAGTTGCTGCTTCCGAATTATAGAATTAACTTCCTTATTTAAATCCAGGAAAGGAGTGTATGTATGTATGTATATATATATATATATATATATATATATATATATATATATATATATATATATATATAATAATAATAATAATCTTTATTAACTACAATCATACAGTGTGTCTATGCAAATAAGTCTTCGAATTGTAAAGTATTTAGAAATAATTTAGTTAAAGGTCAACCTAAAAATGTCTTGACAGCTATTTTCCAAGCATTATACTTTAAATTTTGACACATCTGAAGTCTAGAATTTATATCTTCCGTTTCCATCCTCCATCCAAAAAATGCTTCCAAAACTTTCACTGCTTGATTTCCCTTTCTATTTGACAATGCTCTACAACTAGCATCGTTCTTTTCTGCTCCATATTTTTGCCAAAAATACAAATTTTGGAACGAGACAACTTACATTGACTTTTCTCAATGACAGAGTATATATATATATATATATATATATATATATATATATATATATATATATATATATATATATATATATATATATATATATATATAATGTAAATAAAACTTTGAGATAGGAGCTTCGCTATTAAATTGGAAAATATTCGTACATTTATAATTACTTAAACTACTTCATAATGAGCGGTTGCCTAGGCTAGGTCCGCTTTTTCAAAAGTATTGAGTATTTATTATAATTCTATTTTCGGTTGTTAGTCAAGCTGTGTTATCTGGATTATATCTGCAAGAGCAATGTTTATTTATGATAATGTTGTATATAGGTTAACAAAATAAGTTAAAGGTCTGAGTTTAATACTAAATGTAATGTAGCAAGGGGATTTTCATAAAAGTCACTAGTAACCCAAGGGTTTTGTATATTTAGTACGATTCCCAGCAACTACCATGAATATTTACATTAAAATATTCATGAACGTAACATTTTAGTTCTGCAGTACCTACACGAGAAACGTCTGTATTACTTTTGCGTCTTCTTTCTGGATAAATTCAAATGAAAATACTACTATTTCTTGATATAAAAAAAGTCTGGAGGCAGCAAGTTCCATTTTTCATTAAAAGCAATATGCTTTTAATGGCAAATTTGTCTTGTTTTTACTGCCAACATTAGGTTGGCAGTATAACCTATATATTAGTAACAATCGACGGTATTTCTTTAAAATAGCTTTGTTGTTTCAAAAAGTACAAAATAAACCGAAACCCAAAATAAACCTTAAAATTTCAAAGAAAAACGGGTCCGATTTTCCTGGCCAACGAACCTCTTTAAGTTGTTTACACACCTGCCACGATATAATTATTCACAAACAGCTTTAGGACCAAAATTGAAAAAAAATAATTATGAAAATTTGCAAAAATTTCTTTTACAGAAAATCACCATTTTTTTAAATAGAAATTGCATTCAGTAATGTTACACTAAATTACATTTTTCACAAAAATTCGACAACTTTTCTTTTACAATAACTTACTAAACATTTATTATTAATTACCAACATATCACAAAAATCTTACAAAAATAAATTCCACAGAAACACTAAAAACGTGTAGAAACGATCGTCAGGTTTTTTTAATGTGTTATGATGATTGGCTTTCTTCAAGTGTGCTTATAGAATATACAATACAAATAAGCTTATGCTTGCGGATGCATATGTGTCATTTTTAAGTACACCTCCTAAAGTAATAATTCTATACAAAGTTGAATTTACAAGCTGCCCTTTTTGACAGTGTATTCATAGTTCAGTTCCCACAGTGGCTAACATTTTTAGTTTGGTAGTAATTTCCATTCTATTATGTTAACGAAGAAACAATGTAATTTTAGTGAATTTTCTTAAAAAAAATTCACTAATGAGGAAATCCCGACTTTTGAATTTTGAAAAAATTCCTTCAAATTAGCACTAATTAGACCCCCGAGAACACATATCCGGGGTCAGTTTCAATTTTTATATGTTTATATATATATATATATATATATATATATATATATATATATATATATATATATATATATATATATATATTTGTGTGTGTGTGTGTATCACACCGATAACTCAAAAAATAAAGGGCCGATTTTGATTAAATTTGGCAAATACCTTTCTTTTGCCAGTGGCTTGGATACGTTCGTTAGCTAGAAAAATCTGCTTAGTTGAAATAGATTAAACAATGATTTGGCTTAATTTGACAGACGGATTCCCCCGGTAAGTACCAGTTCTGAGCTGACCAATAAATGTATGGAATTTCGACAACGAAATTATAATGCATGTTTCTAAGAAAATAAATTTGGGACTCAGCAAGTGCGTTATGGTAGCGAATTTTTATTGAATGCCTCAAATTTGAATAGGTCAATTTGCTATTAACCTATAAGGTTCGTTGGACAGGAAACTAGTTTTTTCGGGAAGATGTTAAGTTTCGTTTCGAACATTTTTTGTACATTTTCAAACAGTAAAGTTATTTTCATGAAATATGGTACATTGTTTCCACTATATGTGTTATACTGGTAACCAAATTTGATGTCTGCTTTCTTAAAAAAACACATATTTCCGATTTAAAACATTTTGATGAAAATTCACTATCATAACGCACTTGCTGCGTCCAGACTTTTTTTAAATTTTCCTTTCGTTAAAATGTTGAAGCTTGTCTATTTGACAGAATATATAATCGATATTTATAATATGTAATATGGACGTTTTGTGTTCATGAAGCCTAAGTCAATCATCTACTCAAATTTCAACTTCTGATACCTTTGTATTTGCTCGCATGTCGACGAAATTAGCCAATCATAATCTTCTTAAATCCAAGAATATGTTATGTAAAAACTGGAACATGTGATGAGCACTGATAAGTACACTTGGAGAACCCAAATCACCACAACACATATTTCAAAGACCTTACGACCATTTCGCTGACAACGTCAGCGTCATCAGAGGATGAGAAATTATAAAATTAAAATCAACAGCTACAGTGTATATATATCGCACCTAGGTAACGAACTAATTTGAAGTAAAAATTGTAGTCGGCGACCCATCGTTTGTCTATTGTGTCAGTATTGAACGGACGAGGTCGAAGAACTACTTTAATCTTCTGGTTGACAAATTTATGAGCTTTTACCTAATTTAAGGATAATGGGCTTAAAATGAAAGGTACCGAGATATTTAAGGAAGCTACACGTTCTTTTAGAAATTTCTAGATTTCTGATGACGCTGACGTTGTCAGCGAAACAATCGTAAGGTCTTTGAAATACGTGTTGTGGTGATTTGGGTTATCCAAGTGTACTTATCCAAGAATATGATAAATTCAGTGGGATCACCAAATATGCATTATCGACTCTACCACAAAACTATCAACAAGACACACATTGTTTATGCAGATAATAATCGACTGTTATGTCAATATTACTGATGGTCTATTTAGAGTTCAACAATGTCATTGTAAATTCCAGTGTTTGCTAGAGAATATAACTATTATAGTATTGCAAACATTATAATACACGATTGATTCTAATAGAATCTACGTATTAATGGAGTGGCATTGATAGGTTTTAATGATTTATTTTGAGCTTATAGGTTATCTGTAAATATCAATAACCAAATAGATTTGCAAATGTTATATTCAATTCAGATAGCATATTTCGGATTTGTTTATAAAAATCATTAGTATTGAGATAAAAAAGGCAACTTATGTGATTCAGTGGTCAGAACGCGTGTCTTTGGACCCAAGAGTCCTGGGTTCAGTTCCCAATAGAAAAGTAAAATTATCTTTTATTACATACTGTAAATTAACACTCTGTTTAAGCACGTTGAATGTATGTTCCGCACTTCGAAGGGGGCGGTAAGCCGTCGGTCTTGTGCTACGTGCAATGTTGGGCACTTTAAGGATCTCCACCCCACTTATATAAGTCAAGAGATTCAGCAAAATCTCTATAATAGTGGGGTGAAACTGCTATCTGGTCTCGGTGATTGGTCATAGTCGTGTGAATAGACGCAAGGTGAAGAAAGAAGAAAAAGATCTAAATCTTTTAAACGCAAAATAAGACAGAAGCTTGAGAAACAGAATATACCGAGGGTTATAATGTATTTGGCGGAAAAATGGATTTTGAGTAATAGCAGAAATAGAAAATAAACTTACAAATTGTGAAATAAAGAGAAAAAGCCTGGGCGCAGCAAGTACTAGAGGAGGATCGCAGACTCATGGAAGGTTCTGTCTCCGTGGATCTCCAAAAAACATTAGACTGGGGAAGTAGAAAACTTGTACAATTCAACCCCACCAAATCACAGTCTTGCTTTTTTTCTCAGATATATACCAGCCCTAGACCCATCACAATAAACAACCAAGTTATTCAAAGTAATGAGTCCATTTCACTTGTTGGCATTTCTGTGGATCGAAATCTCAATTGGAACCAACATGTCACATCAATTGCAGAAGCGGCTGCTAAGAAATTAGGTTTCCTCTTCCGGGCTCGCAAATACTTTTCACCAGCTAATCTCTATACCTTATATACTTCACAAATAAGGCCAAACCTCGAATACTGCTCCCACATCTGGGGTGCAGCTGCCGCTTCTACACTCGCTATCCTGGACTCCATTCAGAAGAAATCTATACGTCTCATCAGTGACCCTACCCTCACCCAAAGGCTGCCATCTCTTACCCACTGACGTGCCGTTGGTGACCTCTCTCTCTCTCTCTTTTATAGATAACTGCAGGGGCACTGCTCAGAGGAGATTTCTTCCAGATTCCCCCACCTGCTGCCCCCAACAGATCTACCAGGGGAACAGAGCGAATGCACCCTTTTATTGTCCAGGTCACCAGACATAGAACATCTTGTTATGCCCGCTCTTTTGTCCCGAGGACTTCCAAGTTGTGAAGTTCCTTGCCGGCGCATGTTTTTCCTTCTCCCCCGAACCTCCAAACCTTCAAGTCCAGAATTAACAAGTTGCCTCTTTCCTTCTTGTCGACACCCACGGTACAATAGTATTTGGGCTGTAAGCCCTCGTGGTGTGTTGTTGATATAAAAAAAGTACGCTGTTAGCAGAATGTGTGTTGGTGTGTGTGTACTACAAATGTTTACGAAGCCTTTACGCCACCTAGAGACTTTCAATGTTTTTTAGCGTATTTTTTATAAAACGAATGTATGTAACCTTTTTTTTTGTAAGTGGTTTGGATAGGTTCGTTAGCCAAGAAAATGGGACCAGTTTTTCCGGGAAAATTTAGAGTTTTCTTTCGGAAAATTTTTGTGTCTCCGAAAATAACGGAGCAATGACAAGCCAAATTTGACACATACATTTCTATTGTCAAACTTACTCTACACACCAAAATTCAGATACCTAAGTTAAAAGAATGAAAATGATAGGCAATTAAAGAAAAAAAAAATTGGATGCCACTGGTGATCAGAGGAAAGCACAAGAACAAAATATTTTGTGTGATTAACAAAACCAGTTATATTACATACAACGGTTATGTTTTCTTGGCGCATAAGTCAAGAAATAGCAGAAAAAATATTTTGAAAATTTTTATCATTTTTCTTCTTGAAACGTCAAATTGAAACGTCATTTTCAGACAACAAATTTGAAGCAAATACGGATTATGTCGAACATATGTCGTAAGTGTGTTTTACAAAGCCTTAAGTTTCAGCTTCAACCATCATTGTCCTTTATTTTACTAAAATATTTTCGGAAAATCCATTTCAATAGACCCCCTTTCTGATGCTTTGGCAGTAGTCTCCGCTATAGAGTTTATGGTTTAATAGTCTATATATTAGCAAATTTTCGTAGAAAAAATTCGTTATTAAGAAAACTGCAGCCCATATAAGGATCAGTTTCAGTCTTTGTCTGTTTACACATATACAGGGTGACGGATTTCTACGGTAATGCTCAATATATCCGTTATTATACAAGATATGAGAAAAACGTATATACGTTAATTATAGGGTGTTTCGATCTGTATCTTATAAACCTATTTTGATAATCACAGCGTGGCCCATAGGTCGCTGGTGATACAGGCTTTATTTTTTAATAGAACACCCCATATGTTGTGGCATTTTTGTATTTTCCAACAAATGATAATGCATGTTTGTAAGGAAAAAAATTTGATATCGTTCATTGGTTTTGAGTTATTTCAAGTGTTTTGCAACTTTTCACGTTTTTGGCACATATTTAAAACATATATCACAAATTGTGATACGGCGTTTTTATCAATCGAAAGCGGATCCCCATGGAAATGACGCATTCAGAGAGCTTTTTGTTTGTATTACTCGTCGAAGAAATCAAGCTGCGTATACAGGCACTTTCAAATAATGGCTGAATTTGAAGTGTTTTCGCAGAAATGTGTTTAGTGTTTCCATAGGAATCATTCGTTGTAAGATTTTTGTGATATGTTGGTAATGAATAATAAATGTTTAGTAAAAAAAGATGTCGAATTTTTGTGAAGAATATAGTTGTAACATTACTGAAGGCAATTTATGTAAAAAAAATGGTGCATTTTTGTAGAGGAACTGTTAATATTTTTTTTATATTTTGGTCCTAAAGCTGTTTGTTAGTAATTTTATCCTGGCAGGTGTGTAAATACCTTAAAGATGTTCGTTGGCCAGGAAAATCGGACCAGTCTTTTTCTGAAACTTTTGAAGTTTATTTTTGGAAAATGTTTGTACTTTTTGAAACAACAAAGCTATTTTAATGAAATATGGTACATTGTTAGTGGTTATACTGTCAACCAAATGACCATCTTGTAAAAACAAGACAGATTTGCCATTGAAAACAGGTTTATGAAAATTCGCTAACATAACGCATTTGCTACGTCCAGGCTGTTTATTACGTTGGAAAATCCTTTTCGGAAGCTAAGTTTGTTGGCCAGTTCTAAGAGTCAAGTTTTCCTATGAAAAATTGCAAATTTGCTGGACGAAAATGGTAAAAGGTTGTAATTTGTCACTTTATTTTTACGAAACTATTTCGGTTAGTGAAACGCTCGTCTTTTTTTTAAATGTATTGTAGTGATTTGGGTGATAAGTGTAGTTATCAGTGCTAATTACAGGTTCCAATCTTTACTTAGTTTAAAATACATTGTTTAAACCTAAACACGGGACATGGATATGGATAAAACTCTCTCTCAGGGCTGCAACTAAATTCATCTGTTGCATTTACCGGTCACCTTCTGACAACAACTTTGTCCAGCTCTTTGACTACCTTTGTGAAAAAACCGACTATCTGATTTCTGAATATCCGAGGTCACTATTCTTGGCGACTTCAATGTCCATAATAAGGAATGGCTAGGATCTTCAAAAACCGATCCACAAGGGAGAGCAGCGGAGGCCTTTGCAGTCAGCAATTCTTTGGCCAATATGGTACAGCAACCTACTTACTTTCCTCGTATCCCAACACACAGCTCAAATCCCTTGGATCTCCTTCTTACTACAAATCCTGAATGATATAAGATATCAGTCACCGCCCCACTTGGTCGCTCAGACCACGGCATGGTCACCGCTTCCTGTGCAATGCAACCCGAGGTCACACAGTCATCACACCCACGTATCGTTTGGCACTACAACTCCGCAAACTGGGACGAAATGCGGGATAACTTTTCCTCATTTCCATGGGCGTCCGTCTGCTTCTCTCATCCTGACCCCTCTGATATCTCACAAAACGTCACCGAAATTATCCAAGCTGGCATGGAATTATTTATTCCACGTACACAGAAAACCTCTTCAGCCACTCAAAAGCCCTGGTTCTCTAAATCCTGTGACAAGGCCAGACTTGAAAAGGTCAAAGCTCACAAAACGCTTCTACACAATCCCAGTCAAGAAAATCGTCAAGCATTCAACGACGCAAGAAACCGCTATGTCCGCATTCTTTCTGAGGCAAAAAACTCGTTTAATAACCACATCAAAAACAAAGTCCTCTCAAGCTCCAACGGCGGCAAACCCTTCTGGACTCTTGCTAAGTCTATTGGGAATAATTTGTGCAAGAGCACGTTCCCACCTCTTGTCTCAGGTGATGAAATTGTTTCTACCGCCCTGGGCAAGGCTGAACTTTTTGCTTCGCTGTTCGCCGGAAATTATACTCTCAACCCACCTCCAAATGTTCAACCACCAACAGTCCCCAATGTCGCGCATAAAATGACTGATATCATTTTCCAAACTAAAAAGGTACGAAAGATGCTCTCTTCTCTTAATACCAGGAAAGCCTCTGGCCTTGACGAGATCCCAGCAATTGTTCTCAAAAAATGCGCACCAGAACTTGCTCCTGTCCTGACTCGTCTGTTTCAGATATCTTACAATAAAGGCATATTCCCTAGTAACTGGAAAACTGCTCGAGTACAACCCATCCCAAAGAAAGGATCCAAAGCGCTTCCTAGCAACTACAGGCCTATTTCTCTCCTTTCAGTCATCTCTAAAGTGATGGAAAAGTATATAAACACCGAACTACTAAAATTCCTTGAAAAACACAGTCTAATCCACGACAGGCAGTATGGATTCCGTCAGCGCAGATCGACTGCCGACCTCCTTTCCTTTGTCACCCATTCTTGGAACAAGTCTATGGAACAACACGGCGAATCCCAGATTGTTGCTCTAGACATATCCAAAGCATTCGACCAGGTCTGGCACACAGCGCTGCTTAATAAACTTCCGGCCTTTGGCCTACCACCAAAACTTTGTACCTGGACAGCAAATTTCCTCTCCAACAGGAGCATATCTGTTGTTGTGGATGGCCATTCCTCTAAACTGTATCCAATTAATGCAGGAGTTCCTCAAGGTTCAGCTTTAGCCCCTACTTTGTTTCTTCTCCACATCAATGACCTCCTCTCTAGCACATCCAACCCAGTTCACAGTTACGCGGACGACAGCACCATCCACTCAAACATACAATATTCTAAGCCTGTCTCTTTAGCCCAATTAGATGAGGATCGCAGACTCATGGAGGGTTCTGTCTCCGTAGACCACCAAAAAAATATTAGACTGGGGAAGTAGAAATCTTGTACAATTCAACCCCACCAAAACTAAGTCTTGCTTTCTTTCTCACAAGAGATACAGCAGCCCTAGACCCATCACAATGAACAACCAAGTTATTCAAAGTAATGAGTCCTTTTCTCTTGTTGGCATTACTGTGGATCGAAATCTTAATTGGCACCAACATGTTACATCAATTGCAGAAGCGGCTGCTAAGAAATTGGGTTTCCTCTTCCGGGCTCGCAAACTCTTTTCACCAACTAATCTCTATACCTTATACACTTCACAAATAAGGCCAAACCTCGAATACTGCTCCCACATCTGGGGTGCAGCTGCCGCTTCTACACTCGCTATCCTGGACTCCATTCAAAAGAGAGCTATACGTCTCATCGGTGACCCTACCCTCACCCAAAGGCTTCCATCCCTTGCCCACCGACGTGCCGTTGGTGACCTCTCTCTCTTTTATAGATATCTGCACGGGCACTGCTCAGAGGAGCTTTCCTCCATAATTCCCCACCTGCTGCCCCCAGCAGATCTACCAGGGGAACAGAGCGAATGCACCCTTTTAACGTCCAGGTCACCAGACATAGAACATCTTGTTATGCCCGCTCTTTTGTCCCGAGGACTTCCAAGTTGTGGAATTCTTTGCCGGCACATGTTTTTCCTTCTCCTCCGAACCTCCAAACCTTCAAGTCCAGAATTAACAAGCTGCCTCTTTCCTCCTTGTCAACACCCACGGTACGATAGTATTTAGGCTGTAAGCCCTCGTGGTGTGTTGTTGACATAAAAAAAATAATAAAAAAAAATATTATTTTCAGGTGCTCTCCAAAATTTTCCTGTTTTCGTGGATATAATTTTCGTTAAAAAAGCGTAGTTAATTCCTATTAAAATTCGCTTTCATAACGCACTTGTGTGTCATGTTTTTTTTTTAATAGTTCCTGGAAAGCCAAAGCTGCTACGTAAAATATGCAAATTTGATTTCAGGATATCTGCTCTTTTATATTCCAAATTTAAATATCATACATTCAACTTCTCAATTTCTTGGCACTTACTCATGGGAGTGATAAAATATCAGTCGCTTTTTTACTGTAACACATATCCCACTCCAAGGGAGAAACACATCATTTATCGCTCCTGTGATCGAATTTTCCAACTTCCATTTCCGGAAGAGGTAACGCACGACGCTTTCCGCAGATTGCATTTTTCTTATCACAAAGTTAGAATCGTTTGTTAGATTGTCTCATTAAATTAAGTAGCTCAGGTTTATTTAGAAACCCCTTGCCACTGTCGAAAGTCCCAGTTAAAATATTGCTAATGGAGGCACGTCTGCCGGAAGTTGATGTTACTTCCTCTCTGTCTCGCTCTTTTTAAAAATTCAGCGGTGTTCCGAGCTTTTCTTCAGCAATCTAAGAGCGGGCTCTTGAATTGTAATGAAATTGTCAATGATATACCTGTTTATGTCTTACTTCAGTATATAGGTCATGTTAACGTAGCTGTTATAGATGTTTTTCGTGATTAGAAACGCCATACGTCTATGCAATGCTACGCAGGTGATACAAGTTGTCAAGCAAACAATTTAAAAGCAATAAAAATCTGGACGTAGCAAGTTCGTTATGGTAGCGAATACTAATGTAAATTGTTTTCGACTAGATTTTTCTTTTCAGGAGAATTACCTAATTTATTTTTATGGAAATTTACAAAGCAACCCTTTTTATAAAAATTCGCTTATAGAATTGACAATAATTAAACTAAAACAAAAACCCACGAAAATTATATGACAAACGGTCATCACATTTAACAAAAAAGTTTTTAAGAAAATTGGGCAAAAATGCTTCCAAAATCAAACGATGAAACATTTTGCATTAGAATACAGTAATTTTTTTTTGGTAACTGAACTAAAATATAAGGTTCTGTATGCAGACAGTGCATTATAGTAGTGAATTTTTATAAAAACTGTACATATTAGTAAAGTATATTATTAAAACTAACTGTTTAAATTTAAATGAACGTTGGAGATCGGTTCTAGAGGTCCGAGTAAGCAACTACTTGAAGAAATTTCCATTTTATATGGAGATAAGAAATTCAAATTTGATACATATATGTAAATACTGCAAGTCTCTGTAAAATGTTGTGTTACAAATTTCATTAAAGTAACAAAAGTTTTCCAGAAAACAATTATTATTTACAAGGGGAATGTACCTGACAAATTATAAATATAGCAGGTGCGTTTCCTTATAATTGCTTGGAATATTTTGTTTTAGTCAACCCAATCAAACTAGCTTTTGCAAACAAAACAACAAAAAAGGTTTTTCAAAACAAAATTTGTAGTAATCCGCGAAGCTCATTATGTTATTTTTCTTTAATTTAGTACCCACGCTGCGTGTACATAGGTGTTACTATGGTTCAAGATTGAAGATTCTAGCTCAAGAGGAAATTGAGTTATCAAATTTGAAACATTTTTACAAAACCAAATAACATACTTAATGCACCCAGACCCTTTTTAACATTGCTTATTCTTGCTGTATCCATACTTTTTTTAATTGATAAAATATTGTAGCTCTCTATGTGAGACTGACAAACAAAGCAAGCTCAAATTAATTTTTGGAGAAATATTTTAAACAAACGAAATAAGGTAACAATTTAAACATAATTTTGAATATCATGGTTCGCTGCTTCATCGCGGGGGTTCTTCTCCACCTCCTGCATGCCTACAACCATCCTCAATGCATAAAAAAAAACAATGTACACAAGAAAAATGTCTTGGGACAACCCCCAAGGAAGTTGCGGAACCTGCGGTGAATAGGGATTTTGGCCGGAATAAACAGGTGTTTAAGGAAGTATATCTGCAAAGTGGGATAAAGGCAGCTTACAGAGGTCTAATTAAGCCGTTTTTCGTACTTTCCGCTCATATTTTTTTTGACGTCTTTTTCTGATTATTTTTCTATTGAAAAAAGGAATGTACCTGCCGAATTATAATCGGGGCAATTATTTATCTTTTTAATCGCTTGGAGGCTCTGTTTTATTCAATTAAATCCAACCAGTTTATCCAAGCAAAATAGCAAAAAAAGTTTTTTAAAACAAATTTGGGGTTATTTTTAAATTTAGTACACGCGCTGCCTTTATACGAGTTTTACTATCTATCAAAACTGAAGATTTTAGTTTACTGAAAAATTTAGTTATCACCATTTGAAACATTTAAAAGAAAATTCGCTACCACATCGCACTTGCTGCAGCTACACTCAACACATATTTACTATCACTGTGTTGACACTTTTTGATAGTGAAATAAATATAAACAATACAAAATTTTGAAATTAATATTTTAGTTACTTACACTTGAACATCTGATTATATAATTTAAGCTGTTTTTTTATATAGGTCTGTAGGTTTAAAAACGGAAAAGTTTTAGGCATTTAAAGAAAAAACACTTGGGGTTTTCCTCAAAACGTTAAAGTTGCGATTTGAAACGTCAAAATTGCAAACAGTTGGGCAATGAACATGAAAGTAATACGGATTTTGTAAATTAATTTCACAATGGTGTATTCTGTGGTTGGTATTCTGGTGAGTCGAAATAATTACTCTTTTTTTCAAAAACGATGACTGCCAACCGCACCGCAAATTTGTTTAGTGAACGACATCCGAACAGAAATTTTGACAGAAAATACATTTTGGAGTTAGTTGCAAAGTTTCCACAAAGTGGTTCAGTAGCCAACAAAAAACGGGATCCTGAACGTGAATTTCCGGTTAGAAATGAGACTACTGAGATTGAAGTTTTAGGACAAATTGCTGCAGACCCAACTTTTAGCACGAGACAATTGGCCACTGTTTCCAACACCAAAAGAAGAACTATTCAGCCAATATTGAAGCATCATAAATTTCACTCGTATAAAATTTATCTTGTACAACAACTGAATGAAGATGATTTTGATCGGCGGCTGGAGTTTGTTTTTTGTTTTTTGTTTTTTGTTTTTTTTTTTTAATTTCAACAACACACCACGAGGGCTTACAGCCTAAATACTATCGTACCGTGGGTGTTGACAAGGAGGAAAAAGGCAGCTTGTTAATTCTGGACTTGAAGGTTTGGAGGTTCGGAGGAGAAGGAAAAACATGTGCCGGCAAGGAATTAATTCCACAACTTGGAAGTCCTCGGGACAAAAGAGCGGGCATAACAAGATGTTCTATGTCCGGTGACCTGGACAGTAAAAGGGTGCATTCGCTCTGTTCCCCTGGTAGATCTGTTGGGGGCAGCAGGTGGGGGAACTATGGAGGAAAGCTCCTCTGAGCAGTGCCCGTGCAGATATCTATAAAAGAGAGAAAGGTCACCAACGGCACGTCGGTGGGCAAGGGATGGCAGCATTTGGGTGAGGGTAGGGTCACCGATGAGACGTATAGCTCTCTTTTGAATGGAGTCCAGGATAGCGAGTGTAGAAGCGGCAGCGGCACCCCAGATGTGGGAGCAGTATTCGAAGTTTGGCCTTATTTGTTAAGTATATAAGGTATAGAGATTAGCTGGTGAAAAGTATTTGCGAGCCCGGAAGAGGAAACCTAATTTCTTAGCAGCCGCTTCCGCAATTGATGTGACATGTTGGTGCCAATTGAGATTTCGATCTACAGAAATGCCAACAAGAGAAAAGGACTCATTACTTTGAATAACTTGGTTGTTCATTGTGATGGGTCTAGGCTGGTGTATCTCTTGTGAGAAAGAAAGCAAGACTTAGTTTTGGTGGGGTTGAATTGTACAAGATTTCTACTTCCCCAGTCTAATATTTTTTGGAGATCCACGGAGACAGAACTCTCCATGAGTCTGCGATCCTCATCTAATTGGGCTAAAGAGACAGGCTTAGAATATTGTATATTTGAATGGAGGGTGCTGTCGTCCGCGTAGCTGTGAACTGGGTTGGATGTGCTCGAGAGGAGGTCATTGATGTAGATAAGAAACAAAGTAGGGGCTAAAGCTGAACCTTGAGGAACTCCTGCATTAATTGGATACAGTTTAGAGGAATGGCCATCCACAATAACAGCAACAACAACAAATGACCGCACGAATAGCTGATAACGGGAACTGTCTGCTCAATATCTGTTTTTCAGACGAGTGTACGTTTCTATTAAACTCTACAGTCAATCGTCATAATTGTCGTTATTGGGCAGATAATAATCCACGAAATTTTCACGAAGTCCACACTCAAACTCCACAGAAATTGAATGTCTGGACTGGCATTTTTGGAGACCGTTTAATCGGACCAATTTTTCTTGATGGCAATTTGAGTGGCGAAAGGTATTTGAGTTACTAGAAGATATCGTTTAACCTCTACTAATTGACATTGTTGAAAATGATGATCGCTATCAAGAAAATCAATTAGTGTTTCAACAAGATGGAGCTCATGCGCATTTTTCACAACGTGTTAGGGACTTTTTGAACAGAGAGTTTCCAGAGCAATGGATTGGGGGTAGAAGTGCTATTGAGTGGCCCCCTAGATCAACGGATTTGACTGCTTTAGACTTCTTTCTATAGGGCTGTCTAAAAAGTAAAATTTTCTCAACAGAACCGGAATCTCTGGAAGAAAAACGACGATGCATTGTTGAAGAATGCCGTCTAATAACTCCACAAATGCTCCAGAATGTCAGATCTCGTTTTGAACAAAATTTGTAGTTTTGTATGGAAGCTGGCGGTCAACAATTTGAACACTTACTTAACTGAATAAACATTTTTGAACGTTTGGTTTTGTTTTTTAGCTTTTTTAACGAAAAATGGACTAGATAGTGCATTTTATATCACAATGAATGAAATGCGTTCTTGCAACTCCAACTGTGAATAATTTTTCAACGAGTTGATAAAACTTTCAAAAAAATATTGTGCTGAATTCAGAAAAGAAAGAGCTTTCAAATTATGTAACAATCGATCCATGTTTCCTATTTAAAATATAAGGGTTGTTATCACCACCCTTAATAAGTTGATGTGACAAAGTTGAGTTTTATGTTAAAACATGTCCCCCTCAATATTAAAATTGACGTGTTTCAGCGTTTCTTAAAAAAAATTCTCTGGACGCAAATCGGTCTGTTTCCTTTTCAATACGGGCTATGGAAAGAAAATGTCTCAAGAAGAGTGTATTACAAACCCTGAAGTCTAGCTCAATTCGCCACCCTTTCTGCGGTGCTTTGGCAGTAGTCTTAGCTATAGAGTTTCTCGTTTAATAGTATATAAGTTTTGTTGAATTTTCGTAAAAAAATAATAAAGCTCAATATATCCGTTATTATACAAGATACACAAAATTGTATACATTAATTGCAGCGTTGAGCTACAAATTTTCTTTTTTTTTTTTGATCGAACACGCCTACTCGAAAGGTAATGCACGTTTGTAAGAAAAGAAATTCGGGACGCAGCAAGTGCGTTATGGTAGCGAATTTTCATTAAATGCTTTAAATTTGAATAGCTCAATTTGCTATTAACCTATAAGGTTGGCCAAGAAAACAGTTTTTTCGGGAACACCTTAAGTTTGCTTTCGGAAATTTCTGCACATTTTAAACAATAAGGTTATTTTGATAAAACATGGTACATTGTTTCTACTATATAGGCTTTACTGGCAATCAAATTTGATGCCTCCTTTCTTAAAAAAACACACATATTTGCTGTTAAAACATTTGTATAAAAATGCACTACCATAGCGCACTTGTGGCATCCAGACTTTTACTGCGATACTTAAATTAACATAATTAGTTACATAAAACTCGGGTGTATCTTATATGCTTGAGTGCAAGAATAGTGTTTGCATTGGACGGCGGTAGAGGAAATTCTTGCTTTAAGAGGCAAATAGATATTTACAAACGAGATTGAATGAATTCAGTTGCGGTTTGAGGTAGAGAATTGCTGCTGTCGGGAGATGAGAAAATGCTTTTGAAGGTGGCTGAAAGTTTTTAGATTGTTTCACGAAACTAAGCTAAATTCAAACATTTCAGTCTCTCAAAAAGAATCTCATTAAATAACGGTATATCAAAGCCAGTGCGGAAATTACTTTTATTTTGCTTAGGGGCAAATAGATTCTCATTTAGTTCCTGCCTTTCATTTTACTATGTTATTACAAATAAAGCAGAAATTTGAATTGCAATCTAAATTGATGGAGTTATGGGAAAATCAAAACAAAATCATTTCATTCGTTCTTTTACTAAACTGTCGATAAAAACTGTATTAAAATGCGATTACGTTGTAAAAATATATAATGTAACACGTAAATATTTTGTGATTCAAAATAAACCAGTACTAAATTACAAGGTAGTAAGTACATTATGGAAGTGAAGTTTCATAAAAATTGGTTACCGGTATAACCTATATCGTAGAAACAAGGTACCATATTTTTACAACATAACTTTACTGTTTCAAAATGTAAATTTTTTGAAAATAAACCTAAAATGTTTCGGGGAAAACTGGTTTTCCAGCCAAGGAACTTTAGATTAGTAGCAAATTGAGTTATTGAAATTTAAAGCGTTTAGTGAAAATTCGCTGCCCAAGCGCGCTTGCTGCGTCCTGGATTGAATTTTCTTTAAAAAAAATGAGAAGATCTTGATTTTCAAAAATTTTCTTCAAATGAGCGTTAAGTAGGCCTCCTAGAACCCATATCCAGGGTCAGTTTAAATTTTTCTATGGTTATATATATATATATATATATATATATATATATATATATATATATATATATATATATATATATATTCTCACTGATAACTCAAAAAACAATGGGCCGATTTCGATCATATCTTCTGAGTACTTTCCTTTTACAAGTGGCTTGGACAAGATCGTTATCCAGGAAGATCGGCCCAGTTTTCTCGGAAAATTTGGTGTTTTCTTTCGAAAAAAATTAAAACCTAATTCAATTTAAATATCTGGTTGGTTGTTCTTGCCCTAACTGAAACCGTTTCATATTTATTACAGTCGCAGACTTTTCCCGTGGCTTCACAAGTGCTTGTTATAGTGAATTTGCTTAAAAAAATTCAGCAGTGAAGAGACCCTTACTTTTGAATTTAGAAAAACTTTTTTCAAATGAGCGCGAAGTAGGTCTCCTTGAACCCATATCCAGGCTCAGTTACAATTTATATATATATATATATATATATATATATATATATATATATATATATATATATATATATATATATATATATATATATATATATATATATATATTATGTATAAAACCGATAATAGGCCCATTTTGATCAAATTTGCTAAGTACTTTT
This sequence comes from Tillus elongatus, assembly GCA_964006375.1. Taxonomy (NCBI): domain Eukaryota; kingdom Metazoa; phylum Arthropoda; class Insecta; order Coleoptera; family Cleridae; genus Tillus; species Tillus elongatus. The sequence goes on along the minus strand of OZ023266.1, from coordinate 24,707,615 downwards.
CCTTTTGTAAGTGGCTTGGATAGGTTCATTATCCAGGAAAACTGGCCCAGGTTTTCCTGGAAACTTTTGTGTTTTCTTTCGGGACGAACCTATATCTCCGGAAATATCAAAGCAAGGACAACCATATTTGGTCTGTAAGTTTTAAGACGAAATGTTGATAGGCATTTAAAGGAAACAAACCTGGAGTTTTCCTCAAAACATCAAAGTCGCGATTTGAAACGTCAAAATTGGCAACATTTAGCAACGAACCTGAAAGAAATACGGATTATGTAAAGATCGTTCTGCAAACCCTTAAGGTTCTGCTTCAACCATCATTGCCCTTCAGTTTACTAAAATATTTCTAGAAAATCCATGTCAAACAGACTCTGTCTCTGATTCTTTGGCAGTAGTTTTAGTTAAGATTATAAATTAACGGTCTAAAATTGTTAGCTAAATTTCTTAGAAAAAATTTGTAAATGAGAAGACCGCGACTTTTGAATTATAAAAAGATTTCTACAAATGAGCGCAAACTAGGCCCCCTAAAATCCATATCCGGATTTACTTTCTGCTTGCACATATACAGAGTGATGCATTTCTACGTTAAAGCTGGAATTAGGTAAGTAAAATTTGATGAAGTTTTAAAAAACTTTAATGATTAACTACAAAAACTTTATCCTTCTAAAATTTTACTTAATATTTTTATGTAACTTATTATATTGTATGACCATGGTATATTAAATTATAATTATCCTAACTACGGTGTTTACTGTACTAAAACTAAAGCTAGACTAACTTCTTATAACAAAACATTAAATGTATTCATGTTTCTTCACCTCTGCCACTTTTAAAGAATGGTTCTTACGTGAACCACTGGTCAGCATTTTCTTCTGTACTATAGACTGGCCTGGCGTTGTGTTGACATGAATTCGATACTCCCGAGAAGCTACAATTAACTGCATTCTCTTAATTAATTAGCATTACATAAACCTTGATAATTACTGGAATACAACGGTGTTCATATGAGGATCATATAACTCCTACCTCGTAAGATGAAAAATGTAATGGAATGCAATGTTTAAATCACAATCTCGTTTTGTGGATTATGGTCCCCTTGGATTGATAAGTTTGTTCGTTTCCTTAACACTTCTTTAAATTTTAGATTATACACAAAATAACAAACTAACATGAAAATCACAACATATAACATTATTGTTCAAACCCTTATTTTACTGAAATAGATTGGTTTAATTGTAATGTCTTCAAGATTTTCACGTTGCATTTTTAAATCACTATGAATATTATTAAGTTCATTTAAGTTGATTGAATCCAATTTTATAGAGTTTATTTGGTAATCCGGACTGTCTGCGGTTTTAAAGTTTGTATTAATTTTCGGGAGTTCTATTAGTTCAAACCGATTCTTTAGATCTTGATAGGTTCTAATCACTTGATTACCTATTTGTATAATCCAATGTGAGTGAGAGTAAATATGAGTGCAGTGTGTTTTTGAAGGGTTAGGGCACATACAGCGAATGGCTAATGACTGGAAATTAGAGAGGTGGTGGGAGAGACGGTAATGCATGGTCGGGTGTTGTGCGCCACATTCTGAGGAAGCAGCATGACAAAAATATGCGTAATTGGAGAGCCTGTATGCAGAGATATAGGAAAGTGAAAGAAGCGAAAATTGGATGTCACTACAGATGTGCATGGAAAAATACTGTGAAGAAACAAAGTAGGCTTTGAACTGTGCGTATCTGTTTATTAAACGACGTGAATGTAGTAACATTAGTAGCATAGATACACTTGGAGAACCCAAAACACCTCATATTTTAAAGACCTGGCTACAAACGACTGAACTTGATTCAATAAAATTAACTAACGAATTGTGAGATAATAAAAAAAACTTTTCTAGATGTACTGGTTATTAAAAATAATGACTTTCTTGAATTCGTTTACAGAAAGGAAACCAGACTCTAAGTTACATTCCAAACGACTCACATAATACTTTTTCGCAAAGAAACGTATAATGAAAATTGATTCTACGACGAAATATAAATATATAATGAAAATATTTAAATAATCTCATACATATAATAGAAAAATCTCAGATTATCTCAGGGTTGTGAGTTCAGGCACAAGCGGTTGGTTGGTCTTACGTGGTACAAATAAAAGCAGGTATTGTTATTAAAATTGTTTATTTTAAAAGTTATTGACTCTAAACAATACAGATGGTAAAAGTTTACCGAATTATGTGACAGAAAAAGAAATTTAATTTAAATATTGGTGACACTGTGAAGATGTATTGTGGAGCACACTTTATACAAGAAAACGAAAGCCACAGATAAACAGTATACTTAACTTTCAGCCCCAGGAAGAAGGGGTCCTTCTTGATGATGCTGTTGAAGGGGACTCCTTATGGATGTTGTCCTGGGGGTCCTTGCTAATGGTGGTGTTGCAGGGGCTCCTTGCTGACAGCGTTGTTATTGAAAGCCTCCACAGTGATGTTTAGGGCTGCTTTCCTACCAGCGGTGATGTTGTTGAAGGGGGCCCTGCTGTAATGATGGTGTTGCAGGTTGGTGGTGGAATTGAAGGGGCTCTGCCTCAACGATGATGTGGCTCTGGCTTAACGGAAGTGAAGGGGCTCTGCCCTAACGGTGGTGAAGGGGCTCTGCCCTAACGGTGGTGAAGGGGCTCTGACCTAACGGTAGTGAAGGGGCTCTGCCCTAACGGTAATGTGGTTGAAAGCCCTACCCTAACGGTGTTGTTGAGGGAGCACTGCCCTACGTACGGTGGTGAACGGGCTCTGCCCTAACGGGGTGCCATTTAAGCATGCTGCTCTTGGATGGAAAGTTAATGGTGATATCTCATCTTTAAAGGTCGATTCAGAAGAGAGAACTCTGGTAGATATCGCAGGTATTTAATAATTTCGGTTATCGAAGACACATCATAAAATTAGTTAAAACGCAGGCGTGCTTCCATGAGTCCAACGCGGTAAAGGAATCGAGAGCGGAGATTGACGTCACTGAGTGAACTTGGACGCTGAAGTCACAAGAGGGTTCGATTCAGGAGCTTAAGAAGGCAAATGGCGTTGCCGCATGTGGCATGTTACACTTGACATGTTACACATCCCGATGGCCAGGGTAAAAAAATTTGGAACAAATTTTTTGTAAAGAAAATACTGGAAAAAGAAGGCCAAAGGTGTAAATAAATGGAAGAAGCTTCTATCTCAATGAAGATGTTGCCTGAAAGTAAAATTAAAGATCGAACAGATGACTGTTCCGTATGTCACCGAAACCACAACTCTTCTGAGGAATCTAAATTCATAAACATCCACAATTACCTTCCGAGGGTAGGTTGAAATAGAGTAATTAATAATAAAAGTAAGTCTGAAGGACAATACCGTAATAGAAATAAATTAGATGAATCATCACAATCATCTTGAATACTATTACTAAAGCTACCATCAGAGTGGTGAACTAAAAACAACTAAACAATCGTTGCAATTAAATTGAAAATACAACACCTCAACAGGGTGAGTATTAGAAAAAAGGAAAGTCTGAGGGACAATACCCCAAAAAAAAGGAAACTTTGCAAATCAATAAATTCGCCTTAAATAAAGTACAACACCTCAATCAGGTGAGTACTAAAAAGGGAAGTCTGAGGGATCATACCCAAATAAACGAAAAATCTTGCAAATTATCAAATTTGCCTTGAAATATACGACCATGGGGGAAATGATGGATAAGTCTGCAACTCGTTTGAGGAATTTCCTTGGGCAAAAACTGAACTGAACATAACGACGCAACAGGTTTATACTACCCGTTCGTGCCTTCCTGGACAGTGCATATCCCGCCATAACATTCGAACACATGTACGCCAATTTAGATTAATGAGAAATTAAAATGGATTTATAAAAATATTAATAAACTTTAAATGAAATTAGTTAATGGTTAGTGGAAAAATGAAATGTTTAAGTAAATTCATAATAATTGAAGAAAATTAAAAGGAAATGGAGTGATTTATTGAATGAATATAATCGTGGATACTGAAGGTATAAACTTAAATTAATAATGTTAGTTTAAAAGAAAAAGAATAACATTGACTAAGATTAATATGTAGCGAAACGGTTTGAGAGAAAAATTATATTGTGGAATTGCCGCGTGTGACATGTTACACTTGACATGTTACACACGAGAGTGCAATTTTTTTGTAAATAGATTAATACAATTTTCTTTAAGCAAAAGTAAATATAGCAGCGAAATAGAGTACATTAAGAACGTGGCTAAATATAACGGATACTCGGTTAGCTTAGTGTTCATAGAACAGAAAACTATCCAAGAGGGCGTTCGTAATCGTGAAAATAGATTTAATATTATTTTTATATTATAATAATTACAGGGAAATTTGCTAGCATAAATCCAAATAATATTTTTTATAATTAAGTAGGTCGCATAGCAATTATAATTATTGACCTGGAATTGCTCATATTACATGTTTATGCAATTAATAAACATGTTGCAATTGCAGTTTGCGATATTGAAGGATGCTAATTATTGCTGATTGCGCATTGTTAGGAATGTGGACCCAGCAAAGTTATATATATATATATATATATATATATATATATATATATATATATATATATATATATATATATATATTTGTGTTTGTATACATTTACGAGACTTTTGACTTGTGATTTTAATTATGTAAAGATAAGTAGAGATTTTCGATTAGATTCTTAAAATATAAAGACGCGACTTTTTATTTAATTTAATTATGTACAGATTTGGTTTTAAATTTTATTGGGTAAAGTTAGTTTAATAAGTTGGTAAATCTTTTTATTATTATTAATTTTATTACAAATTATATCATGTCCATATTATCCTAGTTCTAAAAGTTATTCCCTAATTATCCTCCGCTCCTTAAACGTAAGAATTCATAAATAGACACAAAACAAAGAAAATGTTAGTGAAATCCAGGACATTTAATGAATATAAAGTAGAAAAAATTTCGTCTGCTTATCATTTGAACCGCGAATCAGAAGCGGCCTAGAGAGCATTTTTGTGAAAGTTGATTGGTAGCTAACTTTTTCGACAAAAAATAATTTTAAAAATTTGTCAGGTAATACAAAGATGGTGTCTATGAGATTGGCTGTAAAGATTGTAAACTTAAATCCTTCGGCCAGACTAGACGAACAATTAAAACCTGATATAAGGAACATATGGTACAGGTAAAATACGGTAGTATAAACAAAATATTTTGGATAATAATAATCACATAAATAAAGAAAACCTGAACCTTAAAAAATGTTAGACAATCGGTAAAATTAGACGCCTATGAGAGTATTTATATCTCCAAAGCCAATAGCGGTAAAATTTCCCCACGCTGTGGTCTGTCACTGAATAATAGCTTGCTGTTCACAAGGCTTCTTTAATGCAAAATATATTCCGAAACTCGGTAGGTACAGTTATAACGGGATTTTAAGGGGTAGCCCGGCAATGAAAATTAAGACCCAGAAAGTTTTCTTGTGATTCCTCCCTCTCGGTCTTCAACCTAACAAGTTCTATAAATTTAAAGTGTAGTAGTTGTAAGTAGTTTAGAATGTGTCATCCTCTGATGATCCAAATTTTGTTAGTGAAACGATCGTCAAGTCTTTTAAAATGTGTTGTGGTGACTTGGGTTCTTCAAGTGTACTTACCAGTGCTCATCACAGCTTCTAATATTCACTTAGTGAATATTAGTAGCAGGTATGTTTTTTTTTTGTTTTTTTGTTTTTTTTTATGTCAACAACACACCACGAGGGCTTACAGCCTAAATACTATCGTACCGTGGGTGTTGATAAGGAGGAAAGAGGGAGCTTGTTAATTCTGGACTTGAAGGTTTGGAGGTTCGGAGGAGAAGGAAAAACATGTGCCGGCAAGGAATTCCACAACTTGGAAGTCCTCGGGACAAAAGAGCGGGCATAACAAGATGTTCTATGTCTGGTGACCTGGACATTAAAAGGGTGCATTCGCTCTGTTCCCCTGGTAGATCTGCTGGGGGCAGCAGGTGGGGGAATTATGGAGGAAAGCTCCTCTGAGCAGTGCCCGTGCAGATATCTATAAAAGAGAGAGAGGTCACCAGGTCGGTGGGCAAGGGATGGAAGCCTTTGGGTGAGGGTAGGGTCACCGATGAGACGTATAGCTCTCTTTTGAATGGAGTCCAGGATAGCGAGTGTAGAAGCGGCAGCTGCACCCCAGATGTGGGAGCAGTATTCGAGGTTTGGCCTTATTTGTGAAGTGTATAAGGTATAGAGATTAGTTGGTGAAAAGTATTTGCGAGCCCGGAAGAGGAAACCCAATTTCTTAGCAGCCGCTTCTGCAGTTGATGTAACATGTTGGTGCCAATTAAGATTTCGATCCACAGAAATGCCAACAAGAGAAAAGGACTCATTACTTTGAATAACTTGGTTGTTCATTGTGATGGGTCTAGGGCTGCTGTATCTCTTGTGAGAAAGAAAGCAAGACTTAGTTTTGGTGGGGTTGAATTGTACAAGATTTCTACTTCCCCAGTCTAATATTTTTTGGAGGTCTACGGAGACAGAACCCTCCATGAGTCTGCGATCCTCATCTAATTGGGCTAAAGAGACAGGCTTAGAATATTGTATGTTTGAGTGGAGGGTGCTGTCGTCCGCGTAACTGTGAACTGGGTTGGATGTGCTAGAAAGGAGGTCATTGATGTGGAGAAGAAACAAAGTAGGGGCTAAAGCTGAACCTTGAGGAACTCCTGCATTAATTGGATACAGTTTAGAGGAATGGCCATCCACAACAACAGATATGCTCCTGTTGGAGAGGAAATTTGCTGTCCAGGTACAAAGTTTTGGTGGTAGGCCATAGGCCGGAAGTTTATTAAGCAGCGCTGCGTGCCAGACCTGGTCGAATGCTTTGGATATGTCTAGAGCAACAATCTGGGATTCACCGTGTTGTTCCATAGACTTGCTCCAAGAATTGGTGACAAAGGAAAGGAGGTCGGCAGTCGATCTGCGCTGACGGAATCCATACTGCCTGTCGTGGATTAGACTGTGTTTTTCAAGGAATTTTAGTAGTTCGGTGTTTATATACTTTTCCATCACTTTAGAGATGACTGAAAGGAGAGAAATAGGCCTGTAGTTGCTAGGAAGCGCTTTGGATCATTTCTTGGGGACGGGTTGTACTCGAGCAGTTTTCCAGTTACTAGGGAATATGCCTTTATTGTAAGATATCTGAAACAGACGAGTCAGGACAGGAGCAAGTTCTGGTGCGCATTTTTTGAGAACAATTGCTGGGATCTCGTCAAGGCCAGAGGCTTTCCTGGTATTAAGAGAAGAGAGCATCTTTCGTACCTTTTTAGTTTTGAAAATGATATCAGTCATTTTATGCGCGACATTGGGGACTGTTGGTGGTTGAACATTTGGAGGTGGGTTGAGAGTAGAATTTTCGGCGAACAACGAAGCAAAAAGTTCAGCCTTGCCCAGGGCGGTAGAAACAATTTCATCACCTGAGACAAGAGGTGGGACCGTGCTCTTGCAGAAATTATTCCCAATAGACTTAGCAAGAGTCCAGAAGGGTTTGCCGCCGTTGGAGCTTGAGAGGACTTTGTTTTTGATGTGGTTATTAAACGAGTTTTTTGCCTCAGAAAGAATGCGGACATAGCGGTTTCTTGCGTCGTTGAATGCTTGACGATTTTCTTGACTGGGATTGTGTAGAAGCGTTTTGTGAGCTTTGACCTTTTCAAGTCTGGCCTTGTCACAGGATTTAGAGAACCAGGGCTTTTGAGTGGCTGAAGAGGTTTTCTGTGTACGTGGAATAAATAATTCCATGCCAGCTTGGATAATTTCGGTGACGTTTTGTGAGATATCAGAGGGGTCAGGATGAGAGAAGCAGACAGACGCCCATGGAAATGAGGAAAAGTAATCCCGCATTTCGTCCCAGTTTGCGGAGTTGTAGTGCCAAACGATACGTGGGTGTGATGTTTTGCATGCACAAAAAATGCATTTTGAAATTTATATGCAAAATATATTGAATATTATCTCTTCTAAATGACTCTTTTAATACTTATCAGGCGCATATGTGTTTTGAAACATCACGTTAGATAATTTTGAAAATATTCATCTTTTTTTATGAGTGACTTTGTGCAAATGAAAGAAATGAAAGATTTATAACCGGCTATCGCTGTATTTGATATCACTAAATACTGACAACTGTCGGCTCAAATTTATAATCCATTGTATGATGATTACGTGACCTTTTTTCAAGCAAATACAAAAACTGGCATATCAAGTGAATTTATGTGTGAATGTTAAATGGCCTACGGAGTTGAAACTTTTAATTACTTCAGACCGGTGCGTGAACATCATTGACGTACAGAGTTTACAAACTTTTTTGTAACAAGGTTGTAGTAATTATCCAAAGTTAAATTTATAACACTGGTTCTAAATCAGGACTGAAGATTAAATTGGTATTGGCTTTACAAGAGTATCCATGTCAACGTCAAATTTTAACAATGTTATCTTGGAAATATTAATGATTAACAGTAGCGGCTCGTGCCTTAATGCATTGGGGGTGCGCAAAAAAAAAAGAAATTTACCAGAAAATGTATTATAAAAAAACCTACATACTAAACTTAATAATTATTAACTCCTTACCAAGTTTTCCTATAGTTAGTTATATGTTATAGTAGTTAGAAAATCATTTACTTTGATAATTACTAACTATATAATTTTAATTGTGTTGTTTGATATAAAGACATGACAATATGTGATCTTTGTCATTTTATACTTCACGTATCCTCATCTAATTGGGCTAAAGAGACAGGCTTAGAATATTGTATATTTGAGTGGATGGTGCTGTGGTCCGCGTAACTGTGAACTGGGTTGGATGTGCTAGAGAGGAGGTGATTGATGTGGAGAAGAAACAAAGTAGCGCTGCGTGCCAAACCTGGTCGAATGCTTTGGATATGTCTAAAGCAACAATCTAGGATTCACCGTGTAGTTACATAGGCTTGTTCCAAGAATGTGTGACAAAGGAAATGAGGTCGGCAGTCGATCTGCGCTGACGGAATCCATACTGCCTGTCGTGGATTAGACTGTGTTTTTCAAGAAATTTTAGTAATTCGGTGTTTATATACTTTTTCATCACTTTAGAGACGACTGAAAGGAGAGAAATAGGCATGTAGTTGCTAGGAAGCGCTTTGGATCCTTTCTTGGGGACGGGTTGTACTCGAGCAGTTTTCCAGTTACTAGGGAATATGCCTTTGTTGTAGAATATCTGAAACGGACGAGTCAGGACAGGAGCAAGTTCTGGTGCGTATTTTTTGAGAACAATTGCTGGTATCTCGTCAAGGCCAGAGGCTTTCCTGGTATTAGGAGAAGAGGGCATCTTTAGTACCTTTTTAGTTTTGTAAATGAAAAGTTGTTGACAAGGAAGAAAGAGGCAACGTGTTAATTCTGGACTTGAAGGTTTGAAGGTTCGGAGGAGAAGGAAAAACATGTGCCAGCAAGGAATTCCACAACTCGGAAGTCCTCGTGACAAAAGAGCGGGCATACGATACTACAAAGCCTGAACCGTACACCTTAAGGTATTTCAATTTTTTTCTTTAATTTGGAATTTTTTTTTCAACTTATATAAGCAATTACATGTCAGAATTTTTATTTTGTTTATGACAAGTGTATGGCTTTGAATCTTAAATCCATAAATAAGAACTGCTTTTACAATATTATGCCTCGTTTTTCTGTTCTGTTCCTTTTGAACTTAATACTGAGCATTAAAAGTATACTTATTTTTGTTTATTATAAAGTGGATATTTGTCTGTCTATGAACCCTACAGCTATATATATATATATATATATTATATATATATATATATATATATATATATATATATATATATATATATATATATATATATATATATATATATATATATATAATATTTTGACAATGTCTCAAAGCAAATAACTAGTTTACAGGGGTATTTTTCATGAATTTATTAATATATGATTGCTCTTTATACATCTTTACCCTTGATAAATATCTGTTTACAAATAATAAACTCTGTAATTTCCATGTCATCCTGTTGAGTAACTGTGAACCATTTAAACATCCCTCTCAGGTTTCCCAGGTTAATCCCTAAGATGCTAATCTTTTAGTATTTAGGGCAAAATATCAGCAGCCCTTACCTTCTAATTTACATCATTTTGTGAGCTCGAGAATATTAGTACTAACATTGTCAATGCCGATTATGGAGTGTTTCTATAAAAAGAACATAGCAAAACATAAGGCAAACGCCAAAATTTTAAGCTTCAGTGCTTAAATATTTTCGGCTGTAATTTTGTACAAAAATGCACCTGACTTATATACGCTTACCAAATTTTATTCACGATAAAAAAAGAAACTTTGAGCACACCAATTAATCGGACCATTATTACAAATGATATTTTATATTACAACATTATCCAAAAAATTGTTATAATTGACTTAAATAGGTAAACCTAGTAAAAAACTAAGTTCACTAACGGAACTCAATAAAAAGCAGGTTAATGATTTACTGAAGCGCCTTTGAAAATTGTTTGATTTTTAAACATAAGTCAACTGAAAAACAACAGAAGAAAGATTACTGTCATTAATTATCTGAACAATTTGAGGTGTATTTAACACGTTGCTTAAAATTTTGTACTAAATAGTTTGTTTTCTGTTTATTTTAAATATTATTCAAGAATATGTTCAATAATGAAGAATAGTTTGACATGTTGGAATGTTATATTCGTTCTAACTGAAATATTGAGGCAGCTGCAATTTCATATCAAAACAACTACCCAGAAAGACGACAACCAAACACCAAAATATTTCGCAGGATAGTGACCAATCTATTGGACGACGGTACCTTCCACGCAAAGAAACTACCAATGCCTGGAAATGAAGAAAGAAATAATGCTGTCCTAGAGGTTTCAAACGAAAACCCTCCGCAATCTGTTCGGTTTTATGGTGAACAAATTGACGTTCGAGAAAGTACGGTACACCGTGTATTAAAGCAAAGTCATTACCATCCATATAAACCTACAATCGTAGAAGGCTTATATGTTGACGATTAACCCAAGTGACTCAATTCTGCAGATGGTATCAAGGACAATGTCAGCAGGATGAAAATTTTCATTTGAAAATAATATGGACTGATGAATCAAGATTTACAAATTGTGGTGTGTATAATCGCCATAGTAGGCATTATTGGGCAAATATAAATCCACATATAAAGGAAGAAAGACGATTGCAAGACAGATTTGGTATTAATGTGGCTTATTAGGTAAAAAAACGTTATTTTTATTTGTAGATTAGACAGTTAATTTTAAAAAAATCAGGTAACTTCATTGTTGGTCCGTTTTTTTTGAAAATAATTTAACTGGGGAAAGGTATCTTAATCTATTGAGAAATGATATCTTACCAACAATTACAAGAGTTGATGATAATTTAGATGAGATGTTGTACCAACATGACGGTTGTCCAGCTCACAATGCCAGGATCATCAAAGAATTTTTGTACCAAAATTTCAATAATCGTGTCATTTGTAACAATTGGTGTGCCCGAAGTCCTGATATAACACCCATGGATTTTTATTTTTGGGGTTCTCTGAAAAATGATGTGTACAAATTCTATCCACCACAAAATATCAATGAATTACGAAACAGAATCACGGAAGTTATAAACGTTACGGAAAATTATGTAAGAAGTAGAAGTCTATTGTTAGATTCCATGACCTACTGCTTTTTGAACACTTTTTTTTGTCATTTGTTTTCTGGTATTGTATTTCATGGCCTACTATGCTCAAAACGGTTTTTCTCAAAACTGTCATTGCAATTACAAGATTTCTCAAGCATATTGTACATAATTGGAAATCTATTTTCACAGGCTATCACATGAGCAAAAAATCCACTATGGCTGCCATAATAAAAACAAACATTTATACCTGTAGCTCAAAAACAAATGACAATCCAAAGTTGAGAAAAGCACAAAAAGTTTACTCTGTAAAAAGTGTCCTGATAATGTGCAAGTCTTAGACATGTCAGATCAATGCCTACTTAGATATTGAAGAAAAAAAATCGAAAAAAAAATTTTTTTTTTGAAAATAACTCTAAAAAAAAGAGGCAGTGCAAAATACAAGCCATATGTAAAACGAGCATGAAATTCTACAAAACATTTCTAATTTGACCGTCTCCCTATTTCTAATAGTAACGTAGATATCAATACATCCCCATTCTGTTTGCGACACACTGTATACACAAACGTAAGAATGGTTTGTTAAACGATAATAAAGCGTTACACAGACCCTGAGAAACTTCATGAAGGAGTGACCGCCGTACACAGAACTAATAGACATTAAATGAAGCTTCGGAAGCCAGTTCGTTTTAGAGCGACAGTGGGGCGGAATATAAATGCGGTTACGGCGGTGAACGTATGATAGTCACGGATTCGGAGTAAACATTAGTTTATCATGTCAGCAAATATATAACAGGAGACCATAGGATGGCATACGTAGGTATGTTTGAAATAGTATTAAGCTAGTACGAGGGTCTCAGTTGTTGCGACGGACATAAGGACAAAAAGTTAAGAGAAAGAGGCCGGTGGTGTAACCTGGTGTGACAGTTGCAGGCTGCTTCCATCTAGAATAACCGCTAGAGCCAAACCATGGCGCAAACATTTACATTATTTAAGCAGGCTGTGACTACTCAGAATCCCCACGAAAATAATCGAAGACTGTCGAACGTTGTAACCTCCTCAAAATAAAAGATGATGGATTTATTTACTCGGTAATAAGCAAGCAGTAGTAGTATGGGGGACCTCAAGTGAACCCAAATCTGGTCAGTAGTAAGGTCACTACTTCCTATAAGTCCTACCCTAAAAGATTCCTATCTATCAGATTTATAACCAGCAAGATTAGAAATTGCTTATAAGGTTGGAAGATCTTAATATTGTTTACTAGTTACGCTGTTGTTGTGTTGTTGCACTGCCTAAAGTCTCATATTTATCAGCGCTCCAAACTAGTGCCTGGTTACGATGATGTTTACTTAAAATTTCTCTTCGATATCTAGGAATGCGATATTAAAGTGTCCCAATTTGGTTGTCACCAAAAAGTCAAAAGGATTTTAAGAGGAATTAGTCTTCAATCAAACAGACATGTTAATGTAACAAAATATTGAATTTATTCATATGGATTGATTTTGAAATGGTGAAAAAAATAAGAGGTAACTCTCAAACTAAACATTGATTTTTACACAAATAAAAATCAAATAAATAGCGAGAAGTTCAATAACAAGAAATTATTAATTAACATACATATGACAGAGTAATGATATAAATATGGTTTGTTTATCACTAGAGAAATCTGAGCACTTATATATTGATATATATTAAAAATGAGATGCTGTGAGTTGCAGTTCAAAAATAAACAAATTAATATGTAATCATTTGAAGTTTGTTAATTAACTTGGTCAATTTTATATTTAGATCCTGGCCAGTTCTTAGAGTGAGGCTCAATTTAAGAATATATATGTAAATATTTACGTGAAAACTCTACCTGTAATTGTTGAAAATATATAATATTAAAGATAATATACAGGTTACATATTTTTACAGAGAGGATTCACAGATTACAATTTCAAAAATGACGTATTAAAATTTACAAAAACTGAGATAATTTCAGAGATTAAAAGAGGAAATTCATAATTATTCTAATAGCAGCTCCCTGACGTTATTCAAAACTAAAACTTGATTGAGTGTCTTTGAAAGTTTAGATTATAAAAATTCAGTTGCCAGATGAGTGTGTAAGACAAATTTTGCGGGTTCAGAGAAAAATTTTCACTCACCGAATCTTCTGCCTTGAATTACCTGGTTACTCTTTGGGGATGATCTCCAAACTGAAACAAATACTGGTAGCTGACACAAGTCTCAGTGACTCCAACAAGAGAAAATAAGCTGGGAGAAACAGTGATGGTTCCCGTTGATGGTTACTAAGCCGGTGGATTTATTGTGTCACGTGTACAAAACCATTTGACACCTAGGCCGATATTCTGAATACGCTTGTTGGAAACTTCGCGAATCGCAATTTAAACGTAAATTAAAGCAGCAAGGCAAGAGGCTGAAACAAAGAACCACAACTTAAGTTCCGCTTTTATGCTAATGTCTATGTTTATTTAAACTCGAAAATCACTAAAACACTTTAAACAATCACGGAGTATTGTTACAAGGTAGTATAGATGACAGAAAGACTTAAAACCCCGTTTATAAAACACTTCGAGGGCCACCTTAAGTAAATGATGTTCACGCCAAATGCGTCAGCGTTCGACTCGTAGAGGCAGAGAGCGTTCAGCTGCAGCTGACACCGGCACAAAATTTTCAGTGTTATGAGCGTTAGTCGTTATTTGCGAGCTATTTCTCGCCTTCATTCTTCGAATGGGATAGAACGAGAGCCCTAATCCTTGGCGAAGTCACCAACGTCTTCTATACACACCTCCACAATAATGGACTCGTCCGTTCATTTAGTAACCGATTTTATGGATTTCATCATAATTACGTCAGATTTTACCTAGAGTTTCAGGATAATAGAGATGTTTATTTTCCCCAACAAAATGCAAAGTTTTTCAATATTTAGATCTTGACGTATATTGTAGGGAGTTCAGTACGCTTCTTACGATACAGAATATTTTAGCGAATTTTCATCAACATTATTTCGAAACCAAAACGTGAAATATTCAATATAGATAGGGTTTCTGGCATTGTTGAATATGCTTGGGGGTCTTCTAGGTGTTTTTAAACCAGTAATGATTCCACGTAAAAACTGAATCGTTACAACGTTTGGCGACGGAAGGGTTGGGTTATGACAGGGAACAATACGGTTGTGTTGGTTGGACTAAAGTAAGGAGTCTGTCACTAGTAAACGCTCCTACGAATAATGAAACATGCAATCAAATAAAGGTATGGCGATATATAGCAAAATGCAAAAGTATCTTAGTTGAAAAATTTGGATTCAGAAGCTCGTTTAAACCTTATGCAATTTCGCCAGAATATATAAGTTAAGGCATGCAATTTCTCACCTGTTGAAACTATGAGTTAGGTAAGGAAATTCGCCGTTAAAAGATTTCTCATGTCGGACCTCGCTAAAAGTGAAATCGTTGCAGGTTTCTTGAATATAGTAGTAGACGGATATGAAACCCAATCAAACTGAAGGCTATTTCTTGGAAGGTGGCCTACTCGACAATGAATCGACGAACGCAATTTTATGTGGTTTTGAGAATGCGTAAAAATCTCCATGTCGATTAAAGTTTTACCAGTAGTTTATTAACTGGTATGACAAAACTGCTCGATTTTTATTCAAAATTTTTAATTGATAATGTTTAATCATGATCTCTTAGTAAACAAATATAAATATACGTAACTACATAGGTGCTCATTTCTGCAATCTAAAATATCTAATTCACTGTAACCTAAGATTAATGCACTAGTAAAATAATAGGTACATAAGCAGCTCGTTCAATGTTCTAAGATGCAAACGCGACTTTAATATATACACCCCACCGTCACTTGGTCTGTATAATCCTCAGCTTTAACAAGCATTTTCTTAATCCGTCAGTCATTTACATTGTGCGTATTATTGAGAGACTTCCTCGGAAGCAGGGATCATGATAAGCTCATTCTAAATAACGCAAAAGGCTTACTTCGTAAAATAGTAAAGCAGGATTTCTCTGGCTTGTAGTTATAAATCAAGCATTGATACATAAGCTACAGCCAGAATTAGCTTAAACCGAAACTAGTTTAGTGTAGACGAAAATTTATAACCTAATTTGGAGTAGATGGCACAAGCATCTGTTCTGTTTATGTAACATGGGTACAAGGAAGCTAATTTTAGGCTGCCAGCAAAGGCAATCAAATTATTCTATTTAATGTAGCAAGGCAAATAATATCTTGGTAAATAGAGCTTAAACTAAATAGTCATATTCTTTGCTTTACTATTTCACATTTTTTTCTCACTTTTCTTAAATTTGTGTTAGTCATATTGATCAGTAAGGTGAAGATATCCCTTCGGTTGTAGTAGACTTTCTTGTCAGCTCGAGCTTTGCTTATAGGGTCATTTGGGGTACTTTATGTTGATCGCCATCCTCAGTAACCAGCTGATAATAACGATGATGATCACGAGTTGAAACGTGTATCGGAGTTAAGCATACTTATCTTAAGAGAGCGATAAATGCTCAAAGGAAAGGTTCCTTTTTTAGAAGTAAAAGTTTAATATATATATATATATATATATATATATATATATATATATATATATATATATATATATATATATATATATATATATATATATATATATATATATATTCAGAATATATATTCAGAAAGATTTCCGCGGTCTTTAATGTGAGACATGCTTGGTTCTCGGGTTGAACCGCGTCCAGAATTTATGATAACTCGACGTTTTGGCTCCTGTTTTGGAGCCATTTTCAAGAGGTAAAGGACATATGTAAGGACACTCTAAGGCCTCAATATGCCTACTCCTTAGAGTGGTGGACAAAGGTAGGTAAAGGAAATATGTAAGGGCACTCTAAGGCCTCAATCTGCCTACTCCTTAGAGCAGTGGACAAAGGTGGGTTGGGTTGTTGTAGCTAGATTATGGGGCCTCAATTGCCTATTCCCCAAATCTCGCCGGAGATCGCCTGTGAGGTCCCAGTGTGTTCAACCCTAGGCCTCAGAGAGATCTGGCAGTTCGTTGCAAGTCATATCTTATATATGTCGTTCCGTCTACCTGCTTCGTTATCAGTGAATGAAGTGGGGTCACCGTCAAGTACCGTGACCAACTTACTTAATTGACGGTGACCCCACTACTTTCACTGATAACGAAGCAGGTAGATGGAACGACATATATATAAGACAAGACTTGCAACGAACTGCCAGATCTCTCTGAGGCTTAGGGTTGAACACACTGAGACCTCACAGACGATCTCCGGCGAGATTTGGGGAGTGGGCAGATTGAGGCCCCGTAATCGAGCTACAAGAACCCAACCCACCTTTGTCCACCGCTCTAAGGAGTAGGCAGATGGAGGCCTTAGAGTGTCGTTACATATTTCCTTTACCTACCTTTGTCCACCACTCTAAGTAGTAGGCAGATTGAGGCCTTAGAGTGTCCTTACATATTTACGTTACCCACCTTGGTCCGCCACTTTAAGGAGTAGGCAGATTGAGGCCTTAGAGTGTCCTTACATATTTCCTTTATCTCTTGAAAATGGCTCCAAAACAGGAGCCGAAACGTCGAGTTTTCATAAATTCTGGACGCAGTTCAACCCGAGAACCAAGTATGTCTCATATATATATATATATATATATATATATATATATATATATATATATATATATATATATATATATATATATATATATATATATATATATATATATATATATATATATAGGTATCCGCACGATAACTCAAAAAAGTATTAACCGATTTTAATAAAACTTGGCAAAAATCTTTCTATTATCAATGGCTTGGATTTGTTCGTTATCCAGAAAAATCGGACAGGGTTTTCCGGGAAAATTTTGAGTTTCTTTAAAGAAAAGTTTTTATCTTCGAAAACTACAAAGCTATTTTGATGAAATTTGGTAAGTATGTTACCTTCTGAAAGACCCTACGAAGCACCAAAATTCAACTGTCTAAGTTTGTAGAAAATTGAGTTATTTGAATTTGAAAGATTTAATAAAAATTCACTACCATAATGCTCTTGCTGCGTCCCGAACTTTTATAAATCTTTAAAGGCAGTGTGAGGTGGGCGGGTGGTTGATGATATATTATTCAAACAGTTGCATGCAGGAGCTAACGTCATCGTAGAAAAAGCTTACTTTTTTTTTCAACAATCTTCTTTTCCGCTACTGAATCGCCAGTCTAAGTTTTTGAACGTCTTACAATACTTGTTAGCATCTACTGTAGTCCCAGGAGCAATCTAGTCAACCAAAGATACCTATTTTTGATTACAATACAATTATCATTACTTTGCTGGTATATACTGTTTACATGATATCCCATTATATTTTCAATAAAACAGAAAAGGTAACCAATAAATCAATGGGCAGTTTCATTGCCCTTTTAACTGCCCCAAAAAAGAAACTTTTGTTGTGCTTAACACCTTAACTTTGATATGTGGCATAACTAATCTTATTAACCCGACTAATGATACCGGTAACGACTTAGGTAGAAACCACACCACAAACAAAACAAAATTTCCAAGTGGCCGTCAGATGTGGGGAGTAGTCAGATTGGGGCTTTCTACTCAACACACAACAAGCCAACTTACCCTAATGTATCTTTGGAAGGGGTAGGTAATTAATAATAATAATAATAATAATAATAATAATAAGAGGTCTTTATTGGGGCGAAGTTAATTTTAAAATTTTCTTCCACTTAACCCTTAAAAGATAACTTAAAATGTAGGAATTACAAAATAAACAAATTATAAATGCCTTAGTATCCAAAACAACAAAACAATATAACAACAAAACATTGACAATTGTGCGCCTTAAATTTAGCTGAAAGAAAGGAATTCCTAAATATGAATATGATTTATTATAACTACACTACGCAAACTGACTATTTTTATAAAAATCTGTAACATATCTCCGAAACCTGGCAGAGAACATAAAGTATGTTTAATAGTATATTACGTACCATAAACTGTAAGTGACACTTTTCATGCAGAGAATGCAGTTTGGAAAATCGAGGCCCGTAGGGCCGAGGTTTTCTAAGCATTCGAGGCATGAAGAGTCACTTACAGTTTACGGTTTAGTAATAATTTTTTGCAATACCTGCTTTAACGGTTTTTTTTTGAATTTGCATTCTTTTTTAATAATTACTGCGTGAATAGATGTCAGACTGACAGCACTGACAGTCGAATTAATTAGATGGATTCTAACATACTACTTAACAACAAGTAGCTTGTGACTTGGTTGTTGTGTTGGGTTACTAAGGACGCTACGGGTAAACAAACAAAACTAAACGCTGGCTGCAGTTCAGCACAGGTCCAGGTTAAACATTAATTTGTATTTTAATTGTGATTTTTGAATTAAAATTAGTGTTGAAGTGACTTTGAATATGGAAGAATCTGACATCGAAGAAGCGGCAGGTATTGCTTGTTTGTCACTTTTACCAGAAAAGTCTAAGCAAAGGTATGAAAGTTGCTATGAGGGTTTCAAAAAGTGGTGCCACACTAAAAAGGTTGTAATACATACCAGTGAGACAGTTTTACTAGCATATTTCTTGGAAAAATCAGGTAAATATTCTGCTCCATCAAGCTTATGGTCCGAATACTCTATGTTACGATCGACAATCTCTTTGAATGACAATGTTGATATTTCCTAATATGCAAAGTTAAAGGCATTTTTAAAGAAGAAAAATATTGGATATGTTTCAAAGAAAAGTGAAGTGTTTACGATCGAGGAAATTCAGACCTTTTTAAGTGAAGCACATGACCAAATATACCTGATGAAGAAGGTGGTTGTAGTTATGGGAATTGCAGGTGCCTGCCGTAAAGATGAATTATGTAAGCTAACAATCAATAATGTTATTGATAAAGGAGACATTATTTTGGTCAGAATACTTGACGCTAAGAATCATCAATCCAGAAGTTTTACCATTGTCGACAATGAGAATGAGAAGTTTCACTTTGTGGCATTAGTGAGGAAGTATATGAACCTGCGACCAAAAAATTCAATACAGAGATTCTTCTTGAGGTATCAAAATGGGAAATGCTCTAACCAACCAGTTGGAAGAAATATTTTTGCCAAAATTCCTTCTGAAGTTGCGAAATTTCTACATTTGGAGAATGCGGAAAAATATACTGGGCATTCCTTTCGCCGAACTTCCGCTACTTTTTTGGCTAATAGCGGAGTTGACATTTTAGCACTGAAGAGGCATGGCGGGTGGAAATCCTCGGCAGTAGCTGAAAGCTATGTGGCGGATTCCTTGAATAATAAAGTACAAGTCGCTAAGAAGATATTTCATATTAGCAACCAAGAAGCCAGCTCCTCTCGCCAAATCCCTATTATTGAGGTCGGTGATTCTTCGAATACTCCGCAAGATAGTCTTGATAATTTAACATTGCTAGAAACTGAAGATAATAATATAAAGAAGAGCATGGCGTCAATCCTTACTGTTAATCATATGACTAATTGTACTTTCAATATTTCGATGAATTATAATAATTAATAAATATTCTCAAACAATTTGTTCATTATTCAGATTTGCTATTTATAGGTTTGCAGTACTTACCGTACCTAGGTAAGGTAAGTCTTACCGTACCTAGGTATGAAAAATGTCCTGTTCTCATGGAAACTGACAAATGCTTTAAAAGTTCAACTTACATTGTCAAAAAACTGTCATTAAAAGTGAACTTACTTAACAGGTATTGCAAATATTATACAGATGTGGTGCAACATAGGAAAAAGACCCCCGATATTGGCTCGTATAATATTTAGGTATGGCAAACAAGTGATCGAGTCTTGTATTGAGCGAATGTATTTGTCTCCGAAAACAGAGCTTCTGATGTAGGTAATCAGGCCCCGCCCCGAGGACAATCTTGTGAGTCAAGCAAAGAAGATGTACTTTCCAGCGATTCTTCATATTCAGCCAATCTAGTTCTTTTAACTTATAGGAAACACGATCTGTTCTTTTTAGATTAAAGATGAACCGTAAACATGACTTCTGAACCTTTTCTATTCTTTGCCGATCCCAACTGTCAAGGGCAGGTCCATACACAACATCAGCATGGTTAAAGCGCGAGAGAATCATCGAGTTTACCAAGAGAGCTTTTACTTTCACTGGAAGGCAATTTCGGTGGCTATAAAAAGATTTCAATAGGCCAAAGCTAGCTCTACGAAGATTAGTGACGTGATCAGAAAATTTTTAATTGTTATCTATTATGAGACCAAGATTCCTTGCAGATTGTTTTGCTTCCAAGCGACTCCCATCTATCAAAATATCAACATTTTGAGAACAAACCCTATTCCCACTGACTTTCCTGCCAAAATAAAGTACGCAACACTTATTGACATTTATTTGTAAAGCTGGGTATCATCGGCATAGAAGTGTATTTTACTCGAGATAATTTGTTCTTGAAAATCAAACGTATAAATATTGAATAAAAGGGGGCCCAAGATAGAGCCCTGTGGAACCCCCTTTAATAAACTCAAAGAATCCGATACATCCGACCCGCAGACAACCCTCTGTGCCCTATCTGAAAAGTAACTTTCTATAAACTGAACGGCGTCATGATTGAAACCAATATATTGTAACTTCGAGCACAATAGTTCATGACTGATCGTATCAAAAGCTTTACTGTAGTCTAGCAATACCAAAGCTGTAACTTGTTTTTATCCTTAGCTGTGAGGATGTCATCATTAATATTTGCTAATGCTGTTGTGGTGGACCTGCCCCTAACAAATCCGGACTGTACATTTGGCAAGATGTTGTTGTCCCCAAGGTAAGCAGTTATCTGCTCGGACGACACTTTCTCCAATAACTTTGAAAGAACTGGGAAAATGCTTATAGGTCTTAAATGATTAAACTCAGTTGGATTATTTCCTTTTGGAAACATGAAAACCTTTGCAACTTTCCAAACTTTGGGAAAGCACTTAGTCTCAATACAAAAGTTTACAAGATGAAGCAGCTGAGGGAGAATTTCCGGGAGACATAGGTGAATCATGTCGACACTCACACCATCAAAGCCTTTAGCTTTTGTTTTTATTGAGGCTATATGCCTCATAATATCTGTCTCATTGACAACTTTAAAATGGAAGTTATTTGCATTTTTGTAATTATTACTATTGTAATATGTTTTTAATTCGCTAATATCAGCCTTACTACTGTTAATAGACGTGAGGTATTGATTTATTTTGTTTGCGTCACTCAAATGTGATGGTAACATATTGTCTTTTTTTGTAATAATGTCAAATCTATTAGCCAAAGACCAGGCCGTCCTATTATTTTTACTTGCAGACAGCATACGCTCCGCAAATGCAAGTTTTTCTTTTTTTATGGCATTTGTAGTTCGGTTTCTAATTAGTTTATAATTTTGCCAATCAATGGGATCGCGATTATCTTTGAACCTATTATAAGCTTTATCACGCTGTTTCATAACATTCCTGATATTATCCGTTAGCCAAGGAGCCGGCTTTTTCGTTATTCGTACCGTAACGATAGGGGCATGCGTATCGAAAAGTTTATTCAAAACATTAGTAAGTAATGCTGCTTTATCTTCAGCGCTGTTTAATCTATAATAATGCATCCAGTCTACAGCAGACAAATCACTTTTGAATTGATTAATATTAAAATTTTTGTAACTTCTAAAGGTATGATACTGTCTTTTTAATGATTCTGCTTTAGCCAAAGATAATATGCAATATACAAGACAATGATCAGAGATATCATGAGTATCGACTGTATCAGCTTCTAATACACCTAGCGATTTATCAACTATAACTATGTCAAGAAGACACTGTGAATTTTGCGTGAGTCTAGTCGGCTTTGATATGAGTTGTAACAGATCGTACGAGTGAAAAGTTTCGTAAAATTTTAGAACAGCTGTGTTGTTTTTTAGTAGATCAATATTAAAATCTGATAGTAAAACAATATGATCATATGCAGGAACTATTAAAGAAAGAAGCTTATCAAAGCCATCCAGCGCACTAAGCAGATTCCGATCTGGAGGTCTGTACAAACAACAGATCTAAAAGCTTTCATCATTAAAAAAAAAAGGTCTAGAATCCTGCTATCTGACAATGAGTGAACAACGCTTTCGTTTTTTGCTAAGATGCATTCGATTCGACGATATCAGAGACAGACCCATGCGCAGTGAAGTTGACAAATTTTCACCAATAAGAGAATTATTTGAGAGAATGGTGCTTAGTTTCCAAAATCACTATTCCGCCAGTGATTTTTTAACTATAGATGAGCAATTGATAGCCTTCAGGGGGCGTTGTAGCTTCAGGCAATATATCCCTAATAAGCCAAGCAAATATGGGATCAAAAGATTTGCTTTAGTAGACGCGAATACCGCATATATTTTGAAATTAGAAACCTACGTATGGAGACAACCACCAGGCCCATATAGCCAAAGCAACGCTGCCAGAGATATTGTGATGAGAATGGTGGAGCCTTTTCGAACCACAAATAGAAATATTACCGCGTATAATTGGTTTACCAGTATTCCCTTGGTAAGTGAGCTGTTTGAACGAAAGTTCACTTACGTTGGTACGCTAAGAAAAAACAAAAAAGAAATTTCAAAAGAGTTCTGGCCAAATAAAAATAGACCTGAAAGCTCCTCTCTGTTTGAAATCAGAGAACACTCTACTCTTGTGTCTTATTGTCCGAAGAAACGGAAGGCTGTTTTAGTTGTCTTATCCATGCACCATGATGCTGAAATAGACACAAACTGGAGAAAAGCAAAAACCTGCCATCATAACATTCTACAACCATACAAAAATAGGCGTAGACCTAGTGAATCAGCTTTGTCAGAAAAACAATGTGGCTAGAAATACTAGGCGCTGGCCTATGGTTGTGTTTTACAATTTACTAAATGTCGCGGCAGTAAATGCGTTTTCCATTTACAAGGCAAATCAAATCTATGCTAGAAGTAAATTGATAAGGACTAACTTCCTCAAAAACATTGCCTGGGAAATGGTGAAGCCTCAGATCCAGGAAAGATCTCGTATTCCTCAAATCCCTAGAGAACTGTCTCGTCGAGCATTGTTGTTGCTTGGAGAAAATCCCCCTGTACTTGAGCAAGAAGATCGTCGAGGTGCAAGAGGCAGATGTTTTTACTGCGGAAGGGCTCGTAATAAGACAACTAGAAAGTGGTGTGCCAGTTGTAATAAATGGGTATGTAATGTACATCTGAAGGAAATATGTTAGCTGTTATGAACAAGAAATGTATAGTTTAGGTTCGCTATTACTCATCAAGAGAACAAATAGTGTATAATTACAATTTACAATACATAGTATATAATAAGAATTTACAATACATAGTTTAGGTACACTTTGTTCCTTTCATGCTGGAATAAATGGTGCTTATACTATAAGCAAACATCTAAATATATTCTATATGACATTCATTCGCACCTACCCACAACATTTGATTTGTAATCAGAGCCAAAAATCACTAAAAACAGGTTGGGTGACGTTTGCGACCACTTGTGTAACATGAAAGCACGCGACTAAGGTAGGGTTAAAATGTTACGTGCATTACTCTGTATTTACTAGTATTCGGCAATGAATTTTTACAAAATTTAACTTACAGATTACCACTAAACTACTTAAGCACACTTGGAGAGCCCATATCACCACAACATATTTTAAAAACTAACTAAGTTAGCGTCATCAAGTATGAAGAATTATGAAGAATTATCCATCCTGTGATGATGCTAACTTGGTTAGTGAAACGATCGTCAGGTTTTTTATAATGTGTTGCGGTATATTAGGTCCGCCAAGTGTGCTTATCGGTGCTCATCACAGGTTCCAATCTTCACTTAGTGAATTAAACTACAGATGCAATATTCAAAAATTTAGTTTTGCTGAGTACTTGTAATCCAAGTTTGTCTGGAATTAAACTTTTATATAAACTGTATTATTGTTGTTGAAAGAACATTAGTAACTTGGAGCAAATTCTAAACTAGTAACGTAAATAGTGTCTTGACTAACTTCCTGCAGTATCGGAAACTAAAGACAGCCTGTGGCGCTCCAAACTTGACACGTATCGTTTACACAGAACCAGGAATTGAAACCTCTACATTAGTTTACTTCGAAGTCGCTACAGGATATAGACTCTTATTGCCAGACTTTATTACACTGATCAACGGGTTTCCTGGATATCGTGAACATTGGATATTTTAGTTTATTTATTTGGACTCCCCTAGTATCTATCTTTTTTTTATATAAATGTAATACTAGCCAACTAAAAAATAGTTTTGAATACGCAATCCATTTCTAGACAATTTGATTCCCATTTTGGAAGAATTTTCAAGAGTATTAAAAAGTCTGGGCGCAGCAAGTGCGTTATGGTAGTGAGTTTTCATAGCAATATTTTTAATGGTAGGCATTTCTTTAATGAAAGCAGGCATCGAATTTGGATAAATATTTTTTACGCAGAATTCTGCTAAAAGCATACATAAAATTCAAATTATATACCTAATCTGTAATTAAAATTGAAAATAAAATAATTTGTTTGCACAATAATCCATTGAAACCTTATTTTCGCCGAATTTGATTTAAAAAATGTTCCATTAATTAAATAATTTTTCATACAAAAATTCTCAAATGTTTCTTCAAATAAAATTCATCAAACTCATTTATAAGAAAAATCGCTATTAAAAAACCTTAATTCGCTAATAAAATTAAATTAAATAATTAAAAAAGCTGGCCCGATTTTCCTGGCCAACCAACCATTTCAAGTTATTTACCCACCTACTAAAATATAATTTTTCACAAATACTTTTCCGACGACACAACAACAATTTCATGAAAACTTGCAAACAATTTTTGAAAAAAATTCGTAAACATTTTTTTTTATAATAACTTATTAAACATTTATCATTAATTACCAAAATTTCACAAAAAAACATCATACAATTTTTTTTTCTACGAATCAAAAAACAATTTCTGCGAAAACTGTCTAAAAATCTTTTTACAAAGGTGTTGCAAGAAGAATACATAAAATTCAAATTATATACCTAATCTGTAATTAAAATTGGAAATAAAATAATTTGTTCGCACGAAAATCCACTGAAACCTTATTTTCGATGAATTTCGTTTAAAAAATGTTCCAATTGAATAATTTTTCATTAAAAAAATTCGCAAAAAACGTTTCTTCAAAGAAAATTCATTAAATTCATTTATAAGAAAATTTGCTATTAAAAGAACATTTTGTACAAGAAAATTAATTTATAAAAAATCGCGACCTTTTACGTTTTGAGGAACCCATTTTTTTTCTTTAAATGCCTTTAACTTTTTTGTCTTTAAACTTACAGACCTAAATTTTGGTAAATTATTTACCTTAATGATATATATATATATATATATATATATATATATATATATATATATATATATATATATATATATATATATATATATATATATATATATATATATAATTGAAACTGACCGTGGATGTGGGTTCTAGGGGGCCTAGTTTGCGCTCATCTGAAGAAATATTTTCTAAATTCAAAAGTCGGTATCTCCTCGTTAGTGACTTTTTTTAAGAAAATTCCCTAAAACACGCACTTGTGAAGCCACGGGAAAAGTCTACGACTGTATTTATTATGGAATGGTTTCATTAAGTTAGGGCAAGTAAAAACAACCAGATATGTTATTCAAATTAAATTAAGTCTTAAAACTTTCATCTCCTCTTTATCAAATTATCTTTAAAAAAAGGCAGTAGTTTTAGTTAAGTTTATGGTTTAACGGTGTATAATTTTTAGCTAATTTTCGTAGAAAAAATTCGTTAATGAGGAAACCGCTGTTTTAAATTCTAAAAAATTTCTTCAAATGAGCGCAAACTAGGCCTTCTAGAATCTAAAATCCATTGCCGGTTTACTTTCTGTTTGAATATTTACATGGTGACGCATTTCTACGGAAAAGCTCAATATAATTGTTATTATGCAAGATACGAGAAAAAATGTTATACGTTACTTATAGGGTGTCTTGCGCTGCATCTTATAAAATTATTTTGACAATCACAGGCTGACCCATAAGTCGTTGGTGATACCTACAATATAATGCATCTTTGTAAAAAAAATAGAGACGCAGTAGTGCGTTTAGTAGCAAATTTTCATTAAATGCTTCAAAATAAATAACTCAATTTGCTATTAACCTAAGGTTCGTCGGCTAGGCAACGAGTTTTCTCGGAAACGCTTTAAGTTTATTTTCGGAAAATTTTTGTACATTTTCGAGCAAGTTATTTTGATAAAATATGGTACATTGTTTCTACTATATAGGTTATACCGGTGACCAAATTGATGCCTGCTTGCATTAAACAGACATTTGCTATTAATAACATTGTTATGAAAATTCACTTCCATAACGCATTTTCTGCGTCCAGACTTTTTTAAACAATTATGCATCCTTTAATCAGCGAACAGCTTCGACAAAAGAGAGCTATATTCGTGGTCTCGCAAAGTTGACTAGCTTTAGCCCCTGTAAAATTAATCATTATGTATGTAAAATCAGTTTAACAAAGCTGCTGCCTATATATGCAAAAATCAAAACATGAATATAGATCTAAAGATAAGGTTATAACTTGATTAAAGCTTTTTTCTATTTGATCAGTTTCCAGGTCGCTTTGTCATTAACAGACAGGAATATGATTTTTATTAAAATCTGGTGTTCTGAATTCCAGAATCATTGTGTTTAAGCCTGTGACCCTTACATGACCCTTCTCTGAATTAAATTCCTCTTTCTCCGGTCTTCCCAGCGCGGTATTTATTCACTCACCCCAATAAAGAATATGGCAAATGCTATTAACGCATTTACATTCCTGGGAAGATTTCATTCATTATATCCCTGAACTAAAATACTTTTCTTTGTACCAGATCGCGACGATAATAAATTAAATGGGTCATGAAATGGTAATTGGGACTTTTCATATTTTTAAATCTAAAAGATAGGAAAAACGATAAAAACCGCACAAGGTTATTCCGGTGTTTAGCTTAAAATTTTTAATGCGGTAACGGGAGACGTAATAAACTAAATCAACTATCAAGCGTAACGGTCATTGAAAGGCCTAAGTGTAGTCTTTGATGTTTCGTATTACTTCTTATGATTATTGGTGAATTTTCTTTAAAAAAAAATCACTAATGAAGAGATCTCGACTTTTGAATTTTGAAAAAAAATTTCTTCAAATGCTCGAACCAGGTCTCCTAGAACCCATATCCGGTGTCAGTTTCAATTTTTATATGTTTATGTGTATATATGTATATATATATATATGTATGTATGTATCACATCAATTGCAGAAGCGGCTGCTAAGAAATTAGGTTTCCTCTTCCGGCTAATCTCTAGACCTTATATACTTCACAAATAAGGCCAAACCTCGAATACTGCTCCCACATCTGGCGTGATGCTGCCGCTTCTACACTCGCTATCGTGGACTCCATTCAGAAGAGAGCTATACGTCTCATTGGTGACCCTACGCTCACCCAAAAGCTGCCATCCCTTGCCCACCGACGTGCCGTTGGTGACCTCTCTCTCTCTTTTATAGATATCTGCACGGGCACTACTCAGAGGAGCTTCCTTCCATGGTTCCTCCACCTGCTGCCCCCAACAGATCTACCAGGAGAACAGAGCGAATGCACCCTTTTCCTGTCCAGGTCACCAGACATATAACATATTGTTATGCCCGCTCTTTGGTCCCGATGACTTCCAAGTTGCGGAATTCCTTGCCGGCATATGTCATTCCTTCTCCCCCGAACCTCCAAGTCCCGAATTTACAAGTTGCCTCTTTCCTGCTTGTCGACACCCACGGTACGGTAGTATTTAGGCTGTAAGCCCTCGTGGCGTGTTGTTAAAATAAAAAAAATACTGATAACTCAAAAATAATGAGCCGATTTTGGTAAACTTTGGTGAGTACCTTCCTTTTGCAAGTGACTTGGATAAGTTCGTTAGACAGGAAAATCGGTCGTGGTTATCTCGGAAAATTTTGTGTTTTCTTAAATAAAATCACTAATCAGGAGATCCAGATTTTGAATTTTTAAAAACTGTCTTCAAATGCGCGAACCAGGCCCGCTAAAACCCATATCCAGGGTCAGTTTCAATTTATATATATATATATATATATTTATATATATATATATATATATATATATATATATATATATATATATATATATATATATATATATATATATATATATCACATCGATAACTCAAAAAATAATAGGCCGATTTTAATAAAATTTGGCATGTCCCTTCCGTTTGTAAATGGCTTGGATAAGTTTGTTAGCCACGAAAATTGGACGAGGTTTTCCAGGAAAATTTTGAGTTTTCATTCGAAAAAAAATTATTTAAAAAAATAAAAATGCTATGATAACCAAATTTAGTAGGTAGGTTTACGATATAAAAAGTAAACTGTACACCAAGAAAATCACAAGAAAAAAAAGTTATAATAAATTATTTTGTACCAGATCATTTCTATGAAAATTCACAACCATAATGCACTTGCTGCGTCCAGGCTTTTTTGTTTCTCATAGCAAACTTACTGTATTGGGTATATTATTCAATTGTATCGTTTCCATACTTTTGAACAAGAATAGAGTGTTCCTAAAATGTAACCATTAGAGTTTTGAAGAAAAGAACGGAAGCGTTCTTAAGAATGGGTTCTGAGGTAGCCTGTTCCTGAACTGTTCTCTCTAACAGAACCGAAAAACTGTTCTTCCAGATGGAACCGACTGACTCGGCGCACCGCGCGGCGGCGCTAAATCTGCGTGTTTAGTGTTCAGTGGTTCAGTGTTCAGACTCGCTAGCCTCTGCGGTTCTCTTGGAATGATGTAAATAAGGACTCCCAACTAAACTTGGTTAATTCGGTTGGAAATTGCCAGTATTATATACGTAACGGTATAATATTCCACAATCAATAAATTGTTGACTGCTGATTGGCAAATAGTTAATAAAATCAAAAAATCATGCAAGCACGTAAAAAAACGTCGGGATTCGCACATCCACCACATTGTCAATGACACATTTACATAAGTATATATTATTTACTTAATTTGAAATAGATTCGTGAAAATATATTTATTTCGCTTGAACAAAATAGCAAAAATGTAAAATTTTAGTAGAGCAAATGAAGGTGTATCAGAGTTTGAGCAGAGGTGAAAGAAGTGAACACTTATTTAAATGTATCTAATGCATTTATGCTACAATCTAAAGAAAAGAACAGATAAACAGGTCAACAGATTTATGGAACATGTTGTTGGGTAAGAAGCGAACTGTTCAAACTTGTTCAGCATTTTCACCTGTTCTTTACAACTCTAGTAATCATAACTTTGTACCAAGTAAAGTTAAGCATAAAACATTTCACATGAGAGTTACTCAGAATGAACAGAGATGTTAAAAATTTTAAAATATACCGGGTCCACTATTTAAAATAAAAAAGTCGGTATAATTCCTGAGCAAACGCGAAACGTGACTATCAAATATGGATTTGGTGTGGAAAACCATAGTAATACCAAATGTTAGTGTAATCGTACGAGAGGTTCAGATATCTAGGTTTTTCCATAATTTTGGACCACACTGTATAACTAGCTCGAATATTACATAAACATTATGTGTGCCAATGAAAATGTAAATGCAGTTTTTAATAAATATGCATTCTAGACAAAGACACGCATCTCAGCATTTATTTACTTTTATAAAAGGAAACACTAAACCTATGGTATTACGAACAACTAATGTAAACAGATAAACCTACAAGTCATAAAATAAACTGTGTGCTCCCGCATGTACCTGTGTACACACAGAGAGCCATGGAATCGTTGCTTATGCGGATACCAGTAAGCATATGTACATATAAACCAGATATAAATACAAACACGTGCAAGTGCATCGCGAGAAAAGGACGGAAATATTCTGAAAGTATGATAGACAAGAAACATCAACCGTTAGTTGCAATTTTAGTCTATGTCTGATAAAATTGTACGCTTGAACCTTAATAACGAAAAGTCAAAAAAGTCTTGGCGCAGCAAGTGCGTTATGGTAGCTAATTCCTCATAAAAAGGTTTTTAATAGAAGACATGTCTTTTTAATATAAGGAGACATGAAATTTGGTAGAATCTATATAGTATAAACAATCCATAATTCATCTAAAAACCTTTATTGTTTTAAAAAGGAAAACAATTTTCCTAAAATAAATCTAAATGTTCCTGAAAATATGGTCCGATTTGCCTGACCAACAAACCCCTTCAAGCTATCTCTTGTAAAATTCAACCTCACCAAATCTCAGTCTTGCTTTCTTTCTCATAAAAGATACACCAGCCTTAGACCCTTCGAAATGAACAACCAAGTTATTGAAAATGATGAGTCCTTTTCACTTGTTGGCATTTATGTGGATCGAAATCTCAATTAGAACCAACATGTCACATCGATTGCAGAAGCGGGTGCTAAGAAATTAGGTTTCCTCTTCCGGGCTCGCAAATACTTTTCACCAGTTAATCTCTATACCTTATATTATAATTCACAAATAAGGCCAAACCTCGAATACTGCTCCCACATCTGGGGTGTAACTGCCGCTTCTACACTCGCTATCCTGGACTCCATTCAAAAGAGGGCTATACGTCTCATCGATGACCCTCGTTGGTAACCTCTCTCGGTTTTATAGATATTTGGACGGGCACTGCTCAGAGGAGCTTTCTTCCATAGTTCCCCCACCTGCTGTCCCCAACAGATCTACCAGGGGAACAGAGCGAATGCACCCTTTTACTGTCCAGGTCACCAGACATAGAACATCTTGTTATGACCGCTCTTTTGTCCCTAGGACTTCCAAATTGTGGAATTCCTTGTAGGCACATCCTCCTTCTCCTCCGAAGCTCCAAACCTTCAAGTCCAGAATTAACAAGTAGCCTCTTTCCTCCTTGTCGACACCCTCGGTACGATAGTATTTAGGCTGTAAGCCCTCGTGGTGTGCTGTGAGATATATAAAAAAGAAAAAAATTATCCAACTGCCAAGATATAAATTTAAAAAAAATAGATGAAATAAAAAAAAGTTACAATTGGGGTTTTCCTCGAAACGTCAAGGTCGCGATTTAAAAGAAAATGTCTTAAGAAAAATGTTTTCCAAACCCTGAAGTCTTAGTTTCAACCGTCATTGTCCTTCATTTTACAAAAATGTTTCTAGAAAATTTATTTCAAATAGACCCTTTCTCTGATGCTTGGCAGTAGTCTTACCTATGGAGTTTATCGTTTAATCAAATATAATTTTTGTCGAATTTTCGTAAAAAATCAATAAGGCTCAATATATCCGTTATTATACAAGATATGAAAAAAAATTGTATACATTATTTATAGGGTGTCTTGAGCTACATCTTAAAAAATTCTTAAAATCACAGGGTGGCCCATAAGTCGGTGGTGATACAAATTTTCTTTTTTTTTAGTCGAACACGCCTTATGTTATTGCATTTTTGAATTTTCCATTGACCTATAATGCATGTTTGAAGGAAAATAAATTCTGGGCGCAGCAAGTGCGTTATGTTATCGAATTTTGATTAAATGCTTCATATTTGAAAAGCTCAATTTGCTATTAGCGTATAAGGTTGAACACTTTAAGTTCACTTTCGGAAATGTTTGTAAATTTTCAATAAAGTTATTTTGAAGAAAAATGGCACATTGTTTTTACTATATAGGTTATACTGGTAACCAAAATACCTGCTTTCTTTAAAAAACACACATATTTGCTATTAAAAATATTTTAATGAAAATTCACTACCATAACGCACTTGCTGCGTCCAGACTTTTTATTATACAAACAGGCGTACCAAATTTCGTTGCCCTTACTTTGTTATTTCAGGAGATATACATTTTTTCCGAAAGAAAACACAAAATTATCCCGGAAAACCGGGGTCTATTTTCCTGGCTGCCGAACCTGTCCAAGCCTCTTGCACAGGGAAGGTACTCAAAAAATTTGATTAAAATCGGCTCATTATTTTTGTGTTATAGAGTTATAGGTGTGATTATATATATATATATATATATATATATATATATATATATATATATATATATATATATATATATATATATATAATCACACCTATAACTCTATAACCTCTTGCACAGGGAAGGTACTCAAAAAATTTGATTATATATATATATATATATATAATGACACCTATAACTCTATAACTCAAAAATAATGAGCCGATTTTAATCAAATTTTTTGAGTACCTTCCCTGTGCAAGAGGCTTGGACAGGTATATATATATATATATACATATATATATATATATATATATATATATATATATATATATATATATATATAAGTTGAAACTGACCCAGGATACGGGTTCTAGGGAGCCTTGTTCGCGCTCATTTGAAGAAATTTTTTGAAAATTCAAGTCGAGATCTCCTCATTACTGAATTTTTGTTTCAAAAAATTCATTAAAATCACAAATATATAATATAATGTTTAGTAAAAATTCACTAAAATACGAACGTAACGTTCAATTACTTCATTTAATTTGTAGATAATTTTTTTGGAACTGAAAAACTGAAGTTTAGTATTCAGTATGAACATAGAGACGCATCCATTTACGTCTGCTCGACCACAGAGTAATATGTGTTTTACATAGACATAACATAT
This sequence comes from Tillus elongatus, assembly GCA_964006375.1. Classification (NCBI taxonomy): domain Eukaryota; kingdom Metazoa; phylum Arthropoda; class Insecta; order Coleoptera; family Cleridae; genus Tillus; species Tillus elongatus. Next base: position 24,674,239 of record OZ023266.1, on the reverse strand, counting down.
TAGCCGACAGTAAAGACTTGGTGATATATTGCAGAGTTGCCTTTTCGCTCTTTTAGTTTTTAATTAAGCAAACTGATATCAGGTAAGGTGGGGAAGTTTAGTTGGGAGGTTTGTGTGTAAACAGCACCTCAGGAGGTCTTTTAATTCATTAAAATGGTATAAACTCACCATGTTTTACTGCCGCGAGGCACTCGTAAACCTGGGTATCCTATTGCCTAATTAGGACAAAGCATTGTTTAATCTATTTGCTACACATATTTTACATAAATTTTATCTTTCTGCTGTCCTTCCTTATATGAACTTTATCTCTGCCAAATCTCACACTGCTCCGTGCCCACAATGTGCTTAAAAAGGGATACAAAGTTTTTTCATCATTTATTACAGCGCTATAATTGAAACTTCTACCAAAGCATCGGAGAAAGGGTTTGTTTGAATTTGTTTTTTGCAAATATTGAAGTAAAATGAAGTTAGGTTAATTATTCTCTCATTGACTAACAACAATCAGAAGTATGTATGTATCCGAGGAGATGATGAAAAACGATTATTGTGTTAAAATTTGTTAGGATATTTTATTTGAAGCAGGCAGATAACAGTTTTTTGATTAGTTACGCTGGTTACAAGGAAAAATAATAAACAGATGGAAAAATTTTGATAAAAGTATCAGATTAAAATTTTTGAGATGAAAAAAGTTTGAAATTGTCATTAAATTATTAGATGGGAATTTTTGGTAATAAGGATATAGTTTGAGAAATTAGATAGAAGGGGTTTGAAAAGGGATAGTAGCAAGAGGAGAAAATTTAGTCTAGAGGATACAAAAATCTAGAGGGTCGCTGATCCGATAGTCCGACTCAGCAAATACAGGAGAGGCAGCAGAGGCAGCAGCAGTCTGAGTGAGTAGTGTAAAACTAAAAGGAGTAATAAAACTCGCTAAAAAAATAAGTACATAAACTGTGCTTTGGTTTTTATACGACATTCAAGATACTTATAGAGGCAGGGGATCTTTTGGCTATAACTAACTGATAGTCAGCGTGGAACTCTGTGTCTATTGACCAAGTGCCACAATACAGTGGAATTAATATAAACACCAATAGGTGTCGGTACCGTTAACATTTATTTTATTTTCTTTCGTTCCCTTTTATAGTGTAAAATTCAAATAGGTATAAGTAATACATAAGGTTTAGGTTTTTTGTCATATATTTAAGTGTAATAAATATTAAGTTTGGTGATCATTTGAAACCTTTGCCTTATTTTGTTTTCTTTTACACATATATGAGTATTTGGAAGGAAAGAACTGAAATTAGATAGGGCAGAATATTTCGAAATTACAAAAAAAAAAAAAAAAAGAAACCAAAGGGGACTGGAACCCACTTGCTTACTAAGCTCCCTGAGTTGAGAGGCAGTTCATATATGTGATTGGTTGTTTTCTGTGTGTTAAACAGAAAGAAAAAATACATTGAGTACATCCAGGTGTAAGTTACATACACAAATACATATATTTCATAATAACAACATTTACAACACATTTCACTAAACTTTACAGGAAAATAAAAGTTAAAAGCTAAGATACCTAAAATATAACTAAAAAACTAAATATATATATATATATATATATATATATATATATATATATATATATATATATATATATATATATATATATATATATATATATATATATATATCAATTCTATATATTAAATTAAATTTAAAATCCATAGCTTATTACATTTTTTTGAAATTCTATAACAATTGGCACTAAACGAAAGGGCTTCGAAAGTCTGTGCAGCAAATAACTTACTATATCAATTGGCGCCCAACGTGGAAGCTTTCGAGGTCCACGAGTAAAATAAATTAAAAATAAATAAATAAACAAAACATAATAAGGAGGTCGAGAAAATGCCTAGGGGAAGAAAAATGACCACGTCAAAGGACAGACGGGACAGGGGAGACGATAGAGAACATGAACAGCAGGAAAGTAGGGAAATGGACCAGGAGAGAAGATATGAGCAAGAAGTTGGTGTGAATGTGGAAAAACAAGCAGAAGGAATGGTACAAACAGGAGAAGAAACGTCAATAGAAGAACAGACACCTGACGGAGACAAAGTAGACGACACAAATACGACAAACGAAAAACCTGACAGTAACAATGAAATGTTCATGAAATTAATGCAGAGCATGAATAGTATGAATGCAAATGTTAATAATATAAATGAAAGCAATAAAATTATGAATGAGAAAATGAATGAAAGCATAAATGGCCTAAAACAAGACATAAATGAAAGTAAGAAAGAAATGAAAGGGGATATGTATAGCATGAAACTAGATATGAATGAAATGAGGCAAGATATAAATGAAAATATGAATGACAGGTTCGAAAGACAAGAGGATAATATAAACAAGATAAAAGAAAGTATGACTGAGAAATTTGTTGAACAAGAGCAGAATATGAGGCAGATGATTGAGAGATTGGATAATATAGATAGAAATATCACAGAGAAAGTTGAAAAAAGTGTACAAGAAGTGAAAAAAGATGTAGAAATGGAGATGGAAGAGATAAGCGAGGCAGTACGAAAGTTTGAAAGTAAAGTAGAGACAAAGATGGATGTAGTACGCAAGATAATAATAGAGAAAATCAAAGCAAATGATGATGAACCGTTGGATAAAATCATAGAGAGAGTGAATGAAAGAAATCAGCGAATGAGAGGGCCTAGAAAGATGCGCAAACATAAAAGAAACAGATATGAAACCAAAATGGAAGAGAGATTGAAAGAAACGAATGGAAATTTGGAGAATCTAAGAGTAGAGCCAGATGTAAAGCTGACGTTGGGAAATAAAAGTCTGAGAGAAGAAGTAGAAGAATGTTTTGGGCCAAAATGGACAAGAGCAATGGGGAATAGAAGAAACAAAAAGAAACAAGAATGCCTAGAAGAAATCAGGAATAAGGGTGACAAATTTAAACGGAAACGTATAGGAAATAATAGGTATAGACGTGAAAACAAGGATGGCAACGATGGCACGAATAGGTATAAATGCCAGAGAAACGAGGATACCTACAAAGACGATTCTAGCATGGAATACGATGCAAGACAGGCAGAAGAGTCTGATAACAATCATGAGCAGTGGAGAAGACCACATAACGGATATAGAGACTACGCAGCAACAAAATATGAAACGACTACGAAGGATTAATGAACTAGAATGAGATGAATGACCTGGGAAGTCTTTAAACTCACCAACATTTTTTTGAAATAAAATAACAATTCAAAATTCAAAATTAATGACCTGGGAAGTCTTTAAACTCACCAACATTTTTGAAATAACATAACAATCAAAATTCAAAATTGCAGACCTGGATTAAGTCTATCAACTGTACCAAAGCTAGTTCGACCAAATAACACGCCAAAATTCAAAATTTAAAGCAAATGTCAAGCATGAAAGAAGAGTATAGGCAAATTCAAAACCGAGGTAGATAACGTTAGTAAACAGCTAAGCGTGGGGAAGAATCTCACGACAAACAAGCAGTAGAAATGCACGTCAAACAAGACATATACGAACGGAAACCAACGAAGTAGTGGGGACAAGTTTAAACCCAAGATAAGAGGACCAGAGCTGCCAACAAATGAGGAAAAAGAAAGAAAAATATATGAAGAAAACAGATATCAAGGCCAATTATGTAAAATTCGTTAAAATTATGGAACATTTAGTAGGATAGACTACTAAATAAGGACGTCTGAAACAAGGAATAATTGGAAAAGTCAAAAATATATATGTACGAACAGTGAAATGAATTTAATAGATGGAGAAGCTAACCAGTGAATATGTAAACCCATAGAGGGCATATTGAGATAATGAAAATAGATATAGATGATTATATGCACAGTAGTTGCAAGATATAGGGGAATGAGATGAAAAAGTCAAGTAAAAGGAACATATAGTGACTGATAAACAGTAGTTTCAGATTAATAATAAAAAAGGAAAGTTGGGTATCAGAAGAATAAAACGAATTGAAAAAGGAAAGGACCTAATATCAAAAAGAAACAAATAGAAACTTACAATGGCAGCAGCAATAGAAAAAATAGTCCAAATATGGGGGTATATACAAACATGTCGCTATAGAAATCGGTTCATTATCATGTGTACGAACACACGCAATGAGAAAAGGGAAACTCGGTAATAATAATAAAAAAAAAATAATGATGATAAAGAGATAAGTTAAACAACTAGGAATTTGAAAAGCAAGAGATAATTTCTTACTTTACTTGGGGGGATACTTAAAACTAAATTTAGCCTTGACATAGTCAATTAACAACATTTTTCATTTGATGTTGATGGCATTTCGTATAACATGCAGCATGCAGACTTAATAACTAAGTCGAACGTTGCTTGGGCAAACGTGACATTAAAAAAGGAATATAAATTGAAGAAATCCCAGACGATCGACGCACTGACATGACACATATTTATTTAAAAAAGCACTTAAACTAACGAAGCACTATTTTAAATAAAGGCCATAAACACTTCGAAGAACTGAACACTTATGAAGCTGGAACAAACATGCAGCAATAATGACAACAGGATCAGTATTCGACAGTAGCAGAAATTTGCAGACACAGTAGTATTTTTCTTAAAATAATTGTGGGCACAGCAGTGGTCTTCAAAAACATAATTGACAAAATATTGGCACAGCGGTGTTCTTATAAAACTATTAAAGGCACGCTAGTGTTCCTCTAAATTGTAGGCATGCTAGTATCTTTTTAAACATGCTTATAAGCACAATAATGTCTCTCATGCATAAGTGCATCTGACACTTAAATATAATAACTTCTCATGTTCGCAGCTAGATCACTTGGGTCTCAGATAATAGTTCTGATTACACAGCATAACTTCTTACAGGAATGGCAGTGACTGTTTCTGAAATGCTAAAAAAATGTATTAAGGGAGGAAAAGATTATATTGCTATAAACTAAAAGCGTGAATAAAAAATTTTTCCTAGCTTCAGAAGGCAAGCCTCTAAAGCAGTAAAAATTTATTATTGGGGATTTGATATGGTTACTAAAGGGGGCCACATATACATATATACACATACATATACACAAACAACAACTTACCTTTGGTGTATGCAATGTTTTTGTACTGTAAGGCAGGGAGAAACTAAATTTTACAGATATATATATGTGTTGAAAGGAGGCAAGGCAGGTGTAAATGTATGACCAGTTTAATTAGATAGTTTAAGGTATTATTGTTTGATAGCTGTTATGTAATTTAAGATGTTATTGTTTGTTAGAATTAAGGATATTGTTAGCTTTAAGAATAGTAAGATGTCAAAATTTGAGTGTTAAATTGTAAGAAATGTCATGTCATAACCTATGTTTAAGTCAGCTGTTTTTTATTTAGGACAGACGTCAAACTGACACTAAAATTATAGTTAGGTTAATTATTCTCTCATTGACTAACAACAATCAGAAGTATGTATGTATCCGAGGAGATGATGAAAAACGATTATTGTGTTAAAATTTGTTAGGATATTTTATTTGAAGCAGGCAGATAACAGTTTTTTGATTAGTTGCGCTGGTTACAAGGAAAAATAATAAACAGATGGAAAAATTTTGATAAAAGTATCAGATTAAAATTTTTGAGATGAAAAAAGTTTGAAATTGTCATTAAATTATTAGATGGGAATTTTTGGTAATAAGGATATAGTTTGAGAAATTAGATAGAAGGGGTTTGAAAAGGGATAGTAGCAAGAGGAGAAAATTTAGTCTAGAGGATACAAAAATCTAGAGGGTCGCTGATCCGATAGTCCGACTCAGCAAATACAGGAGAGGCAGCAGAGGCAGCAGCAGTCTGAGTGAGTAGTGTAAAACTAAAAGGAGTAATAAAACTCGCTAAAAAAATAAGTACATAAACTGTGCTTTGGTTTTTATACGACATTCAAGATACTTATAGAGGCAGGGGATCTTTTGGCTATAACTAACTGATAGTCAGCGTGGAACTCTGTGTCTATTGACCAAGTGCCACAATACAGTGGAATTAATATAAACACCAATAGGTGTCGGTACCGTTAACATTTATTTTATTTTCTTTCGTTCCCTTTTATAGTGTAAAATTCAAATAGGTATAAGTAATACATAAGGTTTAGGTTTTTTGTCATATATTTAAGTGTAATAAATATTAAGTTTGGTGATCATTTGAAACCTTTGCCTTATTTTGTTTTCTTTTACACATATATGAGTATTTGGAAGGAAAGAACTGAAATTAGATAGGGCAGAATATTTCGAAATTACAAAAAAAAAAAAAAAAAAAAGAAACCAAAGGGGACTGGAACCCACTTGCTTACTAAGCTCCCTGAGTTGAGAGGCAGTTCATATATGTGATTGGTTGTTTTCTGTGTGTTAAACAGAAAAAAAAATACATTGAGTACATCCAGGTGTAAGTTACATACACAAATACATATATTTCATAATAACAACATTTACAACACATTTCACTAAACTTTACAGGAAAATAAAAGTTAAAAGCTAAGATACCTAAAATATAACTAAAAAACTAAATATATATATATATATATATATATATATATATATATATATATATATATATATCAATTCTATATATTAAATTAAATTTAAAATCCATAGCTTATTACATTTTTTTGAAATTCTATAACAATTGGCACTAAACGAAAGGGCTTCGAAAGTCTGTGCAGCAAATAACTTACTATATCAATATATATATATATATATATATATATATATATATATATATATATATATATATATTCATATATATATATATATATATATATATATATATATATATATATATATATATATATATATATATATATATATATATATATATATATAAACATATAAAGTCTAAATAACTCTCGTTTGAGAACATTTTTCAAAATTCGAAAGTCGCGATCTCCTTATTAGTGACTTTTTTTTTTTAATTTAAAACTACTACTTTACTACTTTACTAAAACGTAAATTTGGAAATCAACCAACACTTTTTCAAATTAAATTGGTTGCAAAGTCGATATTTTTCTCAAAAAACCACAAACTAAAAAATAATTATATATATAAGTAATATATTATCTATGATTTACTCGGTTTAAAAGAACCTCGGTGGTTCAGGGGTAAGAACGTGTGCCTCTGAACCGAAGGGTACTGGGTTAGATCCCGGGGTACTCCTTTCACTTTTTCAGTACAAACTGTAAAATTAACATCAACCGAGGTTCTGGCATTGTATTTGAGCAAGTTGAATGTTTCCACTTTCCGCTCTTCGGAGGGGGCGTAAAGCCGTCGTTCCCGTGTCCATGCGATGTTGGGCACGTTAAAGATCCCTACGTTCCTTACAGAAAGACAGGGGTTCTGCAAAATTTCCAGGATAGTGAGGTGAAACTGCTCCCTGGCGTCGGCGATTGGCCATAGTCGCGGAAATAGGCCGACGTTAAAGCAACAAAACACACACACACACTCGGCTTAAAACTGATTCAGTTTGGAAACACATTTTTCAAAATATAAGTCTGTACCATTACCTACGTGTTTAATCTGGAGCAAATAAAATATCTGCTCTCATTTATCTTTCTAAATGATTTAAAACATCTGTTCGAAGTTCGAAATCTATATCACAATCTTGTGCTTATATCTCTTGTAACAAATGCGATTATTTGTATTACACCAACGTACGGATCATAAATTTTATAGGTCGAAAGGAAAATGATAAATCTTGTGTATAGTTGCCATGGTGAAGCTGGCAGGAAGCGGGGATAAAAATATTTTTGTTAATTAAGGGTGAGCAATTAGTTAATGGAGATGTGAGACCGGGCGTTAGGAAATATAGGCTTCGTACATTCATAAGCCCATGTCAAATATCATCCGGTCCTTCTAAATTAATATAGCCCAGGTCGATGATGTAACGGGTATACGAGTAGATCTTGTAACTCACTTGGATGGATTTTCAATTAAGACCTTCCGATATCATTATTCCAGATTTGGTTTACAGTCATAGGGCTACATCACCCTAAAACCTCGTAGGGTAGCCATTTCCGTAGCATTTTATTCCTATACATTTGTTAAGCGTCACGATTAAATTTGTCTCTTTGTATGGTTATCGAATTGATAAGTATTAGTATTTTATATTGCACGATCTTTTCACAACTACATTTGAAATACGGTTTGCGAAACCACTTACGTAGAGGTTGATTTTTCTAAAAATGGTAGATTTTGAAACAGGCACACAAGATAAAAAGTCTGGACGCAGCAGGTGCGTTATGGAAGTGAATTTTTATTAAAATGTCTTTAATAGCAAATATGTCTTTTTTATGCAAGCAGCCATCAGTTTGGTTACTGGTATAGCGTATATAGTAGAAAAAATGTACCATTTTTATCAAAATAACTTTATTGTGTGAAAATGTACAGAAATTTCCGAAAATAACCTAAAATGTTGTTTCATAGCCAACAAAGCTTAGGTTAATACCATATTGAGTTACTGAAATTTGAAGCATTAAATGAAGATTTGCTACCAAAACGCCCTTACTGTGTCTCTATTTTTTTTTCTTACAAACATATTTCGACAAAAAATGGAAAAATGCAATAAAATAATGTTGGAAAAATGTAGGGATCACCAACAATTTATGGGTCACCCTGTGATTGTCAAAATAATTTTATGAGATGCAGCTCAAGAAACCCTATAATTAACTTATACAATTCGTTCTCGTATCTTGTATAATAATAATTATATTGAGCTTTACCGTAGAAATGCGTCACCCTGTATATATGTAAATAAATAAAAACTGAATGTAAACCCTGATATGGATTCTAGGAGGCCTAGTTTGCGCACATTTGATGAAATCTTTATAAGGTCCTAAAGTCGCGGTCTCCTGATTATCGAATTTTTGCTACGAAAATAATCTAAAAATTATAGACCGTTAAACTTAACTAAAAGTACAGCCAAAGCATCAGAGAAAGGGAATATTTGAAATGATTTTTTTTTAACTTTTATTTTAGTAAAGTAAATTACAATGACGGTTGAAGCTGAAACTCAAGGGTTGCAGAACACTCTTCTTGCGATGTTTTCTTTACATAATTCGTATTTGTTTCAGGGTCTTTACCTAAATGTTCTAAATTTTATAGTTTCAAATCTCGAATGACATATTGAGGAAAACCCCAAAATTTTTAAATGCCTATAACTTTTTTGTTTTTAAACTTAGAGACCTAAATTGTGGTACATAATTCACCCTTTATTATAGAAATACACCGAATTTGGTTGCCCTTACTTTCTTATATCCGGAGATATAATTTTTTCCGAAATAAAATACAAAATTATCCGAGAAAACCTGCCAAGATTTTTCTGGCCAACGAACTTGTTCAAGCCACTTGCAAAAGGAAGGTACTCAGAAACTTTGATCAAAATCGGCCCATTCTTTTTTCAGTTCGGTGTGATACATACACACACACACACACACACACACATATATATATATATATATATATATATATATATATATATATATATATATATATATATATATATATATATATATATATATATATATATATATGTACCTACCTATAACTACATTTGTGATACTAAGAGGTCACTCCTGCGTGTATATTTGTATGTAATATGAACGGTTTCACCAAGTCAAGGTACCCAGTACCAATAGAGTAGAAATACTTGTTAGTTGTTATGTTCAAAATTTACGCTAGTATCTACGTATTAGCTAAGCGTACAGGGACTACATCGGCCGAGTTCACTAGGTGCCAACAGTTGTATAGATGTGTAAACTTATGCGTTCACTGAGCTTTTGTTGGAACTTAACTGTTGTCAGTTTGTCAAAACGGAATGACAGATAAGCGTTACAAAATAGTGCTTAAACGTTACAAAATGGTGACTGATGAACTGGGCGTTAATCAGTCTCCAACCGCTAAAATGGACATGAAGAGTTTCAAAATAAATCTAGGTACCTACGTGAAATAAAACGTCACTAAACAAAAACGTGAGAAAAATGTAGGTTATATTTATCATGAGCACCTTTTTAGATAAAATATGTTCTAACAAGCCTTTCACAGCCTTGGTGGTTGAGGGGCAATAACGTGTGCCTCTGAACCGAAGGGCACTGGGTTCGATCCCAGGGTGCTCCTTTCACTTTTTCAGTAGAAACTGTAATATTAACATCAACCGAGGTTCTGGCATTGTATTTGATCAAGTTGAATGTCTGCACGTTTCGCCTTTCTGAAGGGGCGTAAAGCCGTCGGTCCCGTGTCCATGCAATGTTGGGCACGTTAAACATCCCTACCCTCCTTATAGAAAGGCAGGGGTTCGGCAAAATTTCCAGGATTGTGAGGTGTAGCTGCTCCCTGGCGTCGGTGTTTGGACATAGTCGCGGCCATAGTCGCGGAAATAGGCCGACGTTGAAGAAACTAAACACATACAACAACCATTTCGATTTATGTAATTTTGATCACAAAATTCGATTCTTCGCAATATGGATAAAGCTTAGAGCATGCCACGAAATATGTTTTGATTAAAATACATCTTAAGCAAATAATAAATAAACTTAACTCTTCTACAAAATAATTGAATATATATGTAGATAGGTGGGCAGTGTTCAATAAACTTTAAGATAACTTACCTGTTGCATATCAGCCCTTTTTGTAAAACTTCGATCCTTTTTAGCTGTTGACAAAACATCACAAACACTGTTTAGTCCACGTAATATAGTCGTAAAGAACAATTTGCAATTGTATATAAAAATTCCCAAACAACACAAATAATATGTAAAATGAAATTGAAAACAGATTATCGATCTAATAATTCACGTCAACTAATAAAACTGTTAGAGCGTGTAACTGATCTGCGCATTGATATCAAATATTTCGTTGTCCAGGTAACAATGACTAAGAAATACTAGATCTCATATATAAACCAGTTTTTATCATTGTTAATAAAAAAGCTGTCTGATATTAAAAATAAATGTTTGAAGTTTGAATAGCTTAATTTTTTGTAAAAGTATAAAGCTGAATTTTGGTACGTAGTTAGGCCTTTCCAAAGGCAATATGTCCACCAAATTTCATCAAAACAGCTTTGTAATTTTCGGACATAAAAATTTGTTTCGAAAGAAAACTCAAAATTGTCCCAGAAAACCTTGTCCGATTTGCCTGGATAACAAACTCTTTCAAGCTATTAATAAAGGAAAGGGGCTTGCCGAGTTTTATTAAAATCGGTTAATTACTTTTTGAGTTATAGGCTGGATATATATATATATATATATATATATATATATATATATATATATACACAGGGTGATTCATAAGTGGTGACCAAAAATGAAACCCCATGTTCTTTGAACAATTTTAGAGAGAGTATGTCTTATAAAAATTTTTTCTATAATGCTTAGTTAAAAAGATACAGGGTGTTGAAGTTGAATTTCAAAAAATAAAATTTCCCAATTTTTTAAAAAGTAGCACATATATTTTGCTGAAACTTCGCATGTGTAAGCTGCTATGTAAGGCACGTATTCTACCATAACAATTGAATCGGCTAATCCAGCAGTGGCTCGCGTTCCCACATGTCATTGGTTATCCCTCAATGATATTTTTTTTATTTTTCATTTTTTGAATCTTACTTTCATTCGTGAACACAATGACTCTGTTGATAATTTTCTGTACGACGCTAATTTTACGAGTAAGCAATGAATCAGGTAAGTGTTTTAGAGCACAGTTCATGATTTTTAACCAGTCGTTGTTTGGTAAAAAATCGCAATGATACACTTTTATCAGGCCTATAGTAATTTATTTATTACAATAAATGTTCAAAAATGCCTCCAATGGCCTGAATACATGCACGACATCTTTTTAATATGGAAAATTTAATTTCTTGAGGATTCATTGTTTCTTGAATATTACGAAATGCATTATTTATCAGTTGTTGTAGCTGTTCTGGTGTATTTATTTGTTCACTGTAGACCAGTCGCTTAAAATCACCCCAAAGATAGAAGTCAAGTGGGTTTAAGTCCGGTGATCTTGCACGCAATGTATTGGTTCAGTTCTGCCAATCCATCTTTCATTATAATGTTCATGTAGCCATGTAACAACGTTTCGACTATGATGCGCTGGTGCACCGTCATGATGGTACCACATTATACCTCTTGTTGCTAGTGGAATGTCATCTAGAATGTTTTCTACACGGTTTTCTAGGAGCCCTAAGTACGAAGATCCATTTAAACGTTGTGGCAGGACTTACATGAACAGTGAGCCGTTAAAATTACCACACCATAAATTAATGTAAAATCTATGTTGAATTGTGCGAGTCCTTGTCGCGTGTGGATTTTCCAATGAGCAGACATGCTCATTATGAGAATTATAAATACCATTTCTTGTAAATGTTGATTCGTCAGACCAGAAGATTAGATTAGGGAATAAGATATTTTGATTGTTCGTTTTCAACATCCATTCACAAAAGACTTATCGATGCACATTATCTCCAGGTAGAAGGCAATGAACATTTTGTCGATGATATGGATGTAAGGCTTCTCGATGTAAAGTTCTCCCAACAAAGCTTTGAGAAAATTGTAACTGCGTGGCAATCCTCCGAGTACTTGTAGAAGGTTGATCCATCACTGCATCCACCACTCTCTCTTCGTCTTCAAGTTGATGTTGTCTTCTACCATTAGCTCTAGCGTCAGGACGTTGTCCAATACCTCACTGCCGAAGTCTTGAAAACGATCGAGAAAAAACCCTTGGTGTAGGTTGACGGCGAGTGGGAAACCTACGTTGATATTCCCGACAAGCAGCTAGAGCATTTCCATCAGCATATCCGTAGATAAAAATTATATCTGCATACTCTTCTGAGCTGTACTCCATTATAAGAATTAAAAGAGTAGAAAATTTTGCAATTTTATAAAGTTTACCACTTACACCTATTCAAAATAATAACTTGTTAACCTAAACGTCAAGTGACACTTAATGACAACTTTGGCTAACCAGACTACTACTTACTAAAATACAACAAATATAATCGTCGTACAAAAAATTATGAAGACATTAAATTCTCCATATTAAAATATGTCGTGCGTGTATTCAGGCCAATGGAGGCATAAAAGTGTATAATTGCGATTTTCTACCAAACAACGACTGGTTAAAAATCATGAACTGTGCTCTAAAACACTTACCTGATTCATTGCTTACTCGACAAATAAGCGTCGTACAGAAAATTATTAAGAGAGTCATTTTGTTCACGAATGAAAGTAACATTCAAAAAATAAAAAACAAAAAAACATCATTGGCGTACCCGTTATTTTCTTGAGGGATAACCAATGACATGTGGGTACGCGCGCCACTGCTGGATTAGCCGATTCAATTGTTACGATAGAATACGCGCCTTACATAGCCTACACATGCGAAGTTTTAGCAACATATATGTGCTACTTTTTTAAAAATTGGGAAATTTTATTTTTTGAAATTTAACTTCAACACCCTGTATCTTTTTAATGAAGCATTATAGGAATTTTTTTACAGGACATACCCTCTCTAAAATTGTTCAGAGAACATAGAGTTTCATTTTTGGTCACCACTTATGAATCACCATGTATATATATATATATATATATATATATATATATATATATATATATATATATATATATATATATATATATATATATATATATATATATATATATATATATATATATATATATATATATATATATATATATATATATATATATATAAACCTATAAAAATTGAAACTGACCCCGGATATGGGTTTTAGGGGTCCCAGTTCGCGCTCATTGAAAAATTTCACAAAATCTCACCATCGATACCTCTCTATTTGTGAATTTTTTTTAGATAAAAATTCACAAAAAAGACCATTCAGCTCAACACGCTTTACACAAAAACGTAATTGTATTTGGTTTCATTATCACTGCCAAATAAATAAGTAATCAGCACTCTGCAATGTCGCAGTTTTTTTTTTGTCATCGAAATTATCATATCTGCATACAATCAGATATCTACCCTGATTTGAATTGTAGAATGTAACCCAACGAAGCCTTGAAAAGTTCGTGCAAACGTATAAATTAAACTGCACTCTTTGTGTATTCCCAGCGAGGCTCGTTCAAACCCTCATATACAGCATACACTACAAAGTTGATAACGTCAACTGTGTATGCATTTCGCAGATATGAAAATCTGTCAAGCTTCCTCTGTGTTATAATGCTGTGGACCCGAAATCCTTTGTATTGTAGAAAAATGTTTTTACCGGCCGCAATTCAGGTAACCTGCACATATTTCAAATGGGGATACAATATGCTGTAGTTAATTAAAGAGATTGCCGGGGGCATATCAAAGTGGAAACCTAGTTTCTATTTGAAGTAGATTCCAGTTTCATTGCAGCAATGCAAACTCTAAAAGTTTACCTGTACCGAAAAGCTTGTTGGTAAACTCGCATAATATTAGTTCAAATGTTCAACTTTCTCCACTCTCGAGCATTCGTTTATTAAGTGCAGATGCAGTCTCTTTGGTCGAGCTCGTGCATGCAATTAATTAAACCATTTAGCAAAATGGCTTCATTGGATTAGGTGTTGTAAACTGCAATAATTACGTTGCACGATCTAAAAGTATTTCCCGATAACTACAACTAGAAATAATTAAGATAATGAATGCCTCACAACTTCGTAGCTAAATTAAGTTCATTCGATTTTATTACCACGCGCCAAGTTAGTTTTAGGCTCTTCACTATTTTCTAAAGATATTTGACAGCCACTTTGGTCAAAAATACTGCTTTTGGTTTATTCACCTTCCTACACTTTTTACCACATGTTTTATTAATATTCCTGACATCTATACCACGACCTCTCTTACCGTCCCCAAACTCTATAAATTCTACTTATGGTTAGTAGATACTGCACCAGCAACATGCCACTGCGAATGAGTCTCACGTTAGACATATGGTGTTTGGAAGTTGAGTCACCAGGGTTATAACTTAAGATGACGTTATCCAAGATGGCGGATCTTGATTTAAAACTAAGAAGATAAAATTTTGATTTTTTTTATCTCGACAACACACCACGAGGGCTTACAGCCTAAATACTATCGTACCGTGGGCGCCGACAAGGAGGAAAGAGGCAACTTGTTAATTCTGGACTTGAAGGTTTGGAGGTTCGGGGGAGAAGGAAAAACATGTGCCGGCAAGGAATTTCACAACTTGGAAGTCCTCGGGACAAAAGAGCGGGCATAACAAGATGTTCTATGTCTGGTGACCTGGACAGTAAAAGGGTGCATTCGCTCTGTTCTCCTGACAGATCTGTTGGGGGCAGCAGGTGGAGGAACTATGGAAGAAATCTCCTCTGAACAGTGTTCGTGCAGATATCTATAAAAGAGAGAGAGGTCATCAACGGCACGTCGGTGGGTAAGGTATGGCACCGATGAGACGTATAGCTCTCTTCTGAATGGAGTCCAGGATAGCGAGTATAGAAGCGGCAGCAGCACCCCAGATGTGGGAGCAGTATTCGAGGTTTGGTCATATTTGTGAAGTATATAAAGTATAGAGATTAGCTGGTAAAAAGTATTTGCGAGACAGGAAGAGGAAACCTAATTTCTTGGCAGCCGCTTCTGCAATTGATGTGACATGTTGGTGCCAATTGAGATTTCGATCCACAGAGATGCCAACAAGTGAAAATGACTCATTACTTTGAATAACTTGGTTGTTTATTGTGATGGGTCTAGGGCTGGTGTATCTCTAATGAGAAAGAAAGCAAGACTGTGATTTGGTGGGGTTGAATTGTACAAGATTTATGCTTTCCCAGTCTATATATTTTTTGGAGATCCACGGAGATAGAACCCTCCATGAGTCTGCGATCCTCATCTAGTTGGGCTAAAGAGATAGGCTTAGAAGATTGTATATTGGAGTGGAGGGTGCTGTCGTCCGCGTAACTGTGAACTGGGTTGGATGTGCTAGAGAGGAGGTCATTGATGTGGAGAAGAAACAAAGTAGGGGCTAAAGCTGAACCTTGAGGAACTCCTGCATTAATTGGATACAGTTTAGAGGAATGTACATCCACGACAACAGAAATGCTCCGGTTGGAGAGGAAATTTGCTGTCCACGTACAGAGTTTGGTGGTAGGCCATAGGCCGGTAGTTTATTAAGCAGCGCTGCGTGCCAGACCTGGTCGCATGCTTTGGATATGTCTAGAGCGACAATCTGGGATTAACCGTGTAGTTCCATAGACTTGTTCCAAGAATGGGTGACAAAGGAAAGGAGGTCGGTAGTTGATCTGCGCTGATGGAATCCATACTGCCTGTCGTGGATTAGACTGTGTTTTTCAAGAAATTTTAGTAATTCGGTGTTTATATACTTTTCCATCACTTTAGAGATGACTCAGAGAAGAGAAATAGGCCTGTAGTTGCTAGGAAGCGCTTTCGTTACTTTCTTGGGGACGGGTTGTACTCGAGCAGTTTTCCAGTTACTAGGGAATATGCCTCTATTGTAAGATGTCTCAAACAGACGTATCAGGACAGGCGCAAGTTCTGGTGCGCATTTTTTGAGAGCAATAACTGGGATCTCGTCAAGGCCAGAGGCTTTCCTGGTATTAAGAGTAGAGAGCATATTTCGTAGATTTCTAGTTTTGAAAATGATATCCGTCATTTTATGCGCGACCTTGGGGACTGTTGGTGGTTGAACATTTGGAGGTGGGTTGAGAGTAGAATTGCCGGCAAACAACGAGGCAAAAAGTTCAGCCATGCCCAGGGTGGTAGAAACAATTTCATCCCCTGAGACAAGAGGTGGGAACGTGCTCTTGCAGAAATTATTCCCAATAGATCTAGCAAGAGTCCAGAAGGGTTTGCTGCCGCTGGAGCTTAGGAGGACTTTGTTTTTGATGTGGTTATTAAACGAGTTTTTTGCCTCAGAAAGAGTGCGGACATATCAGTTTCTTGCGTCGTTAACTGCTTGACGGTTTTCGTGACTGGGATTGTGTAGAAGCTTATGACAGTTGGTTTGACCTGTCAAAATGATAAAGTCCGTTATTTCGATTTTGCTCAAAATGACGTTTATAAGTGTGGCAGATGGAGCGTTCACGATCCTGATTTTTGACATTATCAGGATACAAGCAAATGTGGCTTTAGCAAGTATCAAAAGTCTGGACTTGGATTAGGAACGACTTTTTGATTTTGCAAAAAATGTCATTTATAAATATGACTGATGGAACATGCGCATATCAAAATTTTAATTTTTGTGTCGCGGTATTAGATTTGGCACATAAAAGGGCTCGTCTTGACTCTCAGAATCTAAATGTACCGGTTTAGAATGTCCAATATTTAGGTTTGCGCACATCGATTCTTTGCGCGTGGGAAGCATTAAGCATGAAGCATCAAACTTGTGGTAGCTGATTGCATTTCACAGTCACAGTAGCTTGTGTCAGGTTTTAACAAAGTGAAACTGGAAACGAAATTTAATTGTTGAGTACAAATTCCTGTTAGACTTTTGTCCAGGGGCATCGGCATCGTTTTAAACAATTAAGTGAACCATCTGCCAAAAGGCCTAATATTAACATCTTATTTGTGTTTGTTTCTCCTAAGAACCTGTGTACTTTGTTTCATCAAACAGTGTTAAATCTTTGAATTGGTGATGCTAAGGTTGCAAAATTTTACACAGTTTTGGAATTCATTTAAGTATGCGAATATGTCGTTAAGAAAGCGAAAAAGAACAAATGCGTGTAGTGCAAGAGAAGACAAAAGTTCAAAGGTGAGAGAGTTGGCAAATACAGTAGTAATATTTAATACAATATATGGTGGACATAACGAGTAACGGTATCGAGTATTGAGTATATATATATATATATATATATATATATATATATATATATATATATATATATATATATATATTTGTGTGTGTGTGTGTGTAGAAGATTTGTAGTAAGAAGGAGATCCAAGGGATTTGAGCTGTGTGTTGGGATGCGAGGAAAGTAAGTAGGTTGCTGAACCATATTGGCTAAAGAATTGCTGACTGAAAAGGCCTCCGCTGCTCTCCCTTGTGGATCGGTTTTTGAAGATCCTAGCCATTCCTTATTATGGACATTGAAGTCACCAAGGATAGTGACCTCGAAGGAAGGATATTCAGAAATCAGATGGTCGGTTTTTTTAGAAAGGTAGTCAAAGAGCTGGACAAAGTTGTTGTTAGAAGGTGACCGGTAAATGCAACAGATAAATTTAGTTGCAGCCCTGAGAGAGATGGTTTTATCCATAGTATGCCTTTTCTTTCAGCTTCTAAATTGGGGAGTCTGGTGCAGGGTAGATTGCTACGGACGTATGCGCACACGCCTCCATGCAATCTAAAGGAAGCAAGGAGTTCATACCCGGGGAAATTAAGGTGATCAGTGGCTGTTTTAGCATTGATGTGGGTTTCGGTGAGGAAGAGGAGTTGGGCCTATTAGCTTGAAGGAAATGGTAGACGGAGTTCAGGTTATAATTTAGGCCACATATATTCGAGAAGGATATGTTAAATCTTGATGCTGGCGCCCCCTGTGCACCCCTCTCCCGGAGATCCAAATGGAGGGGTAGTTTACCTCC
Source organism: Tillus elongatus (assembly GCA_964006375.1). NCBI lineage: Eukaryota > Metazoa > Arthropoda > Insecta > Coleoptera > Cleridae > Tillus > Tillus elongatus. The sequence goes on along the minus strand of OZ023266.1, from coordinate 24,655,658 downwards.
GGAATCTTTTGTACAAGGGGGAACCATCATCATTTTTGCTTATAAGGGAAACCGACTCATACACCAGAACCGGAAACGTCCGTTGGGACTTCACTTGATGCATGGGGTGGTACCTCCTCGGGCGTGAAAGAATCCTTTACTATCACGTAAGGGAGAATTCCACTACCACCTGCAAAAGTAAGGAGCGAGACTTTAGTAGACCATCAGCCCTGGGCGTTATTTCCATTGCCTCCAGTCACGCCAGGGGTGGCACGTGGAGCCAGCCTCTAGGCGTCCAGTAGCTAAGTCACGCGTTGATCAATCAAGAGAACGACCGGCGCACGACCAAGCTAAGCGACCACACCCCCTTACACCTGCACTCTGCTCAAGATAGCTATCGTCTCAGTCGTTGTTTTTCTTTTACTTGCTAAGGAATACCTTTTAAACACTTCCAAGCTTACTACAAAGTTAGCATCTCGGACCAGCTCCCAAGTACGAAAAGGTTTAGTATTTGATTAAAATCCAATACTCTTCTCTTTTATATTTATTGAATTTAAGCAACTAAGTAACACAATTACATGGACAATGCACTCACAATGGTTACCTAGTAATAACACAGCACCTAGTAATAATCACAGAACATCCTGTCGTCGTAAACCTCTTAAGATCATTCCGCCATTATTCTCTATCGTCTGCGGATAGATCTGCAGATAGACCGATGTTAGATAGATACAACATGCTTAGCATACCTTTGGGCCTGTCAGACCCTACCAGACTCCCGGAAGGTTAATTCTGGTCTCTCTTCTTCAAATATCTCCTAGTCGATTTCCTTCAAAGCGTCAACTAACTTCTGACCTTCCTTATTTCTCATATTCACCCATAACATGAGTTTGAATTGAGGATTTTTTTAAATTTTTTTATTTCAACAACACACCACGAGGGCTTACAGCCTAAATACAATCGTACCGTGGGTGTCGACAAGGAGGAAAGAGGCAACTTGTTAATTCTGGACTTGAAGGTTTGGAGGTTCGGAGGAGAAGGAAAAACATGTGCCGGCAAGAAATTCCCAAACTTGGAAGTCCTCTGGAGAAAAGAGCGGGCATAACAAGACGTTCTTCGTCTGGTGACCTGGACAGTAAAAGGGTGCATTCGCTCTGTTTCCCTGGTAGATCTGTTGGGGCAGCAGGTGGAGGAACTATGGAAGAAAGCTCCTCTGAGCAGTGCCCGTACAGATATCCATAAAAGAGAGAGGGGTCACCAACGGCACGTCAATGTTCAAGGGATGGCAGCCTTTGGGTGAGGGTAGGGTCACCGATGATACGTATAGCTCTCTTCTGAATGGAGTCCAGAAGAGCGTGGGGAGAAGCGGCAGCGGTACTCCAGATGCGCGAGCCGTATTTGAGGTTTGGCCTTATTTGTGAAGTATATAAGGTATAGAGATTAGCTGGTGATAAGTCTTTGCGACCCCGGAAGAGGAAACCTAATTTCTTAGCCGCCGCTTCTACAATTGATGTGACATGTTGGTGCTAATTTGGATCTCGATCCACATAAATGCGAACACTTTGGATAACTTGGTTGTTCATTGTGATGGGTCTAGGGCTGGTGTATCTCTTAAGAGATAGAAAGCAAGACTGAGATTTGGTAGGGTTGAATTATACAAGATTCTACTTCCTCAGTCTAATATTTTCTCGAAGATTTTTCGTATTCGTAAGTCATTTATGAACATTCGCTACTATAACGCACTCCCAGTCTCTTTTCATTGTAAAGTTTTCAATGAAGTGGGATATTTCACCAGTTGAATGTAGGAGCAAATATCTTAAGCTGCACTCACATGACATTGACAGTAGTGTTCAATTTGCACAGACGTTTAAAGTTACCTTTCCACAACCAGACATGAATAAGAAATATCTCTACAATAAGCGAATCTCTCAAAAGCTTTCAAAGCTTCTTCAAACGTGACACGGTTAAGCTTTTCTATCAGCAATCGATTTCGCATAAAACTTTATCGAAACAAAAAATATTGCCGAAAGATGTGAAAGTTATCGATACAAGTCTAAACCACTTTACTATCTTATTTTTATGGATTTTATGTGCATCTCTTAGAAATTCTTTTATATATTATTAGATACTGGCTCCCGCTTTCACCTAAAAGGCAACTGGCTTGTGTTCGCACTGTTTTGTATCCTTATGTTGGCACAAATACATACCTAAACGAATTACTAAAATAAACTATTGTTTATAAATTTTTAGTCAATTTTCTTTAAAAAGATTCACTATTGAGGAGATCCCGACTTTTGAATTAAAAAAAAACTTTCTTCGCATAAGCGCGAACTAGGCCCCCTAGAACCCATATCCAGGGTCAGTTAAAATTTTTATATGTTTATATACAGTGTGACACACTTAATATGAAGACACGCCTGTATTTTCTTTATTTTTAGAGATAGCAATTTCATATTTTGTACACATGTAAAACGTCATCAGGCTATTTGAATAGCTTCAAATGTCAGATGTCAACCCAGCCTACTATGATTTCAGGAATAGGGGCAGTTCTCTATATTTCGCGATTTCTTACTCATGTGATAGCCTGTGAAAATGGCTTTCCAATGGTGTACAACATGCTTGAGAAATCTTGTAATTGCACTGATAGTTTTGAGAAAAACCGTTTTGGGGATAGTAGGTTATGAAATCCAATACCAGAAAACAAATGACAAAAAAGTGTCCTAAAAGCAGTAGGTTATGGAGTCTAACAAGAGACTTCTACTTTTAACCTAATTTTCCGTAATGATTCACGATAAAAAAATATTGTGATTCAATTTACAATACTTAATACTTTATATTATTATATATATTACCTAACATTATTACCTAATAATGTTAGGTAATATATTATGTGAAACAGTTTAATAACGAAACCCGGCAATAACAAATACAAACTTAAAGTCAGCAAGACAACACAATTAGAAACGAAACTCAACAAATAATAAAATAGAAACTTAAAAATACACTAAATGCAATATGGCCACCGTTTTGTTCATTGCACATTTTACACATTTTTGAAACATGCCTGCAAACTCTGGTGAGGGTGTTTTGGTTAATATGATTTATAGATTCCGTGATTCTGTTTCGTAATTCATTGATATTTTGTGGTGGATCAAATTCATAAACATCATTCTTCAGAGTAGTCCAAAAATAAAAATCCATGGGTGTTATATCAGGACTTCGAGCACACCAATGAACCGGCCTATTGTTACAGTTGACACGATTATTAAAATTTTGTTACAAAAATTCTTTGACGATCCTAGCATTGTGAGCTGGACAACCGTCTTGTTGGTACCAAATCTCATCTAAATCATCATGAACTCTTCTAATTGTTGGTAAGATATTATTTTTCAATATATTGAGATACGTTTCCCCAGTTAAATTGTTTTCAAAAAAGAACGGACCAACAATGAAGTTACCTGATATTTTTTAACTAAATGTCTAATATAAAAACAAAAATAACCGTTTTTTACCCAATAAGCCGCACCAAACATTAATACCAAATCTGTCTTGCAATTGTTTGTCTTCCTTTAGATGGGGATTTTCATTTGCCCAATAATGCCTATTATGTCGATTATACACACCACAATTTGTAAATCTGTATTCACCAGTCCATATTATTTTCAAATGAAAATTTTCATCTTGCTGACATTGTCCTTAATACCATCTGCAGAATTGAAGTCGCTTAGGGTAATCGTCAACATATAAGCCTTGTACAATTGTAGGTTTGTATGGATGGTAATGAATTTGTTTTAATACACGGTGTACCGTACTTTTTCGAACGTTAATTTGTTCACCATAAAACCGAAGAGGTTGCGGAGGGTTTTCGTTTGAAACCTGTAAGACGGTATTATTTCTTTCTTCATTTCTAGGCATTTGTAGTTTCTTTGCGTGGAAGCTACCGTCGTTCAATAAATTGGTCCACCATCCTGCGTAATATTTTGGTGTTTGGTTGTCGTCTTTCTGGGTAGTTTTTGATATGAATTTGCAGCTGCCTCAGTATTTCGGTTAGAACGAATATAATATTCCAACATGTCAAAATATTCTTCTTTACTAAACATATTGTTGAATAATATTTAAAATAAACAGGAAACAAACTATTTGGTACAACATTTTAAGCAACGCGTTAAATACACCTCAAATTGTTTAGATAATTAATAATGACAGTATTCTTAATTGTCAGTTGACTTACGTTTAAAAATCAAACAATTTTCTAAGACGTCTTCGTAAATCATTAATCTGCTTTTTATTATGTTCTGTTAGTAAATTTAGTTATTTACTAGGTTCACCTATTTAATTAAATTATAACAATTTTATAGGATAATGTTCAAATTCATTGGTGTGCTCAAAGTTCCTATTTTTTTTATCGTGAATCATTACGGAAAATTATGTTAAAAGTATAAGTCTATTGTTAGACTCCATAGCCTACAGCCATTTGAACACTTTTTTTGTCATTTATTTTCTGGTATTGGATTTCATAGCCTACTATCTTAAAAACGATTTTTCTCAAAATTGTCAGTGCAATTATGAGATTCCTCAAGCATGTTGTACATCATTGGAAAGTTCTTTTTACAGGCTATCACATGAGCAAAAAATCCAATATCGCTGCCATAATAAAAGCAAACGTTGATACCTGTAGCTCAAAGATAAATGACAATCAAAAGTTGAGAATAGCACAAAAATATTACTCTGTAAAAAGTGTAATGATAATGTGCCAGTCTTATATAATGTCAAACACTGCTAAAAGAGGTTTCTGCAAACTGCCAGGGTATTAAATTTATTCTCCCTGTATATGCGCAAAATGTACACAACGCGAACTGATGTGTTTCTATTTTTTCTGCCATTACCCCTTCCTTAGGCACACGCCTCTTTGGCTTCCAAACGGACATTAAATAACACAACTTTTGATTTTGGACTATTTTCGAAAGCACCTGGTAACAATAATAGCTCATATTTTTTTTACCTTTAAATACTTAGCTTGTGAGCAATTATAGATTCCAAAAAAAAAGGTCTTGACGCAGCAAGTGCGTTATGGTAGTGAAATTTCATAAACATGTTTTTAATAGCAAATATGTGTGTTTTTTTAAGAAAGCAGGCATGAAATTTGGTTACCAGTATAACCTATATAGTAGAAACAATATGCCATGATTCATCAAAATAACTTTATTAATTGAAAATGTACAAAAATTTTTGAATGTAAGCTTAAAGTGTTTCCGAAAAAACTGGTTTCTTGGTCAACCTTATAGGTTAATAGCAAATTGAGCTATTCAAATTTGTGGCATTTAATGAAAATTCGCTACCATAACGCACTTGTCCGAATTTAATTTCTTACAAACATGCATTATATTTCGATGGAAAATGCAAAAATGCAATAACATTAGGCGTGTTCGATAAAAAAAAAGAAAGTTTGTATCACCAACGACTTTTGGGCCAGCCTGTGATTGTAGAAATATTTTTGTAAGATGTACCACAAGACACCCTATAATTAATGTATAAATATTTTTTCGTATCTTTTATAATAACGTATTTGTTGAGCTTTATTGATTGTTCACGAGAATTCGACAAACTCTATAGCTGAGACTACTGCCAAAGCATCAGAGAAATTGTCTCTTTGAAATAAACGTTCTGAAAACACTTTAGTAAAATGAAGGAAAATGACGCTTCAAGCTAAGAGTTCAGGCTTTGCAAAACATTCTACTTAAGACATCTTCTTTCCATAGCTCGTATTAGTTTTAGGTCCTTTGCCTAAATGTTGCCAATTTTGACGTTTTAAATCGCGACGTTGACATTTTGAGGAAAACCCAATTTATTTTTCTTTAAATGTCTCTAACTTTTGTGTGTTTAAACCTACAGAGCTAAATTTTGGCACGTGATTTAACTATAATGACGTAAACCCGCTAACCAAATATGATTGCCCTTACCTTGTTATTTCCGGAGATATATTTTTTTCCTAAAAAAATACAAAATGTTCCGGGAAAACCTGGCCCGATTTTCCTGGATAACGAACTTGTCCAAGCCACTTACAATAGAAAGGTATTCACCAAATTTAATCAAAATCGGCATATCATTTTTTGAGTTATCGGTGTGACACATATAAGAAAATAATTATATATATATATATATATATATATATATATATATATATATATATATATATATATATATATATATATATATATATATATATATATAACTATAACAGGATCTATAACACGGCATTTCTGTACTATACAAGGAAAAAGGGTTAAGGGCAAAGCCGCAAGGAGACAACCGAATTCGCGTGTTTCAAGCTTATTAGCAATCATCAGTACGATATAGCCAGGTGAAGACGAGAATACTCTGGACGAAGATTCAAAAAATACACGGAGTCACAACAGGCAACCAGTGCACATTTGCAGCAACATTCGGAAGACCCTCAATCCGAGGAAGACAACCAAAGTAGCCACGGAGGCAAAGAAATCACCTGTGTGAGCATCCGAAGCCGAGGAAGTCATACTAACTCAAACAAGATCTATAGCACGGCATTTCTGTACTATACAAGGAAAAAGGGTTAAGGGCAAAGCCGCAAGGAGACAACCGCATACACGTGTTTCAAGCTTATTATTCCAAATATTGCTGCAAATGTGCACTGGTTGCCTGTTGTGACTCCGTGTATTTTTTGTATCTTCATCCAGAGTGTTCCCATCTTCACCTGGCGATACCGTACTGATGATGGCTAATAAGCTTGGAACACGTGTATGCGGTTGTATCCTTGCGGCTTTGCCCTTAACCCTTTCTCGTTATATATATATATATATATATATATATATATATATATATATATATATATATATATATATATATATATATATATATATATATATATATAATTGAAACTGACCCTGGATATGTGTTCTAGGGGGCCTAATTAGCGCTCATTTAAAGACGTGTTTTCAAAATTGAAAAGTCGGGATCTCCTCATTAGTGAATTTTTTAAAGAAAATTCACTAAAACGGGGCAATTGAGAGTTACTTGGATCAAGCTAAGTTCGGATTGATATCTGGCCAAAAAAACTTTAAAAATGCTGGCGGTATTTAGGGCTTTATGAGGGCAGAGGCTGCGATAGCAATGCCCATGATTATATTTTGGACTTTTTTGAATTTCTGTTCACTAAAAGCGCTTTAATAGAGGGTAACAGTTCAATAAAAATAGCTATCAGGGTAAGATTCCTGTAACAAAATCACATTTAACAAAACATTCATCTTATGCCCTGCATATTTTGTTTTTCATTCTCCCGGACGAATATTCTACATTTATTTTAAATTTATCTTCCTCAGAACTGGGACAGCAATGAGAATTCAACTAGCTTTATCGCAACAAGAGTGTCCGCGATGAGATACGTGGTGTCTGGAGTGAGTCTTGAAGAGTCCTTTGAGAGCAGTATGTATTATGCATGGCCAGCGACTTCGTAATCATAAGCTGACACAGGTCTACCAAAACCACTTTACCCCACCGGCTGCCTCAATGCGGCTTCAGTCCGTTTTACTCTGGCCTCACCTCTCTTGTTATCTCAACCGTACTTCATCATCATCTCGGCGCCATCTACATGCGACAGTATTAAACTGTGACGGTGATATTATGTGTTACCGGAATAACCGTAAGGTCAGTTCTATCTTTATTATTCGTGAGATATCGGTTGTCTTATTGATATTCAACAGCCATCATAATGACGGCCCTACAAAAAGCTTGGACTAAGAAAAGCAAAATTGTATCACCACACAGAATTATAGATACTGCTAAAGTAACCCATTTTTATCGCATTTTTATGGAGAAAATATTTCAGTCTACGAAAAAAGACGAAAATCTTTAGGTGGCGTAGAAGCTTCGAAATCTACACACACACGCAAACACACACATACACGTATTGCAATGATTATGGCAACCGTGCAATGTACCAACAAATGGCGACTCAAACGATCTGAGTTGCAGTATACTCAGTTTGACGTTATAATGCTAGAAATAACGTCAGATCATCTATACACTCGCTCATTGGTGAGATATTTCGAGATGAGCAAGCGTGCATACAACAACATTGTGGCCTCGGTTGCCGTAAGTTGTGTGTATGAGTGTGAATATATATCAAGAAAATGGCAACTTTATGTGTGAACTATTAACAACATTGTGGCAACGGTCGCCATAAGTCCTGTGTATGAATGTGAATATATACCAAGAAAATGGCAACTTTATGTGTGAACTATTAACAACATTGTGACATCGGTTGCCAAAAGTTCTGTGTATGAATGTGAATATATATCAAGAAAATGACAACTTTATGTGTGAACTATTAACAACATTGTGCCATCGGTTGTCACAAATGCTGTGTATGGCAGGTGAATATATATATATATATATATATATATATATATATATATATATATATATATATATATATATATATATATATATATATATATATATACAGGGTGTCCCTCTAACAATGGGCCAAACCCATATATTCGGATAGAGCATCAAAAATTAAATAGACTTTCATCAATACGTTTTGTCCGATTGTTGCTTGTTTTCGATATACAGGGTGTTAAATTTGACTTTGAAAAAAATTAAATCGCTCGTTTTTCTGCTAATTACTGGAATATTGATTTGGAACTTTGTAATAGGGGGTTATCGAGGATGCCGCTTCCAACCGTGATACCTATTTTGAGCTACATCATAGTTGGCGCCACCTACACTAAACCCGAATGTTTTACAGGGGCATAACTTTTTCGATGATCAACTTTCTACAAATCTGTTCAGAAAAACTGAAAACTACTAATTTTTTGTACGAAAAAGGTATACTTAGTTGAAACTCATAAAGTGAGTGTTTACCGAGATATTGTGGTTTTAATAATGGTGTGCATTGAAAATCTCTCAAATCTGAAATTTTATTCTGGCCCAAAGTTCATCTCTGGAGTTACAAAACTTGAAAGAATTAGTATACAAGAATATTTGTAACTCCAGAGATGAACTTTGGGCTAGAATAATCGAATCCAGTGATATAATGAAAAACGATTATCAAACTTTTTTTAAGGCGAGGCAAAATTTTGGGTTCAGACTAGAAAAATGTATTGAAGTAGGCGGAGGCCATTTTGAGAATCTTATTAAGTGAATTGTTCGATAATTGTCAATTTTTTCTTATAATTGAGTGATAATAATAATGTTAATAAAATTTCAGATTTGAGAGATTTTCAATGCACACCATTATTAAAACCGCAATATCTCGGTAACCACTCACTTTATGAGTTTCAACTAAGTATACCTTTTTCGTACAAAAAATTAGTAGTTTTCAGTTTTTCTGAACAGATTTGCAGAAAGTTGATCATCGAAAAAGTTATGCCCCTGTAAAACATTCGGGTTTAGTGTAGGTGGCGCCAACTATGATGTAGCTCAAAATAGGTATCACGGTTGGAAGCGGCATCCTCGATAACCCCCTATTACAAAGTTCCAAATCAATATTCCAGTAATTAGCAGAAAAACGAGCGATTTAATTTTTTTCAAAGTCAATTTTAACACACTGTATATCGAAAACAAGCAACAATCGGACAAAACGTATTAATGAAAGTCTATTTAATTTTTGATGCTCTATCCGAATATATGGGTTTGGCCCATTGTTAGAGGGAGTATATATATCAAGAAAATGACAACTTCTTGTATCAACTGTATATAACTATGAACGACTATGCGTTGTTGTGGCTTCGTGTTTAAGAAGGTAAACGTGTGTATTCTCAAGTCATAAGCTGGACTGTGTAGCAACATGCGGCATCTATATTTACAGGAGTTTGAGCATGGAAATTAGGAATTTTGATTGAGATCGTGTGCAAGTTATAACATGGTTTGCCAGCAAGCAAAGTGAATTTTCTTTTAAAAATCACTAATGAGGAGATGGCTACTTTTGAATTTTGAAATTATTTTTTTCATATCTAGGGTCAGTTAAAATTTTTATGTATTTATATATATATATATATATATATATATATATATATATATATATATATATATATATATATATATGGCTACTTTTGAATTTTGAAATTATTTTTTTCATATCTAGGGTCAGTTAAAATTTTTATGTATTTATATATATATATATATATATATATATATATATATATATATATATATATATATATATATATATATATACCTAACTTGTCGGTTTGTTGATTATTTTTTCCTAGGCAATCCGCTATCGCCATTTATTGCAGGAGCTTTTCATAAGCAGATTTGAAACAGATCTTGAAAGTGAAAGTGGTTATTTTCCTTAGACTGTCGTTTCGTTGCGTGGATGATATTTTCGCAGTGTTTAACACAAACATTTTCAGAATAGAAGATTTTATTGCCAAATTAAACAATAAATTTGATTCGATAAATTTTACCCACGAATTAAAAATTAATAATAAATTAGCCTTTCCAGATGTACTAGTTATCAAGAATAGACACTTTAGAATTCGATGTCTATGGAAAGGCAACCACCATTCTAAGCTACATTCCGAACGACCCACATCATACGAACGAACAAAAAATGGCCAGTTAGAATTTTTTAGTAAACCGGTTAATTAATTTTACTTTAAACAAAAGTACATATACCAAAGAATTAAATTATATTAAGGACGTGGCCGAATATAAGGGATACAGTGCTTGCCAAGTGGGAAAATTATTCAATAAACAGACAACAAAGAAAATGTTGACGGAATCAGCGACGTTTAGAAGAGAGAAATCCGAAAAAACTTTGTTTGATTACCATTTGAACCTCGACTCACGATCCATTTTAAAAAAAGTCAACTTGCAGCTAACATTTTCGACAAAAAATACCTTAAAAAGCTTGCTAAGTAATCCAAAAGACAAGGATAGAACGGCCAAAATGTCGGGAATTTATGAAATAAGTTGCAAATATTGTAATCTTAAGAACGTCGGACAAACAAAAAGATCGATTGGAATTAGTTTCAAAGAACACTTAGCCCAATTACGTTACGGTACTATAGATAGATCTTCCGTCGCCTGACCTAATTAGGATAATAATCATCACGTTAATGAAGATAGTTTAAAATTAATAAAAAAAATGTTAGACAACAAAGACAGCTAAACGCATTCGAGAGTATATATTTTGCGAAATATAGTTACAATAAAAATGTATGAACGTTTCACCACCGCCGATTACGAGTCACCTGATCGATTGCTTTGTAAAATAAATTCCCACGTTTCAACACCTTCTAGAGATAACATAAGAATACAGATATTTCCGCCAAAGGAAACTGTTAACTTAGTTGTCGTTGAACCTTCCCAAAATTATTAGAGATGGACACCTTTTAGATAAGTTAATAAAGACAGTTCAAAGACGTCGTTCGGCGATAAAAAATACAATACACTACAGAATGTGCCTGCGACTAGTTCCCCTCCCAGTTCGGTCTCTTTATCTAAGATCCGATATATAAAGTGATGTTAGTTTTTGAAGTAGTTAGAATTTTTCATCCTCTGATGGCGCTAACTTGGTTAGTGAAACGATCGTCAGGTCCTTTAAAATGGGTTGTGGTGATTTGGGTTCTCTCTCTTATCAGTGCTCATCACAGGTTCCAATCTTCACTTAGTATATCACCCTATATATGCATAGTCGATAATAAAATGATTTTTTTTTCACACATGGGAGACTAACCTACTCTTTGCATCAAATACAAAAATAGATGAATTGACGGTTTCCAATAAATGCTTTGGCACGTTTGTTCTTCCTCATTGTTCCTATCAAGGTTAGCTTCTTTTATAACATTTTTCCGCGACATCGTGAGAACTAGCCTAATTATCTGTGGTACAATTTCTGTTTGAACCTTGAAGGGCTGTTGTAAGATAGAGGACCTATTGTGTAGGAATTGAATGTTGTTTTTCTCTATCTTCTCTATTGACATAAAGTTTAGCTGAGCACAAATAAAATTTCAGACCATACTTGTCTTGCTTGTTGGGTATGCATATTGTTACACTCTTCGGGGTTCTTTATTTGCTGACAAACAATACACAGCTTTCCAAACCACTAATTTATTATAACTGACTATTTTCTAATAATAAACACCCCAACTAAGATATTTCTCTATTACCAAATGTCTATAGTTTATTTGTTGCCTTCTATTATTCCGAACAATCGCTTATTTAATTACTGACTAATCTGTCTGCGGCTCATTTATTAATACCGTCTATAGTAGTTCTATATCGTTCTACATGATTTCATATCTGTGACTTCTAGTGCCTTCTCGAAATATCATTCTAGAATATTCACTGTTACCAACACACTCTGCAAGCTGTCTGTAGCCATATAAGTCATATGCTCCATAGAGTTCATAAACTAAACTCTCGGACGGATGTGAAACTGCCCTCTTCTTACATTCGACCCCTTCGTTCGGATTCTGACAGTTCTCTGAATGGCGTAAGCCTGTGCATATGGACTACATTCATCTGGCTCTTTGGGCTACTCTGAATGCGATAGACAACGTCCTTGATCCGTTTGACTAATTTTTACGGACCTTTCTATGATTTATATACTTTCGGTGACCGTCCCTGCATCGTACAGGATTGTAAAATCATACCCGATCTCCTTCTTTCAAATCAGTCGAATTAGCTCGCACGTCATTACGGGTCTTCATGCGGTCGCCTTCTACTCGTATATTCATTCTCAGAGTGAATGAGTAGCCTATATGTCTTCTCTTCATTATATAGGAGCTCTCTTTAAGCGAAGCCCTTACACTGCACTGGTTCTTCCGCCCAATTGCTTTTAACCTGGTGTTTCTACTTCAACATAAATCTCTGCAGGCCCTATTTTTCTCGTCGGCATCAGCTCTTTATAACAAATGTGTTCATTGGCCTTTTTCTGGGTTTGCTTCACACCTAAATGGCTCATACAAGCTTTCTTGTATTTCTTCAATAATTTCTTTTTTAGTTGCAACTGGCTGAATATATGGGACGTGTTTTCCTCTCTTAGCTTCCTTCACTGGAATAACACTTTCGTTGCAGACGTTAATGTTATTTTCTTTCACTGTGATTTTCTGCACTACCAATTTACTGCCAAGCGACATTACCATTCTACTAGATTACTACACTAGACGACATTATAAAGTATTCGCTGTTACCAACACACTCCGCAACCTGCCTGTGACCATAAATGTAATGTGCTCCATCGACTTTGTAAACTTTATTCTCATAGAGATAATATTTTAAACAGCCATCTGCCTCAGAAACGCAACAAGGTTGTATGAATGATTACGTATTCTAAAAGTGTATAACTTTGTCTGCAGCAATCTTTAAAAATATTTCAAATTTGTCTGATAGCCGATTGTATTATTTTAGTTATCTCTTCTCTGGTGGCTGTATCGTTAAATCCCAAACAGTTGATCAAAAACTCAAATAGATTTTTGGACATAATCTCTCTAGAAATGGGTAGTCCAAATTGAGTTGACCATATATCAGTCAGCGTAATATAAACCTTTTTTATTACTTAGATATAGTAATCCGGATAAGGCACACATTTCAACATTATTTGTGGCACCAGTATAATGTTGCTTAGCTTTGTAACGAGTCTTCATACTTTCAATTTCAGCATTGGTATATAATTATATTACAATTACTATATCCAAAATGTTTTGTGTAAAAAATATTTCATATTTTTTTACGTCAAATATAAATATCTTTTTACAGTTCTTGTGCTTCTGCGGTGAAAGTTATGCAGATATCATTTATGTCCATTTTTTAGAATATACTGTTTTTATAACTACTGGGAGGTTTATGGATGGCACAGCTCTGCCAAATAGAATTTGTTGATTCTGGAGCAACTGCATCAAATTCATCTTTTTCCAAGCTTTCGTTTTCTTCAAAGCCTCCATTATCGCTGCGCTTTCACCATTGTGAATTTCGTCTATAGATACTCAGTTTGCTGATTTAAAGCAAGGTAGTTATTGTCGCGTATGTGCCTTTTTACTTCCAAAGATTAGAGAAGTCAAATGTGTGCTTTTCATTACAAACATGTAGTGGCTCTATGCGGTTATTTACAGTGGTACTATGTTAAGTCTGAATAATAGATTTTTGAAATGCAGATTTGTCAACTTCGTTATTTCAAAATGCAGACATATCTTCTCTGTATCTCGTATTGAAGTTTCGCCGATGTAGATTGCATTACAATGTGTAGAAGCTAATTTATCAATTCCAGATTTTGTCAACTGTGTTTATGTGATGTACGTTAATATGTTAGGAAACATAATTTTTCTTTTACGTTAGATAGGAGGTTACGCGTCGTGTTGTAAGATTTAAAGCGTCCTTTTTATTTGTACTGGCATTTAAAAGTTTTAAAATGTTTTCTGAAATATTTCCAAAATGAGTGATCGAAACATATTTATTATCTTTTTTGTCTCTTATTATGGACTGTTATAAGTTGATTATACTTACATGTTAAATATTGACATACATTACACGACATTTTAAAGACGTCATCTGTCATTTTTATTATATTTGCTTTTTGAATAAAAAACCATAACATAGCAACGAGTCTTTATTTATAGTTGTCAGAAATACGTATGAGTAAATTCAATTTTCTCCTATGTGATTATGCCGTCAAGCAGAGAAACCGGTAATAAATAAGAAAACCAACATTTGTCAAGCCAGAAAAGAAGTTTCTATATCTGAATTTAGTATGAAATGGTTTCACCAAGTAAGGAGAACAGCAATTAATGCATTTAAATTTTCTTTGGTCGCCGACGACTCCACGCTGCTGTTCAACGGTTAAATCCTTCGACTTGACATTAGTTCCGACATTGTAAAGATAGTATAAACTTCACATACGAGAAGCAACATAACCATATATAAATATATATATATATATATATATATATATATATATATATATATATATATATATATATATATATATATATATATATATATATATATATATATATATCCTATTCATCATATTATATATGAATATATGATTAAATAAATATTTTTGGTATTTTTTTTTTGGTGTGTGTTAAAGAACGTTTTTAAATGCTTTGGCATCTACTCTTCGGCCTCTTAGCTCAAAATAAGGTTTTTTGGTTCATAAAATTTAATAGATGTCGTCCAGCTTAAAATAACGTTTCTTTGGTCTATATAATTAAATTAGTTTCCTTAATCAAGCAAAATCTCTCAACACTGTAGCCTTATTGGCCTCCTGACGAAGCAAACAAAAAAAAATCACGACAATAACCGATTTTTACATAACGTTAGCAACTTGAGATTTGGTGCACAGTATAGTCTCTACAAAGCATAAACGTATCTACCAAAGTTCTTTAAAGTACCTTAACTATTTTCGAAGATACTAAAAATTTCCTCAAAAAATTGAATTTTTCGCGAAAAAACTGGTTCGATTGAACTGCTTAACCTTTTCGACAGAAATGTGTATAAGCTGACTTGGAGAAACCGAATCATCACAAAACAGTTTTAAAAACCCGACAATCGTTTAACTAACCAAGTTAGCGTCATTAGAGGATGAATAATTCTTAGTTAGAATTATTCATCCTCTGACGACGCTAACTTGGTTAGTGAAACGATCGTCGAGTTTTTTTAATTTTTTTGGTGATTCGCCATCTCCAAGTGCGTTTATCAGTGCTCAGCACATGTTCCAATCTTCACTTAGAAAAAGGTGTATCCAGATTTCATCAAACTCGGTTAGTTATTTATTCATTACTCACTGGACCGAGGCATATATGTTATCATTATTTTTATTTATTGATAAATAATTATACCGGTACTTTATATCTATATAAATAAGCCTTAAGATTTGCGCAATATATTTTAGCATGATATTATCAGCTTACAAAACCAAAACATACAAAAACTGGAATAAGTGACGATCGAAATGCATTATATAGGCCCCAATTAAGATAAAATATATATGGTAGTTACAGCCCATAAAAGATTACAATCATTACTTCACTAGAAATGTGTAAATTTTTCTTTCCATGTGTTTATCATCTTGTACCTACCTGGAACCAAATAAACATAAAAAGTTCTGAAAAAATGAGGTTTGCCTTAACAGCAAAGTTTGTTTCTCTAAATCTTAAATCGATAATTGATTATAATCACAACCTATTTGGCGGACTTCATCTCATATACGAGCCACCTTTAGCATATGCCTCCAAATTGAGGCATTGTTTGAAATCTTACGATTTTTATAACGAACGTCCCCTGTAGAAAAAATCAACTTTGATTAATAGCTACAGGTAAACATCCGAATGATTTTTATTTTAAAAAAAATCACTTATTTTATATAATACATACATATTTAGAAATTCTTCTACCCCACAACAGATCACAGCTGTAAAATGACTGTTATGCAGCAAACAAAGAGAGCAGGTAGTATTTAGGAAATAAATATGGGTACCCTTGAGCATCTTGTCAACTACAGCAACAATAGAATCCTAAGAATACTCCTATACTTAGGTAAATATAAAATTCTGGTGGCAAAGATGTTATATGGCAGCCAATTTTTATTAAAATGTTTAACAAATATATACATTCAAAATTTCATCAGCACAAATTAAGTAGATAAAAGGCATGTGGTGTCGTAAATCTTTGATATAATTTAGACAGAAAGTTTCCGATACCTTTGAGGTTCTATAAAATATGTGTCATTCATTTGCTTTTAGCATCATCATAGAAAAAATGAAATAGAACAATATATTAGAAACTTTAATAGGAGGTACCTATGAGTTAAACGGTAATAAGGGGTGCTGCTACCTCTCACATAATTTACAGAGATCATTCTTATAAGTGCAATATATTTTTCAGATCTGACAATCGTTTCGCAAACTAGGTTAGCGTCATCAGAGGGATGACACCTCTTCTCAAATAGCCATAGAAGGAACGACAAAATGCTTGAAAATAAATAGGTTAAGCTATTACGACGCGAAGAAAAACATTTTTATTCATATTGCTGATTATTACTTCAATATCGTCACAACGTGTGCAAACCTCGCATCGGCGACAAAAATTTCAACATTTTCTTTTCGCTTAAACGTCATAAAAGGTATCAAAACATATAGAAAACATCATTTGGGAACGAATTTTTTTTGGCTGTCAGCCTGTCGATCTTTTGGGTTGTCGGTCTGTCGATCTGTCTGTTTGTAGCCACGGTAACTTTATAACGAATTGAGATATCGTCCTAAAATTTGGTATACAGTTAGTGCTAGACAAACGAACGGTTCGGATTGCTTTTGGGTGAAATCGCTTTAGGGGTTAGGAGATGATGAGGGTGGATAGATTCGTTAGCCAAGAATATTGGAACAGTTTCTCCAGAAAAATTTTGTGTTTTCCTTCGAAAAATTTATATATCTCCGGAAATAACAAAGCTATAGCTTTAACATTTGGTAGCCGGGCTTACGTCGTTAAAGCTGAACTACGTACCGAAATTTAGATTTCTTAGTTAAAATGAAAAAAGTCTGAACGCAGCAAGTGCGTTATCGAAGTGAATTTTTATAAAAATGCTTTGAATAGCAAATATGTCTCTTTAATGCAAGCAGTCATCAATTTTTTTACCGGTATAACTTATATAGTAGAAACAATGTGCTATGTTTTATCAAAATAACTTATTGTTTGAAAATGTGCAAAAATTTTCCAACAATAGACTTTAAATGTTGGTTTCTTAGCCAACAAACCTTAGGTTAATAGCAAATTGAGTTATTGAAATTTGAAGCATTTAATGAAAATTTGCTACCAAAACGCACTTACTGCGTCTCGATTTTTTTTCTTGCAAACATATTTCGATAAAAAATGCAATAAAATAAGGGTGTTCGAAAAAAAATTGTAGGGATCACCAACGACTTATGGGCCAGCCGGTGATTGTCAAAATAATTTTATAAGATGCAGCTCAAGACACCCTATAATTAACTTATAAAATTTTTTCTCGTCTCTTGTATAATAATAATTATATTCAGCTTTACCGTAAAAATGCATCACCCTGTATATATGTAGACAGATAAAAACTGAACGTAAACCCGGTTATGGATTCTAGAGGCCCATTTGCGCTCAGTTGAAGAAACCTTTTTAAAATTCTAAAGTCGCGGTCTCTTCATTGACGAATTTTTTGTACGAAAATTAGCTAAAAATTATAGACCGTTAAACAACAAACTACCGCCAAAATAACTAGCCTGTTGCATATCAGCCCTTTTTATAAAACTTCGATCCTTAATATCTGTTGATAAAACATAACCAACACTGTTTAGTCCACCCACTAACATTAATAAAATGGTTAAGAAATAATTTGCACTTGTATATTAAAATTCCCAAATAACGCAAACAATTTGTCAACTGAAATTGAAAACAGATAAACGATCTAATAATATACGATAAACGTCAGTTACATCGTGTAATGATGTCAAATGTTCCACTGCTAGGTAACGACTCAGACATACTAGATCTCATAAACCAGTTTTTACCATTGTCAACAAAAAGCGGTGATATTAAAAATAAATGTTTCAAATTTGAATAACTCAATTTTCTGTAAACCTAGAAAGCTGAATTTTCGTACTAGTTAGGTCTTTCCAAAAGCAACATGTCCACCAAATTTCATCGAAACAAAAACATATAAAAATCGAAACTGATCCCGGATATGGGTTCTAGGGGCCCAAATTGGCGCTCATTTGAAAAAATTTTTGCAGTCTCACCATCGATACCTCTCTATTAGTGATTTTTTTAAAATAAAAATTCACTAAAAAGTCATAGGCATTTAATGCAAAAAAGTTTAGTGACTTTTGAATTTTGAAAAGGTTTCTTCAAATGAGCGCAAACTAGCCCCTATAGAACCCATATCTGGGTTAGTTTCAGTTTTTATCTGTTTTCATATATACAGGGTGACGCATTTCTAGGGTAAAGCTCAATATATCCATTATTATACAAGATATGAGAAAAAACTGTATACGTTAATTATACGATGTCTGGAACTGCATCTTATAAAATTATTTTTACAATCACAGGCTGGCCCATAAGTCGCTGGTGATACAATTTTTTTCTTAATCAAACACGCCTTATATTATTGCTCATTTTGCATTTTCGATTCAAAGATAATCCATGTTTGTAAGAAAATAAATTCTGGACTCAGCAAGTGCGTTATGGTAGCGATTTTTCATAAAATGTTTCTTTCGATAGCTTAATTTACTATTAACCTAAGGTTCGTTGGCCAGGAAAACAGTTTTTGGGAACATTTTAAGTTTATTTTCGAAAGATTTTTGTACATTTGCAAACAATAGAGTTATTTTGATGAAATATGGTACATTGTTTGTTCTATATAGGTTATACTGTTAACCAAATTTGATGCCAGATTTTATTTAAAAAAAGATATATTTCCTATTAAAAACATTTAAAAAAAATTCACTACCATAACGCCTTTGCTGCGTCCAGACTTTTTATTATTATTGTTATTATTATTAAATACTCATAGTTTCATATTACAAGCTGTCAAAAACAACAATGGTATTTAAGGCTGTCATTTTAAAGTTCCATTTGACATTTGTAAAAAAAATACGAAAATGTAAATATGCATAGATAATCAGATTAATTATTTCCTACCTTTTTTTGCACCAAAGTTTGTTTAAATATTTCAATATTTTTCCTCAAAAATTTGTAAAATAATCCTATAATCTGATCGGTTAATATAATCAAATGAAAAACTGGAAAAATGTGTTAAACTGATCGCTAAGTGAATTATGGTATGCGATTATAGATACGTATATTTCCAAAACTATAGTCTTTAGGTATAGGTGTATAGGCGGTATAATACAATAAATAATGTAGGTGGTTAAACCCGAAATGGATATGGTTGTAAATTTGAGATGAGGCAAGTCATCGTAAAAATTATGAGTGGTTATTTTAGAAATGTCAAAATTACATTGACCTTGTCAAAGTTGGGAAACTAAATATAAATTGTATATGTGTACAGCATTTGCAAATATAAAATTAGCCATCTAAATTTTTTTGTGATAATTTTCATAATTTTGATTATGTTACAACGAATTATTTACAGTATATACATATATTATAACTAAGGAAAAACCATAATGTGCATGTCTGAGCTAACACTAAGAAATCCTCGGTGTTCCCTTAGTTAGTTAGTACAATGGGTGTGAAAACATATGGTGTCCATTTAAAACATTCTCAGCCTCGCCTTAACATAAGAAACTCAGAGTCACTGTTTATTGCGATACAAGCTAGGATTAGCCCACGGCATCAAATTCCTTTTAAATAAGCTTTAAAGTGTATACTGAAGGGTGCGCTGGAATCAGTCTTTCCTGAGTAGCCACAAGTTGGCTTATTACATGTATGCACAAGACCCATAAATGGCAACTCACACAAAAAATATGAAACTGCTAAGTATTTCTCAACGAATTGATGAAATCACCTTCTGAATGTTTCTACACGTCCGTAGTGCGATGAAGAATCATGACGCATATACTTTTTTCGAGGAATGCATATCATTCGGTGATTTTCATCTGTGGCAACCCCAAAAAGTTGCCACAATCTGAGCGGTAGCCACAATAGAGTACTATTCTCACACACGTTGTCATAATCATTGCATCACAAACACACGCACACACACACACACACACAAACAAAATTAGCAGTACATAACATGACTGAACTACTCGAAAAAGACAGACCAACTGCGATTATCATTTCTCCAATATTATTTAAACGCCCAGTCCTAAAACAAATATTTTATGGTAATTCACCCTTGAAAACACCTAATGAAATGTGTTCTGCTATACATTTTAGTAATAACTTATATAATGTTCCATCGCACACTGTAGATGCAAATAGTTATCTTTTTAGAGACCTGCCTGCTCTTTCCGTCTCACAAAAGCAATCTCTGGAAAAACCTTTTACACAAAGTAAATTTTACTTGCCTCTAAAGTCTCTCAGAAACGGGAGGGCTCCTGGTGTGGATCGATCTACACCAGAGTTCTATCTGGTGTTTTGGAACAAACTCAGAAACGTATTTTTGGGAATGATAAACACCTCCCTGTACGAGTGATCTCTACCCAGAACAATGAGAACTGTTCTCATGTCATTGTTATTCAAAAAAGGTGATGCTGAATCTCTAGATAACTGGCGTCCTCTTTCATTGTTAGTCTCATTCGTTCACTCATACTAATCATACTCTGTTCTGGTAGATCTATCTATGACACTTTACATATGTTTAGGGCATTCATAACGACGTCAATAAAACATCCACACATTCTGCAATAGTCTCATTAGATCAAAATAAGGCTTCTGAACGGATCCGCCATCCACAGCTCTTTCATTTACTCAAATTATATAATTTTGGACCAACCATTTTAAAGGCTATTAATATGTTATATAGGGTGGCGCATTGAAAAAAAAACAGACTGATTTGCATCCAGATATTTTTTTAAGAAACGCTGAAACACGTCAATTTTAATATAGAGGGGGACATGTTCTGACATAAAACTCGACTTTGTCACATCAACCACTTAAGGGTGGTGATAACAACCCTTATATTTTAAATAAGGAACATGGGTCGACCGTTACATCAGTTGAAAGAATAGAAAGAACTTTCATCTTTCTTTTCTGAATCCAGCACACTAATTTTTTGGAAGTTTTATCAACTCGTTTTCACAGTTGAAAATGCATTCATTCCGATAATAAATGTGTTGATAGTCAATGATTTGTTGGTTTGTAAACAAAAAATTAACTATCAGAACATTTATTATCGGAATGGGAGAAATGACGTTTATTATTTCAGTTTATCGGTCGGTTTGATACTTGATAGTACTACCGAAAATTAATGTCACAATGGTGTATTCTGTAGAAGAAAGAGTTGAAATAATTACTCTTTTTTTCAAAAACGATTACTGTGCCAACCGTACCGCAAATTTGTTTAATGAACGACATCCGAACAGACATGTTAACGGAAAATACATTTTGGAGTTAGTTGCAAAGTTTCAACAAAGTGGTTCGGTAGCCAACAAAAAACGGGATCCTGAACGTGAATTTCCGATTGGAAATGAGACTACTGAGTATGAATTTTTAGCGCAAATTGCTGCAGACCCAACTTTGAGCACGAGAAAATTGGCCACAGTTTCGAACATCAAAAGAAGAACTATTCAGCAAATATTGAAGCATAATAAATTTCACCCGAGTAAAATTCATCTTGTACAACAACTGAATGAAGATGATTTTGATCGGCGGCTGGAGTTTTGTGTAGTTATAACTGCACGAATAGCTGATAACGGGAACTTTCTGTTCAAGATCTGTTTTTCAGACGAGTGTACGTTTTTATTAAACTCTACAGTCAATCGTCATAATTGTCGCTATTGGGCAGATAGTAATCCAAGACATTTTCACGAAGTCCACACTCAAACTCCACAGAAATTGAATGTCTGGACTGGCATTTTTGGAGACCGTTTAATCGGACCAATTTTTCTTGATGGCAATTTGAGTGGCGAAACGTATTTGGAGTTACTAGAAGATATCGTTTACCCTCTACTAATTGACATTGTTGAAAACGATGATCGATATCAAGAAAATCAATTAGTGTTTCAACAAGTTGGAGCTCCTCCGCATTTTTCACAACGTGTTAGGGAGTTTTTGAACAGAGAGTTTCCAGGGCAATGGATTGGGCGTAAAGGTGCTTTTGAGTGGCCCCCTACATCATCGGATTTAACTCCTTTAGACTTATTTCTATGGAGCCATTTAAAGAGTATAATTTACGCAACAGAACCGGAGTCTCTGGAAGAATTACGACGACGCATTGTTGAAGAATGACGTCTAATAACTCCATAAATGCTCCAGAATGTCAGAGCTCGTTTTGAACAAAATTTGTACTTTTATATGGAAGCTGGTGGTCAACAATTTTAACACTTACTTAACTGAATAAACATTTTTGAACGTTTGGTTTTGTTTTATAGTTTTCTTAACGAACAATAGACTAATTAGTGCATTTCATATCACAATGAATGAAATACGTTCTTGCAAATCCAGCTGTGAATAATTTTCAAACAAGTTGATAAAACTTCCAAAAAAATTAGTGTGCTGAACTCCTAAAAGAAAGAGCTTTCAAATGATGTAACACTCAATCCATGTGTTCCCTATTTAAAATATAAGGGTTGTTATCACCACCCTTAAGGGTTTTATGTGACAAAGTTGAGTTTTATGTCAAAACACATCCCCCTAAATATTAAAATTGACGTGTTTCACCGTGTCTTAAAAAAATTCTCTGGACGCAGATCTGTCTGGTTCTGAGACGGATTTTTGCAGCATCAGGATACTCTTTGTATTCTCGGTGTGCAAGAAGGTTAAAAAAGTTCCTAGATACAAGTGATTGATACACTTATCATGCAAGTTTGTCTCTATCTACATTTCATTGTGTTAAATTGCAACTGACTGTCTAATAGCTCAGTCAGCAACTGTTGACCTGAGTGCTTCCTATCTCGCCTAACACATGACAACAGGATATGATTCGCTTCACTCAGATCGTTCATCTGCATCGACGCGTATGGCTGAAGGCGTGTTATGTTTTCGACATGTACACGATCAACGGAGTTAAGTTAATCCCTGATCTGTGATTAAGTCTGAATCGCAATTAGCAGATACTACGGGGATGTTTACTGTTTAACGTAATACGGTTTGGTCCTTGCCTCTAAAACAGGGCTAATGCGCCGTTCGTGTGCATCACTGGGAGCTCTGCCAGTACTATGTTGTAATTTTGATACAAGCTTCACATTATTGGCACTAAATCTGGGTTGGTACATAGAGATGCAAACATGGGTATATAATATCACTGTAATATCTAATATATGCATGCTGCTGCAACATAAGGCGCTTTTGGGTCACATTAATTTGTGTGCTTACATCCTAAACAAACATTCATATTATGTTTGTAAAGTCCGCATAAAGCATCTAATTTCAAAATTATAAGGGGTGTCTAAATTAAAGGATTTTACTTAAGATTCTCAAGGATAAATTAAGGCAAACAAAATTAGAAGACATGTGTAAGAGGTTGAAATAAAAAAGCAAATTTATATACTGGCTCAGTGTGAATAAAATTGTACTTATACGTTTGGGTTTTCAGTTTATACAGTTATGTCTCTTTTTGGCTCGAAATAGCGACACGGTGGTTTCCTAGGTATTATCTAAATAAAATTGTAGATTTCGTAGAGAAAATTCACTAAGAAGGAAATAACGACTTTGAATTTATGAAAAATGTCTTCAAACGAGCGCGATCTAGGCCATCTAGAACACATATCCGGGGTCAGTTTCAATTTTCATTTTGAGTTTAATAAAGCTGAGAACTTCAGCGAAACGGCAGTTATGTATACAATAAAAAATCTGCACGCAGCAAGTGCGTTATGGTAGTGAATTTTCATAATAATATTTTTAATAGCAAATATCTGTGTGTTTTTTTTAAGAAAGCAGGCATCAAATTTGATTACTAGTATAACCTATATAGTAGAAACAATGTACCATGTTTCATCAAAATAACTTTATTGTGTGAAAATGTACAAAAATTTCTGAAATAAAACTTAAAGTGTTCCCGAAAAAACTCGTTTCTTGGTCAACCTTATAGGTTAATAGCAAATTGAGCTCTTCAAATATAATGCATTTAATCAAAATTTGCTACCATAATGCACTTACTGCGTCCCGAATTTCTTTTCTTACAAACATGCATTATATTTCGATGGAAAATGCAAAAATGTAATAACGAAATTATAATTACCCAAGTCACTTACAAAAGGAAAGTATTCACCAAATTTAATCAAAATCAGCCCATTATTTTTTGAGTTATCGGTGTGATACATATATCACACAGCAACAGGCGCTGAGGATGGCGAGACACAAAAACTTGAACGATGCTTTGGCACATTCCTTGGAGTTTGAAGCGGTAAAGCAAGCGTCAGAAAGCCATGTGAAAGTTCGCAGTCCTATAGTCAAAAAATAAAATAAAACAGATTCATCCAAGGTCATGCAGCACGGGTAAATTTCTGGCTGGTGAGTGAGTGCCGAGACGAGACGAGCGACCTGGTTGGGCAGATTGAGGTGACCCTCATCTGGGTGCCGGCTCACTCGGGGGTCAAAGGCAATGAATAAGCTGACAGTCTCGCGAAGAGATGGTCAGCAGAACCATTTATGGAACCAGAACCGGCTCTGGGCGTGACAAAGAGCACTGCCAGGGGAGCCATTAAGTCCTGGGTCAGAAACCAACACAAAGTGTACTGGGCGGACTGTCCAGGGCTCAGACATGGGAAGTCAATAATTGACGGACCCAGACCCAAAGAAAGCTGTGGAGCTGCTAAATCTTAGCAGACGACAGCTCAGAACACAACAGGTCTCTTGACGGGACACATGGCTGTCAAGAAACACCTGCATAAAATGGGGCGGTTCGAAGGGGACCTCGCATGCAGACCCTGCGGCGAGGGGAGGAATATCAGCCCAACACATGTTGTGCGAGTGTAAAGCTCTGGACCGCAAAAGACAACTGATCTACGGTCAGTCTAGACCGGAGACAGAGCAATATAAAACTTCAGCCTACCAATCGCTCTGCAGACTAGTTCAAGGCACAGTGATTTTGGAATGGGTGGAGTAAGACTAAGGGTATGCACAATCAACCAAAGGTTGCAGTGCTATCGGGGCGGCAAGGCCGCGGACGAGCCCTAGAGAAAATAGCAGAACAAATAAGGCCGACGTCTCATGGACACCCAATAAGAGCTCACCGTGCAAATGCCTTGCGCTGCTGGAACTGCGGCAAGATGGGACATATAAGGGGCGAATATTGGGCTTTAAGATCACCCGCAAGGGAAAAAGTGAAGCTAAGGCCGGTAACAATTCCTCAAGTTAGCGATTATGGCAGTGCTCTCGTCGTAGACGAATACGTAAGCGGTAATAAGACCCAGATGATCGTCGACACAGGCGCACCTAGGACGATTATTCGCCGCGACATGGTTCCAAGATGGCGAGCAAGAGAACTAGACAGAGTGAACAGAGTAAATGCAGCCGGTGGTGATTAGATGCCGGTATTTGGCAAAACTGACGTCGAGCTGCAAATTGGGACATGGAAGGCAAAGCATAGAGCCATAGTAGCCGCCATATCAGACCCGATTATAATTAGCTTGGACATACTTCAGGGTCAGTGCGCTAAACTTGATTTTGGCACTAAAATCCTGACTATCGGCGGTGAAGAAATAATAATGTCGCCTGGCAGTAACCTGGTAGTGCGGAAAATCACCATAGACGCAAATAGCAACGTCTGCCGTGAAAGTGACATTCCTGTGAAGAGAGTGTGAGAGGAATAGACGACCCAGCTACACAGCCAGAAGTAAATGGAGAAGAAAATATGAGAAAAGTACAAGACGAAGGGTGCACAGACCACGTAAATGTGAAACCAACCCAGAAAAAGATCATTAAACACATTTGTTGAAAGAGAGCCGATGTTGACAGGGTGAATAGGGCCCGCCGAGATATTTGTGCAACTACACGGAAGAACCAGTACCACCTAAGGGCTTCGCTTGAAGAAAGCTTCGACATATTGACGACAAGGAAAACCACCCACTCTGCTGTCGGAATGCATATACAAATATAAAGCGACCGCATGAAGACCCGTTATGACGTGCCATCTAATTCAGCTGGTTTTAATGAAGAAGGTCGGGTGTTGCCTGAGGACTTAGGTGAACCCTGTCTTCACTGAAGTTTACCCCGAGTCCGGGTAGCTGTAAATCTGTAAATAGCAACTGAGGATAGAGATATAGTCCTGAGGAAGCGCAGTGACTTCCTTTAAACCCTCGCTGCTGACGCCTCAGCAAATCCCGTATAAAAGCCGTATTGATAAGGTTATCCCGTGGAAACCTCCCCATGTTAGGGAAAGATAACCTCATCCCGATTTGACCCCTCACAATATATATATATATATATATATATATATATATATATATATATATATATTGATAAATATATATATATATATATATATATATATATATATATATATATATATATATATATATATATATATTGATAAATATTAGCCCCTGTTTGAATGTTGCAATTGTTATGTATAGGATTATAATTCTAATTATAGTTTTTATTATTGTTTTATCCTAGATTTTTAGTTATACCTTACCTGTAAAAAAATTGTGTTTATTAAACTTACATGTATACAATTTTACACCTTGGTGTACTCAATGCCTTTTTTTATTGCAATATGACAATGAAATATTAACTGATGAAATGTATAAACTTACCGTCAACTCAGGGTGCTTTTTTCAGCATGTGGGTCCAGGTTCTATGAAGTTAATATATTTTCAAATATGTTTTCCCTAAATACTTATATATACCAATGAAAATGAAGCAAAGGTTTCAATGTAACACACAATGTATACTTTTATTTTTACTATATCAGATGACAAAATGTCTATTATTCTCGTCAATTCTTTATACTAAATTTACGTTATTTACATAATCGAATACCCCCTTTAAATAAACTGGCCTGATCTTTGTCTCATCTAGTTTCAAATTTAAGCGCTTTAGATTTTTTAATTTATGAACTTATTAGATCTATACGAATCTATTCCTATGCTAACTAAAGTTACACAAATCCATAAAAACTAATTTATTCAATCCAAACTTTCAGAATAGTCACTGGTAGTCCCTTGAGACTTGGATATGTGAAGTTGTTTCTTGTGTTTAGAAATGGCCTAATAAAGACTTTGTAGGTATTATCAAATTGAATTTGGATGCTTTGCAGTTTGCACATTTTGTGTACGTTTTTTTTTTTTATTACGGTTATTTATGCTTCAACTTGTAAATGTTTCTCTATTGAAGTGCATGAGGACATAAAAAACGTAAGTATTACTATTCAATACAAAACTCACAGTTTTTATGGCGATATTTCTTTTTCTGACTTGATCTGTGGCTGCTACTGACTGATTTGTCACTCTGCTACCTATTTTTCTTGGAGCTTCGCTTCAATTTCCACGCTCATTCCAACTATTACGTCTTGTTTTTAACTTTTGTCAAAAAAATTCCCGCTGTGTCCTCAGAAATCCAAAATGTCTCTCCCTTGTTTATTCTTCCCCTCTTCCTTTATTTTCAATTCCTCGGTAACCTTCTCCTACTTTTTGTTTTTTCATTTTTCGACACCTTATTTTATTCATATCAATTTACTCTATATCTGACAACATTCCTTAACCTATATTACAATTTTATTGTCAGTTTTGACGTTTGTCCTAAATAAAAACAGCTGACTTACATCTAGGTTATGAAATGACATTTCTTACAATTTAACAAACAATATCCTTAATTCTAACAAACAATAACATCTTAAATTACATAACAGCTAGTAAACAACAATACCTTACACTATCTTAACAATCTCTATAAAATAAATTAGACCTGTCTTACCTTATTTAAGCCCATACATATGTCGCATTTTGGGAATCAATTTTGATTGAAATTTTTATATCAGGTCTTATGCCTGTTATGCCTGTAAAAATGGTTATTATTTTCTCTGGCAAGACATTACACACACCAAAAGTAAGTTCTTGTTTGTGTTTTGTATGATTTATTTTACAGTGTGTGTGGTTGGCTTGTATGTATGTTTACCTTCCCATTATAGGATACCATATCAATATATATATATATATATATATATATATATATATATATATATATATATATATATATATATATATATATATATATATATATATATATTACTAAAAATAATAATAATAAAAGCTGCATGAATTCGGTACCGCCGCTTATGTGCAGTTTATTGATTGACCACTTTACAAGAGATGCCGGCAAATTGAGCGTGAGAATGGTAGCCGAATTCTGGTATAGGGAATTACCGGTAAGCAGGCGGCCAAAGTGTCTAAGACCGAGTACCTCCGCAGAATATAAACACAGTTGTGGTCGTCAGACATTTAGAACTTTTGATCCCCTGGTGACGGCAACTTGGTTAGTTAAACGACCTTTACGTGTTTTAAAACGTGTTGTGGTATTGGTTTTCAATGTTTACTCAACACTATTTAGTGTACTATATTGTAAAAGTTTGGAAAATATACTAATGCGTTAATGTCATGTAAAAATAGTAAAGATTATTTATGACAAACAGAACGACACACATTAAGTCACACGTATATCATTCGCGAAGAAAATAGTAACAATTTAGCAAAACTCAAGCGTCCCAATCTATAATTTGCCTGCTATTATCAATTAACGCCATATAATCCTAAATTGACAATTTTATAATTTACAAATATTTACAGATCCAGAGCTTCTGTTATGTAATATTTGCCATCATGTCGACATTATTCAAGCTCTTACAGGTTTTCTCTTCTCCACGGCGTGTAGAGACCGTTGAAGCGTGCGGTTCAGCCTTTGTGTATTTTCCGACAGCACCGCCCTGTACCTGGAGACTATTCAAGACTCCTTTGGGGGCACTATATATTATTCACGGGTACTGAGTTCGCAATCATAAGTTGACACAAGTCCGACAAAAACACCTCTACTCTCAGCGGATGAGTTCCATTCGCTCGAGTGGTTGATGGAGAAACGACGAAATAAACAGACAAAAAATGTTACGAGTTCTCTTCGTTTAATTTTAATTTAATTAATTCGTCAAGTCCTTGTTAACGTGAAGACGAAAAGTACGCGTGTACGGGACGAAAAACATAAGTTTGCTACAAAAGACTTATTATTTATACAAATTACAACAAGTCTATCGTCGATTTTTGGTTAATCTGATGGATTTAATTCGCACTCAGAAATAAACATTGTAACATAATTTTCACTGTCCCATTGTGCTGAAATAATATTTAACGTTATACAGTGTGTCCCAAACTGGATGGGGATGTATTGCTATCTCCGTTATTATTAGAGATAGGGAGACGGTTAAATTAGCAATGTTTTGTAGAATTTCATGCTCGTTCCAAATATGACTTGTATTTTTCCTGCCTCTTTTCGTTTTAGAGTTATAAAAAAAATGTCGATTTCTTTTTTCTTCCTGGAAGGGATTAATACATGAGCTGATAAAGAGACAAATATCACCATACCTTGTTAGGATGGTATGCAGCTACCTGGAGCACAGGAAAATTATGGTGGGAGAGACAGGGGTAATGGATATCACGAGAGGATTTCCACAAGGATCAGTGCTGGGTCCCATCCTGTGGAACATCTATTACGATAAGCTACTGCTGATGCCGATGCCGGAAGCAAACGTTTGTGTAGCCTATGCTGATAACCTTGTCCTGATTATACGGGGTAGCACCAGAGAGGACATTAAAGAGCAAGTAGCATGGTTGAGCGGGAGAATCGAAGTGTGGCTGATGAACAAGGGATTACAGCTTTCCCACCACAAAACCGAGAAGAAACAAAGTAGGGGCTAAAGCTGAACCTTGAGGAACACCTGCATTAATTGTATACAGTTTAGAGGAATGGCCATCCACGACAACAGAAATGCTCCGGTTGGAGAGGAAATTTGCTGTCCAGGTACAGAGTTTTGGTGGTAGGCCATAGGCCGGAAGTTTATTAAGCATTGCTGCGTGCCAGACCTGGTCGAATGTTTTGGATATGTCTAGAGCGACAATTTGGGATTCACCGTGTAGTTCCATAGACTTGTTCCAAGAATGGGTGACAAAGGAAAGGAGGTCGGCAGTTGATCTGCGCTGACAGATTCCATACTGCCTCTCGTGGATTAGCCTGTGTTTCTCAAGAAATTTTAGTAATTCGGTGTTTATATACATTTCCATCACATTAGAGACGACTGAAATGATAGAAATAGGCCTGTAGTTGCTAGGAAGCGCTTTGGATCCTTTCTTGGGGACCGGTTGTACTCGAGCAGTTTTACAGTTACTAGGGAATATACCTCTATTCTAAGATGCCTGAAACAGACGAGTCAGGACAGGAGCAAGTTCTGGTGCGCATTTTTTGAGAACAATTGCTGGGATCTCGTCAAGGCCAGAGGCTTTCCTGGTATTAAGAGAAGAGAGCATCTTTCGTACCTTTTAGTGAATTTTCTTAGAAAAAATTCACTAATGAGGAGATCTCGACTTTTGAATTTTGAAAAAATTTCTTCAAATGAGCGCGATCTAGGACCCCTAGAACCCATATCCGGGGTCAATTTCAATTTTTATATGTTTATATATATATATATATATATATATATATATATATCTATATATATATATATATATATATATATATATATATATATATATATATATATATATATATATATATATATATATGTATCACACCGATAAATCAAAAAATCATAGACCGATTTTGATAAAATTTAGCATGTGTCCCTTTGGTAAGTGGCTTGGATAAGTTCGTTAGCCAGGAAAATCGAAGCAGGTTTTCTAAGAAAATTTTGGGTTTTCTTTCGAAAAAAAAATTTGTCTCAAAAAATAGGAAAGCTATGGTGAGCAAATTTGGTACGTAAGTTTACGACATTAAAGGGAAACTATATGCCAAAATCTATATTTCTATGTTAAAAGAAAAAAAGTTATAAAAAAATATTTCGTGCCAGACCATTTCTATGAAAATTCACTACCATAACGCACTTGCTGCGTCCAGACTTTTTAGTTTTGAAAATAATATCCGTCATTTTATGCGCGACATTGGGGACTGTTGGTGGTTGAAAATTTGAAGGTGGGTTGAGAGTAGAATTGCTGGCGAACAACGAGGCAAAAAGTTCAGCCTTGCCCAGGGCGGTAGAAACAATTTAATCCCCTGAGACAAGAGGTGGAAACGTCCTCTTGCAGAAATTATTCCGAATAGAGTTAGCAAGAGTCCAAAAGAGTTTGCCGCCGTTGGAGCTTGAGAGGACTTTGTTTTTGATTTGTCATTAAACGAGTATTTTGCCTCAGAAAGATAGGGACATAGCGGTTTCTTGCGTCGTTAAATGCTTGACGGTTTTCTTGACTGGGATTGTGTAGAAGCGTTTTGTGAGCTTTGACCTTTTTAAGTCTGGCCTTGTCACAGGATTTAGAGAACCAGGGCTTTTGAGTGGCTGCAGAGGTTTTCTGTGTACGTGGAATAAATAATTCCATGCCAGCTTGGATAATTTCGGTGACGTTTTGTGAGATATCAGAGAGGTTAGGATGAAAGAAGCAGACAGACGCCCATGGAAATGTGGAAAAGTAATCTCGCATTTCGTCCCAGTTCGCTGAGTTGTAGTGCCAAACGATACGTGGGTGTGATGACTGTGTGACCTCGGCTTGCATTGCGCAGGAAGCAGTGACAATGCCGTAGTCTGAGCGACCAAGGGGGGCGGTGACTGATATCTTATAGTAGTCAGGATTTGTAGTAAGAAGGAGATCCAAGGGATTTGAGCTGCGTGATGGCATGCGAGGAAAGTAAGTAGGTTGCTGAACCATATTGGCTAAGGAATTGCTGACTGCAAAAGCCTCCACTGCTCTTCCTTGTGGATCGGTTTTTGAAGATCCTAGCCACTCCTTATTACGGACATTGAAATCACCAAGAATAGTGACCTCGGAGGAAAGATATTCAGAAATCAGATGGTCAATTTTTCAGAAAGGTAGTCAAAGATCTGAACAAAGTTGTTGTCAGAAGGTGACCGGTAAATGCAACAGATGAATTTAGTTGCAGCCCTGAGAGAGAGTTTTATCCATAGTATGTCTTTTCTTCCAGCTTCTAAATTGGGTAGTCTATTGGGTAGATTGCTACGGACGTATGCGCACACACCACCATGCAATATAAAGGGAGTAGCGAGCTCATACCTTGGGAAATTAAGGTGATTACCGGCTGTTTTGGCACTGATTTGGGTTTCGCTGAGAAATAGGATTTGGGGTCTATTAGCCTGGAGGAAATGGTGGACGGAGTTCAGGTTAGAATTTAGGTCACATATATTCGAGAAGGATATGTTAAATCTTGATGCTGGCGCCCCCTGTACACCCCTCTCCCGAAGATCCGAATGGAGGGCTATTTTACCTCCGAAATATTTTGTACAAGGAGGAGCGATCATCATTTTTGCTTATAAAGGAAACCGACTCATACCCCAGGACCGAAAACGTCCGTTGGGACCTCACCGGCCCCTTGATGTAAGGGGTGGTACCTTTTCGGGCGTGAAAAAATCCTTTACTGTCACGTAAAGTAAAAGTCCACTACCACCTAGTATACCACATCAGTCAACTATTAAAGAGCTGACCAGCTCTAAATTCACTGGTTCGAATTGGTCTATGCGGGAGGTTATTTAATTTCATGATTTAAAATTCTAAAAATGGGAATGAGACATTTTATGTCATTTCGTATATGTACGATATTGGGAGCGAAAGGGTTAAATCAGTTTCTCAGGTAAACCGGAGCAGTTTTGTGGGATTCTTTTTATTTTATTTATTTTATTTTTGGATCTCTGCAAATATTATGGTTAATTTAATAAACAGAGCTTTTCACGAATATGTATTAAATCAGTTATGAAATTCAATGTATTTTAGTTATAGAAATGTATGGTTACTGATAATGACAAAAGCTAAATTAAAATTCATTACCATAACAGCTCTACTGCATATAAACTCTTTCGTTTGACTTTAACTGTATCACAAATGAATCTTTATTCCTGTGACAACGTTTTCGATAAATAATCTCATATTCCCTTTTATGTGATACTCATTTTGTTTAGGCTTCTAACTTGGAGGTTTGTGAAATTGGATTTTACAATAATAACCAATTTACTCCTAACCAAATCGTATTTCCATCGCATTATCACCTACATCCCGCTGCCCATGGTCCTCTCGTAACAGTAACAAGCAATATCCCTTTGCTTATTGATACACACTCTCATACAATACACGAACCGATAGAAAGAGACACACACGGTAAGCGAGATGGCACTAGTGACCAAAATCCGCTTACCAAAATCTAGTTAGCCATTTCATTGGGAGTGAAACAAATTCGGCATATACCGGTCCGTATAAAGGAAGAGCGTTGGCACTCTATGCCTGGGAAGGGCAGCGGACCCCGCTGAATCGATCGCAGTTAGCGTAGACTATAACATCGCCGTATATTCACACAGAGCCTGCCGATGTAGTACAACCTGCAACCAGTTACACAGCGATTACATGGCCTGGCTCTGGAGAGGCATTCCTCAAGAGAGAATGCATTCAGTTTGCCGCATGAGATCAGGATGCCGCAGTGTTCAGAAACAACCAATGGAAGTTGTGTTTACTGGGGCAAGAAACAACTACCGGTTATGGCAATATCAACCAGAAATATTATATTTAGATTCTTTGAATTCCGTTGATGGTAGCGGAATAAAACGCTCTTTTAATTTTAGGCATTACGTCAGGTCTGTAGATACTATGGAGGCGTGGAACAGCCATAAGGTGAAAATATTTATAAATTGACTTTAAAACTCGACATTATACAGAATTTTGTATTTGATTATGAAATTATACTTAACTAATACTTTTTAATAAAAAGCAGGGGCCTATTTTTGTCTAAGATATATTAACCCGGCATCACCCAGGTGAAAATTTTTTACGTCATCATCACGTCTGGTGGGCCCTAAATTTTAAATGATAAAAAAATACGGGTTTTCTTTATTTTTGTTGTTTTTGGGCAAAAGAATCATATCTATACTTACACCCTATGAAAAAAAAGTCCGGACGCAGCAAGTGTGTTATGGTAGCGAATTTTCTCTAAAATATTTTTAATAGCAAATATCTTTCTTTAAAGAAAGCTGGCATCAAACTTGATTGCCTATATAGTAGAAACAATTATGTACCATATTTCATCGAAATAACTTTATTGTTTGAAAAAATATAAACAAAAAGTCTGGATGCAGGACCCCCCCGCCGTTCAACTTGCGATAGGGTCGGGGGGTTGGGCGGTGGCTGATTCATCGTAGGGATTTTCCTTCCCCCTCGCGTGCATACAACTACCCTCGCTGCATAAACCACAAGAAAAATGTCCTGTTCCTACCTGCCAAGGAAGTTACGGCACCTGGGGGGATAGGGGTGCTGTGCGGGGTAGGTAAGGTTTAAGAGAGACATGGCTTCAAGATGTGAAAAAGACAGCTTTCAAGCCCGTTTTATTCGCATTTTCTGCTCATATTTCTTTTTTACTACCTACCCCGCCCAGCGACCCTACTCAGTGCAGGTCCCGTAACTTCCTTGGGGGTTGTGAAAAACGAATGTTTCTCAGGGTTTGTGGATCCAGGGGGGAGGGTGGTCTAGGCAGGTTTCTGAGAACAGTTTTTTGAAAAGCGTTCTGGAGCTAAACTGCAAATTTACTGAAAATTCGCTACCAAAACGCACTTACTGCGTCCAGATTTTTTTCTTACAAAGGCATCATATTTCTATAAAAAATTAAAAAATGCATTAACGAATTTACAGCGAAAGCATCAACTTAACTAAACCCACAGACAAAGCATCAGAGAAAGGGTCTATTTGACATGAATATTCTGTAAACATTTTAGTAAAATAAAGGGCAATGACGGTTGAATCTGAAACTTACGGGTTTGCAGAACACTTTTCTTGCAACATTTTCTTTTCACAATCGGTATTTGTTTCACGTTCTTTGCCTAAACATTGCCAATTTTGACGTTTAAAATTGCGAGTTTGACGTTTTGAGGAAAAATTCAAAATTTGTTTCTTTAACTGCCCATAACTTCTTTGTTTTTAAAGCTAGATAACTAAATTTTGGTACAGAGTTCAGTCTTTATAATACAAACACGCGTTGTCCTAACTTTGTTATTTACGGAGATATGAATTTTTTTAGAAAGAAAAGACAAAATTTTCCGGGAAAACCTGGTCCGATTTTTCTGGATAACGAACTTATCCAAGCCACTTGCAAAAGCAAGGTACTCTCCAAATTTGATCAACATCGGTTCATTATTTTTTGAGTAATCGGTCAGATATATATATATATATATATATATATATATATATATATATATATATATATATATATATATATATATATATATATATATATATATATATATAATAACAGATCTCCTCATTAGCGATTTTTTTTAAAATTCGCTAAAACACAAACAGAAAAATGATTCCTAAAAATAGAAAATATTTTGGAAACAACAAAAAAAAAAGGTTCAAACTATATAATCTTCAAATGGTGTGGCAGACAAAGAAACGTAATAAAACTAGTCGTCAATTGACTGCAATTTTTGTATAAAAATGGAGGTGTTCCAAATACAGATATTTTTCGCACTGCTCACAGGAGTACCTCGACTTTCTGTCTGTTTCTGGGACATTCTTCACATCTGCAGCGTCCTGTTTTTCGTATTTTACGCGGAGGAGCATTTGTCTCGCCCGGTACACTGGCAATTTTAGAAATGAAGTTCTCTTGTGAGTCCAGGGTTATGTTTTCTTTGTTGCAGAGTTGGCTCTATCAAAGCTAGCCCCAGATCTCCCAAAAATATACGACGCTTTTTTAAATAGTTGTTGGTGTTTGTCCTATCAATTACCTGTCTATTAATTCTTGCTGTATCCATTAGAGAGAAAAATATTCTCAATGGCCACTTCTGCAATTCCCAGCTACACTGCAACTTCCTGACATTTCATCGGTAACGTCTACACGACCTTTGGTAAAATTGTAAAAAAACACATTTCGAGAACTGTTAAATGGATTCCGTCTCCTTTTGATGTCTTTTTGAGGTCAAAATGTTCCAATGTGCTCTTGACAATACGATTCCTGAAAAGTATTGCTCTTATTCTTCACTTTACGGCTAAATTCGTTCTTATGTGACAAGTTTTGAATTCTGGAAAGATTT
Source organism: Tillus elongatus (assembly GCA_964006375.1). Taxonomy (NCBI): domain Eukaryota; kingdom Metazoa; phylum Arthropoda; class Insecta; order Coleoptera; family Cleridae; genus Tillus; species Tillus elongatus. The sequence goes on along the minus strand of OZ023266.1, from coordinate 24,618,829 downwards.
CTTCAATTGACCGCAAAGTATGGCCCCTATAAACCATCTCGGAGGTCAGTTTCAGTTTTAATCTGTTCACATATATACAGGATGGCGCATTTCTACGTTAAATCTCAATATATCTGTTCTTGCACAATCAGAGGACAGTTCATAAGTAGTTGGTGGTGGTGATGATGATGATTAAAATTAACAAAACTCAAAACATCAAAGCAAATTGAAAAGCGTTGAAAGCTATAAAATTGCAAAAGTCAAATATTTCAACACTAAGAATTCAAGTCTATTGTAGAAAACACAAATCAAAGCCAATGAGTGAAACTGACAAGGTTAAACAACACAAGAGGCAGGCACAATCAAGCAGAAACCCAATGAGAACCGCTAGGATAAAGAAATTATGAAAGATTAAGTGAATAAAACAAAACAAAATGAGCACTACTCACTTGAACAATTCCTAAAAAATTGAACTCGAAACTTAACAAAAAGGTTCAACAGGTCACAACTTCATCCATTGCGCTAGGGGCCCTGCAATACTACATCCGCATTTGCCAGAAAAATTGTCTTCAAAAAAAAATCAATGAAAGAGATCGGCGATTTTTGAACGACAGCAATTATGAGGGACGGCCATTATGCAAACTTGAACGGGCAGGATGCACCGGCGCAGGCGCTGAAGAGTAAAACAGGAAGAAGTGTCAGAAGCGAAACATGTCAATGACAAGAGAGTAGAGAATGGAAGGAGATCCATAGAGCAGCCATCTTCAAATCATCATGTTTATGCTCATGTAGAAAAACCATAGAGTTCAGTAGCACTGTTACACCAATTAGCTATAGAAGGAAGGAAAGTTTGTTACATCAGTGTTGAACAAATTCAAAACTTCACTGGCTTGGCACTTGAAATGTTTGAACATCTCAACTTCTTCTAAGACGAATTGTTCTACACCAAAACTTGAAGGGTTCAAGATTTCAGCATCTGTATTTTTGTTGAAACAGTGGCCACTCTTTCTCAAATGGCAACCAAAGACTGACGTGTCGTTATTGAGCTGGTTTCTACTTCTAAGGTTAGATTTTAACTTGACTGTTGGTTGGCATTTTACTGTGTGACTTGTGATTTTAGCCTTTGACGTTTTTCTGTAGAAATCACCTTGTCATCATTGTGCTCTGACATGCACTATTGCCTACCGGAAAGCTAATGTTTTTCTGACAGACCTTTCTTGTTATGATTGTAGATTTATCCCCAGAAGATGACCTCTTGGAGGTCGAAACGCGTCGGGAATTTAATTTAAAATAAATTTGGTGTCTGGAGGAGAAGCCTTTCATTCAATGTTTAATAATAATAATAATAATAATAATAATAATAATAATAATAATAATAATAATAATAATAATAATAATAATAATAATAATAATAATAATAATAATAATAATAATAATAATAATAATAATAATAATAATACTTGGTAATACTTGCAACTGCCCACACCGTGCGGAGATTCTTGGGAAATGAGGATGTGTCGCGTTGTTATTCAGGGCCCGATAACTTGGAAAGGGCTCCATCTGAACCTAGTCCCTTTGGTATCTGATATACCTGGGATGAGTGAATGTTCCCTTTGAGGGAGTGTGAAAGCCCTTCAGGCCAAAGGCGATAATAATAATAATAATAATAATAATAATAATAATAATAATAATAATAATAATAATAATAATAATAATAATAATAATAATAATAATAATAATAATAATAATAATAATAATAATAATAATAATAATAATAATAATAATAATAATAATAATAATAATAATAATAATAATAATAATAATAATAATAATTGTTCGCTCCTCGTATAGTGTAAAAGCAGTGGAATTTATAATCTTTATTTTGCGATAAGAAGAACAGACCAGAATTCCACGAATCGTCAAGAAGAACACAACTTAAGTAGTCAGCAACGCAAAACCGCGATATCGTATAGTACCGCTACCTTAAAATTATATGTGTGTGTGATACAGTCAAACCAGCCTTAACAAATCCATTAAACGCACCAGCAACCCAGGATAGCCTTTTCCGGGACACGCACGAGTTTCTGTGAGTCCAGTACTCGACAAGAGAAGAAATTCACAAAGGTAAGTGGCTTTTTGGTCATTCACGAGTTTGCATCAATTTCCACTGCTTTTGCCCCTTCTCTTTTCAGTAAAAACCGTTACTTAATTAACAAACGCAAATTACAGTCCACTTTGTTCGTAATAGCCCGCTTAACGCCTATTTCTTCGCCCGCTCTAGCCCATTTCTTGGTCCTTCTCAGCCGGATAGTTTTTTTGTCTCGGAAATAATACGCAAGTAAATTTGGCTATTCAACTTTGTTAATTTTGAAAATAACTAAAGCGCGCTGGTTTAGCTGTATTCAATTCAGATTTTAAATTAATTTCCCGCAATTTTCATGTATATATCGCTAGAACCTTTATAATTATAGAATTTTTAAAAGTTATTTTCTTATCGCAAGAATCCGCCATTCAGTTAAATTTTGCTTTATTTTGAACAACGAGCACGGCTTTAGGAGTCGACGCATATCATTTCACGCATATATCGCTCTTTGCTTCTGTTTCATTCTTATCAATTTGTACCTGAATAATTCTTTGTTTCACATTGGTACGTATATCTGTTATATTTCCATATACGAGGCCTATTCAATTAATATCATGACTGACACTAAATTAAGGAAATACAAAAACCAACGCAATATTCAGCTATCTGAAATAGACACATTGTCTTCTCTAGCCCAGAAAGCCCAGTCAGATGTTTCGCTTTATAATTTACTTAGGGTTAGATCTTCCGAAATCGACTATTTAAGGGAACAGTTTATTCAAACGCACGAAAATATCGTTTCTGTAATTTTAAGTAGTGAACATGGAAACGCTTCTGATGAAAACACTATTTACGCTGGATTTATGGACGCTTATTTTGAAATTAAAGCCATTTGTTCTAGGTTATTCCCTGACAATAAAACAAATGTCCAGGAAATTCTAAATTCAAATACAGCTGGTCTTAATGAAGGTGCTAAAGCAAGGCTAGCTAAAATAGAAATTCCTAAATTTAGAGGTGACTATAAAACCTTTAACACTTTTATCGATTTATTCAATGCCTTAGTACATGACTGTCCCGCATATTCCGACATTGAAAAGTTTCATTATCTAACTATATCAGTAGAAGGCCCGCCGTTATCTCTAATAAGATCTTTGCCTCTGACCGCTGACAATTATCAGATAGCTTATAATACATTAGTCACTCGTTATTCTAACAAACGTCTGCGTGCCCAAGAGCACTGGCATGCTATAGATAGCATTTCGAAATTTAATTCTGATGACCACGTCAATATTCGCAATTCGCTAGACATTATTTCGGAAAATCTTTCTGCTTTAAACACTTTAGGCTTTCCTACAGACCAATGGGACTTTGTTATGTTTATGTTGGTGTCAAAACGCCTTGACAGGAACATGTTGACGAAATTTGAGTTAGACCACGCTTCCACCGAGGTCCCTACATTTACGCAATTGCTTGACTTTCTAAATAAATATTGTATCGCTGGTGATGCTATGAATCAGAAGTCATTCCTTTCGCACTCTCAAAAGAAATATTCTGACAAATCGCAAGCTAGACCAACGCCTCGAACTTCCGCTTTTTTCGCTGATAATTTAAATTGTAAATCTATCTTACATACTTGTGTGTTTTGCAAAGATTCTTCGCATTCTATTTATAATTGCTCCTCATTTTGTAATAAAACTCCAAAAGATCGCTATAATTTTGTTAAATCTTCTCGTCTTTGCCACAACTGTTTAAGTAGCCTACATTATCTTAACAAATGCAAATCTACCAGGTCCTGTCGCAAGTGTGGTCAGCGTCATCATACGCTCTTGCATTTTGATAAAAGCTCCGCGCCTATTCCGTCGCCAGTGTGTAATAACCCTTCCAGATCTCCAGTTCCTTCCGCTCCGCTCGACCAAGAGCAGGTCTTTGCTGCTTCTGGGATTGTATCTAATCAAACCACGGTCTTATTGGCCACTGCGCTGATTGAAGTTCTTGATAACCATGGAAATTATCAGATTATGAGATGCCTTTTGGATGGAGGTAGTATGATGTCTTTTATCTCGCAAAGGGCTTTTAAGCGTTTGGGGTTGCCTAAGCAAAACTGCATGTTTGCAATCAAAGGACTGGCATCTATGCAGACTTCTTCTCAGAGTGGTTGTGTAACGCTCACTGGAAGACCGGTTGGTCAAGATTCTTTCAATTTTACTGTCGACGCATTGATCTTGAACGCCATTTGTGATAATTTGCCAGCAACCGCTATTTGCTCTTCCAATTGGTCTCACATTCGCAATTTAAAATTGGCTGATCGCCATTTTAATGGTCCAGGTCAGGTCGATATATTGTTAGGAGCCGACGTTTTTTCTAAAATCCTTTTAAATGGACGCATTTCCGGTGGGGAAGGTCAACCTGATGCCGTCAACACCGTCTTTGGTTATGTGCTCATGGGTAAGATTGGCAACACAGTTCATTCTTCTGCTGTCTCTTCTTTCTTGTGCAGTAACTTTGAATCAAATCTCGATCGCACCCTTAGGGATTTTTGGGAAGTGGAAAGTGTTCCGACTTCGTCGCATCACTCTAATGAAGATATTTTTTGTGAACATCATTTTAAGACTAAAATATCTCGCTCTCCTTCTGGCAAATATATCGTTTCGCTCCCATTTAAATCTGAGTCGCTGCCTATTTTTCCTGGCATTCGCGACCTCGTCGTCCAAAGATTTCTTTCCCTGGAACGCCGCCTTGCTAGAAACATGGACTTGTATACCCAATATTCTGCTTTTATGAGAGAATATTTGGAACTAGGCCACATGAAACGTGTTTATGACAATAAAGATTCTCCCGACGCATATTATATTCCGCATCATTGCATTTTGAAACCAAATAGCTTGTCTACTAAACTCAGGGTAGTTTTTAATGGTTCGGCGAAACTTCCCAACCAAAGCTCTCTTAACGATTGTCTACATACTGGACCAAAACTACAACAAGATATTGCCACAATTCTGTGTCACTTTCGCCTTCATAATTATGTCTTGTGTGCTGACATCAAAATGATGTATCGTAACATTCTTGTCGACCAATCACAGCATGATTATCAAAGAATTGTTTGGAGGTTTGCTTCTGATGAACCTTTGGTGGACTATAACCTGGTTACGCTTGTATATGGACTAACGCCATCCCCCTTTCTCGCGATACGCACTCTTCATCAGTTAGTGAATGACGAAGGGGGCTCTTACCCGCTAGCTTCTGCCGCCATTTTAAACGACACTTATGTTGATGATGTTGTAACCGGCTGCTCTTCTTATGAAGACGCAAAGCTTTTACAGTCAGAGCTGATCTCGCCTTTTGAACGAGGCGGCTTTGAGCTTAGAAAATGGTCTAGTAACTGTTCCGCATTACTTTCACATTTACCTCCGGAACATTTGTCGCAAAATCCGCTTATTTTTGGTTCACTGGCAAACGACACTCCTTTAAAAATTCTCGGTCTGCAGTGGAGTCCCTCTGAGGATACATTCTTTTTCTCAGTCTCGCCGTTGGGGAAACCCTGTACGAAACGCAACATGCTCTCGGAACTGGCCAGAATCTTTGACCCGCTTGGATTTCTTTCGCCTATTACTATTTTTCAAAAGATTCTAATCCAGTCGCTGTGGACTTCTAAATTAGATTGGGACCAAACCCCGCCCTCGCATATTGTTGAGGCTTGGAACCGTTATCGAAATGAACTCGGTTTACTAAGCAATTTACGCATTCCTAGAAAAATCCTTCCACCTCATTCTGGATGTGGTTATGAATTACATGGGTTCTGTGACTCTTCTGAAAAGGGTTACGCTGCCGTTGTTTATATACGATGTCTCCGCCCTGACAAAACAGTTTTTGTTCAGTTTGTTTGCTCTAAAACCAAAGTCGCTCCGGTTAAGAAACTAACCATTCCTAGGCTAGAACTGTGTGGTGCAGTTTTGTTGGCGAAACTCCTATCGTTTCTTCTGAACGTTTATCAGACTCGCATGACTTTCGAAAGAATTTTTGCCTGGTCAGATTCGCAAATCGTCTTGAGTTGGATAAAATCTTCGCCTCATCGTTGGAAAACCTTTGTGGCAAATCGAGTTGCCTACATTCACGAAAGGGTTTCTTCTGAATTTTGGCATTATATAGATTCTGCTAATAATCCCGCCGATATCGCCTCTCGAGGTGTTCATCCTTCTCAATTTCTCGCCCATGATATTTGGTTCAATGGTCCATCGCTACTATGTCGTTCTGAGCTGTCTGCCTGCTCCCCGTCTTCAGAGCTGCAGTCTGAAGAGGTCTCTGTTGAGGAAAGGACAGTTTCGCTTTTAACATTTACAGGTGAAGAAAATCTGCTTGATGATTTGTTAGAAAATCATTCTTCTTTACATTACATACAGTCTATTTTGTCATACGTATTACGCTTCGCTTTTAATTCTAGACATTCTTCTATTGCGAAATTTGGACCGCTATCTCGGTTAGAGCTTCATGATGCTCTGACCCTTCTGGTCAAGCGCACTCAAGCGGTCTACTTTGAAAAGGAGTTATCTAGTAAAAAATTCCCTAAGTCCTGGAGAAAACTCGCCGTATTTCAAGACAGTACTGGTCTTTTGCGTGTAGGTGGTCGCTTGACTCACTCAAGTTTGTCTTATGAGCGAAAGCATCCGCTCTTACTTCCACAAAAGTGCCGACTCACGGTACTTTTAATTGAACAATACCATAAAAGGTATCTTCATATTGGCCCTCGCACTCTTCACTTTTTGTTGTGTCAGAATTTTTGGATTTTGTCTGCAAGACGTGCCATAAACACTGTTATTTCGAAATGTATGCCATGTTGGAAAATAAAGCCTCAACCTTATCAGCCACCTATGGGTGACTTACCCCTTTCTCGAGTTTCGCAAGTCAAACTATTCTCGCATACTGGGGTAGATTTTGGTGGTCCATTCGCGATCACTATGAATCGATACCGAGGTGCTAAAACCTCTAAGGCATATATTTGCCTCTTTGTGTGTTTCGCGACTAAGGCTATACATCTAGAACCTGCCTGTAGTCTTTCGACTGACGCTTTTCTCGCTGCCCTCCAACGATTTATTGCTCGTCGTGGTCGATGTGATAATCTCTATAGTGATTGTGGTACAAATTTCGTTGGCTCCGCCAAGGAGCTTAAACGCATTTTTTCTGATGCAACTGCTAGGGAAGGAATCCATTGGCATTTCAACCCCCCTTCTGCACCACATTTCGGTGGTCTTTGGGAATCTGGTATCAAGAGTGTAAAATCTCATCTCTCTCGTGTCGTTGGCCAACAAATCCTATCGTACGAAGAATTCTACACTGTCCTGACGCTTATAGAATCTGTCTTGAACTCCCGACCTTTAAATCCCATGAGTTCGGATATCGATGACATTCACGCTTTAACTCCTGGACACTTTCTTCATATGGAGCCAGTTTCTACGCTTCCAACTCCCGATTTGTCGTCTGTCCCCTTAACTCGTCTGTCAAGATGGCAACTTCTCCAACGTATGCACCATGATTTTTGGATTCGCTGGCACAAGGAGTACCTTCACACCCTACAACAACGAAGCAAGTGGCTTGACGCTGGTGCTCTTCCTACTATTGGGGCGATGGTGGCCGTGAAAGCTGAAAAACTTCCGCCTTCTAAATGGCTACTAGGTCGTCTATTGTCTCTAATTCCTGGTCCTGATGGTGTCTTAAGAGTTGCTATTGTAAAGACCTCGAATGGTATCCTTCGTCGCCCTTTGGTGAAGTTGTGCCCGTTGCCAACTAATGACTAGTAGTAGTAGTATTTGTTTCTAATTTAATTTAATTTTTATTTTAAGTCTTTTTATTGTTTTGTGGATTCTTGCTAACCGGGATAATCATTTATTTTGTTTCTTGTTCTCTTTTTTCTTATCCGCCGCATGTTATCGCTTCTCCTTCGCGTTAATTATTTTTTTTGTGTAGAAAAATGTCTTGCTTATAGCAGCCATTTTGGCCGGGCGGGATGTTCGCTCCTCGTATAGTGTAAAAGCAGTGGAATTTATAATCTTTATTTTGCGATAAGAAGAACAGACCAGAATTCCACGAATCGTCAAGAAGAACACAACTTAAGTAGTCAGCAACGCAAAACCGCGATATCGTATAGTACCGCTACCTTAAAATTATATGTGTGTGTGATACAGTCAAACCAGCCTTAACAAATCCATTAAACGCACCAGCAACCCAGGATAGCCTTTTCCGGGACACGCACGAGTTTCTGTGAGTCCAGTACTCGACAAGAGAAGAAATTCACAAAGGTAAGTGGCTTTTTGGTCATTCACGAGTTTGCATCAATTTCCACTGCTTTTGCCCCTTCTCTTTTCAGTAAAAACCGTTACTTAATTAACAAACGCAAATTACAGTCCACTTTGTTCGTAATAGCCCGCTTAACGCCTATTTCTTCGCCCGCTCTAGCCCAATAATAATAATAATAATAATAATAATAATAATAATAATAATAATAATAATAATAATAATAACAACACATTTATTGTCAGCATACATCCTACGTCTTTTAGATATATTAATTAATTATATTTTTAATTAGAATGCAGCAGACAAAAGGCATACATTTCAGATGTTCAGTGTAAATCCGGAACTCTGCTGTTTCACTTCCGCCTTACTAACATATAAAATGTTGCGATACAAACGTCCTTTTCTTAAATGGAACCGCCCTTGTGTTATTCAACTTTTCGATTTTCGATTAAATTTTACCGCATGTTTGTAGGGATCAAATTAAAATCGTTAACGGTTTTTTAGTTATTTCAATCATTTTGCAACTTTTCACATTTTTGCCACTTACCGAAATGGGGATACGGCGTTTTTACCAATAGATAGCGTAGTCCTATGAAAACAAAGCATTCAGAGGTGGTTTCGTCTATATTATTCTTCGAAAAAATAATTTTGGTATGTAGTAAGGCTTTTCGCAACGAAACATACCTACCAATTGTCATTAAAATAGCCTTGTAATTTTCGGAGACATTTTTTTTAAAAGGCAATTCAAAATTTGAAAAACTAAATTTTTTATAAATTTAGAAAGTTGAGTTTTGGTATCTATTAAGGCCTTTCTCAGGGCAACATGTCCACCAAATTTCATTAAAATAGCTAGGTAATTTTTGGAGAAAAATTAAAAAAACAAAAACTCAAAACTTTCCCGGAAAACCTTGTTCGATTTTCCAGGCCAACGAACTTATCCAAGCCATTAATAAAAGAAAGGCACTTGCCGAGTTTGATCGAAATCTGTTAATTATTTTTTGAGTTATCGGTTGGACACACACACACACACACACACACACACATATATATATATATATATATATATATATATATATATATATATATATATATATATATATATATATATATATATATATATATATATATATATATATATATATATATATATATATATATATAAACATATAAAAATGGAAACTGACCCCGGATATGGGGGGTTCTAGGGGTCCTAGTTCGCGCTCATTTGAAAAAATGTTTGCAAAGTCTCACCATCGATACGTCTCTATTATTGAATTTTTTAAAATAAAAATTTACTAAAAAAGGCATATTTCCTCACAAAAACATTTTTATAAAAATTCGATACCATGACGCACTTGCTGCAGCCGTTATAATTAGCAATAGATACTCGAAATTATTTATCATTTTGTTTCTTAGTGAATTACAATAAAAATGTTTTTGTGAGGAAATATGTCTTTTTTTTAGTGAATTTTTATTTAAAAAAATTCACTAATAGAGAGGTATCGATGGTGAGGCTTTGCAAATTTTTTTCAAATGAGCGCGAACCAGGACCCCTGGAACCCATATCCGGGGTCAGTTTATGTTTACATATATATATATATATATATATATATATATATATATATATATATATATATATATATATATATATATATATATATATATATTTTGCTATGGTATTCTACTTTACTTTATGGGTAGCATATACCTGCAAAAATTTATTATAGAGCTGAGAACATACGTCCTAATCATCAGGTTGGGTTCCTTATAATTACAGCTAGCTTCTACTAATTAAAATTCACTAATATGTGTTATTTAAATTCATTTATTGATTTTCACTTGATCAAAATTACTATCGCTTTGCACAGATGGCTATATAACAATTTTGCTGATTAAATATCAACCAAAAACAATACTTCCGTTAATTACAATCTGTTATACATTTCATTTAATTTATTACACAAATTTTACGGTGTCTATTTGACACACATTAAACACAAACAGAAATGTTTAAAGCATTCAATACATAAACATAAATTGAAAAACCCTATTAAAACATTTAACTGTGCCGATATGACACTTGTTAAATACAAAGAGATATTTTAAAACATTCTTTACATAAATATAACTTGAAAAATCCTATTAAAAAAAACATTCTGGTAGCATTATAACTAATTACACAATTAATTAAACATGGATACTACATAATCAATATACATCGATAATTCTACAAAACGGTCTCTTTCCGTTTATTTCAAACAAAATTTTTTTCTTTGAAATTTATTAGCACAAAAATATTTGATTGTTGTTGTAAAAATTGTGAAATTCCACCCGCACTGGTCAATTTAAGAAAAGGTAACACTTACTGACATATTTTCCATCGGATTATTTATTGTTCTTCCATTAATACGGACCTTGATTAATTATTATTATCTTTCTCATTTGTCCATGCCATTGATTATTAACGGATTTACTTCGTTAACATATTGATATATTTATTCCATAGTCGTAGCACTCTGGAGGTGTTTTATACCCTCACTTCCATGCACTCTGGAATCTTAGTTATGACGATGATCACCTGGTCTGGTAAAGTGATACAGATGATTTCACTGGATGGACAAGACAAGACAATCCCGGACTCTCTCGGACCGTTGCTTTTATTCACTCTCCTACAGGTGAAAAAACGCTATTGTTCGTCACACACCTGTGTTTAAGTTTTCCGTCAAACCTTTAACGTCTTTTTACGTTTTTTTCTGACGCGCACATCACCTTAATATTCTACAAACCTTTGTTTTTTATAAATGACCTCCGCTCTTTCACTATGGTGAGTCTTTAGCTAGCTTGGTCATATCTAATTTTTTTTATACAATAAAATCAACAGAACTACACAATTATATTATCTACAATCTCATTCTCCCTACAAAACTGAAGCATTGTTCTTGGTTTCTTTGTGGATATTTCTAGAATATATAATTTTTTTATTACTCGAATGTAACTTAACATCGAGGGTTGCTACATGGGTCACTGACATTCATGTCGGGCGTTGACATCTCCTGCCAAAACTCTTTCATTGCTACATTAGGGTGTATACACTTATTTTATATATACTAGTATGCATAAATTTCCCGTTTTCCTATTAAAATTTCGTAATATTTCCTATCATTTGCTATCTATAGCAATATATATATACATAATTTTTTCTCCAAAAAGTACAAAGCTATTTTAATGAAATTTTGTGGATATTTTGCCTTGCATAAGGTCTTACTACGTACCAAAATTAAATTTTGTAAGTTTATAGAAAATCGAGTTATTCCAAATTTTTTTTTTCGAAAAAAAAATTTTTTCTGAAAATTACAAAGTTATTTTATCAAAATTTGGTGAATATGTTTCCTTGGGAAAGGTCTTACCAGTTAACAAAATTCAACTTCCTAAGCTTATAGAAAGTTGAGTTATTCAAATTTGAAGCATTTAATAAAAATTAATTACCATAACGCACTTGCTGTGTCCCGAACTTTTTTTTAGTCAGTAAAGCAAAATTCGTAAAACTTTTGGTACCAAATTGCGACAAACCTTTTTGTATTCTTTACAGTACCTATAAAGACATATTACAAACCAATAGTCATTGGAATTTTATTTATTCTTTTACAGAGGTACAGTGCGGTAAAATAAGTTAAATTACTTGCACTTGTGTAAACGCAAAAGTGCGACAAAATGACAACATGTTGCTAAAACGCGAAACTTCTCAAGATATCAGTTTTTTTGGGAGCTCAAGTGACCTGAGCTTTTATATCAAGGCGTAAGTAAAATAATAGATCACATTTACAAATCCACAAATTACAGCGACGTTCATTTTTTTGGTGAGATAAACATTCGCATGTTCCTTTAGGATTAAATCTTGTGGAATGAATTGCGAAAAGATTCAGCTCAGTTTGTGTGAACTGGGTGGCAAAACTCACAGTTACAATGTATAGACCAGATAACGGTCATACGAATATAAAAACGGTAGAGATTTTTCCTGTAATTCTTGTATTCTTGCCGACCATTTTGCAGCTTCTGATGCAAAAGATAGAAATTCAGTGTAGATGATAGTCCAGATATTAATATGCTAAGTGTAAAAAGTAATTTTTCTTTTGTTTTATCTACATCCATATTTATTCACAAATGGACTTTTAGTGAATTTTCTTATAAAAAATTCACTAATAGGGACTTTGAATTTGAAATATTTGTTTTTCAAATGAGCGCTAGGACCCCTAGAACCCATATCCAGTGTCAGTTTAAATTTTTGTATGTTTATGTGTATATATATATATATATATATATATATATATATATATATATATATATATATATATATATATATATATATATATATATATATATATAATGTGAAAACTGGAACCTGTGATGAGCACTAATAAGTACACTTGCAGAACACCCAAATCACCACAACACATATTTCAGAGACCTTACGATCATTTCGTTGACAATGTCAACATCTTCAGAGGAAGAAAAATTCTAAAATAAAAAACTAGCTACAGTGTATTTATATCGCGTCAAAGAAAACGAACTAGTCCGAAGTAAAGTTGTCGTCCAAGAAGGATCGTTTGTTTATTGTGTAATAAAAGTAAGAGGTCTAAGACCTGCTTTAATCTTCTGGTCGACAAATTTATGACCCTTATCTAATATAGGTCCAAACGACCAGAGTTATTCAAGGGATCAGCACGTTTTCTTTCGATCTAGAAATTTACTATGTGGATATTGGAACATGCCTACAAAGACATCTGGTGAGATCGAGATTGAGTGAAGTCGACTTCACTCAAATTTAAAAAACGGTTTTTTTCATGTTTGTGTTTTCATAATTAGTTATAGTAAAACTCACGTTAGATCCTTGAGAATGGAATAAACTTTTCCGAAAGCTCAGCTTTTAATAAAGAGTTTTATTTTGCAACTGACGGCTTTCCCACAATTTTTTTAGTAAATAACACTATCACCGTCACGAAAACTTAATACTATATATATATATATATATATATATATATATATATATATATATATATATATATATATATATATATATATATATATATGTACAGGGTGCTTCACGGTGAGTGGCCTATTAGATGTCTCTGGAGAACTACATCTATTCAAATTCTAAAAATTGGTATCCTCACGTTTTTAATACTGATCTTTCTAACTAAAATATTTTCAATTAGCCTGCACTTCCGGTTATACCGGAAGTCGACACAAACTTTGTTCTGTTTTTTATTATTAGCTTTTTGAATTACACGTTCAATTTAAGAGTCACTTTGATGAAAACATATTCGGGCTAGTTGGTACCGTTTCAGATTTATTCACCATTTTGCAAAAAAATTACGATTGGAGCGCTTTAGAAAAATTCCGATATCTCTATAGACATGCAGGATAAAAACACACCGTTTTTGCTATCCCATAGAGCGTAAAAATTTGTACATACTGTTATAAACACAACACGATTATAAGATAACTGTTATTTATAACATACATTTGAATTTGAAAATTTTCAATCATAGATAACTTGATTTTTTTTAATGGAACGGTACCCATATGTCCCCAGCATCTAATTCAGCGTTAAATTCCCTATCTTTTAAGTATAAATTACCCTATACCTATCTTATACACTTTTCTTTGAAAATTGATTTGAAAAAATTAATGGTCAGCGGGGTGGCGCCAACCTTTGACTACTTCTGCCTTCAATGAGTGTCTTATTTTATATTATACACAAAAACTGTTCCATATTTACAGTAACTAGTTTTACTAACATATTCGACGTTTAATAACCTAAAAAGGGTATGAGTTAGTGCAACATATGGTATATTTCTGAAATCATAAAAAAAAAGATCATTCCAAAAATTAGATAATATACACGGTATCCTATTTAAAGAAAATATATTTTTTGTATCTCCTGAAATCTGCACGCCACTGTACTTTCGATGGCATTTTAACAACATGCAGTCATAACCGCACAACTTTTTTTAAACTTTTGTTGGATAGACAATAATAACGATGATAAGGGGTGGGTAGCTTATGAAAAATAAACCTGTACAATTACTGACGTTCTGTTTAAAATACGTTATTTGTAAATGCTGACTCACAATCAAAAAAATATCACTTATTTAGGTTTTTCTTAAATGCCATCCATGATTAATTATATATTTGTAATATCTACTATCAACTAACAGCTTACCTGGCGTTCCGCGTATTATTTATCCTACTCTTCTATTAGACAGTAAAACGGATGAATTGTATCAATTATATTACAAAGTACACAAAAAAGTTCCACTCCAACCTAAATGGTCCTGAAGGTCTTATTCGTAAGTTACTTATATGAACGTTACCTTATTGTAAGAGTTACCAATTGATAATCAGATGTTCGCCTCGTAAGGAGTGGTGTATTACTAGGCTCAGTCCTTGGACCTTAGCTCTTCGGTATTTACTTTAATAATTTCTCGTCAATACTAAAAGATAATAAAGTACAGATGTACAATGACGACTTTTGGATTTACATTGCGTTTAACCCCTGAGATCTTCCAGACGCAACTAGGAAGGGAGATTGTGATCTGGGCTGCGGAATATATACAATGTCCACAGATTGGTCGCTGCTTTTAAATTCAACAAAATAAGCAGCTTTCATCTTATTTTGTAATCGAATAAAGAGGGTATATAGGTGGAAATGTATAAGGTGCCTTCACAACTTGTCTAAAAAGTACAACATTGGGATATAATAATAAATAATATCATTTATTATTGTATCTTAACATACTAAAAGTTAAACTAACCCGAAATATGAGTTCAGGTGTCCTTCTTCGCTCTTGTGATTTTTTTTTACCAAAATTCACTAAAATAACTTTTTTGGGCTCAATGGCAAGTACATGCAGAAAGGAACAAAAAGAAGAAAAAAGGATTTTTGAGCTTCCCAGCCTCGAAATAATGACGCTAAAGTTTACCTTTATTAAAAAGTAGCCCACGGTTTACCATATTGGAATTTAAAAAAAAACGATTTCTTTGTGTAGGCATTAAAGATAGGTAATATAATTTTTGATAAATATATACTACTTGCAGATTCTGCAGGTGTGAAAAGATTTATTGATCTCAAGCGTAATTTTCTAATTTGCCTAATGCTCATAGTACTATGTGCTGAAGCATCTAATTTTCGAAATATACGCTATGGCATTGTAACATATTTATGTATCTAAATTGTCTACGAACAAAATACTGTATTATAACTTCTGATGCTCTACTGAAATACCATTTAGGGGTTGGCGCCCAAACTTTGTAGAACTGCAAAGTACGAGAATGCAGAACGAATAATCTGAAACAGAAAAAGTAGTTTTACTATCAATATATATATATATATATATATATATATATATATATATATATATATATATATATATATATATATATATATATATATATACATACATACATATATATATATATATATATATATATATATATATATATATATATATATATATATATATATATATATATATATACTCTTTTAATCCATTAGTGCCTAGCGTCACATTTATGTAACAGCTGAAGGGTGCAGCAGTAATATTCTTATTTAGGCAACCACACGTAAGATCAGGAGCAAACGTGGTAGTATTTATCTAGATAGAGTGGACATCCAAAAGAAGCAAAAACAATTATCTCATAACGCAAACAATAAATGCCATAAAACATTCAAGAGCACAGGGTAAAAATATTGTACTGGTGTGGACAAAAGCACATTCTGGCATACAGGGAAACGAAATAGTGGATAATCTGGCCAAGCAAGCGACAAACGACGGAATTACCGAAACATACAAAATCCCAGTGCAAGATCTCTGGGTGTATCTCAGCAAACAATCACATCAAAAATGGGAAGAGGAATGCCAAAAAAATACAAAAGGATTATGTTATAAGCAAATACAACCAACACTACCGGTGAAGCCATGGTTTGCTAAATTAAATTAAAAAAAGGGATGCTTCCATTATGTGCAGATTACGCTTTAATCATATAATGGTACCTGTTTACATGCATAAAATAGCCTTAAAAAACGACCCACTTTGTCAGTGTGGAGAGCTGGGGAGCACTCAGCAGATGCTACTGGAGTGCAGTTTAAAAAAATTCGGGACGCAGCAAGTGCGTTATGGTAGTGAATTTTCATAAAAATGTTTTTAATTGCAAATATGTGTGTTTCCTTTTTAAGAAAGCAGGCATCAATTTTGGTTACCAGTATAACCTATATAGTAAAAACAATGTGCCATGTTTCATAAAAATAACTTTATTGTGTGAAAATGTACAAAAATTTCCAAAAGTAAACTTAAAGTGTTCCCGGAAAAACTCGTTTCTTGGTCAACCTTATAGGTTAATAGCAAATTGAGCTATTCAAATTTGAAGCATTTAATGAAAATTCGCTACCATAACGCACTTGCTGCGTCCCGAATTTCTTTTCTTACAAACATGCATCGCTGAAAAATTCAAAAATGCAATAACATAAGGCGTGTTTGATTAAAAAAAAAGAAGAAAATTTGTAGCACCAACGACTTATGGGCCATCCTGTGATTGTAGAAATATTTTTTTAAGATGTAGCTCAAGACACCCTATAATTAATGTATACAAATTTTCTTCATATCTTGTATAATAACGGATATATTGAGCTTTATTGATTTTTTACGAAAATTCGACAAAAATTATATACCATTAAACGATAAACTCTAAAGCTAAGGCTACTGCCAAGCATCAGAGAAAGGGTCTATTTGAAATGAATTTTCTGGAAACATTTTAGTAAAATGAAGGACAATGACGGTTGAAACTAAGACTTCAGAGTTTGTAAAACATCCTTCTTGAGACATTTGATTTCCATATCCCGTATTAGATTCAAGTTCTTTGCCTAAATGTTGCCGATTTTGACGTTTTAAATCGCAACTTTGACGTTTTGAGGAAAACCCCAATTTATTTTTCTTTAAATACCTATAACTTCTTTTCCTTTTGACCTACATAGCTAAATTTTGGCAGGTAGCTTACCTATAAGGATGTTAACTAGCGTACCAAATTTGGTTGCCCTTGCTTTGTTAATTCCGGAGATATAATTTTTTTTCGAAAGAAAACACAAAATTTTCCGGGAAAACCTGGGCAGATTTTCCTGGCTAACGAACTTATCCAAGCCATTTGCAAAAGGAATTTTTTCACCAAATTTAGTCAAAATCGGCCTATTATTTTTTGAGTTATCGGTGTGATACATATATATATATATATATATATATATATATATATATATATATATATATATATATATATATATATATATATATATATATATATATATATATATATATATATATATATATATATATATATATATATATATATATATATATATATATATATAAACATATAAAATTGAAACTGACCCCGGATGTGTTCTAGGGGGCCTAGTTCGCGGTCATTTGAAGAAATTTTTTCAAAATTCAAAAGTCGGGATCTCCTCATTAGTGAATTTTTTTTAAGAAAATTCACTAAAAACATGAAATAAATGAATTCTGTAATCAAGTGCATGCTTGGGCGGGTGTTGATTGCCCCTTTAGCTTGCCACAGTTGCTACAAACAAAGCAGAAAAACATATACGATTGGTTGTTAAAACACATAAATAAAATTAAGCTAGAACCTTAACGTGATGAAAACACGCGGTATCTGTAAAGATAGGCATAGAAATAGTAGTCGTATATGTTTGGATATTTAAGTATTTAAATATGTGGGTCGGTTATAGATGTAAGTGTGTGTGTGTAAATATATACAGTGTGGAACAGCCAAATGGAATAAATTCGATAACGGATAAATGAGGGCGTGTTGGGAAAAACGCTTGGACACGTCGATTTGTATTTTTAACTGCGCATCTTTTTCAAGAAAAAAAAATTATATAGGGTGCGTCATGTGACAGTGGCCAATACCAACTTTCTTATTTTAATACAAGCCCCTGTATATTATTAATTTTTTGGATTCTTCAGAAAATTCTAGACATAATTCATGTACAATGTTCTATACCTATCTTCAACTGTTTCGGAAATATTAAGTATTTTCAGATTTATTACAAAAATTAACATTAAAAATAGAAAATTATTTTATTTCACAAATTCGCTACATTGCATTCAATACTTATTTCCCATTCAGCTCTTGATAATGAGAAAGTAAACAAAAACCATTCCTGCGTTTCTTTTTACTGATATGAAATGAAACAAAAACAAAAACAGTTTTCTTTCTGTTCGTATAAAACTCGTAGCCTTAGCAACTTGTTGTCTGCCTGCATGACAGTAGTGATTAGTGTCAGTGCTATTGTCGTTTGAATTTCGTTAACTGTACGTAATAATATCAGAAAAATGGTTCATTTAACAGAAATGCACAAAATAACCATTCTACAAATGATTGGTTATGGAGATAACACACGGACACAGATGGAAGTGTCTCGCTTATTTCACGAAAAATTTCCAAATTTGCCGCCTGTATCCCAAGGAACAATTAGCAAAATAGAAAAGCAGTTTCGCGAGCTTGGTCATGTGAGACAGATAAAAAAAGTAGCTGCCAATGCAGTAAGTGATGATACGAAATTGGATATTACGCTTGAGTTTCAAGAAAACCCACATACTTCTGGTCGAGAAGCAGCCCAACTATTCAACGTTAGCCACACAGCAATTTTTCGAACATTAAAGGAAAGTAAAATGCATCCCTATAAAATGATACCAACTCAGGAGCTCATGGAGGACGATTTCGATAGGAGAACGTATTTTTGTGAACAAATGATGGCAATGTTAGATAACAATGTGATCCAATTAGAAGATGTTTTGTTTTCTGATGAGAGCACATTTACACTTCACGGTCATGTTAATCGTCAAAATTGCCGCTATTGGTCTAATGAGAATCCTCATTGGATAAGAGAGGAACATACGCAATATCCTGAAAAAGTTAATGTTTGGGCAGGAATTGTTGGAAATCATATCGTAGGTCCCTTTTTCATTGATGGCAACTTGAATGGGGATAAATATTTAGAACTGCTCCAAAATAATGTCGTGCCAACTTTGACAAACTTATATCCAGATCCAGCAAACCGACAAGTTCCTGCCAATAAAATATGGTTTCAGCAAGATGGAGCACCGCCCCATTACCAAATCAATGTCCGGCAGTACCTGAACCAAATTTTTCCAAATCGGTGGATAGGGAGGCGCGGATCGATAGAATGGCCAGCACGATCTCCTGATCTGTCGCTATTAGACTACTTTTTGTGGGGATATGTCAAAAGTATTGTACAAAACTAAGCCCCTCAACTTAGATGACTTAAAAAGACGAATCACGCTTGCGATTAGATCAGTCACGCCTGAGATGTTGAGTAATGTTAGAAGACATTTCTATACCAGATTAGCATGTTGCCAAGATGTTCGTGGCGAGCATTTTGAACATTTACTACATTGACATTAATTTTTTTTTGTTTTTTTAAATTATTAAGAAATAATCAGTATTTCTTATTAGAATTTGTGAAATAAAATAATTTTCTATTTTTAATGTTAATTTTTGTAATAAATCTGAAAATACTTAATATTTCCGAAACAGTTGAAGATAGGTATAGGACATTGTACATGAATTATGTCTAGAATTTTCTGAAGAATCCAAAAAATTAATAATATACAGGGGCTTGTATTTAAAATAAGAAAGTTGGTATTGGCCACTGTCACATGACGCACCCTAAATAATTTTTTTTTCTTGAAAAAGATGCGCAGTTAAAAATAAAAATCGACGTGTCCAAGCGTTTTTCCCAACACGTCCTCATTTATCCGTTATCGAATTTATTCCATTTGGCTGTTCCACACTGTATATATATATATATATATATATATATATATATATATATATATATATATATATATATATATATATAATTTCAGGCTCCTTTAGTTTATGTTATGTTTTCAAAAAGGACATAAATATAAATTTTGTAGGGAGTTGTAAAATATACTATGCATTCGTGGTAAGTTTAGTGAACCTAAAATTAAATTTAAAATGCTTACCGTGGTAAATGTTTCATAAGATACTTCAAACATTCCGATGGCACGAAATTTAATTGGTTTTTGGGCTCGCTGCAGGAAAATGATCAAGGCCTTCTGTGTCGAAATAGAATAGTTGTACCACTTTGTATTATAAATTGCTTTGGCAAGGTTTTCACTCTGTAAGCAAAGAATTACAATAATTCATAATTATACAATTATAAAATTATGAAATAACCTGAACATTGCCTCGGGTCTTGGTCATCTTGCTTGAGAAATAACAAAAATACGTTCAAAAACCGAGGTCGATTTCTTTAATCGGCCTTTATGTTGAAGCTTTACTGGTGGAAAATCGGAAAAACTTTTTAAACTTTTTAAAATAAACCTATGTTGTGAATTTTAATTAATTTGGATCACAATATTTAGAGTTTTTTCCAAACTAAAAATAAAAAGCTAAAGACATGCGTTGAAACCACTTTGTGGTTAAAGTCCAATGCCGTGCAGATAGAGTAGTTAACTGCCACGCGTAGATTGATTCATACAACATGTACACATAAGCGGTAACCAAACTAAATATGTACGAGGCACAAACATACTACCCGAACCAACAATCGTGAAATCTCGGCCGCAGTTATGGAAAATGACAGACGACATGAAATAAAAAATTTGCCATTTGAGTGTTTTTATTTTAGGTTAATGGGAGAATAGGTTGTTTTTCGATTAATAATTTTAGTTTATATAAAAACTTGTGAACTAGCTAAATCATTGCCCAAAACAACAAACTGGTTTGATCATATTATTATTATTATTATTATTATTATTATTAGTATTATTATTACTTGACATAGAAACAGTACGTATACAATCAGGACTGTTCAAAATTGGGCAAATATAGCAAAACTTGAAAATAATTTCATTCTTTATCTGAAATCGAAACTTAAAAATTAGTAATGAATATGTAAACCTGCGATAAATTAACATGTCAAGCGAGCGGCAATACTACGTTGTAAAAACCGATTGTCGTTCGATCTGCGATGTTAAGCCACTTCGAGCGCGGTCTTTTCTTGGATGGGTGACCACTTGGAAGCATCGTGTACTGTTACTTTTTTTAGGTAGTGACATTTCTGTTTTGTGCTTATTAGCGAAGTTTTATAAAAAAAATTAAGCGTATTTTATTTAAAAAAAATTCGCTAATAAAGAGGTATTGATGGTGAGACTTTGCAAAAATTCTAGATACCATTCTTTAAAATTGTACATTTAATACAGCCACAAGCCTAAGCCTATTTGTGTTGTAGCTTGTAAAATGTATGTCAGAAATAAATAAATAAATAAATATATATATATATATATGTTTCCACACGATAACTCAAACAGTTATTAACTCTGCAAGAATCTTTATTGCATTAATAGCTTGGATGAGTTCGTTTTTCAAATTTGGCAGCCCCTATGTTATTTCAAGCTTAATAACAGATTATGTAATTTAAGTTTTATGTATTTTATTAGCAAATTTTCGTGTAATATATATGTCAGTTTGCGCAGAATAATTTTTTGTCGATTATTGTGAAATGTTAGTACCGTTTGATAGATTATTGTAAAAATAGGTGTTTGCAAATTCACATGGATAATCTGTTTTCTAATTTTCTTTAAAAGTAATCTGTTTATCAAATTGTGTAAAATATTTTTACCTAGCTAATTTTCGTAAAAAGAACTTTATATAAATTTTGTGAAGCCGATTTTCGTAAGACAATTGTTAATTTTCGTGAAAAGGAGTTGTTTGCAAATTTTTGTGTATGTATTTTTTTAAATTTTTGTCAAAGAGCCATATGTGAATGATTATATCTTGGCTACTGTAGTTTTTGTGTAAATAGCTTGGATTGGTTCGTTGTCTGGAAAATCGGATCAGTTGTTTAGGGACAATTATATTTATTTTCAGAAAATGTTTATATTGTTTGAAAAATAATAGTTAACACGATCCTACCTTGTTTACTTGGATACCTTGACCTGATTGTTATATTTCATCCCCATAGAAGCATGAAGGGTACGCAGCCTTATCGGGCCAGTTTTTCTATATAAAAAAAATCCGAGAAAAAAATTTGATTCTCTAAAAAAGAACCAAGTTATTTTGATCAAATTTGGTTGGTATTTTGCCCCCGTAAATACCTTACTCCACAAAAACTTAACTTTCTAGGGTTATAGCAAATTGAGCTATACAAATTTTAAGCATTTAATGAAAATTCGCTACCGTAACGCAATTACTGCCTTCCGAAATGTCATCTTGTGACAAGCCGTCAAGGATTTGCTCTTCATTTTTCAGATTCCTTATTTTTGATTTATTTTGACACTTGAAGAAACAATAGTGCATAGATTTCCTACGTTTTGAACAAGATTTAATTTTTGTTTAAAACGCCTGAATCACTTTTGAGTCACCTTTGAGTCTGAAATTATCATTTTCAGCAGACATTTTGTTATAATTAATATTGATTGCTAAGGTTGACTAAAACTAAATCATTCCAGCGATTAATAAGGAAAAATAGCTGCTACGTTTATAATTTGACAGATATTTTACTTTTCTAAATATGAATTAAGTTTCCTTCTGGAAATCTTTGGTATAACTTTAATGAAATTTGCAATACAAATTTATTTTAAAGAAACTTACACTTTATAGAGATATAGCAAAATGTAATTCTTTAGCATCATAGAAAATTGAGTTTTGGGCATTTTTCTCAAAAGGAGTTAGAACACAAGATTTTTTTGATAATAGAGAGATCGATGGTAACACCTTTGAAAGAAATTTTCAAATGTGCGCGTACTAGGACCTCCAAAATTGATCTTCAAGGCTGCGTAGGTTTAAGGCATTAACTTTACTATATGCCCTCTAATCAGAGTGTACAATTCTTATGAAAATTCAACGTGTGCTGTACAGGTTGTGTGTTTTGTTTCTTTAACGTCGGCCTATTTCCGCGACTATGGCCAATCACCGACGCCAGGGAGCAGTTTCACCTCACTAACCTGGAAATTTTGCCGAACCCCTGCCTTTGTGTAAGGAGGGTCTTCTTTAACGTCCCCAACATCGCATGGACACGGGACCGACGGCTTTATGCTCCCTCCGAAGGGCGGAACGTGCAGACATTCAACTTGCCCAAATACAATTCCATAACCTCGGTTGATGTTAATTTTACAGTTTGTACTGAAAAAGTGAAAAGAGTACCCTGGAATAGAACCCAGTACCCTTCGGTTCAGAGGCACACGTTCTTACCCCTGAACCACCGAGGTTCTTAACCTGTACAGGTTGGCATATGATTGGAAGAGTGACGGACGTCGGACTGCTAATGATGTGACCATCGGGAATGGTACGTACCCGTTAGATTGGGGGAGGGGTAGAAATCGTAAATGGGCCTCACAGGAAACACTGGGTCTAGGCCTGAGTAGTCATTTGCCTCTGATATACCGCTACTAATGTAATACATGTGTCTGTCGCTTATCGCTTGCTGTTTATTTCGTATGCTTTACTAACGATGTGCTAATTCTGTTATAATATTGTATTTATGTTCATGTTTGAGATAATTATGCGTAGATTGTTTTAGTCGAATATTATTTTAATTTCTGAACGTCACAACGTCTGGGTTATACATATTTCCAAGACCTACCTTGGAAAAAAGAATATTATTGTGTTCTGAAATATTAACGTAGCGTTTGTATTTTCCATTGTTAAAGAATTCCGTATCTGAAATACTTTATGTGGCATGAGATAAAGTTTAAATTTAGTCGCATGGTTGTAGCGAATTTTTAGTTCTCATATCTTACTGACTTTTATGAAGTTAACCTCCTGCTTGTAAATCTATTAATTATTATTAGAATCTATGATAGACTAGTTGTGTTTCACTACGCCATTATTGTAATTAACTAAGTTATATATATATATATATATATATATATATATATATATATATATATATATATATATATATACCTAATTGATATTTACCTATTTATCGTATTTTTGCTTCCATCTCTGTAAGTTAGGAAAACAACAATTATCCGGGACTAAGTAATTAAGGTCCACTTAGGTTCCAGGGACTCTGCAAGAAATAATAACGTTTGCCCCCTGGCTATAGTTTTTCTCCAGTAAGCTACCCTAGGACAAGCCTGTTATTAAACAGTAATTTGTGGTGTTCTAGTGTTCTGCGAGGGCCTTGGAAGAAGTTCTCACGGATATCTAACCTCATCGTATTTGTAGGGAATAGAGATGGCGCCCGAGGTTCACGCCCGAAGAATGGATTGGCAAAATCCGTCCGGTGTCTGCCTAGCCAAAGTTCATCACAATATATAAGCGCTTTTTTTATTTATCTGGCGGCTTTAACACAGTTTGAAGGGTTCATTTATCATCAAACTATAGTAGTTTTAACCTGTATTTTTGGGAACAATTTGTAGCAAATTCTAACCCACTACCCTAATTAATTTATTAGTGTAAGGTTATAATAAAAATAAGCGTGTGGTGGTGGTGGTAAAAAAGATGGTATGGCCTCGACGGAATTGTCATTAGCCACAGATTTTTTAACTTCTTGTTTGATATTTGTATTTTTTCCTTTATTATATTTGTTAATAAAAAAATATAAAAAATAAGCATTTCATGTATATCCTGGAAGAATCCTAATACACTATTTTAACTAGATGCTAATATTATCCTTAAAAATGATAGAAATAATAGAAGTTACCTTAAAAATCACCTCGTTTCCCATTTGACAGTACACAAAAAGTTGTAACACTACACAAGGAACAAAAAATCCCACGCGCAACGAATGGCCAGGATTCTGTAAGAAAAAATACATACTCAACACTAGTTACGTGTGTGACAATTTCCATACCCCGGAAAATATTTAAAAACTTTGTAATAGGTAAATTTAAGCATAGGTACTGCGTGTTCCGTTTTACAACCATTCAGAATCAGTTTATCGGGAATGGCCGTAAGTAACTTTTATTTGTGTTTCCGTAAAAATGATTGTTTCTAAAATCTTTGTGAAATTTTGGTAATTAATAAAACTCTGGACGCAGCAAGTGCGTTATGGTAGTTAATTTTTATAAAAATATTTTTAATAGCAAATATCTTTTTTTTAGGAAAGCAAACGAAAAAACTGGTTTTCTGGTCAACCTTACAGGTTAATAGCAAATTGAGCTATTCAAATTTGAAGCATTTAATGAAGATTCGCTACCATAAAACACTTGCTGCGTCCCGAATTTCTTTTCTTACAAAGATGTATTATATTTCGATGGAAAATCGAAAAATGCAATAACATAGGGCGTGTTCGATTAAAAAAAAGTCTGGACGCAACAAGTGCGTTATGGTAGTGAATTTTCATTAAAATGTTTTTAATTGCAAATATGTGTGTTTCCTTTTTAAGAAAGCAGGCATCAATTTTGGTTACCAGTATAACCTATATAGTAAAAACAATGTGCCATGTTTCATAAAAATAACTTTATTGTGTGAAAATGTACAAAAATTTCTAAAAGTAAACTCAAAGTGTTCCCGGAAAAACTCGTTTCTTGGTCAACCTTATGGGTTAATAGCAAATTGAGCTATTCAAATTTGAAGCATTTAATGAAAATTCGCTACCATAACGCACTTGCTGCGTCCCGAATTTCTTTTCTTACCAACATGCATCGCTGAAAAATTCAAAAATGCAATAACATAAGGCGTGTTTGATTAAAAAAAAAAGAAAATTTGTATCACCAACGACTTATGAGCCATCCTGTCATTGCAGAAATATTTTTTTAAGATGTAGCTCAAGACACCCTATAATTAATATATACAAATTTTCTTCATAGCTTGTATAATAACGGATATATTGAGCTTTATTGACTTTTTACGAAAATTCGACAAAAATTATATACCATTAAACGATAAACTCTAAAGCTAAGGCTACTGCCAAGCATCAGAGAAAGGGTCTATTTGAAATGAATTTTCTGGAAACATTTTAGTAAAATGAAGGACAATGACGGTTGAAACTAAGACCTCAGAGTTTGTAAAACATCATTTTTGAGACATTTGATTTCCATAGCCCGTATTAGATTCAAGTTCTTTGCCTAAATGTTGCATATTTTGACGTTTTAAATCGCAACTTTGATGTTTTGAGGAAAACCCCAATTTATTTTTCTTTAAATGCCTATAACTTTTTTGTCTTTTGACTTACATAGCTAAATTTTGGTAGGTGGCTTACCTATAAGGATATTAACTAGCGTACCAAATTTGGTTGCCTTTACTTTGTTAATTCCGGAGATATAAATTTTTTTTGAAAGAAAACACAAAATTTTCGGGGAAAACCTGGGCAGATTTTCCTGGCTAACGAACTTATCTAAGCCATTTGCAAAAGGAATTTTTCCATCAAATTTAGTCAAAATCGGCCTATTATTTTTTGAGTTATCGGTGTGATACACACACACACACACACACATATATATATATATATATATATATATATATATATATATATATATATATATATATATATATATATATATATATATATATATATATATATATATATATAAATATAAAAATTCGGGACGCAGCAAGTGCGTTATGGTAGTGAATTTTCATAAAAATCTTTTTAATAACAAATATGTGTGTTTTTTTAAGAAAGCAGGCATCAAATTTGGTTACCAGTATAACCTATATAGTAAAAACAATGTGCCATGTTCCATTAAAATAACTTTATTGTGTGAAAATGTAAAAAAATTTCCAAAAGTAAACTTAAAATGTTCCCGAAAAAACACGTTTCTTGGTCAACCTTATAGGTTAATAGCAAATTGAGCTGTTCAAATATGAAACATTTGATCAAAATTCGCTACCAGAACACACTTGCTGCGTCCAGAATTTATTTTCTTACAAATATGCATTATATTTCGATGGAAAATGCAAAAATGCAATAACATAAGGCGTGTTTGATTAACAAAAGGAAATTTGTATCACCAACGACTTATGGGCCACCCTGTGATTGCAGAAATATTATTTTAAGATGTAGCTCAAGACACCCTATAATTAATATATACAAATTTTCTTCATATCTTATATAATAACGGATATATTGAGCTTTATTAATTTTTTACGAAAATTCGACAAAAATTATATACCATTAAATGATAAACTCTATAGCTAAGGCTACTCCCAAGCATCATAGAAAGGGTCTATTTGAAATGAATTTTCTGCAAATATTTTAGTAAAATGAAGGACTATGACGGTTGAAACTAAGACTTTAGGGTTTGTAAAACATCCTTCTTGAGACATTTTATTTCTATAGCACGTATTAGATTTAAGTTATTTGCCTAAATGTTGCCAATTTTGACATTTTAAATCGCCACTTTGACGTTTTGAGGAAAACCCCAATTTATTTATTTTTAAATGCCTATAACTTTTTTGACTTTTGACCTACATAGCTAAATTTTGGTAGATAACTTACCTATAAGGATGTTAACCTGCTTACCAAATTTAGTTGCCCTTACTTTGTAAATTCCGGAGATATAAATTTTTTTCGAAAGAAAACACAAAATTTTCCGGGAAAACCTGGGCAGATTTTCCTGACTAACGAACTCATCCAAGCCATTTGCAAAAGGAATTTTTTCAGCAAATTTGATCAAAATCGGCCCATTATTTTTTGAGTTATCGGTGTGATACATATATATATATATATATATATATATATATATATATATATATATATATATATATATATATATATATATATATATATATATATATGTATGTATATATATATATATATATATATATATATATATATATATATATATATATATATATATATATATATATATATATATATATATATATATATATATATGTATGATATATATATATATATATATATATATATATATATATATATATATATATATATATATATATATATATATAACATATAAAAATTGAAACTGACCCCGGATATGTTTTCTCGGGGACCTAATTAGCGCTCATTTGAAGAAATTTTTTCAAAATTCAAAAGTCGGGATCTCCTCATTTGTGAATTTTTTTTAAGAAAATTCACTAAAAGAAAATTTGAGTTACCAACGACTTATGGACCAGCCTGTAATTGTGAAAATATTTTTTAAGATGTAGTTCAAGACACCCTATAATTAATGTATACAACTTTTTTCGTAATAATTCGCATAATAATGGATATATTGAGCTTTAATGATTTTTTACGAAAATTTGACAAAATGATATACTATTAAACGATAAACTCTATAGCCAACACTACTGCTAAAGCATCAGAGAAAGGGTCTATTTGAAATGAATTTTCTGGGAACATTTTAGTAAAATGAAGGACAATGACGATTGAAACTAAGAGTTTCATGAGACATTTTCCTTCCATAGATCATATTAGTTTCAGGTTCATTGCCTAAATATTACCAATTTTGACGTGTAAAATAGCGACTTTGACGTTTTGATGAAAACCCAAATTTATTTTTCTTTAAATGCCTGTAACGTTTTTGTCCCTCAACCTACAGAGCTAAATTTTGGTAGGTAACTTACATATAATGATATAAACCCATGCACCGAATTTCGTTGCCCTTACTTTGTTAATTCCGGAGAGATATTTTTTTTCGAATGAAATCTCAAAATTTTTCCTTAAAACCTCGTCCGATTTTCTTGACTAACGAACTTATCCAATCCATTTACAAAGGGAAGGTACATGCCAAATTTTGTCAAAATCAGCCCATTATTTTTTTAGTTATCGGTGTGATATATATGATTGAAGGGAGGAGTAACAGTCGTTACACGTTAGCGTGCTAAAATTTGTATACTTTTAAGGGCAATTACGACCAAAAACGAGGGCTATATTTTAAAAAAGTCACTTTGTACTAAAAACTCCATATATTTCGCTCAGGGTTCCGAGCATCTTCAGGAGTAAGCACTGTAACTAATTGCAAAAGCAAGACTAAAGCCTCAAAAACAGGGAAAATCTGCCACAAAAACAGGCAAAAAACATCTTTACATTACATGTAACCTCACGCAAAACAATTCTACCTTCAAAACATTCAAAGCTAGTCATGAAAAAGTATAAAAAAGTGTCATTAATGTAAATAAAACTCTGGACGCAGCAAGTGCGTAATGGTAGTGAATTTTCATAAAAATGTTTTTATTGCAAATATGTGTTTTCTTTTTAAGAAAGCAGGCATCAATTTTGGTTACCAGTATAACCTATATAGTAAAAACAATGTGCCATGTTTCATAAAAATAACTTTATTGTGTGAAAATGTACAAAAATTTCCAAAAGTAAACTTAAAGTGTTCCCGGAAAAACTCGTTTCTTGGTCAACCTTATAGGTTAATAGCAAATTGGGCTATTCAAATATGAAGCATTTAATCAAAATTCGCTACCATAACGCACTTGCTGCATCCAGAATTTCTTTTCTTACAAACATGCATTATATTTCGATGGAAAATGCAAAAATGCAATAACATAAGGCGTGTTTAATTAAACAAAAAAGAAAATTTGTATCACCAACGACTTATAGGCCACCTGTGATTGTAGAAATATTTTTTTAAGATGTAGCTCAATACACCATATAATTAATATATACAAATTTTTTTCACATCTTGTATAATAACGGATATATTGAGCTTTATTGATTTTTTACGAAAATTCGACAAAAATTATATACCATTAAACGATAAACTCTATAGCTAAAACTACTGCCAAGCATCAGAGAAAGGGTCTGTTTGAAATGAATTTTCTGGAAACATTTTAGTAAAATGAAAGACACTCATTTTTGAGACATTTGATTTCCATAGCCCGTATTAGATTCAAGTTCTTTGCCTAAATGTTGCATATTTTGACGTTTTAAATCGCAACTTTGATGTTTTGAGGAAAACCCCAATTTATGTTTCTTTAAATGCCCATAACTTTTTTGTCTTTTGACCTACAGCGTGATTTAACTATAGCGATATAAAACGATGTACCAAATTTGGTTGCCCTTACTTTGTTATTTCCGGAGATATGAATTTTTTTCAAAAGAAAACACAAAATTTTCCGGGAAAACCTTGGCTGATTTTCCTGGATAACGAACTTATTCAAGCCACTTACAAAAGGAAGGCATTCACCAAATTTTCTCAAAATCGGCCTATTATTTTTTGAGTTATCGTTGTGATGCATATATATATATATATATATATATATATATATATATATATATATATATATATATATATATATATATATATATATATATATATATATATATATATATATATATATAAACATATAAAAATCGAAACTGACCCCGGATATGTGTTCTAGGGGGCCTAATTAGCGCTCATTTGAAGACATTTTTTTAAAATTCAAAAGTCGGGATCTCATCCTTAGTGAATTTTTTTTAAGAACATTCACTAAAACTGAAAAAGCTTTGAAAAATGCGCGTGTAACAAAATGGACATCTAACCCCATTTTTTCACGATAGAATGTCGACCAAAGATACAAATGACAGCTGCAAAGACCTCACTGATCATAGACTCTATTTCAGTCAGTCATGAATTTCACAAAATTCCCAGCTACTTGTTCATTTGAGGCTATTTTAAAATGATGCCACTATCCACTCAAATCCTTCTAAAACAACATCTAAATTCTAATTTAGTTCCAATTTACTCTAATTCTATTCTAACGCCCTATGGCTCAAACAGCTAGGCTAATATTCCATCTTACATGGCTCAAAATATCTATAAAAATTTTATATAAAATTACTTCAGTACTGGAGACAAATACCCCTTAAAGTAAAAGTCCCTTCAAAACAGTTTTACATAATGGAACATACTCACCGGACCAATGGAAAACATCCAGCCCTGTGCCATCCTTTCTCCTTCGCTCACACCGTTCAACCACATTTGTTCGCGGGTAACCGCCCTTTAAAGAAACCCTAAACCCTTTAGGTGCCTATTTCGGACGCTTATTCACTCCCCTGTAATTCCACTCAAACTTCTAAATTTACTCCGATTTTATGAAAGAAAAACCGTTGACAATACCTTCGTCACGTTCGCCTTTATCTTCAAATGAAAGAGACCTCTTGCTTACCGGCGGGCTTTGTTACGATCACGTTTCGTTACTGCTATAATTATTCAAAATAAACCAGTAACAGACTTGATTAATAGCCGACAACACAATATATGTGAGGCAATTCATGTTTTATTTCCAAAATTATTTTCATGAAAAGTCGCTAAATCTTCAAGCACCGTAAACCCCTTTACTGCATTTCTAATTTGTACGTTAAAATTCAATATATGTTTGCCATGGGAAACCAGCTCGCATTATTACTGAACAAATATTTCCAGGAACGAAATGAGCATTTAAAATATACGTTAGGAATATTCGAGAACAAAATATTGTTTATCTGTAATTTTCTGGTGATGTCACCCAAGAAAAACCGTTGGAAATGTTGCAAAGAATTGCCGGCAAAACCTTCAACTGTAGACACGGGAGGTGACACGTCGTGACTTTACCACCGATTGGAGGTCTCGTTTCATCTCATTCGAAGAATGGAGGCTAGAGAGAGCTCGCGCACAGCCAGCAACGATCACGGTAAGAATTTTTGCGTGCAGCGAGTAGGAGTTGCAGAACCCGACACATTAGCGAGGAATCTCTGCCGAGCGTTCGTAGAGTGAACACCCGCCACTTTTGATGGCTATTAAATTATCTTAAAACGGGGTGGTAATGTTCTTTCTGTTATCTTTACTACCTAATAATTATTATCAGTGATTGTTCGGAGTAATTCAAGTGATTTTTGAGTTTAATTAAGCATCGTATTCAGCATAAAAACGCGAACTAACTCGTGGTTTGTTCTTCCGAATTGTTGATTTCTTGCCGTAGTCAAAAAGAATTCCTGGTTATTATTGAAACTTAA
This sequence comes from Tillus elongatus, assembly GCA_964006375.1. Classification (NCBI taxonomy): domain Eukaryota; kingdom Metazoa; phylum Arthropoda; class Insecta; order Coleoptera; family Cleridae; genus Tillus; species Tillus elongatus. The sequence continues at coordinate 24,586,513 of OZ023266.1, read as the reverse complement.
GTCAATTGGTAGTGCATTTTATTTAAGCAAACTCATGTTTAATTGCTATTTGCAAAGTTTCCATCAAGCAAATTCAAAACATTGACATAGGTGTCAAATGGTCTTGTAGTATTGGAGCAATGGCATTCACCGCTCCAATAATCTCTGATGGTAAATCCCAGTCGTTTTCCCTAGCTTTTCCGTCCTCATTGGAGTCTGGAATCTGTGTCAGGCACTCATAATTTATCCCACCTGGAGAGCATCTTCACAGGGTCATCAGGTAACCTAATAGCGGAAGTGTGGTGAGTGCAAACAAATCTTTTCTCTGAATCAGTAGAATTTTCATGCCGAAATCTAACATCTGAGGTTTTAATAACCTAAACTTTCAAAATCACGTAATCGAGTTGGAGCTTAAACAATGTCAGGGAGGTGCTGTCAGCATAACTATATATTTCCTGTTTGATCTCTAAGATTTTGTCAATTTTGTAAATTTAAACACATAGTTTTTTTTTAATTGTAGTTGGCCAATTTTGTCTATAAAATAACTAACATATAAATTCTCTTTAAGATCTCTTAGTTTTCATAATTATTGCAGAAATTTCACGTAGGATCATATATTCTTTTTTTGAAGTTTCACTCAAATTAATTGACAAACGTTATGGATGTTAATTGCACTTGTTAATATTAAATCCATACGTAAACATTTAATATACTTTATTATTTCACTAACTGTATAAACTATATGATACATTTAACTATAAAACAATCACAGACAGTACATAACAGATAACTGACCGAGCGTGGAGAGACGTATCTTCACTGTCGGTTGGTAGCGAGGAGAGAGAGAGAGAGAGATCCCTGGTGTCTCTTATATAGTAGTTCTTGACAGCTTGCTGTCGAATAACGTAACGCAACGTTTAGCTGTCAGAAACATAGAGTAGTGTTGGCGGAAACACTGCGGTCGGAACCACCGCCACATACTCCCCTCTCAGTGGCAACGCTATTAGTTCAAGTATCTTCGTGGAAATCGAACTCTACGTCCATGGCGTGTAGTTTGAACGGGAACGGGAACTTCACTGTCACTTTCACTAGGTGTTGAACTTTCACTGTCACTTTCAGTTTCACTAGGATGTCTCTGAGGCTGGAAAGTTGTCTGTTCGTTATCACAAAGAATGAATGCGGGTTTAAGACGGTCAACAGAAATTGTCTCTTCTCCGTGTGATTTCTTGATTTTGAAGACTTTGTCAGTTCGGGATAACACTTCAAAGGGGCCGTCATAAACTGGTTCGAGGGTTTTTCGCGGAATATCAATGCGAACAAAAACAAAAGGAGCTTCCATAAGCTTAGGATGGACAAATACCTTTTTTGCACTATGATGTTTAAAAGGTACTGGTCGAAGTTTCCTTATGTCTTCTTTCAGCTGAGATATAAGTGATGGAACATCCTGAGCTTGTGTGCTGTTGAAAAAGTCGGTGGGAAGTTTGATTGATTCTCCGTAGACTATTTCAGCGGGTGTTGAGCGATATTCTGGAATTATGTACGATCTGAGTCCTAGTAACACAATTGGCAATTTAGCGACCCAGTTTTCGTCCATATGAGCTTTCAAGGCCTGTTTCAGAACTCTATGCCATCTCTCGATTACACCATTTGCTGCTGGGTGGTAAGCTGTGGTCTTGATGTGGTCTGCACCCAGTGTTTTAGTGAGGTGTGTGAAAAGGTGGCAATCGAATTGTTTACCTCTGTCTGTGGTGATGTATTGCGGAACACCGAAACGAGAGATCCAGCATGATAAAATAGTGTTCGCTACTGTTTCTGCTGTAATATCTGACAATGGAATTGCTTCGGGCCATCGAGAAAATATGTCTATTATTGTTAACAGATAGCGTTGACCTTGTGATAGTGGTAATGGTCCCACAATGTCAACATTTATATGCGAGAATCTTCTCATGGCTGGGGTGTATTGTCCAATGGCACTGGAAGTGTGTCTCCATATCTTGACTTTCTGGCAGGGAATGCAAGTTTTAGACCAATGAGATACATCGCGTTTCAATTTGGGCCAACAAAATCTATCCTGGACCAGATCGACTGAAGCTGATATGCCTGGGTGAGATAAATTGTGGATAGAATCGAAAATCTTTCGGCGAAATTTGAGCGGAATGAATGGGCGAAGTTTCCTTGAAGAAGGATCGCAAATAAGATTCATTCCGTTGTCAAGAGGCATGTTTTGAAATTTGTATGAGGAAGATTTAGACTGCAGAAGGTGTTTGAGTTCCTCACAAGATGACTGAGCTTGCGCAATTTCTTGGAGTGACACAGTGGAAGAAAGTGAAATTGTTTCAATGCGAAAACAATAGTCTGCGGGAATGTTTGTAGGACCTGGTATGTAGCGAATGTCTGTGGTAAATTGACCTAGGAAGTCTAAATGTCGTAGTTGCCTTGGAGATGCTTTATCGACGCGTTGTTCAAAAGCGTATGTCAAAGGTTTGTGGTCCGTATAAATGGTGAAATGGCGACCTTCTAGGGTATATCTAAAGTATTTAACTGCCTGATAAGCAGCTAGAAGTTCGCGATCGTAGGTGCTGTAAGATTTTTGGGCTGAAGTAAGCTTTTTAGAGTAGAAACCTAGGGGTTCTAGTGTTTGATCACGTAATTGTTGGAGGGAAGCGCCTACAGCATAATCAGAAGCATCGACATGGAGAATCAGTGGTAGCGAAGAAGACGGATGAGCTATTAATGTAGCGTTTTTTAGTGCCTCTTTCAAACGTTCGAATGCTTCTCGAGTCTGAGGAGTCCACTCGATTTTACGTTTGTCGCGTTTTTTGGGATTCTGGCAGAGGTCGAATAATGGTTGCTGAATTTCCGCAGCACGTGGAAGAGAACGACGGTAGAAATTTATGAGACCTAGAAATCTTCTGAGTTTTTCAATGGTATCGGGAAGAGGTAGGTCGGTAATAGCTTTGATGCGTTCAGGAAGTGGAAATAATCCAGATTTATTTACACGAAAACCTAAAAATGAAATTTCGGCCACTCCGAATTCACATTTAGATGAATTGATACGGATGCCGTTGTCTTGAAGTGTCTGAAAAAGTTTTGCTAGATGCTCTTGATGTTCTTTTTCAGAGGCTGATGCAACGAGAATATCGTCAAGATAGGAGTAGGCAAAGTCAAGATGTCTTAAAATTGAATGTAAATATCTTTGAAATGTTTGTGCTGAATTACGAAGGCCAAATGGGGTTTTAACAAATTCGAATAACCCAAATGGAGTTATGACTGCTGTTTTGGGAATATCTTGAGGTGCTACTGGGATATGATGGAAAGCGCGAATGATATCTAATTTTGAAAAAATACGTTTGCCTTCTAACTGGGCATTAAAATCCTGCAAATTTGGAATGGGATATTTGTCTGGGATTGTTTTAGCGTTTAGTGCTCGATAATCCCCACATGGTCTCCATGAGCCATCCTTTTTTTGCACCATGTGGAGGGGGCTTGACCATGGACTTTTGGAGGGTCTACAAATTCCCAAGTCCATCATGTGCTGGAATTCTAGCTTTGCTTGAGCTAGCTTTTCCGGGGGCAATCTCCTAGCTTTTGCAGTGACAGGTGGTCCTTCCGTACTTATAGTATGGAAGAACTCAACCTCTGGAAGGTTGCTAGAAGAAGTTTCCTTAAACAGGTCAGGAAATTGTTGTAGCAATTTGAAGTACTGGTGTGTCGGGTCTACGAGATGAATTTTAGAATTAAATCCTGGTGGTGGGTTAGCACCGGCCTTAGAGAGGTTTGTCTTTGTATCGATTAAACGTCTATGTTTCATATCTACAAGTAAAGCAAACTCTGCTAGAAAATCAGCGCCTATAATTGGTTGCTTGATATCGGCAAGTGTGAAGGGCCAGCAGAACCTACGGCGTAAACCTAGATCCAAATCTAATAATTGTTCGCCATAGGTATGAATAGGGGTCCCGTTTGCAGCATACAAGGTACGTTTCGATTGAAATTTCCGTTGGTCGTGAGTGGGTGGAATAACTGAAATATCCGCTCCAGAGTCGATTAGAAATTTCATATTGGAGCGTCTATCAAAAATAAAAAGGCGGCGTGTTAGGTGGCTCTCGTCTCCTGCCGCGTGGAGGGAGTGCCTTATTAGTTTTCCGACACATGTTTTGCTTTGAAATTGCAAGGTTGGATGCAACGTTTGGCCTTGTTGCCAAATCGTTCATGATACCAACACGTGGAGGTTGAGGAATTTGCGGTTATGGAATTTCGAGAAAGCTTGGGTCTTTCTCGGGAGGTAGATCGGGAACGCGTTCGCAATTCGTTGACTGATGCTGTTAGCTTCTCTAATTGCGCTTCTAACTTGGCTAGCTTGTCGGGCTCGCGTGACTGAATTTCAGCCACGTTGTATTTATCTCCGGAAAATTCCACGATTTTGTCTGCTGTAACCGACAAATTTTCTAGAGAATCGTTGCTCAAAGCCAAAATTGAACGAACGTTGACTGGTAAACGTTGTAGAAATAAAATTTTAAGGAAATTTTCTCCAATCTGACTACCGGCTAAAAACTTCATTTCGCGTAAAAGTTGCGATGGTTTTCTGTCGCCTAATTCTAATTCTGTTAAAAGTTTATTTAGTTTGCGACTATCGGACTCTTCAAATTCTAATAAAAGACGTTTCATTAAATCTGAATAGGGGGTTGATGATAATGGTTGGGTTAAAAAATCTGAAATTGACTCTGCGACATCAGGATCGAGTATAGCGAGTACATGACTGAATTTGGTCTTTTCAGAACTGATCTGCGATATATCAAACTGGGCGTCAACCTGCATTTGCCAGATTTTCACGTTACGTCTCCATATAGGAGGTAATTTTATTGCAACCCTTGCCATGATATTGCTGCTTGAAGAATCTTCGGCCATTGTGAAAAAAATCAGATAATTTTTAAATTAGAAAAGACTGACCTGTTTAGATATTCGTTTTCTGTAGGCATGAGCACGTGCGTGGAAGTTAGGCGACGTCGGCTGGAACATCAGGCTGGGCATCTTCGGCTTGCGGCACGGGGTCACCAATATGGATGTTAATTGCACTTGTTAATATTAAATCCATACGTAAACATTTAATATACTTTATTATTTCACTAACTGTATAAACTATATGATACATTTAACTATAAAACAATCACAGACAGTACATAACAGATAACTGACCGAGCGTGGAGAGACGTATCTTCACTGTCGGTTGGTAGCGAGGAGAGAGAGAGAGAGAGAGATCCCTGGTGTCTCTTATATAGTAGTTCTTGACAGCTTGCTGTCGAATAACGTAACGCAACGTTTAGCTGTCAGAAACATAGAGTAGTGTTGGCGGAAACACTGCGGTCGGAACCACCGCCACAAACGTCATGTAACTTACCTAATCATTTGTGTTTGCTTTTGAGCAATACCCTAAGTTATTTACAGTAACATTTTAGTAATATACAACTATCTATATCTTATTTTTTTGGCATATGTATGCACATTAATAATTTCTTGTTCTTGAAATTCTTGCTGTTTATTTGATTTCTATTTGTGTGCAATTAATGTTTATTTGAAATTTATCAATCATTTTATTTCAATGGTGACCGTTTTTGAACCGAAACTTTTATGCCGGCTATGGTATTATATTACTAGGTCAACGGTTGCACTGTGCAACTTTTGCAGTTAATTGTTTATAATTGAAGACCTTGGTGCAAAAACCGGCCAAGTCCACTTTTGGGTTAAATTACGTTTTTCACTGGGAATATAATTTAAAGCATCCCTGAACGATTGGTGCAAAAATCAGACAAGTCCGAAATATATTAATGATTTGAAATGCCCAAAGGACTTAGCTGACAGTACCCTTTGGGGCAAAAACCAGTCATGTCCAGGACTTGTTCGATTTTTGCACCAACGTTAATACTAGTGGAGTGGGAGGACATGACCATGAACGATTGCGCGCTAAGCTTATTAGACGCGTTCCGGCAAGATTCAGTCTTCTTGTTGCTTTTTATGTTTGCGTGCACGTGGCACATGGTCTGTTGTTTATCGTGTGTATTTTTACGCATAATAGTAGTGTGATAATATCAAACATGATGGCATCTGATGAAGAAGAACCTTTTATGTCATCTGGTAGTGAATATTTGCCATCTGATAGCGATCAGCCTAGTACTAGCTTAGTTATAAACAACAAAAAAATAAAAAACGAACGACAAATCGCAGGAAAATTGAAAATATTCCTTTAAATAATCCGAGTCTGATGCCAGTTGTAAACAAGGATATTTTACCAGCCAATGTAAATACTCCTTCTACAAAAAAAGGAAAAAAGAGAATACGAAATGAGGCATTATGGCAACGAAATATTAGAAAAGCAAAAATGGCAAAAGGTGAAGAGTACACTACGGCAAAAAGTGGAAAATTAATACCAGAGCGAAAAGTGGGTAACGATTGTGCTTGTCGTCTTAAATGTTTTTCGAAGATCAATGCGGAAGAAAGAAATCAAGTCTTGCAGGAATTTAATGGCTTAGCTAGTAAAGAAAAGCAAGATCTATACTTGGGTGGCCTAATCCGGGTAGACAAGGTAGCAAGAAAAAGATTGAGAACAGGAACCGGCAAAGCAAAGACTGTTACTTTCCATTACAAGGTAAGTTAAGATAATGATTAAAGTTTAGTTAGTTTCTATATAATAAATATTGGTGTAATGCCATCTAATGGCAAAACACCAACATCAAAAATTGCCAAAATATGTGGGCATTGTCACCGGATAGTTTCTATATGTTTGTGGCGGATTCACATTGTTTACTTACGGTATTTTATATTACTCCACAAAAAAATCAAAATGGCGGACACTAGACACCATTTTGGTTTTTCTTTTTTCCCTTCTATAGCCTAAACGGCTTAACCGAATTTGTTAAGTGAGGTGTCGCTGGATACATTATAAAAAAATAAAATGGCGGACGTTAGACATAATTTTCCTTTACTAAATTTACTGAACTTTGTTTTTAACTTTTTAATAATTAGATTTTTCCTTTAAAAATGGGTTCGGCTTTTATATTTTTCAAAATGATTTTTATTATTTTTGTACCTACTATTCAAAAACATTAAATCTTAAATATGCTTATATTTCAGATTCGTGTTAAAGGTACTGAATATATGGTCTGCAGACAGGCATTTTGTTCAATCCATGGAATTACCAAACACCGGGCAAATCGTATAGGGCTCACTTTAAAAGAAAAAATCGCCGCGCCACTGGACATGAGGGGTAAACATAATAATCGCCCTAACAAAATTCCTAGGAATATTATAGCTGCTATAGATAACCATATACTAAGCTTTCCCAAGCGCTCATCGCATTATAGTCGAGAGAAAAACGAACGTCGGACCTATTTATCGTCTGATCTGAACGTTTCCAAAATGTATAGGTTATACTTGGAAAAATATGAACCAGATGTCTCTGAAAAACTTAAACGTGAAGAAAAATGTCAAGCAAAGGTTTCGTATGACTTCTACTTTCGTCATTTTCGCGAAAACTACAATATAAGCTTTGGTTCTCCTCGTTCGGATACATGTCAGACATGCGATAGGTTGGAAAATTTAACAGCAGCAGAGCAAGATCCTGAGACCAAACATGTACTAGAGAGAGAAAAAACATTACATATTAGAAAAGCGGAAGTATTCTATACATCGATGAAAGAGAAAACCCTGCTTGCCAAGACCGATGAAACAGTAGAAGTTTTATGTTTTGACTACCAACAAAATCTTCCTCTCCCGCATGTTCCGGCTGAAGACGTTTTTTATAAGCGACAGCTGTGGCAATACAACTTTTGTATTTTTTCTGGAAAAACCGGGTTATCAACATTTTACATGTACGACGAGGCCACATCAAAAAAAAAGTAGCAACGAAGTCATTAGTTTTATCCACCATTATATTACTACGCTTCTTTCCGAATCTATAACAACATTGTACCTGTTTTCTGACAACTCGTTTGCTCAGAACAAAAATCATACTATCACCAAATATTTGTTCACCTTGGTTAATCAGCGTATTAAAAATATTACTCAAGTTATTCATCAATATCCTGAGCCTGGTCATAGTTTTTTACCCTGTGACCGCTCCTTTGGCTTAATAGAAAAAGAGAAAAGAAGAAGAGAACGAGTTTACGTACCTGCCGAATGGAAAGAACTAGTAAGAAAAACTAGCAAAATGTTTCGGGTCGTAGATGTAACTCAGGACATAATAATGGACTTCACCGAGCATTTTAAACCCATTTTTAAAGCAACGTTTACCAGCCAAAAAAATAAAACAAAATTTTCTATCTCAACAATCCGATTATTTAAATATCAAAGCGGTTCTAACTTCATTGAATGTAGCACTAACGTTTCATTTCCAATTTTCGATAAATTTTCCGCTACTAAGCTTGGCACTAATTTATCGCTACCTACGACAAAGATGACCCAGGCCTATCCTTTGCCAATAAATGAAAAAAAGGTGGAAGATGTGAAGCTATTAGTTAAGAAATATGTACCAGAAGCATACCACGGTTACTACAATAGAATATTCGCGGAAGTTGGAGAAGAACCAGAACCACAAGTGGAGGCGGTAGAACCTCGAGAGGAACCTTTAGAAGACGCAGCCTATGAATCAGACTCTTCGTTTATGTAGTTCTGTACTTGATTAATATTTTATTTATGAAATAAATATTGGTTTAATAAATTTTGTGTTTTTTTTTTATATTTTGGTGCAAAAGTCGGACAAGTCCAAATTTTCAAAAATCACTTTTGGTGTGATTTTTACAAAATTTTAATTTTATATTGGGCCATATAACAAATAACAATAATATCTATATTTAAACCAAAATTTGGGACAGTTGCAAATTTATTTCCAAATTTAGAAAGTTTTTTTTGATTTCTCACAAATTTTAATTTTAGGACTTGGCCGGTTTTTGCACCAAGGTCTTCAATTTCAACATGTCCAGGGTGTACATGATTATGCATATTAGGATTGTTATATTTACGATCGCCTAAAATATTTGTTCTGTCGATTTTTCATGAACTTTTTGAGATACAACCCAGTAATTCATTTACATCTTTTCTGAACATTTATGTATGGAGAAAATTCAAAAAACTAGATACTTAAACAGATAAACACCTTGCTTGCATCAGCTTGAAGAAGTTCCATGGCCAGGAAAATTGGGACGCTTTTTTTCGGGAATATTTTTAGTTTATTTTCGGAAAACGTTTGTAACTTTTTGAAACAATAAAGTTATTTTGATGTAATATGGTACATTGTTTCAACTATGTAGTGGTAACCAAATTGAATGCCTGCTTTCATTAAAAAAGATACATTTGCTATTAAAAACATTTTTATGAAAATTTTGTTGTCCGTTGCGTTATAAAAATCATTACGAAGCAAATAATTAAACTTGATTACACATAGAGAGACTATATAAATGAATTTATATTAATTATGGACAGTGTAAGAATGTGATCAAAAACATAACAGAAGAAACACGTTTCACTCGATATCCTCACTGTCGCAATCTCCTTATTAATAAATATTTTCTAAATTAGCCAAAAAGCAGAATGTGAGCAGAAACACTACTTACTAGTCAAAAGTGAGAATAAAATGAAAAAAAATTACCGTATAAGCTGCGAACATTGCAGTACATATCCCTAGGATACCAACAGCAAACTGAGCGAAAAATGACACGCTTAGAATAATCTGGCTCTTTTTAGAAAATCTGAAAGCAAAGATATAAACCTTAAATAATATGCACAATATACAGAAAATTTAAAAAAATATTTTTTTGACGTTTTCTTTTATAAAAGTTAAAAGAAAAGATTCAAACAATATTATTTTACCTCTACACGTCAAAGAGTCTGCGATAGACTTTGTAATGAAGCGCGAATTTATTTAGGCTGCTTAATTAGCGACTATTAGAAAATATATTCGATTCATTTGCAAATAGATTCATAGAGTCGTCTGTGAGTGCGGGGACTAACTAAAAGAACAGGCCCAGGGTAACTCCTGCCTGTCGTACAAGACGATTAATCGGAGTCAAGCGGGTAGTAGTGGACTTTTCCTTTACGTGACAGTAAAGGATTTTTACGCCCGAAGAGGGACCACCCCTTATATCAAGGTCCCAATGGACGTTTCTGGTTCTGGTGTATGAGTCGGTTTCCCTTTTAAGCAAAAATGGTGATGGCTCCTCCTTGTACAAAAGATTCCGGAGGTAAAATACCCCTCCATTCGGATCTCGGGAGAGGGGTGTACAGGGGGTGCCAGCATCAAGATTTAACATATCCTTCTCGAATATATGTGGCCTAAATTCTAACCTGAACTCCGTTCACCATTTACTCCACGCTAATAGGCCCCAACTCCTCTTCCTCACCGAAACCCAAATCAGTCACTAATCACCTTAATTTCCCGGGGTATGAGCCCCTTATTCCTTTAGACTGCATGGAGGTGTGTGCGCATACGTCTGTAGCAATCTACCCTGCACCAGAGTCCCCAATTTAGAAGTTGGAAGAAAAGACATACTTTGGATGAAACTATCTCTCAGGCCTGCAACTAAATTCATCTGTTGCATTCACTTTCTGATAACAACTTTCATGCGTTGGAAGGTTTGACATGGATTCGTGGAGCATTGGAAGGTTTGACATGAATTGGTGGAGGACCCTGAAACGGATGGGGTCCCCAAGCCATTTCGTCATGTAGCAGGTAGATATGCTATTCCCGAGGTAGCCATAAGTGGCGTGGCGCCACGTCTAGACTGTTGATCTCTTCTAGATCCACCACTATCCACTGACACTGGTAGCACATTTGACACAGTTGGTCCAGTGTCAGAACCTTCTGCGCAGTCTTGCGAGGACCGATCGCCCGCGACTCTATTCCTTAATATTCGTCTACTCACTTTGGGCTTTGCATTCTAGAGCTACCGTTCCTAACATGGGAAACCGACGTATCCGTTAGTAAGAGCCGCTCCTCTGGAGACACGCGCTCTTATTGCCTCAGTTGAACCGCAGGTGCTTATTTGTGATAGCTTTATTCACACCTGTCCTCTATATCTACAGAAACTTGCAATTGAATTAAAATTTACTAAGTAACGTTCTAAACCTGTACTATGTAAAGGTTTGAGAATCTAATTTACCAGAACAAATTTGCGTATTTTCAGGGATGTGATTTAAGAAGAAAAAAAAAACACAATATTATAAAACGCACATTATGCAAAACTAGTCGGCCCCCTTTTCAAATATAATTTCGGAAGATTACATTTCTGGGGATATATCAGCCTAATTGCATAAGACTTTTTGACCTGACCTGGCCTGACAATTGATTTACTTTGACAGAATTAATGATTACGCTTATAGGAGACGGAATCATTGCAATTTTTAAATTCAGATGTCTCAATTTTTTCTGCCAGCATAGATATAGCTCCACTTATATAAGCCAAATAACCAACGTTTATTATATCAATATTTACTACTGTGAATCCGTGTATAAACAAAGAGATTATTTGATGAAAATATAATAATTTACAAACGCAAAACCTGTTTTCATAATTAATTGGATACCAGGCTGGGAATCCCAACTCCCCTATCAGCCTTTGGGCTGTGTCGTGTCGGGGTTGAGGTCCCCCCCCCCCCCTCCTGGTGTCCCATGCTCAGTTGTGACAAATACCTACTCAGTTCAATATTGATACTGAACATGGTCTGACCAGGCACAATTATTATTATTATTATATTATTATTATTGTTTCTATTATTATTATAACTACTTATGGGCCAAAATACAATCAAAATTTTGTTAGTAAGACATTAAAATTTCAATAATGGGTTAAATCGCTCACCTCAGTAACGCTTTATGGTGCACAATCCACTTTCTCATTTCTTTGATATCATTGCAATTTTTAAATTCAGATGTCTCAATTTTTTCTGCCAGCATAGATATAGCTCCACTTATATAAGCCAAATAACCAACGTTTATTATATCAATATTTACTACTGTGAATCCGTGTATAAACAAAGAGATTATTTGATGAAAATATAGTAATTTACAAACGCAAAACCTGTTTTCATAATTAATTGGATACCAGGCTGGGAATCCCAACTCCCCTATCAGCCTTTGGGCTGCGTCGTGTCGGGGTTGAGGTCCCCCCCCCCCCCTCTTGGTGTCCCATGCTCAGTTGTGACCAATACCTACTCAGTTCAATATTGATCCTGAACATGGTCTGACCAGGCACAATTATTATTATTATTATTATTATTATTATTATTATATTATTATTGTTTCTATTATTATTATAACTACTTTTGGGCCAAAATACAATCCAAATTTTGTTAGTAAGACATTAAATTTTAATTATTAGTTAAATCACTCACCTCAGTAACGCTTTATGGTGCACAATCCACTTTCTCATTTCTTTGATATCATTGCAATTTTTAAATTCAGATGTCTCAATTTTTTCTGCCAGCATAGATATAGCTCCACTTATATAAGCCAAATAACCAACGTTTATTATATCAATATTCACTACTGTGAATCCGTGTATAAACAAAGAGATTATTTGATGAAAATATAGTAATTTACAAACGCAAAACCTGTTTTCATAATTAATTGGATACCAGGCTGGGAATCCCAACTCGGTTGAATTAGAAATAATAGCATCCACTACAAAACAACCCCAATATAAAAGACAAGCTACATTTAAATAAAGCTGATATTTTTTTAAAGCTTTAAAAGGACTTAATAAAGTATTTAGTTGTGTGGTGCTTTCGGGTTGTAGCTTCTCAGTTTCTGTCTGTGATAATAAATTTTGTTGAATTTCAAAATATCGTGTAAATTGAATTATCTTAATAAAACATGCAATTTTTTCGAGGCATGTACAAAAGCTTGTTGAAAACGCTAAAACGTCTGTAATTAAAAAGTGTAGCATTATAATCTGCGCAATAATGTCAGAAGATGCAAACAAATAAAAAAGCGTTGCACCGTAAAACTTGTAAAAGTTATTGATTTTTAGTTTGAGAAAATCATTTGATTGCAATACGCCGGTAAACTTCAAAATGGTTAAGGAATATGTCAGTGTTTTCACTTGGCTATATCTTGGAGGATAGTTTTCCATTTTTATCTGAAACAAAACATTGCAATATTAAGGTACACATTTGTTTTAGTCCAAATTTACTAAGTAACGTTCTAAACCTGTGATAGGTAAAGGTTTGGGAATCTAATTTACCAGAACAAATTTTCGTTTTTGAGGGATGTGATTTAAGAAAAAACACAACATAATAAAACGCTCATTATGAAAAACTAGTCGGCACCCTTTTGAAATATAATTTCGAAAGCTTACACTTCTGGGCATATATCAGCCTTATTGCATAAGACTTTTTGACCTGACCTGGCCTGACAATTGATTTACTTTGACAGAATTAATGACGACGCTTAAAGGTGACGGCGTCTTCAGTTTAGGTACTATTAGAATTAATCGTATGTCAGGAATAACGCGAAAGACTAATAGTGTTATCTTTATTTAATTTTTGTATTTTAACGTCTGCCTCTTTCCTTGACCATGGCCAATCATCGCCGCCAGGAACCAGTTTCACCTCACTATCCTGAAAATTTTTGCCGAACCTTTGCCTTTCTTTAAGAAGGGGAGCGATCTTTAACGTTCCCAACATCGCATGGACACGGGACACGCCCACTTAAAAAGACGGAACGTGCAGGCATTCAACTTACTGAAATCAAATGCCACAACCTCGGTTGATGATAATTAAATAGTATGTACTGAAAAATTTAACGGCACCCTTCGGTTCTAAGGCACACAGTCTTACTCCTGAACTACCGGGGCTCTTACCAGTGTCATTAAAAAGGAAGTAGGGACTCTTCAAAAGCCAAAGTCAGTAGCTGAAAATGTAGAATTTGGGGTCGACAAATGATAATATAAGAAAAGTTGGGTACTTGCAAGTACGTTTTGTGGAGCCGAGCTATTTAAACGAGTTAAATAATTTGACAAGAAGATTAAAAAATTCTGGATGCAGCAAGTGCGTTATGGTAGTGAATTTTCCTCAAAATGTTTTTAATAGCAAATATTTGTGTTTTTTAAGAGACCAGGCATCAAATTTGGTTACCGGTATAACCTATATAGTAAAAACAATGTGCAATGTTTCACCAAATAACTTTATTGTTTGAAAATGTACAAAAATTTCCGAAAGTAAACTTAAAGTGTTCCCGAAAAACTCGTTTCTTTGTCAACCTTATAGGTTAGTAGCAAATTGAGCTATCCAAATATGAAACATCTGATCAAAATTCGCTACCATAACGCACTTGCTGCGTCCATAATTTCTTTTCTTGCAAACATGCATTATATTTCGACGGAAAATGCAAAAATGCAATAACATAAGGAGTGTTTAATTAAAAAAAAAGAAAATTTGTATCAGCAACGACTTATGGGCCACCTCTGTGATTGTAGAACTAATTTTTTAAGATGTAGCTTAAGACACCCTATAAGTAATATATACAATTTTTTTCATATCTTGTATAATAACGGATATATTGATCTTTATTGATTTTTTACGAAAATTCGACAAAAATTATATACCATTAAACGATAAACTCTATAGCTAAGGCTACTGCCAAGCATCAGAGAAAGGGTCTATTTGAAATGAATTTTCTGGAAACATTTTAGTAAAATGAAGGACAATGACGGTTGAAACGAAGACTTCAGGGTTTGTAAAACATTATTCAAGATTATTCTTGAGACATTTTTTTTCCATAGCCCGTATTAGATTCAAGTTATTTGCCTAAATGTGCCCAATTTTGACGTTTTATATCGCAACTTTGACGTTTTGAGGAAAACCCCAATTTATTTTTCTTTAAATGCCTATAACTTCTTTGTCTTCTGACCTACCGGGCTAAATTTTGGTATATAACTTGCGTATAAGGATATAAACCCGCGCACCAAATTTGGTTGCCGTTACGTTGTTAATTCTGGAGATTTTTTTTGAAAGAAAACACAAAATTTTCCAAATTTAACTAAAATCAGCCCATTATTTTTTGGGTTAATCGGTGTGATACATACATACATACATATATATATATATATATATATATATATATATATATATATATATATATATATATATATATATATATATATAAATTGAAACTGACCCCGGATATGTGTTCTGGGGGGCCTAATTAGTGCTCATTTTAAGAAATCTTTTCAAAATTCAAAAGTCGGGATCTCCTCATTAGTGAATTTTTTAAAGAAAATTTACTAAAAGATATGAAAGTAAACCGCCCTAATATTGTCCAACACTACATGATTATGGGTGGTTTTGGTTTACCTGACGGTTTCGTTTGGTATTCCCAAATCTCCACTCGTTTAACAAGCTAGTATCTAAATCCTTTTCTGATTTTATTGATGTATATTTAATAGCTTACTAGAGGCGATAGAGAAACGATATGTTCCAAAGTGGCCTGCAAAATAACGATAAATGAGGCTCCTTATCATTTCATGCAAAAGTAGCAGGAGCATTGTGCAAACTAGCTAAAGGTGCTTTAAAAATATGGGAAGAGTAAGCACCGGCTCGGAAGAAAGCCAGCTTGAATATAAAGAGAAAAGGGACCAACAACTCCTATTCTACAGAATCAAACGTCCATTGTGATAAAATTGGACATTGGCCATGCGAAAAAGATATTAGACTAAGGTGTCAATTCCCAAATTATTAACTAAACATTTTTAATTGCACTAAATGCTAGGTTGATTTGTGCATCTGGAAAGTCAGAAATGTTTTACCTCATTGATTGTTATTGCTCTTACTTTGTGAAGCCCTTACATACTAAATACAGGCGTAAAACTTGTTTTTATGGCTTCATAAATGTTTGTTTTCTTCTCTGTAACCGATTTCACTCCTTAACATCATGAGACAGAATAACATTAAGTGAATTCATAAGTATTCATGACAACTACAAATAAGAATCCATTGCTACATTATGATGTTTTGGCTAAAGAATAATATAAAAATAGTGCTGTAAATTGAATCACAGAGCCGCGATGATGTGCTTTCCTCAAAAAGACGTTATCTTGAAATGAATTTAGGGTACATGACTTGACCACAAAGAAAATATTCGTATTCCCCCACCGCTAAACATCTGAAACATTCTGTAACTTGAGTTTTAACGAAAAAATGTCAATATTCACCAACCCACTCCTCATTCATCCCCTATCCCCTGGAGCGATCTTACCCAAAAACAATTAAAAGCGATCCCTTGTCGGGTGCTCACAGCAGATCAATATCTCAATTTGTTCAAAAGTTATTCCGCCTACTAACAGACAGACGTACAGGCAGACAAACCGACCGACCGACCTGCTAACAGTTAAAAAAATTGTCATTTAGCAATCAAGTTTCCTATAGGTTTTTCTAAAATGATTTTTTTTCACCGATATTTCACTCCCGCACATTCAACCCCTAATTTAATTTCACAGAATACCAAATGTAATATTCCACGAGTCAAAAATGTCAATTTTTACCAAATCATCCCCCATTCATTCCCTACCGCCCGGAGAGATTTTACCTAAAAACAACCCAAACCGTTCGCTGGTCGGGTCCTCACTGTATACCAAATTGGAAAACGACATCTCAATTCGTTCTAAAGTTATCATGGTTACAAAAAGACAGACATAATGCAGAAAAGAATATGGAATTTTTATTTTGGCCGCTACAATTATCTGACCAAATTATTATGGATTCTGCATCTTTATTGACTTCAAAAATTTTAAGGAACGCGCAGGCTACATCCTCAGTACGGCGCCCAGCCACATATTCGTGCCATAAGATGCAAAAATTCTCTTTTGGATAGCGACGCAAAAGTTTCGCTAAAAACTACCAACCTAGAAGTCAAAAAGATGGCTTTAACTTTTGGAATGCGAGGAAGTAGAAAAACTTTTTGTACATCTGCAGCAAATGCTCTGATATTCATGTTCTGATTTGCTTATTCATAATCTGCCCTGTACTTTTGTCTTGTTTTTAGTGAATTTTCTTGAAAAAAATTCACTAATGGGGAGATCCCGACTTTCGAATTTTGAAAAAATTTCTTCAAATAAGCGTTATTTAGGAACCCGGAACCCAAATCCGAGGTCAGTTTCAGACTTTATATGTTTATATATATATATATATATATATATATATATATATATATATATATATATATATATATATATATATATATATATATATATATATATATATATATATATATATATATGTATATATATATATATATATATATATATATATATATATATATATATATATATATATATATATATATATATATATATATATATATATATATATATATATATATATGTGTGTGTGTGTCACACCTATAACTTAAAAAATAATGGACCGATTTTGATAAAATTTGGCACATACCTTCCTTTTGCAAGTCGCTTAGATAAGTTCGTTAGCCAGGAAAATCCGCCGAGGTTTTCTTGGAAAATTTTGTGTTTTCTTTAGATAAAAATCGAAAAAAATTTATATCTCCAAAATTAACATAGTAAGGTCAACCAAATTTCATACGCGGGTTTATATCATTAGGGGCAAGCTACCTGCCAAAATTTAGCTCCATAGGTTAAAGGACGAAAAAGTTACAGGCATTCAAAGAAAAATAAATTTGGGTTCTCCTCAAAACGACAAAATCGCGATTTGAAACGTCAAAATTGGTGAGTACCTTGCTTTTGCAAGTGGCTTGGATATGTTCGTTATCCAGGAAAATCCGACGAGGTTTTTCCGGAAAATTTTGTGTTTTCTTTCGAAAAAAATTCATATCTCCAAAATTAACAAAGTAAGGGCATCCAAATTTTATACGCGGGTTTATATCGTTATAGGCAAGTCACAAAAAAGTTATAGGCATTTAAACAAAAATAAATTGGGGTTTTTCACAAAACGTCAAACTTGCCATTTAAACGTCAAAATTGACAACAATTAGGAAAAGAACGTGAATCTAATACGGGCTATGGAAATAAAATGTCTCAAGAAGAATGTTTTACAAACCCTGAAGTCTTAGTTTCAACCGTCATTGTCCTTCATTTTAATAAAATGTTTCCAGAAAATTTATTTCAAATAGACCCTTTCTCTGACGCTTGGCAGTAGTCTTAGCTATAGAGTTTATCGTTAATAGTATATAATTTTTGTAGAATTTTCGTAAAAAAGATCAATAAAGCTCAATATATCTGTTATTATACCAGATATGAAAATAATTGTATATATTAATTATAGGGTGTCTTGAGCTACATCTTAAAAAATTATTTTTACAATCACAGGGTGGCCCATAAGTCGTTGGTGATACAAATTTTCTTTTTTTTTTAATCAAACACGCCTTATGTTATTGCATTTTTGCATTTTCCATCGAAATATAATGTATGTTTGTAAGAACAAAAATTCTGGACGCAGTAAGTGCGTTATGGTAGCAAATTTTGATCAAATGCTTAATATTTGAATAGCTCAACTTGCTATTAACCTATAAGGTTGATCAAAAAACGAGTTTTTTCGGGAACACTTTAAGTTTACTTTCGGAAATTTTTGTACATTTTCAAACAATAAAGTTATTTTGATGAAACATGGCACATTGTTTTTACTATATAGATTATACTGGTAACCAAATTTGATGCCTGCTTTCTTAAAAAAAACACACATTATTGCTATTAAAAAATAGTTTTATGAAAATTCACTACCATAATGCACTTGCTGCGTGCCGAGATTTTTAACTTATGATAAGTGTTTTTCTTTTAAAGCTAAATTCTCTTCTTTGGGATTCAAGTCTATTTATATGCAGTACCCATATTTATCAGCATCAAGTTCGTAAAATCCATTTTTCATTTGATCCAAACTTCAACTATATATTTCATACGAAACTTTTTGTGATCTGCATAAGACAAATAAAAAAATAATTTTCATACATCGTTTTTGTAGTCAAATCGGCGGGTAAATATTTTCTGTTCGCTGCATGGCTTAGTCTAGAGTGGGAGGGTTTTGAGGCTAGATGCATTCTCCCACAATTAGAACCGTGGATCGGTTTCGCTATAATTAGAACTCGTCAATACGACATACTAGTTGCTTTGTATGTGTATTTTCGCTGCAACTAGTATGCCGTACTGACCAGCTCTAATTAGAGCGAAATCTGTCTACGGTTCTAATTGTGGCGAGAATGCATCTAGCCTTACATACTTCGTCCCTATATTAGGGTAGAAATGGGCCAGGGCTGATAATTTACTAAATTGTTTGTTGGTTGTATACAGTCTCTGTTTTCTAACATTCTGTGTTATTTGGAGCTGCCATGACAACATACTACTTGGTTCGGTAACGAGGTGGCGGCACGTGATTCGTGTGTTACATCTCACTTAGTGTGCGAGGGTTTTACCAAATATCAAATACCAAATTTTAAGAGGATATCTCAATTCGTTATATTACTCGAGTGTTAACGAAAAAATGTCAATTCACCAAATCATCCCCCATTCGTCTCCTACCGCCTGGGGAGATTTTACCCAAAAACAGTCCAACCCGTTTGTTTGTCAGGTGCTAACTCTACACCAAATTTGAAGACGATATCTCAATTTGTTCTAAAGTTATCCTACCTACAAATAGACAGATATACAGACCCACAGACCAAAAGACCAACACGCAAAATTTCCGTTTCTAAATCATGTTTTCTATACGTTATATTACTCGAGTGTTAACGAAAAAATGTCAATTTTCGCCAAATCATTCCCCATTCGTCTCCTACCGCCTGGAGAGATTTTACCCAAAAACAGTCCAACCCGTTTGTTTGTCAGGTGCTAACTCTACAGCTAATTTGAAGACGATATAGTTCAATTTGTTCTAAAGTTATTCTACCCACAAATAGACAGACATACAGACCCACAGACCGACAGACGAACACGCAAAATTTCCGTTTCTAAATCATGTTTTCTATACGTTCTGACATTTTTACGACGTTTAAGCGAAAAAACTTTTTGAAATTTTTGTCGCCGATGCCATACTTTCAGACATCTTGACGACGTGGAAGTAATTGAGGATAAATATTTTCTCCATCAAGTTGGAGTTGTCATTTTGAGGTTCTAAAATTTAAATAGAAATTCCTAACCGAATTCCCTGATGTCGACTGTGAGTGCAATCGGATCATAAATGAGCAAAGTCGTCCGTTGTCTGGCCACCGTCATTTTTTGTCTTCAAACCTCAATCCATTGTATTGTATTTTCATTAGACTTACGTAAGTCCAAAAAATTTAATGTTAACACGACAATTAGAAGTTGATGAAAAAGGAGTTGTAGGACTTGCTTTCAATGTTAGGCAGTTATAAATCCAACTACCAAAAGCTTGTTTAAAAGTACACGATTTTATGTAAAGATCTAACGACCAGAGCAATAAATTAGACCTCATTAAGCCCATCCAAAAACTGGAACAAAATAATAAATTACCTTTTAGTGAATTTTTATTAAAGAAATTCACTAATAGAGAGGTATCGATGGTGAGACTTTGCAAAAATTCTTTCAAATGAGCACGAATTAGGACCCCTAGAACCCATATCCGGGGTCAGTTTGAATGTTTATATGTTTATATATATATATATATATATATATATATATATATATATATATATATATATATATATATATATATATATATATATATATATATATATATATATATATATATATATATGTATTCGTCTGATAACTCAAAAAATAATTAACCGATTTAGATGAAACTCGGCAAGTGCCTTTCTTGTATTAATGGCTTGGATGAGTTCGTTGGCCAAGAAAATCGGACGGGGTTTTCCGGGAAAAATTTGAGT
This sequence comes from Tillus elongatus, assembly GCA_964006375.1. NCBI lineage: Eukaryota > Metazoa > Arthropoda > Insecta > Coleoptera > Cleridae > Tillus > Tillus elongatus. Next base: position 24,565,683 of record OZ023266.1, on the reverse strand, counting down.
TTTCTTTCAAAAAAAATTTTTTTTTCCGAAAATTTCGATAAAATTTGGTCTACATATTGCTTTGGGAAATACCTAACTATGTGCCAAAATTCAGCTTTCTAGGGTTACAGAAAATTGAGCTACTCAAATTTGAAACATTTATGTTTAAATCATAAGTATGTGGTTGCTGTTGGTTAGTCAATGCTTCTGTTATTGTCATTGACTCATGAAATTCATTTTTAACTTTTAGAGAAATGTCAATAATACAGAATTCACTGATTGTTAATCATTGGAAGCATTTACGATTATATATAACCCTATTGTAATTTATTATCATTTATCACCTCTGTAGTATAATTATTTTTTGTCTTACAACTCGCAGCGTTTTTAGTCAATTGTTGTTATTAATAGTCAATACACACACCTTTCATTGACTTCTGCTTCTGCCGCTGTTACAGTCCTTTTATTTAGAGGTAGAGTTGTAACCACTCATACAAACAGTGTTTTTTAACCACGTGGCTGGGAGACTGACCGAATTCATTCCCAGTTGCTGTTGATTTACTCATATTCTCTTAATATGTTTGAAGATGTGGTGTCTACTTCATTCCAAGTCACTATTAACCGACTATTTATGAAATCAAATAAGTAAATTAAATCGATTGTCATAAAATATGTAGTGTATTAAGACAATGGAAAAAGAAATAAAACATATATAACTGTGCACATTTTGATTATATTTTAGGGTGCTTGAGAGAGGTATTGTCACAGCATAATATCTTATTAAAGTTCATTTGTAAATAGGTTTATATATGTATATATATATATATATATATATATATATATATATATATATATATATATATATATATATATATATATATATATATATATATATATATATATATATATATATATATATATATATGATAACTCAAAAAATAATCAACTGATTTCGATGAAATTTGGCAAGTGCCTGTCTTTTATTAATGGCTTGGATGAGTTCGTTATCCAGAAAAATCAGACGGGGTTTTCCGGAAAAATTTTGAGTTTTCTTTCGAAAAAATTTTTTTCTCCGAAAGTAACAAAGCTGTTTTAATGAAATTTACTATATATGTTGCCTCAACCTTACTACGTACCAAAATTCAACTTTCTAAGTTTAGAGAAAATTGAGTTATTCAAATTTTAAATTTTCTTTCGAAAAAAATTTTTTTCTCCAAAAATTACAAAGTTATTTTAATGAAATTTTGTGGATATCTTGCCTTAGGAAAAACCTTACTACGTATTGAAATTAAACTCTCTAAGTTTATAGAAAATTGAGTTATTTAAATTTGAAGCATTTAATAAAAATTCACTACCATAACGCACTTGCTGCGTCCCGAGTTTTTCTAATGGCTTAGGATTCTACGTACACCGAGAAAGGAAACCACTGTTATAAGTTTTTACTTCTACATCGTCAATACTTGTGGAAGTATGCCATCGGCAACAAAAAGATCAAATAGTTTTGTTCGCTTAAATGTCATAAAAACTCTCAAAACATTATAAAAAGCATGATTTGGGAACGAACATTCTTTTTGACTGTCGGTCTGTTGGTCTGTCGGTCTAAAGGTCTGCCTGTCTGTTTGTAGCCACAATAACTTTAGAACCAATTAACATATGGTGTGTGAATTTGGTATACAGCTAACACCCGATAAGCGAACGGTTTTGATTATTTTTGGGTAAAATCTCTCGACGGGGTAGGGGATGAAAGTGAAATGATTTGGTGAAAATTGACATTTTTTCGTTAAAACACAAGTAATATAACCTTTTAGGGTGTGTTTATTAGAAAACTTTCAATTTCGTCTAACATCTGGTATTCTGTGCTGAAATTAGATGAGGGGTTTAATGCGTGGGGGTGCAATATCGGCGACAGAACTTTCGGAATTTTTCTTAGCCAAAACAACGTTAAATGTATCAAAACATCTAGAAAATTTTAGTATGCAACGATTTTTTTTTTGCCTGCCAGTTGGCTTGTACTTTTGCCTGTTAGTAGGCGCAATAAGTTTCGGACGAATTGAGGTATCATCTTTAAATTTGGTACAAAGTTAGAACCCGACAAAGGAATGCTTCGAATTGTTTTTGGGTAACATCGTTTTAGGGATAAATGAGGGGTGATTTGGTAACAATTGAAATTTTGTTGTTGTTCATGATTATTTTGGCTCCAGATAATTATCCATTGGCTCATTCTCCAAGTTACTTTTCCGGTCGAACGTTAGTAATATAACGTTTCAGAATTTTGTGGTTACCGGAATACGAATTCTTTGTAGTCAAGTCGTGAATCCCAAATTCATTTCATAAGAATGTCTTTCTGCGGAGAGTAGGTTATCACAGCTACGTGGACGTTATGATTAAATTTGGAGTACTATTATATTCCAAATTACTTACATAATACCTAGTTTTTGACAAAGAAAATGACTAGATTATTTTTTTAATAAACTGAGACAATTTCCTTAACCCTTTAAAGCACGAATTTCAATGTTATTTCCAATTCCAATGACATTTGGTATATATGATCTTAATGTGTAGCGAAATGATGTAGTACACTTCTTTGTTGCAAAAAAACATTTATTTTAACTTTTGCAAGTGGTTTCGATATTAAACCACAACGCAAGTGAACACATACAAAATCGAAAGATTACATATATTTTATATTATTCATGATAAGTTAGAAAATAGTTTCTTTCTGCCAGTAAACACAACCCGACTTTACACTGTATGCAGCTCCATCTGGTTCGATGAGGTTTTTCGGCCATACTACACTGAGCACAGCGTCTTGATGTTCCGTGCACAGGTAGATGTTTTACTTGATCACGCCGTTGATCTATTGGTACATAATGCTTGAATCTGGATACAACTTTTTTAGTAAAATATGGCCTTCCACAAGAGCCTCTTGAAACGGAAGCCCCAATAAAATCCAGTATTACTTCACATCGGAAAATTTTGAGGCTCATAGCACTTTTGGTCCTCCGTTTGAATATTATATATGAGTTGACTACTGATGTATCGAGAAAATGCCAAAATTAACGGTGGTACCATTTTCGGGATTCCCGATCGATGGCGTTGTAAGATTTCATCATATCAGTTTTGTCAACTCCATCCATATACCTTCGGTAGTCTACAACTACTTTAGGGCAATTTACTTCAGTCATACTTCCATCTTTCTCCCTTTTATTCACTTTAGTTCGATGTGTAGAAGCACGTATAGTAGAGAGCATCTGAATAGTTCTTTTGTCCTTCCACTTGATACAAGATACTTTGTCTCTATAAACTGACCAATTAAAATCACCTCGATTCATTTCCTTATCGCCTTTCAATCCAGTGGGAAGATTTTTTCTATTTGCGCGTACAGTTTCACACACGTAGGTTTTATTTTCTTGTAAAGAAAGTAAAAGGTCAGTTGTTGTGAAATAGTTATCAAAGTAAGCGTGGTGTCCTTTTCCTTTGAGACCTTTAGTCATGTCACCCATTCACCTAAACCTTTCTCAGATTTATCTTGTTGCTTTCCTGTATATAATTCAAAATTACTTAGATAACCTTCTTTATCGGCGCACGCCCAGATTTTAAACCCCCTTTTTACAGTTTTCATTGACATATATTGCTTGAAAGCTATTCGGCCTTTGAAGTTCACCATGCTTTCATCAACTGACACTTCTTTTGATGTGCAATAATATTTCTGGATGTTTTTCTTTAGGAGTTCAATGTATGGTCTGATTTTAAACAATTGATCAAAACCGGGCTTCCCTTTTTTGCCATTGTGGCATTGTCATTGCAATGGAGGCTAGTTAGCAGGGAACCAAAACGATTTACGCCTATTTTGATGCTATGAAATCATCACGTAGTTCTGGACGCGAAGACCAGTAATCGCGAAAGGAGGCAGACTTTTTTATACTCATGAGCAAATTTACGCTATAAAAATTTTCCTCCTCAGCTGTCGGAATAAAGTTTCTTTTTTCCTGGGTGGCATACAAGTTTGTTTGTTCTGTAACTAGACGAATAGCATCCCCAAGAATAATCAAGTAGAAATCTATAGGTTTTGTGGTACTTCAGAGCTGGGACCAGTTAGTTGCTGAAAATGATTTAGATTCGGAGCAATTTCTTGTTTTCTCCAGTTCACAAAGTGGATAAGTGGTATATCATCTTCTAAATCGCCTGGCTCGTCATCTATGTCGCTCCCAATTGCCAAATCCTCGTCACTAAAAATAGTGCCTTGAGCAATCGCTTCGGTAGTTTCATTATTTTGAATGATGTCTTCAATCAGTTCTTCCTCTTCTTCCTCATATTCGCTTATTACTGACTCCATCAGAAGGAATTTCATCAAGCAGAGCGTAAGTTTCATCCGAGGTTAGTTTTGACAAATCGATTTGTTTTTTCATCACTTGCGACAAATCAATTTGATGTTCCATCCTAAGCTAAACAAATTTACTTTAGTGCATTGCACGCACACTGGTTTCGCCGCGAAACCATATCCGGTCAACAAAAACAAATTTACTTTACTGCAAGCACACTGGTTACGCCGCAAAACCATATCCGATTGACAAAGTAAAAACAATAAACTATGTAAAACAAGTATTCTTACCTTTTTATTAGTGCCTCAGTAACACAATCGTCCAAAAAAAAAACCGGAGTAGTAATAACACTTTTTACGAAAATGTAGATAAAAAACGAAATCATTCATAAAACGTGGTTTCTTTGACAAATTCTAACGAATACTAGCAATACAGTGTTCGCCAATTGCAAACTTGCGATGAAGATCAATAGATGGCGCACTAATACTCAAGTAGGAAGTGTGGTTTCATTGTAAAACCAGTCTACATATAGAAAAAAAACATTAGGTTGCTTCAAAGGGTTAAGTATTGGTATGTATAATAAAAGGACCAGGTCAGAAACTGTTATTCTGATCGCCTAGTAAGAAAGTGTTAACAAATATAAAAGATAAAAACTTTTGCGGTATCTACAGTCTTTAGTTCTTTGATAAGAAGCACCACGTATAAAGTTTTAAGGTCGCTAAAGGTATTAAGCAATTATGTAATTAGATGCATATGAAAGTATTACTAACAATAAATATAGACAATTGGCATAAAGATACCAAACCTACGCAACTCCAGCGATACAAAAACTTTTTTTTAACTAAAACTTGGTATCTATTAAGCCTATTTTTTTAAAGAAGTGGATTGTGGGGATTATATATTTTAAATTTTTAGGTTTTGTACTTACAGTTCTAACAAACTCATGTATGAATACTGCATCAAGTATGAAGCGTTTGCTATTATTGCATATACTGTTGATATTTATGTAATTAAATCTTATTTATATTTCATTATTTAATTACTGCTTACATAGTTGCATGTGAATATTAAGAAACAGGGTCACTTACGGCTATTATTTATGCATAACTCTGGCTTGACTCGTTGGTGAATTTATAATTTACATACAAGGGTGTTTTTTATGACTAAAACACGCTTTTTTACGGTTAACCGTCGCCCTCACGAATAAAATTTTTAGGCATAACACGACAAGGGTACCTGCAATAATTATTGTCCTACCATTCTAGAAATCATTAGTTTTCTAATTCTTATAAATAGTTATAGTTATAATGTCACATCTGGTGTTCCAAGAAAAGTATTATGAGCCGTTTCGGCTGACATACTTCCGGTCAGTGTTTTGTTGACAACAGCGGATTCTGCATTTCGAATAATTGTTTTCGTGATCCGATATTTGTGTGGATGCTAGAGCATTTATTTAGTCTGTTGTCTACCGCTGACTAAACAACACTATTTTCGATTGGAAATTGTACTGTGATTAGTGAATTTTCGAAATAACAGAAAAATTTAGGGAAGTTTCCAGTTCTGAATTCAAACGGTACGTAGATTATAAAAGTGATAAATGCTAATAAACTACATTTTTGTTGTAATTTTTGACATTTTTCCTATATACCTGATTATTTACAGAATAACTTATGAACAGCAAGTAAGTTACAGCAAGTAAGTTATCTTCAGGAATTAAATGCTATGGAATCTGATTCGGAGAGTGATAGTGACAATGAACAAATTGAAGACTCCGAATCAAAAGACGAATATTTACCGCCTTTGTTGTCATCAACAAATAACCAAGCAGAAGAAGCAGACATAGAAGATGTTTTGCTTGACACTGAGAATGAAATTTAAATTGCCGAGGAAGACAATTCTGAAGATGAGCAGCTAGAGGTTGAGGTTGATCATTGTGATGACCTAGTTTTGCGTTGTAAAAACGGAACTATCTGGAAATCCAGTCCCACAATTCCTGCTCGTCAAACGCTGTCACAAAATATTTTGTGAAAAAAATCTGGACCTTTGAAGACAACAAATTCCCTCTCAGTTCGGGAAACTATCGCACGCATTTTGACTCCAGAAATGTGCAACATTATAATTCGAGAAACAAACTGCAAAGCCAAAACCATCCACGCGGAGTGGAATAAACAGCATTCCAACAAACCACCAAAAATTTGGAAACCTCTCACACAAGAAGAATTTGATGGTTATCTCGGGATACTGATTACTGCTGGAGTACGAGAGGCTAAGAAAGAAAATCTAAGAGACTTGTGGAAAAGTGATGCTTACCCATTGTACCGTGCGACAATATCGGTCAACAGATTTTATTCCATCGAAAGATTTGTACGTTTTGACACTACGAATACCAGAACCGATAGATTGAAAACTGATAAAGCAGCTGCTATCTCAGAACTTTGGCTTCTATTGATGCAAAATTTGAAATTGAATTATACACCGTCTGAATGCCTAACGGTAGATGAACAATTATTTCCTTATAGAGGCAGGACCAGGTTCACGCAGTATATGCCAGCCAAACCTGCCAAATATGGTATTAAAATTTGGTGGGTGTGAGATGCAGCTAATTCTTACCCTCTTGTGGGACAAATTTATACAGGGAAATCATCGCAAGGTCGTGAACAAAATCAAGGTGAGCGTGTAGTAAAATATTTATGCATTCATTATAAAAATAGTGGGAAAAATATTTTGATGCATAATTTTTTCACCACACTTCCCTTAGCTCGGTTTCTAATGTCATGGAAACTTTCTGTTGTGGGTACGCTAAAAAAATAAACCTCATATACCGCCAGAGATGTTACCAAATAAAAGTAGGGAAGAAATTTTTTTTAACGTTTGGATTTTCTGAGGAGAATATCACACTGGTTTCATACGTACCAAAACAGTGAAAAGCTGTAATACTCTTATATACAATGCACGACACTGCAAATGTATCTGGTCCAAAGAAAAAAACTGTAATAATCCATTATTACAATTCAGGGAAAGGTGGTGTTGATAATATGGATAAGATGGTGTCGCACTACTCTGTCAAACGTCGAAAAAACCGTTGGCCTCTTGCAATGTTTTATAACATGCTTGATATAGCAGGATTATCAGCATATATTACTTACTTACTTGGAAAGCAATTATCTAGACCGAGCATAGAATTGAGAGCCAAATCACCAAAGGTATTACAATATTTTAGTACAAAATCGGGAATTGAGTGCATGTTAGGAGGTCCATTAGCATACCAACTGCCACCGTCGGTTGTAGAAAAGAATCATCCCAGAGATAATACCGGACGCCTTCAAGTAACAGGTAAATGTTACGTGTGTCGAGCTGGTACAAAAGACAGAGAAAAACCAGGAAATCGTGTGACGTTTGTAGCCGCCCAATATGCGACGAACATTGTGAGAAAATAAATAAGTGTTACAATTGCAAACTATAAAAGAATTATTGTAATAAAAAATATTATAAAATCAATATACCTTTTCAAATAAAGAGTGTTAATTTTTTTATTACTGTGCCCCAAAGTTGAAGATTTTCAACAAAATACATTTTTATTTTAGTAGGTACCGGGGTACCCCTGATGTGAGGAATAAGTATAAAAAATTTCAATATCCATTATATAATTTTCAAAAGTTATAAAAAATACTACATTGGCAGAAAATGGTTTTTTATAATGAATTCTGAAAGGTCACAACTCCTCAGGCATAAATATCAACACTAACAAATAAAAACATCACTTTTAAAACAGAATGGGTACCCAGGTACCCTGTCATGCAGACGAAGGTTAAGAAAAAGCACCACAAATAAAATTAAAAAATTTACAACAATTTCGGAATTAGCTAAAAGACATTTATTCTAATAAATAAATTTGTTATACCAAAAACTAAATAATTTAGCAGCTAAAACTCGTCTTTATCAAATTACTGTTTGTAGATATTGTATGTCAGTTAACAGTTTCTTTAGCCGCTCACAGAAACTTGTTACATTGCAAATCTTAGCTGATTGCAATACCTTAATCCATGCATATACATATGTAAACACTCAATATATATTTAAGATATTCAGTAAAATAAACAAATGTTAAATTTACAAGGAGCATATTACGATAAGAAACTACCAGAAGCAGGTCTAAGATGGCTAAGTAGCGTGCTTAATAACATCTGGAAAGGCCATACCTTTCCAGAGATGTGACGGCAATCCATTTCTCTACCAATGCTAAAAGAGGATACATATACATCTTAACTAACCAGCTACCGCCCAATCCCCTTAACCTTCCTTCTTTCTCTTTCCTTGTAATTAAAGCAAATAAATTTTATATTACCATAATACGGTTGCTTCGTCAGTATTTTTTTCATATTACGTGTTGATATCTTATTCATCACCGTAACACACTTGCTGCGTCAGCATTCTTTTCAGAACACAAACTGATGTCTTATTCGTTATCATAACACATTTGCTGAGTCCAAATTTTTATTTTTTAAGTTCAGTTTTTAGTTATCTCCTTACTTTAGTCGTTACTCGTTACCATAACGCACTTGCTGCGTTAGAAATAATTTCATAATGCATTTTGCTGCTTTATTCATTGCCATAACGCACATCCTGCGCCAGTATTTTTAAAATTAGTTTGATAATTAAATCCAGAATAGTAAATGTACTCAAAAGTCGCGATTTCCAAAATGCCGCATTTTTTCTACCACAATTCGCTAATAATAGATTACTAAACCACTGCTACTCTTAACCCCGCGCAGTTCCAATGCTAGGTCTGCCCTGTAGGCTTTCCAGTCCGCCTTGCGAGGGTCCCGGTACAATATCGTTTGTATTTCGACTTTGGCAATTTCCAACCAGATGTATATGTGGTCTGAGCTACTCACTTCCTCAGAAAAAGCCCAGTTCTTAACAAACTCACCCAGAAACTGGGTGGAAACTGCTAGATCTGAAACTTCCTCAGGCCGTGTTGTGGCGAAGGTCGGTTTATTACCTCTATCTAATATCTAAATTAAATTCCATAAGGAATTGTAAAAGTGACTCACCCCTAGAATTTGTGTCCGAGCTTCCCCACAACTCATGATACGCGTTCGTATCCATGTCGATGATGGTTTGCCATCCACCTGCTCTGCTACCCACCATCAGCTGCTTCAATTCCTTGGGTAGAGGAGGGTCCGTGCTGTCCCCAGGCAGATAGACGGATCAGACAGTTATGTCCCTCGGCCATCCGCTCCTCCACATCGTATTTTGATCGTTGCCAGGTCTCTGGAACAGAAATTCATTAAAGGCAGAAACTCTATCCCTTACCTGACAAAGATTCAGGCGCTCGGGTTCTCGCTGGATCTGCCGTAGATTAGCTTTCCAGCAGCTCCACCGAGTCCCTTGATCTCTCCTTTATAGGATTACGGTTCCTCCATCATGGCCACATCGGTGTTCTTCAGAGCCATCAGTAGTCCAGCCGTGGCTGCCCCACTGTGTTGGAGGTTGACCTTAAGCAACCTAAGTCCCATCAACTCCCGGTTGCTTTCCCAGTGGGCAGAAGCTAACCCTTCCCAGGCCCCAGAATGCCTTGAAGAAGGTTTCTTCAAGGGATCCGTAATTTTATATCGCTGCAGGGTAGCTTATTTACTCTTTTATTAATTTTCTTAAACTTTCCCTACATTCAAATCGACTCGTTTTAAAGTAATCCTAGGTGTTATCAGAAAATACTATATTTCGTCACTTATTTTCATGAATCATGTTGGCTTTTGATATACCTCGCCCACTAACTAGGTAACTCTTCCAAATAGTTCTATAGATCAGCATGAGGACAATATTAGATGATTCGTTGAGCTAGTAATTAACAACTTATAATTCAGCTCAAATTAGGCTTCATAAGATATATATATATATATATATATATATATATATATATATATATATATATATATATATATATATATATATATATATATATATCTAAATGCAACATTCTGTATATTTTATAATTTTGATGAATACAAAAATTTCATAAGCCTTCTTGTGATACCAAATTTGTATAAGCTAAATCAAATACGAAAGGAGAAACACAGGTTCAAAGTTTTATTTTTATTGAAATGTGTTTAGTATCGTTCATACCATCGCCTAAATAACGGTAGCCTTGGAGATAAGTTAAAACATAAGCAACAAAATAAAATAAATATCCCACGCATTCTGCAACTGACGTTTTGTCAAATGCTTGCTAATTTTTGTATTACTTTCGCGTTTAGTGTTAACTATTGTTGCTTGTTTATTAATTGTTGTTTCTTGGTTTTTCTTGTTCATTGTTCCTTGCTCTGTGTTTATTTGTTAACGTTACTTTTAAAAATAAATTTTACTAATGAAGAAATGGCGTACGTTTAGGGCAGGCAGATCGAAACTCTCTTCTGGCGTCCAGAATCTACAGGCATAAGTATCCCTCAGCTCAAATTCCGAGACCAGAAGCATTTGGGAAAGGTAGAACACGCTTCGAGAAAACATGTAGCGCCAAGTACAAAACAAAGTCATATGAAAATCGTCATACAGAATTACAGGTTTTATTAACAATCGAGAACAATCCATAGATAAGTACGAGGCAAATTCCATTATTTCAGGGTACCAGCAAATATTTAGTCAACAGGATAATTAAAAAGCACAAATTTCATCCGTATCATTTATGTCTTCTAACTCAATTACTGCTAAAGATCAAGTAAATAGAATCAATTTCTGTACTGTTTTTTCAAATATAACAGATGAAATTCGCAAACTTTTACATTACGGTTCTCTGTAGCGACGAAGCAACTCTTAACAATATCGGCGTAGTAAGCAAATACAATATGCATTACTACGCTCAAGAAAATCCACTCTGGGTACGTCAAATGGATGCTTAACATCAATGGTCCTTGAATATATGGGGGGGACTTATAGACGATAAAGTTATCGGTGCATTCTATTTTGAAGATCGACTTCATGGAGAACGCTATCGCAGATTTCTCGAGGATGATTTGTCGAATTTAGTGGAGGATGTAGACCTTGAAACACGTTGCATAATGTATTTTCAGCATGATGGTGTTCTTCCACATTTTCACCGAGACGTGAAACAATACTTAAACCATTGGTTAGGAAACAGATGGATCGGTCGAGGAGGGAACATTCGATGGCCAGCAAGATCACCCGACCTAACCCCACTAGAGTTTTTCCTCTGGCGATATGTGAATCAAATATTATATGATATGTGAAAAATTGCACACAACTGCGGATGATATGAAAAATCGAATAGAATCAGCTTTTAGAAGTATTAGCCCCCTCATGTTGAAAAGAGTCAAAGAAAACTTTGAACGACGACTCCAAATTTGCATTCAGGAAAACGGTAAAATTTTTGAACATGTTTTATGAGTTTTAATAAATTTGTAAACCTAATGTTTGATTTTTAAATGCTTTCATCTATTACCATAAAATAAGAGTTCTACTATGCACAAGTAAAATATTTGAACCGCTGTACTTCCTTTTGTATTTAATTAAACTTGTTAAAAAATTAGATCATAAAAAAGCTAATAGAATGTTGCATCCATCAAAATCAAAATATTACTAGTTAATTAGTTATTAGCTAGCAGTGGGCAAGGCATACTCAAAGCCAAGATGATTACTGAAATTAAGTGACGAAATAAGGGTATTTTCTGATAACACCTAGGATAACTTTAAAACGAGTCGATTTGAGGATAAGGAAAGCTTAATAAAATTAATAGAGGAGTAAATAATCTACCCGATAGCGATATAAACTATTGGGTGTTCTATTTCAAAATTTCTTGTTTTGGGTGATACTCTATATGATTTCCAATTTGGCGGATACTTCTCGGCATGTGATTAGATAGACCACATGTAGAAGTATATCGCCATAAAAAATATTTGATAATGTTAGTTCTTGGGAGATACCAGGTGATCAATACATGTTGATTCAGAGGAACAAATGATCTTTCAAAGTAGCCTGTATAAAGGGCTGAAACTTCATTCAGGTAATGTATGAAACGAAAAATTAAGTTTAGTGCAACACTCTATATATAGCCCCCTGTATAAATGAAATCAATTCCAAAATGTGCACTCGTAAAACCCCCAGCGCCTTTAGAAAACAGAATTTTAAAATATGGACTCAGTCAGGCGCTATCTTCCGTCCCCACACCGATAGGACATCCTATATATATATATATATATATATATATATATATATATATATATATATATATATATATATATATATATATATATATATATATATATATATATATATATATGTATATATATATATATATATATATATATATATATATATATATATATATATATATATATATATATGTATATATATATATATATATATATATATATATATATATATATATATATAATACATTTAGGCAAAAAATCTGAAAGAAATACGGATTATGTAGAGTGTTCTGCAAACCCTTAAGTTTCAGCTTAAACCATCATTGCCCTTCATTTTAATAAAAAAGATCCAGAAAACTCATTTTAAATAGACACTTTCTCTGATGCTTTGGAAGTAGTTTTAGTTAAATTTATGGTTTAATGGTCTATAATTTTTAGCTAATTTATAGAAAAAATTCGTTATTGAGGAGACCGCGGCATTTGAAGTCTAAAAAGATTTCTCCAAATGAGCGCAAACTAGTCCCCCTAGAATCCATATCCGAGTTTACTTTCTGTTTACATACATACAGGGTGACGCATTTCTACGGTAAAGCCCAATATAATTGTTAATATGCAAGATACGAGAAAAATGTTATACGTTACCTATAGTGTGTTTTGATCTGCATCTTATAGCATTATTTTGACAATCACAGAATGGCCCATAATTTTTTTTTTTTTAATTTCAACAACACACCACGAGGGCTTACAGCCTAAATACTATCGTACCGTGGGTGTTAACAAGGAGGAAAGAGGCAGCTTGTTAATTCTGGACTTGAAGGTTTGGAGGTTCGGAGGAGAAGGAAAAACATGTGCCGGCAAGGAATTCCACAACTTGGAAGTCCTCGGGACAAAAGAGCGGGCATAACAAGATGTTCTATGTCTGGTGACCTGGACAGTAAAAGGGTGCATTCGCTCTGTTCCCCTAGTGGATCTGTTGGGGGTGGCAGGTGGGGGAACTATGGAGGAAAGCTCCTCTGAGCAGTGCCCGTGCAGATATCTATAAAAGAGAGAGAGGTCACCAACGGCACGTCGGTGGGCAAGGGATGGCAGCCTTTGGGTGAGGGTAGGGTCACCGATGAGACGTATAGCTCTCTTTTGAATGGAGTCCAGGATAGCGAGTGTAGAAGCGGCAGCGGCACCCCAGATGTGGGAGCAGTATTCAAGGTTTGGCCTTATTTGTGAGGTATATAAGGTATAGAGATTAGCTGGTGAAAAGTATTTGCGAGCCCGGAAGAGGAAACCTAATTTCTTAGCAGCCGCTTCTGCAATTGATGTGACATGTTGGTGCCAATTAAGATTTCGATCCACAGAAATGCCAACAAGAGAAAAGGACTCATTACTTTGAATAACTTGGTTGTTCATTGTGATGGGTCTAGTGCTGGTGTATCTCTTGTGGGAAAGAAAGCAAGACTTAGTTTTGGTGGGGTTGAATTGTACAAGATTTCTACTTCCCCAGTCTAATATTTTTTGGAGATCCATGGAGACAGAACCCTCCATGAGTCTGCGATCCTCATCTAATTGGGCTAAAGAGACAGGCTTAGAATATTGTATATTTGAATGGAGGGTGCTGTCGTCCGCGTAGCTGTGAACTGGGTTGGATGTGCTCGAGAGGAGGTCATTGATGTGGAGAAGAAACAAAGTAGGGGCTAAAGCTGAACCTTGAGGAACTCCTGCATTAATTGGATAAAGTTTAGAGGAATGGCCATCCACAACAACAGATATGCTCCTGCTGGAGAGGAAATTTGCTGTCCACATACAGAGTTTTGGTGGTAGGCCATAGGCCGGAAGTTTATTAAGCAGCGCTGCGTGCCAGACCTGGTCGAATGCTTTGGATATGTCTAGAGCAACAATCTGGGATTCACCGTGTTGTTCCATAGACTTGTTCCAAGAATAGGTGACAAAGGAAAGGAGGTCGGTAGTCGATCTGCGCTGACAGAATCCATACTGCCTGTCGTGGATTAGACTGTGCTTTTCAAGAAATTTTAGTAATTCGGTGTTTATATACTTTTCCATCACTTTAGAGACGACTTAAAGGAGAGAAATGGGCCTGTAGTTGCTGGGAAGCGCTTTGGATCCTTTCTTGGGAATGGGTTGTACTCGAGCAGTTTTCCAGTTACTAGGGAATATGCCTTTATTATAAGATATCTGAAACAGACGAGTCAGGACAGGAGCAGGCTCTGGTGCGCATTTTTTGAGAAGAATTGCTGGGATCTCGTCAAGGCCAGAGGCTTTCCTGGTATTAAGAGAAGAGAGCATCTTTCGTACCTTTTTGGTTTTGAAAATGATATCCGTCATTTTATGCGCGACATTGGGGACTGTTGCTGGTTGAACATTTGGAGGTGGGTTGAGAGTAGAATTGCCGGCGAACAACGAAGCAAAAAGTTCAGCCTTGCCCAGGGCGGTAGAAACAATTTCATCCCCTGAGACTAGAGGTGGGAACGTGCTTTTGCAGAAATTATTCCCAATAGATTTAGCAAGAGTCCAGAAGGGTTTGCCGCCGTTGGAGCTTAAGAGGACTTTGTTTTTGATGTGGTTATTAAATGAGTTTTTTGCCTCAGAAAGAATGCGGACATAGCGGTTTCTTGCGTCGTTAAATGCTTGACGATTTTCTTGACTGGGATTGTGTAAAAGCGTTTTGTGAGCTTTGACCTTTTCAAGTCTGGCCTTGGTAATACCTACTTTTTTTTGAACATTCCTTATTGCATTTTTGCATTTTCATGGAAATATTATGCATGTTTGTAAGAAAATTGAGACGCAGTAAGTGCGTTTTAGTAGCGAATTTTTATTAAACGCTTCAAAGTTCAATAACACAATTTGCTATTAAGGTTCGTCAGCTAGGAAACGAGTTTGCTCGGAAACGTTTTAAGTTTATTTTCGGAAAATTTTTGTACATTTTCAAACAAGTTATGTTGGTAAAATATGGTACATTGTTCCTATTTTTGTTACTCTGAAACATGTTGAAAGTTTGACGATTCGTGAGCAAAATGTTTATCCAATAATTATCATACTAGTTTTTCCTAATTTACATATTTGACAGCATACAAAAAGTAACTACAAACATATGTATATAAGGATCAGTCTCACTGATTAAGATTTTAAATTTTGACTGAGTTAAAATTTATGTTGCAATTTAATGAGAAATTTAGTGTTTATAGAAAAGTTCAAGTTTGACTAAAGTCAAAAAAAAGGAAATCACTCTAGAAAGTTGTAAATGACACATATAGTGCACTGGCACTTCCAGCGGTTCATAGGGTTGATATCAGGCCTTCGCCTGAAGTCCCACATGTCTTCGTTATCTGCAGATGGAAATATAAGAGCTGCATGGGGTAGCATCAGCATTTAGAGCTTACCATAGGCGCTTAATTACCCCAAGAGAGAAGCTAGTTACTGGTAGAAAACTCCTGTAGAGGTGGCGACAAGAAGAAAGTATACCTCATGCACATTCAAGAGGTGAGCTAGACACTGGGGTTGAATTTGAAAATAAACATGAAGATAAACGTCAAAGTAGATCTTAATCTGAAGAGCAAAGGTGCATTTAAACAGTAACCGTATATGGAGATTTTGAATGTAACGGTAAACTTGAATGTGAATGTGAAGAAATGGATATAATAAGAAAACAATAGAAAAACTAGTAAAAACTAGTAAATAAAAAACAAACAAATCAATAAACCCGAAAACAAACAACAGAAACAAACACAGGATATACAACATTCACTTCTAATCTACCACATCAAAGAGATAACACACACACTCAAACAATATGGCCTAAAATTGAAGCACAAAACCAGTGACACAATCGTAACCAAAATAAATAAAAAACAAGAACACAACCCACATAAATTGAGCGGAATACATCAAATAGAATGTAACACATGCAATAAAAAAATAATAGGAATCACAAAAAATCAATAGAAACAAGATTCAAGGAACATGTAACAGCATTAGATAAAATCTACATACCTAGCTACAAATCAAACCTAGCTACACACATTCACACAAAAAATACCAAAAACCAGATATCAACCAATTACAACTACTAAAACATACCAAAGACCACAAAGAAATGAAAATCAGGAACTAGTATTACATTCAACAAACAAACAATGAGAAAAAAATAATCCCGAAACGGCTCCAAGTGCAAACATTTAAACAAAACTTAATAAAATCCATACAAATAAACAAATTATCACACGAAAATAATAACGACAGGAAACGGATACAGTCGACACAAACCGAACAAAACAGCTAATCAGGCAACTGTAAACCGACCAATAGAAGCTAAGCACGCATGCGTCACATGCGACCTTAGAAATAGAACACAGAGGAACGATCAGAGCCAGTAACGTGCTAAAGATGAACCCGGAAGGTTCGATACTGCAGTCCACATAAACAAATATAAAATCACAGAAAATACAGCAAACAAATAAAAGTATATATTTAAAAGTGATCATATATATATATATATATATATATATATATATATATATATATATATATATATATATATATATATATATATATATATATATATATATATATATATATATATATATATATATATATATATATATATATATATATATATCTATATATTATATATTTATATATATATATATATATATATATATATATATATATATATATATATATATATATACGTATATGTGTATCGCACTCAGAAAATAATGTGCCAATTTCGATGACATTTGCAAGTGGCTTGGGTGAGTTCGTTAGCCAGGAAAATCGGCCTGGGAGTATTTTGTGCTTTCTCTGGGAAAAAAATTATATCTCCGGAAATAACAAAGCAAGGGCAACCAGATTTGGTAAGGTTGTATGTATTATAAATAATAAGCCACGCAAGTTTCAGCTTCCACCGCCAGTGTCCTTATTTTACTATAATATTTCCAGAAAATGAATTTCAAATAGACCCCTTCTCTGATGCTTTGGCAGTAGTCTTAGTTTGTGGTTTTACGGACTATAATTTTTATCTAATTTTCGTAGAATGATTTCGTTAATGAGGAGACCGCGACTTTTGCATTTTAAAACGATTTCTTGGTACGTACCTTCCTTTTGCAAGTGGCTTGGGTGAGTTCGTTAGCCAGGAAAATCGGCCTGGGAATATTTTAGTGCTTTCTCTGGGAAAAAAATTATATCTCCGGAAATAACAAAGCAAGTGCAACCAGATTTGGTAAGGTTGTATGTATTATAAATAATAAGCCACGCAAGTTTCAGCTACCACCGCCATTGTCCTTATTTTACTGTAATGTTTCCAGAAAATTTATTTCAAATAGACACTTTCTCTGATGCTTTGGCAGTAGTCTTAGTTTCTGGTTTAAAGGTCTATAATTTTTAGCTAATTTTCGTAGAATGATTTCGTTAATGAGGAGACCGCGACTTTTGCATTTTACAACGATTTCTTCAAATGAGTGCAAACTAGGCTATAATACATCACCTATAATACATATCCGGGTTTACTTTCAGTTTTTATCTGTTTACATATATACAACGTGATGCGTTTCTACGGTAAAGCTAAATATAACTGTTTATATAAGATACGAGAAAAAATTGTATACGTCTTGAACTGCTCTTATAAAATTATTCTGGCAATCACGGAGTGGCCCATAAGTCGTTGGTGATCCCTACAATTTTTTTTTCGAACATCTTTTATATTATTGCATTTTTGCATTTTTTTATTGAAATATGAGGCATGTCGGTAAGAAAAAAAACGAAACGCAGTAAGTGCGTTTTGGTAGCGAACTTTCATCAAACGCCTCAAATTTCTATTAATCTAAGGTTCGTTGACTACGGAAACAGTTTTCTCGGAAACACGTAAAGTTTGTTTTCGGACAATTTTTGTACTTTTTAAAACAATAAGTAATTTTGATAAAATATGGTACATTGTTTCTACTATATAAGTTATACCGGTGACCAAATTGATGCCTGCTTGCACTAGAGAGACATATTTGCTACTAAAAATCTTTCATGAAAATTCACTTCGATAACGCACTTGCCGCGTCCAGAGTTTTTAGATATTTATTCTAAGACTTTAAAAATATCAAAAACGGAGCTAGAATGAGCTATGATCTTGCAGCAATTAAAAAAATATTTGCGCTATTTCAAAAGTAACCCTCGTATTCCAATATGTTAATTTTTAAAATATTTGCGACACAAATAAATATAGGTATCTCTTAAGCTATTAAATGCAACCAAACACCTCATCGATTTTATTAATTTTTAATCACAAACGAACGAATATTGTGAAAATATTATGTAGGATACCTGGCTTTTTGCGTTTCAACCCTTAAGGATTTTAGCAATAAGTTTTGTGAAAAGCTTTTGCTTTCTAGTTAAATATGGTTAAAAACTATATTATAATAAAAAGTGTTGACTCATCATGTGCGTTATGGTAAAGAATTTTGGAGTGTAGTATACATTTTACAACCGAAACCCACTTACCAAATTTGATTGCCATAGCTTTATTATTTTCGAAGATATAAAAATGTTTTGCATAACTAACTTATCTAGGCGATTTACAAGAGGAAGCTAGGTACCAAATTTTATCAAAATCCGATCATATAGGTTTTAGTTATCTGTGTGATAAACAAAGACAAGCACAGAAATATATATATATATATATATATATATATATATATATATATATATATATATATATATATATATATATATCTTGTAATGTTGCTCCACACTGTAATCACTTTTAAATATTCACTTTGTTTGCTGTACTTTTTGCGATTTTTATTTGTTTGCGTGGAATGCAGTTTCAAATCGTCCCGGTGCGTCATCAGCACGCTACTCTGATGATCATCATGAAACAAATAAAAAAATCACAAAAAGCACAGCAAACAAATAAATTTTATATATATATATATATATATATATATATATATATATATATATATATATATATATATATATATATAAACACTTGATTAGGATTATAAAATATTGCACAAGGGTTCACCCGAGAACCATAAAACACGTCGATTTTGTTTGCGAGCGGGACACTTTTTTGAACCGTAACATATTGTGTAGCATTAAAACCGCTGGCACGGGGGCTTTCATCCCCCTTAATTTCTAAGGGAAGGTGTGTTAAGCGGGATATTTTTCAAAAGCTCGTTGGGACCTCCATTCACAATTGAAATTTCATAATCTCCTCCCAGTTTTCTAGATTTTGCTTCAAAACTGAAGCTGAAACCTGTTGATTAGTTTGTTAGATATTGGGTCTCAAAACAGATTTAGCAAAATAATTTATTGAAACAATCGACATAAGAAATTAAAGTACACTACCAACTTGCACACTTCATCAACGAAAACACAACAAGCCTAAAAAAGTATTTTTAGTATCCAGTGAGTACCAAACATGTAACTTCTACAAAGTTAAACAAAATATAGATACTATCATTAATCTTTTTTATTTAAAGTGTTGGAAGCAACCCTGTAAAAAACTAATCGGTAAGTTTTAAAATTGCAGCTTTGACTAGAGTACCAAAAGTGCCTTCCAAGAAGGTGCCACTTACCTACTTCACCTATTTGAAATTCAAAAGCTGCAATCTTATCATAGCAAATGTTTTTACGAAACCTCGAAAAAAAAAACTAAAACTATATTAAAAATGTTTTGTAAAATCTGCTGGTTCAGCAAGTCAGTAAGTCTCTTTCTGTAACTGAGACAGGAAACAGTAAATATTTGTCCCAAAATGGCATTCATATCCTTCTTTTATTTTTGAATTTCACATGTTCAGATGTTTTCGGGGAGTTCTGCTCGGCTATACGGCCTGCTTTGATTTTATGTTTGTGCTTGTCTTTAGCTTTTTATGTAGTTGACTAGTTTGACTTTTAACTTATTGCTTTTGACTCCATCAGAGTATTGTTCTTATTGTGGGACCCCAGTCCCGTTTTTAAATTTTTAAATTGTACATTTTATAGAAATGTTTTTATAACTCCTGACACTAATGTCAGTTTAAATCTTGCATGGCCGTTAGGGTTATTTTGACAGTTAGTTTTGCTGGACCTTGTATCTTTCTGTAGTTGCAGTGTTAGTCACTCGCATGGTGGACCTACCAGAAACGTAGTTTCTGACAACAATTTTTTTACGTTCTAGGCCTAAAGCCCTCAGGATGGCTCAATAATGGCCCGAAACGCGTAGGGTTTAAGAATAAAATCAGTTGTCTGGTAGTGAAAGCCTTTTAATTTTTCTTAACAATAGTATTAATTTTCAATAACTTTATTTTTCTTTGATCAAAAGGCTTGAAAATTGGTACACAGCCACGCCTATGTTCTTTTAAGTTGTAAATTTTAGTTTCAATCACGTAAACTATTTGGGAGATATTACGTTTAAAAAAATATTTTTTAATTTTTTGTTTAGAAAAATTTGGCGTTAAGATCTGCTAAACGAACTCATCCAAGCCATTAACAAAATAAAGGTAATTCGCAAATTTCGTCCAAATCAATGAAGTATTTTCTGAGCTATCGGTTGGATATATATATATATATATATATATATATATATATATATATATATATATATATATATATATATATATATATATATATATATATATATATATATATATATAAACATTTTAATTGACTTTGGAAATGGATTTCAGGGGCGCTAATTGGTGCTCATTTAAAGAAATTTTCCGAAAGTCTCACCGTCAATGCCTCTCTATTAGTGAATTTTCTTAATGAAAATGCACTTACCAAAAAAGGAAGTCATTGATTGTTGTTGCCCTTATTTGGTGAAACTGGTCCATACTACATACAGACTTGGAGACTACTTATCTGGCTTCACTGTTGGGTAGCTTTTAAATCTTACAGCACGACGCGTGATTTGCTATTTAACGCGAAAGAAAAATCTTGTTTCCTGACAAAAGCTGGAGTTTATATATAAGCTAGTACACATTGAAACGCAATATACATAGGTCAAACTTCTAGAAATTCTAACACCGAATACAATGAACATATTTCTACATTTAGAAATAACCACGCTGACAAATCTACATTTGCAAAACATATTATTGATACCGAACATAGACCAACAGTAAATAACCGCACACAACCACAACATTTTCGTAATGACGAACGTAAACTAGCCTTTTTTAAAGCTTTAGAATCCAAAAAAGCACAGACACGACAATAGCCACCTTGTTTTAAACGAGCACACTGATTTAATTAATTCCCCTTTCTTTGACATTCTTCTTTCTAATCAAATAAGTCAAAGAAAATAAATTTAACTATTCTTTCAAAAAAGTGGTAATAAGATAATGAGTTGATATATGTCGATACTTTCGTTGTATAGAGACTGCTTTATTACTGTTATTGTTTAGTTATTTTATTGTTGTAACTGTCATCATAGTTATTATAGGCTAGTTCTATTTTTATGTTAAGTATTGACACGTAGATATTTTGAAAGCCTCATCTGTCATCTGTGTTTCATTATATTTTCAATTTGATGAATGGTTTGATCAAAACATCATATCATAACATAGCAACAGATCTTTATTTGTAGGTGTCATGATATCGTACTAATTAAATTTTTATCTGTCGGAGAATGCTGTCAAGCAGCGAGACTAGAGTTCATAAGAGCCTCGTGCTCCAGTTTAGCTTACGCGCTGGCTACGCCCTTCACCTACAGAAACGTAACCCAACAGTGAAGCCGGAGAAGTAGTCTCCAAGTCTGTTTGTAGTACTCAGTAGTTTTATTTAATTTGGCGTGGGTCTGAATTAAACAGGAACTCGTTCTTTAGGTTTAAAAATACTCGGGTTTTTTTAAAATTTATTACACTTACAGCTTCTACATGTGTCAATACATCTATTCATCTCAAACATAATTTGCTGATTTATCTGATGCTATATTTATGTTTCTAAGTGTTGCTGATATAAACTCTATCTTACCCTTCACAATAGCAGCCAAGCTTCTTCTCTGTGCCTCGTTTCGTTGTTTTACGATGCCGTAAAAGGACCAAATTTATTACAGTCAAGAAAATCAGCGATTGTGAAGCCACAGCTTCTACTCTAGATATATGTGCCAGAAAAAAGTACATTTTTCTAAATGTACGTTTTAAGATCATAAGGTGGAAAAAAAGGACTACGAATACTGCGTAATATTATCTATTAGGATCTTTGAAGATGTAGTATTCAGGCCTCGGAGACAAAACTTTGCAGAACCGTAAAATACGAGAATGCACAACGCATAATCTGAAAGAGAGAAGAAAATATTATTATCAAAATATATACCTATAATACTGTTAGTTATAACTGTTAGATGTTAGATGCGTTAGTATACAGTTTTTCCAAGATAAGGAGGGCCAATATGGGCATCACCAAGACGGTAGCAGAAACAGACTTGGTTAAATCAAAGGAACGTTGCGCGTTCAAAAGCCCAACGAAATAGCGGTTAGATATCTCCGATTTTTAGTGAATTTTATTAAAAAAATTCACTAATGAGGAGATCCCGACTTTTGAATTTTGAAAAAATTTCTTCAAATGAGCGCTAATTAGGCCCCACAGAACACATATTCGGGGTCAGTTTCAATTTTTATATGTTTACAAATGGCTTGGATAAGTTTGTTATACAGGGAAATCTGCCCAGGTTTTCCCGGAAAATATTGTGTTTTCTTTCGAAAAAAAAATTATATCTTCGGAATTAACAAAGTAAGGGCAACCAAATTTAGTACGCGAGTTTAAATCCTCATAGGTAAGATAACTACCAAAATTTAGCTATATAGATCAAAAGACAAAAAAGTTATAGGCATTTAAAAAAAAAAATTGGGGTTTTCCTAAAAACGTCAAAGTTGCGATAAAAAAATCGGCAACATTTAGGCAAATAACTTGAATCTAATACGGGCTATGGAAATCAAATGTCTCAAGAAGGATGTTTTACAAACCCTGAAGTCTTAGTTTCAACCGTCATTGTCCTTCATTTTACTAAAATGTTTCCAGAAAATTCATTTCAAATAGACCCTTTCTCTGATGCTTGGCAGTAGTCTTAGCTATAGAGTTTATGGTATATATTTTTTGTCGGGAACACTTTAAGTTTACTTTTGGACATTTTTGTACCTTTTAACACAATAGAGTTATTTTTATAAAACATGGCACATTGTTTTTACTATATAGGTTGCACTGGTAACCAAAATTGATGCCTGCTTTCTTAAAAAGAAAACACACATATTTGCAATAAAAACATTTTTATGAAAATTCACTACCATAACGCACTTGCTGCGTCCAGAATTTTTTTGTTTTTGAGCTATTTTGAAAAATTTAGATATTTCGATTATACATATTATTTTATTCTGGCCTTAATCGTGGACCTACACCATATGGATGACGCTTCTCCACAGCACCTTTTAATTTTCTTTACTAATTACAAATTTTCGAATCCGACGTTTCGTCTTTGCGGGACCATTATCAGCTTTTCTTTTTAAACACGGCATTCATTTTCTGATATCATATTCTGAAAGCCCTTTTTATTCCAAATTTATCGATGTGTCACACTTTGTGGTTTAGTCCCACTTGACTTTTTTTTTCTACCTTAATCAAGAAATTTTCTATTACCGATCAGTACATAGCCTTTAAACTTAAGTACTATTTATATCACTTAACACTTTATGTCATTTGGGTGTTTAAACATAATCCAATGGATAAATTGAGGCAATAATTTAATGAAATAGATACAGAACAAATAAAGTTAAATTAAAAAGACAAACATATGCTTTGGAAAATAAATTGATGTGAAAATATCTGTACCTGGATTGACAGTAAAATTAATTTTTGACACATTAGCTTCTTGTATAATTTATTGTGTAATCATTAGTAACTGTTTCTAGTAAATTCATTTTCTAACGAAAAAAAGTTTGACATGTTGGCATGCTTCATTTCATCCAATTAAAATTGTTCTGTTGCATATATATGTGCAGAAATATCCGAAAGGAAGACAACGATTTAGCAAATTGGTGACAAACTTTAAAGCTTATGTTTTTTTTTTAACTGTAGTTTTTTGGCAAAACTCAAGCAATGAGTATATATATATATATAATATGTACCGCTTACATAATGTTTTGTTAGCGGTTACTGAGGATCCCGGTACATCAGTCCGGCGGATTGAACAAAACGTTGATATATCTTTTAAGGAGATTTTCTGATAAGGTAATCAGAACGTATTCGGAAGGCCAGACTTGAAAAGGTCAAAGCTCACAAA
Source organism: Tillus elongatus (assembly GCA_964006375.1). Lineage (NCBI taxonomy): Eukaryota > Metazoa > Arthropoda > Insecta > Coleoptera > Cleridae > Tillus > Tillus elongatus. The sequence continues at coordinate 24,540,960 of OZ023266.1, read as the reverse complement.
ACGCTTCTACACAATCCCAGTCAAGAAAACCGTCAAGCATTTAACGACGCAAGAAACCGCTAAGTCCGCATTCTTTCTGAGGCAAAAAACTCGTTTAATAACCACATCAAAAACAAAGTCCTATTAAGCTCCAACGGCGGCAAACCCTTCTGGACTCTTGCTAAATCTATTGGGAATAATTTCAGCAAAAGCACGTTCCCACCTCTTGTCTCAGGGGATGAAATTGTTTCTACCGCCCTGGGCAAGGCTGAACTTTTTGCTTCGTTGTTCGCCAGCAATTCTATTCTCAACCCACCTCCAAATGTTCAACCACCAACAGTCCCCAATGTCGCGCATAAAATCACGGATATCATTTTCAAAACTAAAAAGGTACGAAAGATGCTCTCTTCTCTTAACACCAGAAAAGCCTCTGGCCTTGACGGGATCCCAGCAAATGTTCTCAAAAAATGCGCACCAGAACTTGCTCCTGTCCTGACTCATCTGTTTCAGATATCTTACAATATTCCCTAGTAACTGGTAAACTGATCGAGTACAACCCGTCCCCAAGAAAGGATCCAAAGAGCTTCCTAGCAACTACAGGCCTATTTCTCTCCTTTCAGTCGTCTCTAAAGTGATGGAAAAGTATATAAACACCGAATTACTAAAATTTCTGGAAAAACACAGTCTAATCCACGACAGGCAGTATGGACTCCGTCAGCGCAGATCGACTGCCGACCTCCTTTCTTTTGTCACCCATTCTTGGAACAAGTCTATGGAACTACACGGTGAATCCCAGATTGTCGCTCTAGACATGTCCAAAGCATTCGACCATATCTGGCACGCAGCGCTGCCTAATAAACTTCCGGCCTATGGCCTACCACCAAAACTTTGTACCTGGACAGCAAATTTTCTCTCCAACAGGAGCATTTCTGTTGTTGTGGATGGCCATTCCTCTAAACTGTATTCAATTAATGCAGGAGTTCCTCAAGGTTCAGCTTTAGCCCCTACTTTGTTTCTTCGCCACATCAATGACCTCCTCTCTAGCACATCCAACCCACTTCACAGTTACGCGGACGACAGCACCGTCCACTCAAATATACAATATTCTAAGCCTGCCTCTTTAGCCCAATTAGATGAGAATCGCAGACTGATGGGGTGTTTTGTCTCCGTGGACTTCCAAAAAATATTAGACTGGGGAAGTAGAAATCTTGTACAATTCAACCCCACCAAATCTCAGTCTTGCTTTCTTTCTCATAAGAGATACACCAGCCCTAGACCCATCACAATGAACAACCAAGTTATTCAAAGTAATGAGTCCTTTTCTCTTGTTTGCATTTCTGTGGATCGAAATCTCAATTGGCACCAACATGTCACATCAATTGCAGAAGCGGCTGCTAAGAAATTAGGTTTCCTCTTCCGGGCTCGCAAATACTTTTCACCAGCTAATCTCTATACCTTATATACTTCACAAATAAGGCGAAACCTCGAATACTGCTCCCACATCTGGGGTGCAGCTGCCGCTTCTACACTCGCTATTCTGGACTCCATTCAAAAGAGAGCTATACGTCTCATCGGTGACCCTACCCTCACTCAAAGGCTGCCATCCCTTGCCTACCGACGTGCCGTTGGTGACCTCTCTATATTTTATAGATATCTGCACGGGCACTGCTCAGAGGAGCTTTCCTCCATAGTTCCCCCACCTGCTGCCCCCAACAGATCTACCAGGGGAACAGAGCGAATGCACCCTTTTACTGTCCAGGTCACCAGACATAGAACTTCTTGTTATGCCCGCTCTTTTGTACCGAGGACTTCCAAGTTGTGAAATTCCTTGCCGGCATATTTGTTTCCTTCTCCTCCGAGCCTCCAAACCTTCAAGTCCAGAATTAACAAGTTGCCTCTTTCCTCCCTGTCAACACCCACGGTACGATAGTATTTAGGCTGTAAGCCCTCGTGGTGTGTTGTTGAAATTAAAAAAAAAAAAACACCTTGACCAGTCGGTTCACCACATGTAACACCGCTTGATTTCTTCCTATGTGGATACGTTAAGAATCATATATACGTGCAAAATTTTTCTACACAACAAGATCTGAGGAGGTTAGTTGTGGGAGCATTTATCAGTATTACTCCACAAATGTTGACTAGGCTTTTACGATCGACAGTTAGAAGGTGCTATTTGCACTTGAAAAGAGAATATTGCAAGTTTATTTGCACATATGCTCTAAATTTAGCTGTTTTCTTCGTATTCGTTTGTTGTTTTTTTATGTTTAGTTATTCTGGTAATGTAATTTTATTTGTTATCTGTTTATTCCATTAAATTATTGCCTCAATTCATCCTTTCGATTATTATTAAACGCCCCATGACATACGATATTAATTGATATAACTAGCTGTTTAGTACTTAAGTTTAAAAGCTATGTACTGGTCCGTAATAGGATTTTTCTTGATTAAGGTCGAAGAAAAGGTTTAAATGGTTCTAATCCACAAAGGGCTTTCAGAATATGATCGCAAAATGAGGGCCGTATTATAAAAAAAGTTATTGATGGTCCTGGAAAGACGAAACGTCGGATTCGAAAATTAAAGTTATAGCTGCATACATACCTTGATATCTTCGTTATAATTGGCAAAAAAAAAACTTTCAAAACATACAGACCCAGATCGAAAACAAACTTACACCGGGCGCGCCTGGTCTCCCACACCGTTTCAGTAAATAACTTTGAATCAAAAACAGGCCCGTCACTCAGATTAGAAAGAACTAAGATTCACAATGCCCTTAGAAAGTACCTGGAACGGGAAGCACGTGTTGTCGATAACCTCCAAGAATACACCATTTAACAGGTCGCACGGTCTCTCATACCGGGCGCTCCCACAGAAAGGATAGCCTGAACATCGGAAAGAGACGACATAGAACTGGGTTCGTATTAGCGATCTCATAGGGTGTTTGCCTTTTTGGGGTATTTTTTTCTTTTTTTTATAACTTTTGACAAAACTGTACCATAATTCCCCACGTCGGATTTGTCTTGTTTTTTGAGACCAACTGTACAGAAGTGTGTTTCCAGAAATATGGAACTACCGTCATCTTATAGGACCAAGACAAAAGAGGCAACATAAAGTTAAAGTCAGTGCAGGAGCGCACTTTTTTAGAACTACTGCTGGGATCTGGTTCTGATGCGTTTTTAATGTCTAAATTTTCCAACATGTGCTCAACAGTACGAAGCCTGAAAAATATTTCTTCCAATTTTCATTACACAGCTAAACCATTTGGTGAGCTCTTCCCTTGCGGGTTAGGTTTGGTTTTTGGAGCAAACACACTAGCCAAGTACTTAGCGTTTTCTTGTCATGATGCAGCAGGAACTTCACCATTTAAAACTATGTAATGAGAGGAGCTGGTGGTATTGTTGCGACATGAGATGACTCTGTCCCTTATTGATTGGTCAGAGTTATTTTTGCCTTGATCGTTTTTCTGTTTGCACCTGTCCCCTACTGGTACAAAGGTGGCGTCAGCTTAGCTGATCGGGTTCGTGCGTCCGAAACTGTAGACATAATTTTTAGTAACCACTGCATTCCAGTAAGATATATTAAACCAAGGCTTCGATTTGTAATTGATATGTTACGATGGTTGACGAATATAGGTTCCGATACCTGTTAAGATAATTTATGTATGCTTTAGTAAAAAATATTTCATGTTCAATCTAGGCGTAATTTTAGGTCCTTGTTACTTATGATCTGTTGTCTAGATTGGTGTAGTAGAAATTTTGTGTAGGTACAGGGCAAGTTTGGTAAACTTCTATAATGCTTACACTGGCAAATGTTGCAAGGGATACTTCAAATAATCCAAGGGCATAAAACTTGATAGGCTTCTGGGCTCGCTGCATGAAGACTAGCAACGTCTTCTGTGCCGAAATTGGATAGTTGTACCATTTTATGTTGTAGATTGCTATGGCAAGGTTTTCACTCTGAAAAATTGAAGAAAAACTATAAAAATCAGTAGTAAAGTATTACTTCAAAAATATTTTTACGGCGTCAATATTAATTTAACTGGGTAGCCCAACGCGTAGCCTAACGCGTAGTGTAACCGGGAGCTAACTCCCACTAGTCGTACGAAATTATGCGCTTCATAACATGGCAATACTATTACAAATACAGGTCTCCCATATTAAGGTAACATATAAAAAAGTGTCGACGCAGCAAGTGCGTTATGTTAGTAAATTTTCATAGAAATCATCTGGCACAAAATATTTTTATAATTCTTTTCCTGTAACATATAGATTTAAATGTTAGTACATAGTTTTCTTTTAATGTCATAAACTTGTGTAGCAAATTTGATTACCAAAGCTTGTTTATTTTTGGAGATAAAATTTTTTCCCGAACTAAAACCCAAAATTCTCCCGCAAAACCTGACTCGATTTTCCTGGCTCACGACGTATCCAAGCTATTTGCCTAAGGAGGGTATGCGCCAAATATTATCAAAATCGGCCCACTACTTTCTTAGTTATTGGTGTGATACATACATACATATATATATATATATATATATATATATATATATATATATATATATATATATATATATATATATATATATATATATATATATATATATATATACATAAACATATAAAATATTAAACTGACCGCGGATATGGGTTCTAGGGGTCCTAGTTCGCATTTATTTGAGAAAAAACTTTTTCTAAATTGAAAAGTCGGGATCTTCCCATTAATCAATTTTTTCTAAAAAAATCCACTAATATATATTTTTTTATGGAACCCCTGTATATTTTTAAGAATTTTAGAACTTTTACGGACTGCCTTTAGACGTACTTACTGTCTATGCCCTCGGACCCTATTAAATAGATCAAGCTCTTAGCTTTTATGAAGAACGTGTGAAAACTAGATGGTTCATACATAATTGAAATCTACTAATACTCAGTAAGTGGTGGACGTGCCGCCACCTAGTTGCGGAACCAAGTAGTATGCTGTCACGCCAGCTCCAAATAACACAAAGTGTAAAAAAGATAGAGACTGGATACAGCTAACTAACAATTTAGAAAATTGTCAGCAGTGGCCCATTTCCACCCCAATATAGGGACAAAGTACGTAAGGTTTTGCTTCATCTTCTGCATACCTATAATTACCCATCAGTGCACAAACTACATGAAAAATTCCGTCGAAACACTTTCCAAGAAAGTTACAGGATCTATTGCTGATAGGGATGCTGTGAGGGGTGACCTGGATTTCAGGGAGGTATATCTGCAAAATGTTAAAAAGGCTGCTTATACAGGTTCACCTGTGTCATGTTTTTGGCATTTTGTGCTAATAATTTGTTTTATCGTTTTCCCCGCCCAGCACCCCTATTCACTACTGATCCCGTAACCTTGTCGGGAGTGGTGTTCAATAAATTTTTCGTGTGGATTATGCATCTAGGAGGGGTTATAGGCATGTTTTGGAAAAATATTGTGAAAAGCTGCCGGTCCCGGAAACTGCAAATTTACCCTGGAAGCAATCCTTTGGGCTTTTTTAATTGATTTAGAATGAAGTTATTGAAAAATTATATTATTTACAATTTGTTTTATTTTTAATTATCGAATATACGGAATGCTATATTTCAATATACAGTAAGTACCTGGCTGGGCAGAAGGAGGTCACCCTCATCTGCGTGCTGGGTCAGTCGGAGGTCAAAGGCAATGAAGAAGCTGACAGTCTCGCGAAGAGAGGATCAGCAGAACCATTTATAGGACCAGAACCGATCCTGGGCGTATCGAAAGGCACAGCCAGGGGAAACATCAAGTCCTGGGTCAGGCATCAGCATAAGGCATACAAGACCAATTGCTGTGCAGACTAGTTCATGCACAGTGATTTTGGAATGGGTGCAGTAGAAAAGACAAAGGGCATGCACAATAAGCCAAAGGCTGCGGTGCTATCGGGGCGGCAAAGACGAGGAAGAGACCCATAGGGAAAAAAAGTTGTTCTTGGCTTGTTTATGCGTTTTATTTTCAATCAATATTATCGAAAGGTTGCCCTTATAATAACTGGAATAGACGCCACTGACTTCGATGTTGATTTAATTAAACGATAAAAATAACGTACCTGAATTTCGATCGTAATTATACGAATCGTCCGCCCCGAAGATGTAATTGTTAGTTGACAAAGTAGTAGGTGTCCTGGACGTACTTCGAGCACAAGTTTTAGATATGAAAACGTTTTTCCCTTTCCGTCTGTCGGGTTGCAGGGTCTGCGTCCAGTAGCCGGCGTGCCTAATGTCAGCTATCATATAAGTTCAAAGTTCAAAGGCCCCGAAATGTTCCCTCGACAATTGGGTCACAGGGTGGGTGGTAATTATATCTTCGGACCGGACGATTCGTATAATTACGATCGAATTTCAGGTAAGTTTTTGATCGCTTATTTATACTGCATCGTCCGGTCCTGCGATATAATTACTAGTTGACAAAGTAGTTGTTCAGAGATAAGTTGTCGAGGGCCATTTCTGGGCGACACATACTAAAGTATAGAAAATAATACAATTTATTAAGCAACCTTATACACCAGTTTTTGCAGGTAATAAGTTACAGTCTGTACTTAAGACGTTGTGTAGGAAAGTGTTTTTTTGCACTAACGGTTTGTTGTAGAATTTAGCGAAAACCGACGTTGTTTAGCTTCAACCTGCTGTTTCCCGAATAAGATCCAATGACAGCCCTTTCCGAAGAGCCCCCGCTGTGGTGGCATGGTGGGTAGAGTGCGCTGTAAAAACGGATATTTCTACGCCAGCGATTCGGAGGGTGTCTTAAACTCACCTGCTTAGGGTTTGGTGGAATCCGCGACCATGAGGTTTTTTATAGGTCAAAAGAAGGTGGTCACATCCCGGAGGCTCCAGGTGGTGTTGTATTTTGGGCCAGGCGGTCTCAGTTTGACAACACCTTTCAGAAATCTCTATATGAGGGTCTACGCTAATCTTGTTGGTGACTATTAGATACAAGCCTGCTCGATGTGGATTAAAATAACCATACGCATTACAGGTAGATTCAAATAAGTGTTGGAAAAACCCAAGTTTGTAAGATGTTTCACCTGAAAATTGTGAAATTTGCTCCCGGTTACAAAACTGCCTCCACAACTAGAATGTAACATTATATTGAGTGGTGGTGGAAGGTGTCAACTAGTTAAGCATGGTAGCTGTAGCCCTGGGTCGAATTTCCTGCCGTTGAAGCGCTTCCCTGATAGTTATTAGGGTAAGGTTGGCCAATAGGGGGTGCTCCTTGGTGCTGAAACGAGAGAATGGTAGATCAGCCGCAGGTGAGAAGAATACTGGTTTGCTCACGGTTAGCTTAATAATGGGAGGGTACCAGGGTTATCCCTGTCATGACGGGGCCACAAATATACCCGTTGGGTTAACGCGACAAAATTTTTGCAATGATCGCAATATTAGGGATAATGGCGGAAAAACATAGAAAGAGAAGTGTTCCCAAGCGATGGTGAAGGCATCCACTGTCTCCGCCTCTGGGTATTTTTTCCAGGACATATATCGTCGGCACTTGTGAGTGGCGGATGACGCGAACAGGTTGATTTCGGCTTTAGAGCTAACGAGTGACGCAAAAAGCCGCAAGTTTTGTTTTTTCGACCACTGCAAGATAGTTGGAGCTAGGCGTCTTAAGGTGGAAAAACTAATACTCTACCTTCTGTTGATGTATGATAACAATGTAGTGTTATCTGTTCGGATGAGGATACTGACATTGAATAGATATACAGAGAAATACTGCAGGCCGTAAAATATGGCTTGAATCTTCAAGAAGTTGATGTAATTGTCTTTTTGTGAAACAGTGCACCAGCCGTTGGTACTCTTGCCATTGAAAAATGGCGCCCCAGCCAGAGAGAATAGCATCCGTGTAGATTTCCAGGTCGAAAGTGTCATTCTTTAGGGGTTTATAGGACCTATTGATAATTTTGCTCCACCGGTTCAGATCAGAATACACTTCTGAGTACAAGGTCATTAAAGCTTCGTAATTGTTTAAAGCGTGTGACAAGACGAAGTGCTTTTCGCCCTCAAAGACCTTGTAAAAAGTCATCCGTATTTTACCGCTGGAAAGGCTGAAGTGACAATGCCAGTAAACTGTGCAAATTTTTGATTTTGCGTCAGTTGTGATACTGGAAATAGTGTATTCAGTTAAGAGTTCGATGACGCTTCCCGTCTGGAAGCTCCAGCATCATTTTGAGGGAGTCCAATGTAAACCCCAGGAATTTCCAGATGGTATTCGGAGAAAGTAAACTCTTCGCCGAGTTGATCAGGAAGCCCAGGGATTCCAGGACGGGAATTGTCGCGGCGAGCCAGCCAGTAGTAAGAAATCGTCCAAATAATTCAAGCAGGAAATGCCTTTAGAACGTAAAATACGCACTATTGGCTTCATGATTTTTTTTAAGTATAAGGAGCAGGGGCGAAGGGGAAGGCAAGTGAACTCGTATAGAGTTCCCGTCAAATAAAACCACAAAAATCTCCGATCGTCTGTGTGAATGGGGATCAGATAGTACGCTTCCTCTACGTCGATGATTGCGGCATGGCAGCCACAGTGAATAAGCCTCATTGCGGTTCTAGTGTCTTCAATTTTGAATAAATCATTTTTGGCCATTGGATTTATCAGCGAGGAAAATTCGGGAAAGGTATTGAGTTGGAAGAGAGTTGCGTCTCTCTGCTGCTCCTATATTAAGCAGGTGTTGAAGTTCCATCGAAAGCTGTTGTATTTCCGTGCAAAAAAGACCTGGGGGTGGTGGGGTGGTTGACGCAAGTGGCTGAAAGGGTGTGCTGTAAAAAGGGAGCCTGTAGCATTGAACCCACTGTAAGACAACTGGGTTAGTAATAGCTTATGCCCATCTGTAGAAACAAAAACGTAGGGGGCCAGCGTAGCGGGGAGGGATACTTACCAGGTTTAGGTCCTTGCGTGGTGTCGGTCCCTGCGTCGGGTAACGTGGTTGGTGGATTCCCAGGGTTGTAATTTGGGTTTGTCCAGGAATGAGCTCGTCTGGCCGACTTGACATGTCGGGCGACAGGTGTTTTTATCCAGAGTCGCAGTAGTTTTGTGACGTCAGGGGATTCTACTTCGGACAGATTACTAGGAGTCGTGTACTTGTTTAATAAACACAGTGCGTCGACTTTCGGGACGCCGTGAAGGAGAACCTGACGCCAGCGCCGAGCTAAAACTGCGTATAAAGAAAAACTTGTTTTCTGAGCGCTTCCTGGACCAACCCCTAAAACTTTTAGAAAGGCGTCAGGTAAAGGTTCCTCGTCGTGGGTGAGTAATACCTCATCTCGGTCCTCATAGAATCCTCCCGTTTTCTTGGGCCTGCCTGGCAGATAATTTTCCAGTAGCGAGGCGGTGTGTAGTTGTAGTACGGAGCGGCGTCCTCCTAAACGGAGAAGCCGTGGGTGAGTAGCTGCTCGCAGGAGAACAAGCAGTGGGAGACGCCGGCGAAGGCGATGATGAAGCTGCGGTCACTACACTCAACATGGCAGAGGGAGCGTGTCATCACCTAGAGCGGGACTCCCGCTGGGTTCCTCTACGAGAGCTGGAACAGTAGTGACTAGCCTTAGCTTTCCTCTCGAGCCGCTGAAGTCGACGCAGCAGGTGGCGGGGGCTAACATGCTCCAGCGACCGGCTAGCAGACAACCCCGATGAGTCTCTAGCTCTGCTTCGACGTCGCTTACGCGATGTTTCCATGCTATGAAGGAAGAAAAAATATGCGTTGCATAACGCTGTACAAAGAGGCACTTGACAAGAGTCTAGAAAGTAAAAAATAAGGTTACTTGCATTTACGTCGGAAAGAAGAATGAACGCTATACACCAAGGTAGATACAGCACGGCACTTATAGCTCGAATCACAAAAACACTATGATAGCTGACACTAGGCACGCCAACTATCGGACGCAGACCCGGAAACCCGGCAGACGGGAGGGGAAAAACATTTTCATCTCTAAAACTTGTGCTCGAGATACATCAAGGACACCTACTACTTTGTTAATCAACAATTATATCGCACAACCGGACAACGCAGTATAATTGAGGGTCACGTAGTATATGACGTAACGAGTGGCGGCTGGTACCAGGGAGCACAAGAGCACGTCCGCCTGCTAAAATTCCCTTAGCAATACAACTAACAATACAATAGGTTTGTTAAAATAATAATTTGACAAAACTGTAATTAGAATCTTGAATTTTTTGGCCCTGTGTTGCCAATATTTATATCAGGGGTTTCTCGCCCGACAAAGGGAAGTAGCCCATACTTACTTCCAGCGGCGGTACACATATAAAATGAGTTCGCCACTGTAGCGAGAACTATACGGTAGGATATGTGATAAAGCAGTGGCCGTTGATGCATTGCCCACTACTTTTAACTGACCGCGGCGCACATTTTGGATATGTACTTCTATAACTGTTCGACTGTTGCTAGAAAATAGACCCTTAAATTATGAGAATTGAATGGCTATCAAAAGACTTGGTAGGCCTACCCCAGCGTTTGGTATTGAAAAATCTTTCTCTGTCAATATTTACTTATTAGAAAATTAAATGAACTTGGCTGAGTACGGACTTCCACAACATGTCTTTCATAGTTTTGCCCCACAAGTTTAGCGAATTAAAAAAATTCGCTATTGGGGAGATCTGTGTTTATATATATATATATATATATATATATATATAAACTCTGGACGCAGCAAGTGCGTTATGGTAGTGAATTTTCATAAAAATGTTTTTAATAACAAATATGTGTGTTTTTTAAGAAAGCAGGCATAAAATTTGGTTACCAGTATAACATATATAGTAAAAACAATGTGCCATGTTTCGTCAAAATAACTTTACTGTGTGAAAATGTACAAAAAGTTTTCCCGAAAAAACACGTTTCTTGGTCAACCTTATAGGTTAATAGCAATTTGAGCTGTTCAAATATGAAACATTTGATCAAAATTCGCTACCATAACGCACTTGCTGCGTCCAGAATTTATTTTCTTACAAACATGCATTATATTTCGATGGAAAATGCAAAAATGCAATAACATAAGGCGTATTTGATTTTAAAAAAAAGGAAATTTGTATCACCAACGACTTATGGGCCACCCTGTGATTGTAGAAATATTATTTTAAGATGTAGCTCAAGACACCCTATAATTAATATATACATTTTTTTTTCATATCTTATATAATAACGGATATATTTAGCTTTATTGATTTTTTACGAAAATTCGACAAAAATTATATACCATTAAACAATAAACTCTATAGCTAAGGCTACTGCCAAGCATCAGAGAAAGGGTTTATTTGAAATGAATTTTCTGCAAATATCTTAGTAAAATGAAGGACAATGACGACTGAAACTAAGATTTTAGGGTTTGTAAAACATCCTTCTTGAGACATTTTCTTTCCATAGCCCGTATTAGATTCAAGTTATTGGCCTAAATGTTGCCAATTTTGACATTTTAAATCGCCACTTTGACGTTTTGAGGAAAACCCCAATTTATTTTTCTTTAAATGCCTATCACTTTTTTGTCTTTTGACCTACATAGCTAAATTTTGGTAGGTAACTTACCTATAAGGATATAAACCTGCGTACCAAATTTAGTTGCCCTTACTTTGTTAATTCCGGAGATATAAATTTTTTTCGAAAGAAAACACAAAATTTTCAGGGAAAACCTGGGCAGAATTTCCTGGCTAACGAACTCATCCAAGCCATTTGCAAAAGGAATTTTTTCACCAAATTTAATCAAAATCGGCCCTTTATTTTTTGAGTTATCGGTGTGATACATATATAATATATATATATATATATATATATATATATATATATATATATATATATATATATATATATATATATATATATATATATATATATATATATATATAAACATATAAAAATTGAAACTGACCCCGGATATGTTTTCTGGGGGGCCTAATTAACGCTCATTTGAGGAAATTTTTTCAAAATTCAAAAGTCGGAATCACCTCATTAGTGATTTTTTTTAATGAAAATTCACTAATATAAAATCGGACTCGGTTTTCCTGGAAAATTTTGTGTTTTCTTTCTAAAAAATGTATATCTCCAGAAATAATTAAGTAAGGGCAACCAAATTAAATACGCGTGTTTGTAGTATAAGGCGTGAACCCTGTACCAAAATTTAGGTATCTAGCTTTAAAGACAAGGAAGTTGTGATCAGTTAAAAAACAAATTTTGGAGTTTTTCTTAAAACGCCAAACTCGCAATTTGAGACGTCAAAATTGGCAATGTTTAGGCAAAGAACGTGAATTAAATACGGTTTGTGAAAAGAAAATGTTGCAAGGAGGGTGTTCTGCGATCCCTTAAGTTTCAGATTCAACCGTCATTGCCATTTATTTTAGTAAAATGTTTACAGAAAATTAATTTCAAATAGACCTTTTCTCTGATGCTTTGGCTGTCGGTATAGTCAAGTTGATGCTTTCGCTGCAGGTTTAGTGAAGTTTATGGTTTTACGGTCTATAATTTTTAGCTAATTTTCGTTAACGCATTTTTGCATTTTTTATCGAAAAATCTGGAGGTATTAAGTGCGTTTTGGTAGCGAATTTTCATTAAATCCTTCAAATTTTAATAACTCAATTCGCTATTTACGTAAGCTTTGTTGGTTAGGAAATCAACATTTAAGTTTATTTTCGGAATTTTTTTTTGTATATTTTCAAACCATAAGTAATTTTGATAAAATATAGTACATTATTTCTACTACATAAGCTATACCGGTAATCAGATTCATGCCTGCTCGCATTCACTTCCATAACACACTTGCTGCATCCAGACTTTTGGAAAATGTTTATGTATTTTCAAACGATGAAGTTATTTAGAGGAAATATGGTACATTGTTTCCACTATATAGGCAACCAAGTTTGATGCCTGCTTTTATCAAAAAAAACATTTGCTATTAAAAACATTTTTAAGAAAATTCGCTACCATAACGCACTTGCTGCGTCCAGACTTTTTTTATATCACGAGCGGCCACCGTTTGAGACAGACTATTCCCCTTTACTAATGTTATATTAAAAATTAAAATGTCGTTCGTGAATTTAACGGTTTTTTTTTTGGAATGTGCCCATGTTATCTTAAATTGTGTCCGCTTATACTTTAAACTTAGTTAAATGTCGGAGTAAAATCAGTTCTTATGTAACACAAGAATTTTTCAATGTAGAGAGGTTTGAAGACTGTCCCAAAAAAACAAAAATAATTTTCTACAAAAGCTATCATAATTCTAAAATTATTGCAGATATCGCGTTACAGATTATTTGATTTTTATCCATTAACGTTACTTCATATTATATTTGCGTTTTATCGAATTTGGCGGACTTTCATTTTTTCGCAATTTTTCCATAGTCGTGTTCTTTTTTGAGCCAATTTTTTTTTGTCTGAGATTAAGCTTAAATTGTGACCGCTTATGCTTTAAACTTTGTTAAATGTCGGAGTAAAATCAGTTCTTATGTAACTCAAGAATTTTTCAATGTAGAGGTTAGAAGACTGTCCCAAAAAAATAAAAATAATTTTCTACAAACACTATCACAATTCTAGAACTATTGCAGATATCGCGTAACAGATTATTTGATTGTTATCCATTAACGTTACTTCATATTATATTTGCGTTTTATCGAATTTAGCGGACTTTCATTTTAAATGTGACGACAAAAATAAAAGTTACCTTCAACGTGGCCTCGTTACCCATCTGGCAGTACACAAAAAGTTGGATAGCTATACCAGGAAAAACCATTCCCACACTAAATGACTCACCGGGATTCTATTAAAAAAAAACATAATTAAAATTTTACACTACTACATCACGTGGTACCAACTATCACCTACTAAAAGCCATTCAATAAAAGCAACCTAAAAATCGGTTTAAGCTTAGACTCGGTGTTGCGGACTCACGATTATTGTAGATTAGTTCAGCAGTCGTGAAATAAAAACACAGTTGCTCAGTTTCACAAAGCTAGATTAACGGCCGGTTACTTAATCGTTGCTTAATGCAACCAATCGCAGCTTCAAAATATTTGGTTGTCGTGAGAAAGCCCAAATAACAGTCTGCGATTGGTCGTCTGAAGTTTTAATTGTCTCACCATCCGTTAAATATTTTTAACAAGCTTTGTGATATGGTCATATTTTTTACATACGGATACACAATTAGACAGGTATGTGGACAACACCCCAAATATGGTGATTTTTGAGTGAATTTTCTTGAAAAAAAAATTCACCAGTAAGGAGATTCCAAATTTTGAACTTTGAAAAAATTTCGCAAAATGAGCGCTATTTAGGACCCCTGGAAACCAAATTTATATATATATATATATATATATATATATATATATATATATATATATATATATATATAATGGACCGATTTTGATAAAACTTGGAGAGTACCTTAATTTCGCAAGTGGCTTGGAAACCAAATTTTTTTATATATATATATATATATATATATATATATATATATATATATATATATATATATATATATATATATATATATATATATAATGGACCGATTTTGATAAAACTTGGAGAGTACCTTAATTTCGCAAGTGGCTTGGATAAATGCGTTAGCCAGGCAGATCTGGCTAGTTTTTCCCGGAAAATTTTGCGCTTTCTTTCGGAAAATCCCCGGAAATAACAAAGCTAGGGCAACCATATTGGGTACGATGGTTTATATCATAAAAAGAAAACCATGCACCAAAATTTGAATCTTTACGTGGGAACCCATATCCGGGGTCAGTATCATTTTAGTGAATTTTCTTTTAAAAAATTCACTAATGAGGAGATCCCGACTTTTAAATTTTGAAAAAATTTCTTAAAATGAGCGCTATTTAGGACCACTGGAACCCAAATCCGAGGTCGGTTTCAAACTTTATATGTTTATATGTATATATATATATATATATATATATATATATATATATATATATATATATATATATATATATATATATATATATATATATATATATACAGGTGGCGCATTGAAAACGAAACAGACCGATATGCGTTTAGACATTTTTTTTTAAGAAATGCTGAAACACGGCAATTTTAATATTAAGGGGGACATGTTTTGACATAAAAGTCAACTTTGTCACATCAACCCCTTAAAGGTGGTGAAAACAACCCTTATGTTTTAAATAGGAAACATGGGTCGAGTGTTACATCATTTAAAAGCTCTTTCTTTTCTGAATTCAGCACACTAATTTTTTCGAAGTTTTATCAACTCGTTTAAAAATTATTCACAGTTGGAGTTGCAAGAACGTATTTCCTTCATTGTGGTAAGAAATGCAGTGATTAGTCATTTTTTCGTTAAAAAAATAAATAAAAACGAAACCAAACCTTCAAAAATGTTTATTCAGTTAAGTAAGTGTTCAAATTGTTGACCACCAGCTTCCATACAAAGGTACAAACGAGCTCTGACATCCTGGAGCATTTGTGGAGTTATTAGACCGCATTCTTCAACAATACGTCGTCGCAATTCTTCCAGAGACTCCGGTTCGGTTGCGAAAATTCTACTTTAAATGGCCCCATAGAAATAAGTCTAAAGGAGTTAAATCCGGTGATCCAGGGGGCCACTCAGTAGCACCTTTACGCCCAATCCATTGCTCTAGAAACTCTCTGTTCCAAAAATTACCTTACACGTTTTAAAAAATGCGGAGGAGCTCCATCTTGTTGAAACACTAATTGATTTTCTTGATAGCGATTATTTTCAACAATGTCAATTAGAAGGTAAACGATATCTTCTAGTAACTCCAAATACGTTTTGCCACACAAATTGTCATCAAGAAAAATTGGTCCGATTAAACGGTCTCCAAAAATGTCAGTCCAGACATTCAATTTATGAGGAGTTTGAGTGTGGACTTCGTGAAAATTTCTTGGACTATTATCTGCCGAAAAACGACAATTATGACGATTGACTGTAGAGTTTAATAAAAACGTACACTCGTCTGAAAAACAGATATTTAACAGAAAGTTCCCGTTGTCAGCTATTCGTGCAGTCATAACTTCACAAACCTCCAGCAGCCGATCAAAATCATGTTTATTCAGTTGTTGTACAAGATGAATTTTATACGGGTGAAATTTATGATGCTTCAATATTCGCTGAATAGTTCTTCTTTTGATGTTTGGAACAGTGAAACAGTTTCTCGTGTTCAAAGTTGGGTCTGCAGCAATTTGTCCTAAAACTTCAATCTCAGTAGTCTCATTTCTAACCGGAAATTCACGTTCAGGATCCCGTTTTTTGTTGGCTACTGAACCACTTTGTCGAAACTTTGCAACTAACTCCAAAATGTATTTTTTGTTAACATGTATGTTCGGATGTTGTTCATTAAAAAATTTGCGGTACGGTTGGCACAGTCATCGTTTTTGAAAAAAAAAGTAATTATTTCAACTCTTTTTTCTACAGAATACACCATTGTGAAATTAATTTTCAGTAGTACTATCAAGTATCAAACCGACCGATAAACTGAAATAATAAACCGCATTTCTCTCATTCCGATAAGAAATGTTCTGATAGTCATTTTTTTGTTTACAAACCAACAAAACATTAACTATCAGCACATTTCGTATCGGAATGAGTGAAATGCGTTTTTGCATCTTCAACTGTGAATAATTTTTAAACGAGTTAATAAAACTTCCAAAAAAATTAGTGTGCTGAATTCAGAAAAGAAAGTGTAACACTCGACCCATGTTCCCTATTTAAAATATAAGGGTTGTTATCACCACCCTTAAGGGGTTGATGTGACAAAGTTGAGTTTTATGTCAAAACATGTCCCCCTCAATATTAAAATCGACGTATTTCAGCGTTTCTTAAAAAAATATTCTCAGGACGCAAATCGGTCTGTTTCGTTTTCAATGCGCCACCCTATATATAAACACCGATAACTAAAAAGATAATGGACCGATTTTTATAAAACATGGTGAGTACCTTCCTTTCGCAAGTGGCTTGGATAATTCGTTAGCCAGAAAAATAGAACTAGTTTTTCCCGGAAAAGTTTGCTTCGGAAAATCGCCATAAATAATAAAGTTAAAGCAACCATATTAGGTACGATGACTTATATCATAAAAAGAAAACCATGCACCAAAATTTGCATCTTTATATAAAAAAAAAGTTATAATCTTTTAAGTTCTTCTGCTTAAAACGTCAAAAAAGTCGCGATTCGAAACGTCAAAATTGATATGTTCTAGATAAAGTACCTAAATTAATACCGCTATGTAGTATAAATGTCGTAAGAAGTTAGAAAGCCTTAAGTTTCAGCCACAATCTTCATTGTTCTTTATTTTCTTAACCTACTTGCTGAAAATTAATTTAAAGTAGACCCTTTATGTGATGCTTTGGTAGCAGTTTCAGTTTTTTTTAATTCTAATAATCAGATTACGTTATTATTTAGCGTTTTTTTTTTCAATTGAGAGAAGTGGAAGTTTTTTATGGAGAAACGGTGTTGATAAGGAGTTTCTCCTTTCTATGGACTTTTGTAAGGTAAGTTTTTTACAGTTTGCATTTTTAGCTCCGTTGTACAAGGGCGGGTCAACAAGTCCGTCACTTTTTGAATTTTCCGCCTGTTCACAGGAAGGGCAATACTGCGCCTGTCAACAACCATATGTCAGTTGACTCCTGTCAAATTTTGAACAAGCTGTCTCATTTAGTTTGTATTAGATAGCCGTTGAAAGCAGACAACCTCTTGAGTTATAACGAAACTGGAAAAAGTTAATTTCGTGTGCTCATCAAACATTATTTTTTGCGGAAAAAAACATTAATTAAACCAATCCTAAGCTTGATAAATACTACGGGGACTCTGCACCATCAAGTTCCATGGTAAAAAAGTGATTTCCTGAATTTCGGTGCGGCCGTACAAGCTCAAATGCCGCCGAACGTTCTGGGCGCCCAGTTGAGGTCGCCACACCCGAAAAAAATTGAAAAATTCACGATATGGTGTTGGCCTATCGGAGATTGAAAGTGCGGGAGTTTGTGGAAGTCATAGGCATATCACATGGTTCAGCGGTTTCGAGTTTGCATGATCACTTGGGTATGAGAAAGCTATCCGCAAGATGGGTGCCGCGTTTGCTCACAATCGACCACAAACGCAATCGTGTGACAACTTTGAAGGATGTTTGGCATTGTTTAACCGCAATAGGAACGAGCTTTTGCGCCGTTTTATAACCGTGGACGAAACATAGATTCACCACAACACACCAGAAACCAAGCAGCAGTCAAAACAGTGGGTTTCTCCGTGCGAATCAGCGCCGAAGAAGGTCAAGGTGAGTTTGTCAGCCAATAAAGTCAGCGAGCGGTTTTTGGGATGCACGCGGTATAATTCACATTGATTACCTTTAAAAGGGAAAAACAATAGACGGCGAATATTATACCAACTTATTGGATCGATTCAAAGACGATTAAAAAAAAACGACCGCATTTGGCCAAGAAAAAAGTTCTTTTCCACCAAGATAATGCAAGAGTGCACACGTGTGTAGTCTCCATGGCAAAATTTCATAAATTGGGCTACAAGTCGCTTCCTCAGCCTCTCTCCGGATTTAGCGCCGAGTGACTATTTCTTGTTTCCAGACTTAAAGAAATGGCTCGGCGGAAAGAGATTTGACTCCAATGATGATATCATTTCACAAACAAATACCTATTTTGAGGAGAAAACCTTATTTTTTTTTGAAGAGATAAAAAAAATTGGAGAAACGCTAAACAAAGTATATAGAGCTCAAAGGAGACTATGCTGAGAAATTAAATTATTTTTTGTCAAAAAACCTGTGTTCCATTCAAAAAGTCACGGACTTATTGACTTTCCCTCGTAGTATGTTTACCCTGCACAAAACCTCAAATTTGCTTTAGGTCTTTTAACTGTATTGTGGAGTTGAGATCACACCATTTGTCCGATGGTTAATGCATAAAAGGGTTCCTCTAAGCATGTTTATGATTTTTTTTCAAAAAACGAACAATACGGTAATCTGCTAATTTATTATAAATGTTATTAATCACACCGATAACTCAAAAAATAATAGGCCGAAGGTATCAAGTTTATAGCTGGTGGGGATTATAACCAAAACATACTAGTTGGGGTTCAAGACTGACAACACCGAAAGGTAGGGAGCTCTCTAAGCTGATAATAGAAAAGAGGTACAGTATATTATCCACGGGAGAACCAACATATTGGCCTACAGATCCAAACAAAATTCCCGACTTATTAGACTTCTTTGTAGTCTATGGGCTATCACAAAACTACCTGGAAGCACAATCTTGTCTGGATGTATCATCTGATCACACGCCAGTTGTAGCAACTGTAAGTGCTAAAATTATAAGAAAGAAAGCAAAACCAGTCCTACACAACAAAAAAAGGAACTGGAGTATCTTTAGAGAATACATCAACGACAAACTTCAACCACAAGTAAGTATAAAAACACCAGAAGAATTGGAAGAAGCAACAAATCACCTAATATCAACGATACAACATGCTGCATGGTATGCACCTATAGTAGAGGATGAAGTCAAGGAATTAGGTAGTATTCCACAGCAGGTGACCGAACTGATTACAGAAAAACAAAGAGCTAGGTCATATGGGATCAAACTCATCACCCGGTAGACAAAACACTCTACAGCAATAATGCTAACAGACGTAAATTACAAAATACTAGAAACGAAACATTCCGTTATTACATACAAAACTTAAATGACCAAGATCACTCCATATGGAAAGCCACGAGAAGCTATAAGAGTCCTTAAAATCATATAGCACCCATTCGGGAAACCGGAGGTAGCTGGTCAAAGTCAGACAACGAGAAAGCGGAATTGCTTAGTCAACATTTGTCAGAAGTCTTCCAACCTTACTCAGATGAACCTGATTTAGAAATAGAGGAATATCTTGATATCCCGCTACGGCTGTCTCCTCCAATCCGTAAATTTGAAGTTAGAGAGGTCAAGGAACAAATAAAGAGGCTAAACAAACGTAAGGCACCTGGACTAGATCTTATTATTGGCACGGTACTGAACGAACTACCAGAGCAAGGGCTCAAATTTATAACTATAATCTTCAATGCGATATTACGGTTAGCCTTTTGGTCCAAGCAGCTCAAATTTGCTCAAATATTGATGTTTTTGAAACCAGAAAAGCCTCCCACAGAAGCAAAGTCGTATTGACCTATAAGTCTGTTGCCCATATTATCAAAGGTATTTGAGAGGCCTATCCTTAATCGCTTACTAAAAGAACTGGACGAAGAGAACTGGATTCCTGAACATCAGTTTGGGTTTAGAAAACAGCACTCAACAGTTCAACAATGCCATAGACTCGTGAATATAATACAAAAAACCCTAGAACCAAAAAAATAATGTTCTTCAGTTTTCCTAGATGTAAGTCGAGCTTTTGACAGAGTATGGCATAAAGGACTCCTGTACAAAATCAAGAAATCCTTTGACTATCACTATTACCTCATCTGTTAATCGTATCTATCAGATCGTTACTTTCAAATTAAACAAGGCGATGAAGTTTCATCTATCAGACAATTTCAATCAGGGGTACCGCAAGGTAGCGTGCTCGGTCCGATTCTATATCTACTATACACCTCAGATATACCGACTACCGAAGAGACTGACATTTCCACGTTGGCAGATGACACAGCCATACAGTGCGTAAATGAAGACACTGAAGCAGCAAGCCATCATATACAAAATCATCTTTCATTGCTACAAAGATGGTTAGACAAATGAAATATAAAGATCAGTGAAGCAAAGTCATCGCATGTCACATTCACTCTGAACCGCCAGACTTGTCCACCTGTCCACATCAACAACACAGAAATTCCTCAAGCTGATCATGCTAGATATCTGGGACTACATCTAGAAAAACGACTCACATGGAGTACCCACATTAAAAAGAAGCGTAAAGAGATGTATTTGAGAATGAAGAAACTGTACTGGCTAATAGGTAGAAAATCTCCAATTGCCATAGAAAACAAAGTCCTGGTTTACAAGGCTATAATCAAGCCAATATGGACCTATGGCCTAGAATTATGGGGATCCTCCAAAGTATCCAATACTAACCTAGTTTAACGCTTTCAGACCAAAGCCCTCCGCATCATAACAGATGCACCTTGGTATGTGAGCAACCACACCCTTCACAGAGATCTAAATATCCCCTTCGTATCAGAAGAAATCACTAGAAGAGCAAACAAACACCTTCACAACAACAAAACTGGAAACACATCCAAATGATGCCGTTAGACAATGCTTGAAAACCAAACCAGACGACTGAATAGAAAGTGGCCATCAGATCTATGGAGGCAGGTATGAAATAAAATCACAAATGCCGGATAGCACCAATGGGTGTAATTCCTTCATGTCAATTTCTCGTCAGCAGATTTACTTATAGAACTCAAGGTTTATACATATTAGTTAATGTATATGATATATTAGGTGGTTCTGATTGTAAATATTAGTGTACAATAAAAAAAAGTAGGATCCCCGAAATGGTGAGTGATAGTTTGCTATAAGGAAGAAAACGGTCAATTTTGACGCCAGAGAAGGTGCCAGTATATTCTGTATTTAAGATGGAACAGTTTTATCAAGTACGGCCAACAACAATTCACTTAGAAAAAAGATGGACCATGTTTGTAAATGAGTATGTCACCGACTGCATTTCAGAGAAACCGCATATAATTTCTAAAGTCGTCATCTCTTCATTAGCGAATCTCTTCTATGAAACACAAAATAATTTCTTTTGGTGCTTATGGACGCAGTGGCTTCTATAAATAATATCTTGTAAAAAGTGGTGAAAAGGCATAGGCATTATTAAAAGCTTTGAATATAAACAAAAAACTAGTTATAAATTGAAAAATTTGAAGATAATAAGAATTTACCATATAGGACGCAAACATTGCAGTACACATTCCCAGGATACTCACAGCAAACTGAGTGAAGAAAGAAATGCTTAGAACGGTCTGACTCTTCTCTGAAAATCTAAAAAAAAAAAGACAAAGCATTATAGAACGTGCACAACAAAATAGAAACATTTATATCGTTTATATTACTAAAAGTAGTATATTATTATTGACTTAGCCTGCAAGGGTTTAAGGCGGCATAAATAGGATTCGTTAGTTTTTCCCAGGTACCTTACATACCAAAGGGATTGGACCTAAATAGAGAACTAAACGACAACACGACACCTCCTCATATCCTAGAAATATCTGCACAATGTGGGTATTTGCGAAGATTACCGCCTTTTGCCTATGCTTATTAATGTGTTATCTAAGGCAAAGGTTCTTAATTCTTTCGACAAATATCTTAGGAGCCAGTGGCGCCACGTCAGATGACGCAGGTGGAGAGCTGCTTCACCTATATTTTTCGGCTAAGCTAAACTTTTATTCAAAATCCATCATATTTTTTTTCTTTCTCTCAAATGCATTTGGTACAACCACATAAAAATGTCGTGTTACGTCGCGCCGCAGTTGATAATGTATTTTTATAGAAATTTATCGTATTTGCAAGCCCGCGCCTAATCAACGAATTGAATTATCAACGCGCAGCAATTACGTATTGCAGACCACAGACTACAGTATAGAGCGTCATGCAACTGCAGACAGACTGAGCCAGATTCCTTCATATACAAATGCTGCGTATGTTTCTGGACGCTTGCATGAGACGGTTGCCATAACAACGGCATGCGCACTAGTAGGTTGGTGTTTATGAGTTCCACAAAAGTGATGCAGAGTTCTGAGCCTGCTTCAAAGCTAGGTTCCGTCGTTTATTTAGATTGAGCCAAATCGTCAGAGGCGTATTTTTATTTTTACTATGTTGCCATTAAATAATCTGGTATGTGTCACATTTACAGACTTTGAAAAGCTGTATTTTTCATGTTTTTTTTGTGGGTGGTATTGATTTATTTATTATCACCTCTGAAAATATAATTTCAAAATAATAAAATACTAGATATACAATTTCAACTTGTAAAAAAAGAGAAGGACCTCGAATTTAAAAAAAATGGTTGTAGCTCTTCCCTCTATAAACATATTTTCATAGGTAATACACGCCGTATTATGTTACCGTTTGCGTGCGTGCATAGTATGTGTACAGTGTCCTCTCATCGAATATTCCTAGACATTATTCCTTGTGAAAGTTTATATCTTTGTATACATTGATTTTTCATTTAAATACTGAAGTGCCAGGAGAAAGCGTGACCTTGAAAATTAAAAAAAAAACGGCCGCGGCGCAGGGGGTCTTCGTCTCCCTGGACCCCCCTTTGGGCTGCGCGGATTCTGCTTCACCCACTACCAAAGTCACGAGGCGCCACTGTTAGAAGCCACACCAGTTGAGGACACTTCTGGATTTCTTGCATTTTTGTTCCAAAATGAGCCGGGCTTCTGGGAAGATTCAACATTCTAGTTCTTGATTGTCCAATAGGGCTCCTATTTCATTTTTGTTGGAATTTTAAACTGCGTGATTCTAATTGAAATCTTCTAAACCTACTGGGGTATCATAAAGGTTTATAGCTATAACAGAAACCGAGTTATGGATTTTTTAATCGGACCAGATCGTTTTTTTTTTTCATTTGGTGCAAATTTAAAAGGTAAAATTTAAATATTGAGAGAGATTGTATGAAGCTCGATTAATAATTATTTTAAGCCAGATATGAGCATTTAAAGTTGTGCCAACCGAAAACCACCCGGTGCGTTTAAAACATTCATAATTTCGTTAGTGTTGCAGCTAGCGAACACCGATAAGAACCAGTTGATTTGGCAAATTCCAGTTAATAACAAAAGAATTATGAGCAAAACCCCTATATGAAAATATGCAAAAACCACCATCAAACGGACACCCAATTTTTTTTTACTAGCATGTTTTTTTTCAATCAATCACTTAGTTTTAAGCAGTTTGACTTCAGATATGCAACCGTCACCTCAGATTCCCGTCGCTCAAATATTAAGATATCATATATCTCTTAATATTTGAGCGACGGGAATCTGAGGTGACGGTTGCATATCTGAAGTCAAACTGCTTAAAACTGAGTGATTGACTGAAAAAAAACATGCTAGTAAAAAAATGTGTGTCCCGTTGATGGTGGTTTTTGCATTATTTTCATATAAGGGTTTTGCTCATAATTTCTTTGTTATTAACTGGGATTTGCCAAATCGACTTAGTATGTGGGAAAATTTTTCTGCTTGTATCCCAGCTCGTAAAAATGATGCGGGAGAAACAGTTCTAAAACCAATCTTTTTAATAGCATTTTCTAACAAATCATTGCAAATGGAGGGACACACATTTGACAAAGTAATCCTTTTTGCAGGGGTTATAAGTCGTCTGACACCTATAAAATGTTCATTTATTTGTATCTCTTTGTAGTTTTCTACAATTGTGTCCACGTGTTTCACAGTAGTTAGGTACATACAGATGCGATTGTTCGATATATTTGATGCAAAAGTGATATTATTTGGTCCTACAATTTGTCCGATAGCCTCTAAGTAATCATAAAGCTTAAGGGTGTCAACTGCATTCAGAATTATAGCCTGCTCCCTTTTGGGGTATGTAATTGTTAGTAATGTCTTTGCGACTTTTGAGTAGGAATTTTTGCGTTGGTTTTGATTTTCATTTACGCTTGTATTATTGGTGTCTACGTTAGATATTGGTTGAATCCTATGCTGAGAGCTCCTGCATCCAGAGGCTTCCAGCTCAGTTGGATGTGTTGTATTTTTAATGAATTTTCTTAAAAAAAAATCACTAATGAGGAGATCTCGACTTTTGAATTTTGAAAAAATTTCTTCAAATGAGCGCTATTTAGGACCCCTGGAACCCAAATCCGAGGTCGGTTTCAGACTTTATATGTTTATATATATATATATATATATATATATATATATATATATATATATATATATATATATATATATATATATATATATATATATATACAGGGTCATTGATGGTCGATGGTAGGTTAGACGTTTATGGAAAACGGGACATAGGATTAATCTGAAAATTTGGATACTGCCATAAATAGGCACAACCTGTCTTTCTAAAATATTTTTATTTTGGCGGTGTTGCCGCTTCTACTCAAAAGTAGTAACAACTTTCTTATTTTTAATGAGACACCCTGTATATTATTTTGTTTTTAGAATTTAAATTTCTTTACGATCATTTTTATTAATAGTTTTCTATACCTATCTAGATCGGTTTTCGAGATAATACGTATTCAATTATTTTTTTCTCAGAAAAATGGTCCCACTAAAATTTTAATTTAGCTGCTATTTGAACCCATAGAAGGCTGAAATTTTGCCCACAGTTTGGAAAGCCTGGTATTTAGTAGTTAGCTGAATAAATTTATTTTATGTTATACAGGGCGGTTTAAAATTGATGATTTTAACGTGACACACAAAAAAGGCCAAAACATTATTTTTTCAAATAGGACACCCTATATATTATTTAAAATTCTGAAAGGCAATTAAATTTCCTCCAAATTGATGTAGCATAGTGGTATACCTAGCTCGTCAACTTTTCGAAATAATCGCAATAATTACTAAAAAACACATTATCTTTACATAATTTGTATTAGTTGGTCATGCAACGCTATCTGATTTAACAATTGCTTAATTGTTTACTGTGTTTGACAGACGCTGAAGTTTTAAGATTTATTTACGATTTTCCACTTAATATTTATTTGAAAACAAGTTAAGATGGAGCGAAATAGTTACTCAAATGAAGTTTTGATGACACTATTTATTCTTCATGGACAATATGACAAAATTGTAGCAAGAACATGTAGAAAATTCAATGAAATGTATCCTGAATTGCAACCAATGAGCGAAAGATAGGTTATGCGAATACGAGATAATTTTTTCAATTATTATTTATTATTAGATTCTAAACATTTTACAACAAATTCTCAAAATATCCCCCATTGACTTCTAAGCACTTCAAAATCCGGCGATGTACACCCTCAGTTGTTGCTTTATGTATTTCATTAGCATCTAGTTGGTCGATGCAATTGGTCACACGTTCACGTAGCTCCTCTTTAGTGTTCACCGTTGTCTGATATACCTTTTGTTTTAAAGTACCCCAAAGGTAGAAATCGAGGGGTGTAAGGTCGGGGGACCTTGCAGACCAATCCCATGGGCCCAAACGCCTAAACCAGTGGTCATCAAATATCTGAAACAGCTCACGTGTTACCTCTTGCGTGCAATGTGCGGGTGCCCCATCCAACTGGAACCAAGAAGTACGGAAATCTTCTAATGTTAAATTTTCCAAAAAATTTGATACTACTGTCCTTAAAATGTTGAGATATTGATTGCTATTTAATGGCTCATTGTAAATGAAAAATCTTATTTGGTTGTCTTTTAAGAGGCAAAAAACATTAAAACTAAATTTTTCTTGAAAGCCCCTCTGCTTGACCATGCGTGGATTTTTATCGGCCCAAAAATGTAGATTTCTTCTATTGATAATGCCTTCCCTCGAAAACTTGGCTTCGTCTGTCCATATTATTTTTCTCAAAAAGTTTGGATCCTCTTCAATGCGTATTAGGAGTGTCTCACAATGTTGAATACGACGTTGGTAATCATCTGGTTTCAGGTGGTGAAGTGTTATATATTTAAAAGGATGCATAGTGTGATTGGCCAGAATATTTTGTACCGCATAATAAGTTACGCCTAAATCATATGCTGCACTTTGGATGGAAGTTTGTGGATATGCGTGGAAATAGGCTAAAACGTTCACTATATTTTCTTCATTCGACGTTACAGGCCTTGGCAAACTTCGAGTTGCCCCCAGTTTTGAGCCATAATTGATAAAATTATCTTGTATTCGCATAAACTTTCTTTCATTCATTGGTTGCAATTCAGGATACATTTCATTGAATTTTCTACATGTTCTTGCTACAATTTTGTCACATTGTCCATGAAGAATAAATAGTGTCATCAAAACTTCATTTGAGTAACTATTTCGCTCCATCTTAACTTGTTTTCAAATATATTAAGTGGAAAATAGCAAATTAATCTTAAAACTTCGGCGTCTGTCAAACACAGTAAACAATTAAGCAATTGTCAAATCACTTTGCGTTCCATGACCAACTAATTCAAATGATGTGAAGATCATGTGTTTTTTAGTAATTATTGCGATTATTTCGAAAAGTTGACGAGCTAGGTGTACCACTATGCTACATCAATTTGGAGGAAATTTAATTGCCTTTCAGAATTTTAAATAATATATAGGGTGTCCTATTTGAAAAAATAATGTTTTGGTCTTTTTTGTGTGTCACGTTAAAATCATCAATTTTAAACCGCCCTGTATAACATAAAATGAATTTATTTAGCTAACTACTAAATACCAGGCTTTCCAAACTGTGGGCAAAATTTCAGCGTTCTATGGGTTCAAATAGCAGCTAAATTGAAATTTTAGTGGGACCATTTTTCTGAGAAAAAAATAATTGAATACGTATTATCTCGAAAACCGATCTAGATAGGTATAGAAAACTATTAATAAAAAATGATCGTAAAGAAATTTAAATTCTAAAAACAAAATAATATACAGGGTGTCTCATTAAAAATAAGAAAGTTGTTACTACTTTTGATTAGAAGTGGCAACACCGCCAAAATAAAAATATTTTAGAAAGACAGGTCGTGCCTATTTATGGCAGTATCCAAATTTTCAGATTAATTCTATGTCCCGTTTTCCATAAACGTCTAACCTACCATCGACCATCAATGACCCTGTATATATATATATATATATATATATATATATATATATATATATATATATATATATATATATATATATATATAAATATATATGTTTATATATTTATGTGTCACACCTATAACTCAAAAAATAATGGACCGATTTTGATAAAATTAGGTGAGTACCTTCCTTTCGCGAGTGGCTTGGATAAGTTCGTTAGCCGGGAAAATCCGCCGAGGTTTTCCCGGAAAATTTTGTGTTTTCTTTCGAAAAAAAAAAAAAAAAAATTATATCTCCGGAATTAACAAAGCAAGGGTAACGGGTTTATATCATTATAGGTAAGCTACCTACCAAAATTTAGCGCTCTAGGTTAAAGGACAAAAAAGTTACAGGCATTTAAAGAAAAAAAAATTGAAAAAAAAATTATATCTCCAGAATTAACAAAGTAAGGACAAAAAAGTTACAGGCATTTAAAAAAAAATAAATTTGGGTTTTCCTCAAAACGTCAAAGTGCCGATTTTAAACGTCAAAATTGTTAATATTTAGGCAATGAACCTAAAATTAATATGATCTATGGAAGGAAAATGTCTCAAGAATAATGTTTTACAAAGCCTGAGCTGTTAGTTTCAATCGCCATTGTCCTTCATTTTACTAAAATATTCCCAGAAAATTCATTTCAAATAGACCCTTTCTCTGATGTTTTAGCAGTAGTGTTGGCTACAGAGTTTATCGTAAAAAGTAATTAAAGCGCAATATATCCGTTATTATGCAAGTTAGAAAAAAAAGTTGTATACATTAATTGTAGGGTGTCTTAAGCTACATCTTAAAAAATATTTCCACCATTACAGGGTGGCCCATAAGTCGTTGGTGATGCAAATTTTCTTTGTTTTAGTGATTTTTTTTTCAATCGAACACGCCCTATGTTATTGCATTTTTGTATTTTCCATCGAAATATAATACATCTTTGTAAGAAAAGAAATTCGGGACGCAGCAAGTGCATTATGGTAGCGAATTTTCATTAAATGCTTCAAATTTACGTTTACTTTCGGAAATTTTTGTACATTTTCAAACAATAAAGTTATTTTGATGAAACATGGCACATTGTTTCTAATATATAGATTATACTGGTAACCAAATTTGGTGCCTGCTTTCTTAAATAAGCATATTTGATGTTAAAAACATTTTAATGAAAATTCACTACCATAACGCACTTGCTGCGTCCAGACTTTTTCATATTACTATCACTTGTCTTTCAAATACAATATACACAGCATTATTCGTATCAAATTTGTTGAAAACAAATAAGGAAAAAGTACTGGTGCAAATGATATACACCGGTTATTTTGGATGATAAGACACAACTGGCATGCAACAATTTACCTTATTGACTATCGGCCTCTCGCCTCAAATCATAGACAAACTTCACTTTTCACCAAGTTTTTCACAT
Source organism: Tillus elongatus (assembly GCA_964006375.1). Taxonomy (NCBI): domain Eukaryota; kingdom Metazoa; phylum Arthropoda; class Insecta; order Coleoptera; family Cleridae; genus Tillus; species Tillus elongatus. The sequence continues at coordinate 24,511,855 of OZ023266.1, read as the reverse complement.
TCACACTAGATATATGCAGTTATACCGATTACTGTACTTGAAAACTATAGGTATAGCTAATTATTAAGCGTTACTAAGCTACTTATTTTCGAGAATTCCACGACTACGTTGTCACCTGTTAGCATCGAAAATCTCCAATCTTGTTTTTTTTTTGTTGGCCTAACTTTAGATGTTCATATGTTCATGACCCGCTTAATAATTGAGCTAAATATAATTGGATGTAACCGTTGAATTCTTAAGATCAAAAATAATGAATATCTGTGATGGCTTATTTTAAAGATAATAGTTTTGGAGGTCTGTATCTGTCACAATTTTTCAAAAATTAGAAAGGTCTGGAAAATTGCATAGAGATATGTCACGCGAAGTCAAAAGGCTATATATTGCCATAAAAAATTACTGGATGTTCTATTAAAATAAAATATATGGTGTAAGCTTCCGTTTCAAGCGCTAGTGAAAGAAACAACAATTTAGTTTCTTTATAAAGCAGGAACATTGCAAAATTTAGGAAAAATATGTTGTGGGTCCTGAAATGTGTATTGTGTTATGTTCCTGTATAAAAATTTTATTATACGGCATTCAAAAAAAAATACTAGAACAGTTACTTTTGGACCAAAACGGGATTTAGCTTATGTTGTCATATTTTTCAGGTAACAAGACAGCAAGCCTACAAATAATTAATCCAATAACTCACCTCAGTAAGGCGTTATGGTGTTGAATCCATTTTTTAATTTCTTGAAGGTGATTGCCATTTGTAGATTCAGATCTTTCAAAAGTTTCAATTTTTTCTGCCAACATATCCATAGCACCAGTAATATAGGCCAAAAGACCGATGTTTATAAGATCAATATTTACAACGGTATAAGTTAGTATTAGACAAGACACAACCTGATGAAAATATAATAATTTGTAAACGTAAGACCGGTTTTCATAATTAATTGGATACCAGGCTGGAAATTCCAACTCTGTTGAACTGAAAGCGCCCACTATTATAGAACCATTATATAAAAAAGTAACTAAATTTAAAAAATATTGATACTGCTTGAAAGCTTTAAAAGGTCTGAATAAAGTGTTAAGTTGGCTGGCGCTTTCAGGTTGTAGCTGCTCACGTTCGGTCTGAGATATTAAGTTTTGGCGAATATCAAAATATCGTGTAAACTCAATTACCTTAACCAAATAGGAAATTTTTTCAATCCATGAACAAAAGCTTAAAGAAAATGCTAAAACATCTGTGATTAAGAACGGTAACATTGCAACCTGGGCAATAATATCAGGAAGTGCAAAAAAATAAAAAATTATAACTCCGTAAAGATTGTAAAAGGTATTGATCTTAAGCTTGATGAAATCGTTTGATTGTAGTGCACCAATAAATTTCAATACTGTAAGGGAATATATGAGTGTTTTCGTTTGGCTAAATTCTAAAGAGGTGTTTTCCATATTTATCTGAAACAAATAATGGCAATGTTAGGGTAATCATTTTTGTAAGTCACAATCAATTAGGTGAGGTTTTCAACCTGCGATTAGTATATTTTGAAGAATGTGATTTACCGCACCAAATTTAAATAATAAGAGTGTGACTTTCGACAAAAATTACTAACTGTAAAGATTGACACCGGGTCGTATAAAAACACAATAACCCATCTTCCAAATAAGATTTTGAACGTTGACACTAAAAAATATCTTAAGGATTTGCGCCAAAGATTGCATATTTCAAATGCAAGGGTTAATAAACAAAACATGTATTGAAAACTCACACATCGTGTTAATTGCTGCGACCCAAAGTTTTGGTTACTGTTTTTTTTTTTTGACAAACAATGTACTGAAATCGTTAATAAAAAATGTGTCAGTTTATAATGAATTAAAAGAAACTGCTGATCACAACATGTCAAGTTCATCACGATTTGTTTATAGGGAGCAAGAAATGATAGTCCTTTTACTGTAGACGTTCTAGCAGAAGAGTGGTACGGTAGTTTACTATAAAAATAATTTTTCTGTAAAAAACCTTTACTTTGAACAACTATGTACCGAAAAAAAATTTTAAGTATGTGGAATTTCCTATCGAGTTGATAATATCATAACATTTTTTTTTATCTTTTTTTATTTCAACAACACACCACGAGGGCTTACAGCCTAAATACTATCGTACCGTTGGTGACTATCGCCAATCACCGACGCCAGGGGGCAGTTTCATCTCACCATCCTGGAAATCTTGCCGAACCCCTGTCCTTCTGTACGGAGGGTAGGGATCTTTAACGTGCCCAACATCGCATGGACACGGGACCGACGGCTTTGCCCTCTCCGAAGGGCGGACCGTGCAGACATTCAACTTGCTCAAATACAATGCCAGAACCTTGGATGATGTTAATGTTACAGTTTGTACTGAAAAAGTCCGTAAACATTGCCAAACGAAAAATTTAAATTACATTTTAAGGTAGTCAATTTACAGGTAACGTCCTCGACAAAAATAACCAAACATCTTTTATATCTAGTGCTCATCAAGAATAGTCATGTCTGAGCTTAATAAACAGTTTTCTGCTATGGCTTGTAAGTTTGTTATTTGTTACATAAGCTATCTTAGGTAACCTAAAAGGTAAAGATAAAATCATAGAAGAGTTCAAGATCTAAGAAATGCATATCAAAAGTTGCGATTCTAAATGTACTGCGCAAATTGAGAGATCCATTTAAACTAGAGTTAGAGAAACCTTAGCTCATCAAGAATGGTGCAATAAATAAACATCAGGATATTTTTGATAACCACCATGTACATAGTGAAAGTGAATTAATATTGTCAAACACTTACGCGATTGGACGGATATGAAAGTTGATTTCTGAGTGGAATTATATACAGAATTTTAGTATCATCAGAACAAGGCCACTCATTACTTAAAAACAGGGATTCTATTTTTTATTTAAAAATTGAAAACTAATTAAGGGTGTGTTACGTTTACTTTCTTTAGAGAAGTGCTTTGTGTTTTTTTTTAAAGATTTTTCTATACTTTAAATTTTTGAGTCCGGAACACTTATAAGAAGCTTTCGGTTGGGTATAATACAAAGAGCTGAAGCACTTGCACTGTAAATAATGTTGATATTGATCTAATTAGGTCTTATTTATACCGTAGTCTTTAATTACCTCTTACGTATTTACGTTAGAATGTAAAGGAGCAAGCTTACTCAGAGGTATTATTTATGTATTAAGCTTGTAATTTCAAACGTAATTGGTGAATTTTTAAATGGCATACGAGGGTGGCTTATATGACTGTAACGTAGACTAGCAGTACTATAAGTCTGAGATCCCTGTGACGTTTTTATACAGGTTTTGCATAAAGAACTAAAATCGAAAATTTCCATAGAAATTAGATTTCACTAAAATACTCTATATTCTAGTGAGTAAAATAGTTATATCAGACAGCAAAACATTTAGCAGGTAGAGCTTAACTTTCTCGTCTTACTGCCAAATACTATATAGCAGCTAAAAGGCTTTTTAACCACGTACAGAAATTTGTTTAAGTGCAAATCCCAACTGTTCGCCAGGCCATAATGTATATATATTTTGTAAAACAAACACATATACAATTTTTACTGTGCATACCACAATAACTGAATATTCCACACTTCTAGATTGTATCCTCACCTATTCTAAGCATCTTTTACTCTTATCTTGCTTTGCGACCACGCAGTTCATGACAGACTTCATTTATTAATTGTTATTGGCTTCACTTGGTAAAACTATTCCATAATAAATATAGCAGTGTTGGTATTTAGTATAGACTGTTTTGTTTTGTTGTTTAAGTCCAAACAGCCGCGTTGTTAGCGCGCATGGTTCTTTACTTTTCACACGTCGTCGCATACCCTATTGTGTCTTACCTCCCTGAAATTGGATGTCACGTACATTTATATTTGAGTTTCTCCAACAAGAAGACTTGGCAAATTTTAACAGCGTAGTACGATATCTGGCAATATTTTATAAAGAATGTATGTGTTAAAGTTCTTGAAAGTCCGCCCATTTCTGCGATATTGACCAATCACAGACACGACGCAGCATCTTTGCATCAGCATGCTATTTACAAGTGGTTACATCTACTCACGAAAAGCTTTACCAAGAATGATATTATTGGGTACCTTTCTTTAGACTAATTGCCATTTCCTTTTTTTTTCGATTCTTGGGTTATTGAGGGCTTTAGTAATCTCATAGTACCCCGCCATCATAGTCCACCCGCCAACCACTATTTGTCCAAACGTAGGTATCAATAATTATTTCCAAATGGTAGATTATGGATGTGTTTTATTTTTTCATATATGGTATGTTTAATTCATTGATTGTTGTTGCCGTTACTTGGTGAAACTTGTCCATACTACATACAGACTTGGAGACTACTTCTCTGGCTTCACTGTTGGTTTTTGTAGGTGAAGGACGTATCCAGCGCGTGAGCTAACTGGAGCAAGTGGCCCTTCGAATTCTGGAAGTTCTAGGATGTTCTTCAATGCTTTTGTGACTATAGTTTCGCTGCTTGACAGCATTTTCAGACAGATTAAAATTGAATTAGTACGAAATCATGACAACTACAAATAATTATCTGTTGCTATGTTATGATATGATGTTTTGACCAAAAAATTTTATCAAATTGAAAATAAAATGAAACAGATGACAGATGAGGTTTTCAAAATGTCTATGTGATGTATGTCAATATTTAACATAAAAACTAGAACTAGCCTATAATAACTATGATAACAGTTACAACAATAAAATAACTAGACAATAACAGTATAAAAGCAGTCTCTATATAACAAAAATATCGACATACATCAACTCATTATTTTATTACAACTTTTTTGAAATAATAGTTAAATTTATTTTCTTTGACATATTTAATTAGAAAGAAGAATATCCAAGGAAGGGGAATTCATTAAATCAGTTTGCTCGTTTAAAATAAGGTAGTTATTGTCGTGTGTGTGCTTTTTGACTTCTAAAGCTTCAAAAAAGTCTAGTTTACGTTTGTCATTATAAAAATGTAGTGGATGTATGCGGTTATTTATTGTAGGTCTATGTTCGTTATCAATAATATGTGTTACAAATGTAGATTTGTCAGCGTGGTTATTTCTAAATGCTGAAATATGTTCTTTGTATCGGGTGTTAAAATTTCTAGAAGTTTGACCTATGTAGATTGCGTTACAATGTGTACAAGCTAATTTATAAACTCCAGATTTTGTCAGGAAACAAGATTTTTCTTTCGCGTTAAATAACAAATCACGCGTCGTGTTGTAAGATTTAAAAGCTACCTTTGTATTTGTACAGGTGTTCAAAATTTTTGAAATGTTTTCTGAAATGGTTCCAAAATAAGTTATCGAAACGTATCTGTTGTCTTCTTTGTCTCTAAGATTTGGATAAATTAAATTAATCGCTAATTTGTATTCTTTTCTCTCTATCATTTTATCTATAAAAGTAGCCATTATTAAATGCTGTTTGCTTGATTATTGAAATTTCTTTTTCAAAATTCTTTTGTGACAAAGGTATTGAAAATGCACGATGTATCATAGAATGGTAGGCTTTTGTGAAAAAGGGTGACATGAATCCTATGGTATGGTTGTGTCAGTGTAAGTTGGTTTCCTATATATTGAAATATCAAATGAATTATTTTCTAACTTTCTAATTGTTAAGTCTTAGAAATTTATACAACTGTTAGCTTCTTCTTCTAAAGTAAACTTAATATTTGTGTGAAAGTTATTAATAAAATTTAAAAATTCATTTAATTCTATATGACTACCTTGAAAACATGCTAAAATATAATCTACGTATCTGTACCAAAAGACAATATTATGTGAAAGTTCTGATGTTAAAATTTGGTTTTCTAAGTTTTCCATAAATATGTTGGCTAATAAAGGTGACAACGGACTACCCATAGGCAGACCTTCATTTTGCATATAAATTTTATTATTAAATTTAATAATAATCTCGCAAGACTCAGTTCCCTGCGGCCGTTCTGTGGCCCGGAGCCTGCGATAGGCATAATTAGGAAGTCGGTCTCTGTCGCCTTAGACAGGTGGACCGAGGAAGCAATGAAGAGGCACTGGGGGTCGGCTGGTGGCTGCAGGCAGGCGAGGGAGTTCGTGTAGGGGCCGGACAAAGATAAAGCTGTCTAATTACTCGGTAGGAGTCGACTTATGCTTCGCCGCATCCTTGTGGTGCTGACATGTCACTGCGCCCTTAGAAGACACCTCACATTGATAGGCGTAGAGAGGGATCCCATTTGCCAGGAATTCGGCGAGGATGAATAAACCTCCTACCACTACCTGTGTGAATCCGAGGCTTTTGGGAGGCTTCGAGCAGAATTGTTCGGATCGAGGACTCTGCAGTGGAATTAGGTAAGTACCGTCGAATTGAAGACCGTCACGGCCTTCATCTCGAGGTCGAGGCGGTTTGGCGACGGAACCGATGAAGAGTAGAGCATGGTTGCTGGGTTGCTGGGGTTGGCAAAAAGGGCCCATTGTAGCCTACTTGCTTGGCGTTGGTCTCCCCACCACTGCTACTACTACTACTAACCCAGTTGTTGTTGATAAATGCAAAAATATTGTTGGCAAGTATTGGTTTTTTGAAGACACTACAATATAGTTAGTCACGCTTAAGACAAGTTTAGAAAACCTTCTCACCCACCAGCTAAATGGTTAACCGGTGGATAGCTTAACAAAAGGGTAATACACGAAAGCGTCGCATACCTCAATTGAATAGTCGTAACAAAGGTTTATACAAATAGCAACGCCGAATGATACGCCATCTAGTGTAAAGTAGTTTAACTACGTAAAGGTTTACATATTGTCATACACCTTTCAACTAAATTCGTAGCTCCGCACCTCCGGAGTCACTTGTCAGGGTAATATTCTCTATCTCTATCGAAGGTAGTTTCTTCTCTACAATATCGCACCCCAAGGTAATTTTTTTCGAAAAAAAGGGTGACCTAAGCCATAATTTTTTCTACGATTCGAGTGATGTTTCTGTTGGGTTTGCTTTATTATCTAAGTTTGTTTTGCCTTACGACGCCAAGGAACCATACTTCCTTCCCAATTTTTTCAAAGTGTATATTGGTTTTCCTAGATACTTATTTTGAGACGAATTAAAAAATTAAAAAAAGATCCAGGAGGCTGAAATCTCCCAACAATTAAAAGAATTATGTAAGCCTTTTTAGACGTATCCCTCGTATTTTACTGACGCAAAACAATGTAATTTTTTTAGATATGAAATGCAACCCAACAACCTATCGATTATATTAATTTTTAACTCTAGAATAATGTTAAAATTTTATGTAGGATTACGTGGCTTTTGTGCGTTTTAAACCTTAAGGATTTTAGTAGTTTTTTTTTTTTGCTAAAAAGTAACAAGATTCTGTTTTTAAAGCTTACTGAATACATATTATAGAAGCACCCAAAACATATATTAAAAAAGCTTGCATGTTAAATTCTACTGGCCGCGCAAATAAACATATAGATGGTTAGAGGTCCAGCTTTTTTATTCGCGACTGTAATTGTATTTTCTTTTGATTTTCACTTTTTTCATGTACCTAATTTGTTTGTCCTTAGAATGTAACAGGGCTTTGACTCGTTTGGTATTGCAATAAAATGTTATTATTGTTATTATTGGTATTTAGTAATTAAAAAAATATTGTATAAGGTTTTGTTAAAAAATCTTTACTTATTTAGTCAAATTATACAGTGTGTTCTACAGGAGGGCATTAGCTTATGCTTGCAGCTGAAACAATTTTGTTTCACGTTTCAAACTAAACCACTTATCAACAAATTTGTATATTAAGGCATTTAACAAATTTTGTCCTGTGTATATTTCCTTCTTCCGCATTTCCAGCAATAACGCTTCTGTAGCTGCTACTAGTGTTCAACTAACGTTCTAAAAGTGTTGACTGCTGGTTAAGGCGAAATTATATTAACTTATGTTAAAATTTTTATCAGCAAAATTTTTGAGTTTCTACTTGACATGTTAGTCGTCACATAATAATATGAATATTATGAGAACGCTAAATCTAGTTGATTTTCCATTTGCTTTTTTCAATAGTTACAAGCATAATATGTACCCAGTCGTTAGCTCAAGTTTTTGAAAAATAGCTTCTAATGATATAAACGAAAGAATTGGATGAAGCGAAAAAAATACTAGGGACTAATATTTAAAATTGTTAAAGACCCTTTTAGAGCAATGAAGACTTTGATATACTTTTAAAACAGACACGCGAAAGAGATTTTGCCTTGATTGCAAAAGCAATTGGATAGGAAGTATAAGAAAACAGTTTTTTTTTTGAGTTGCTCAAGCTGTGAGCTTTAAATTTTTGCATTTATTAAAAGTCCTTAACTGCAATATTAGATCATATTTAAATTTAAATAAAACACAGATTTCTTAGCACAACCGTTATATACACTTCTCCTCCAGCGGCATCGTTGCTGCATGAAATAGCTTAACAAAGAATTATAACGATCTCAATTATTTTTGACAACTCTATCTTGTTAAACAAGTTCATTTTGTTTACCCGTAATCTAGTGATGGGGAGTTCTATATATATATATATATATATATATATATATATATATATATATATATATATATATATATATATATATATATATATATATCTATATATATATATATATATATATATATATATATATATATATATATATATATATATATATATATATATATATATATATATATATATATATACACAGTGTTTCTAAATTGATGCGAAAAATTTTACAGAGTGATTCTTCGGCGAAAAATTAGTTCCTCCAAGTTACAGCCCTATGAAATTTTGGCAAAAAAAAGTTCTCATTAAATTTCTCCCTTATGAAATAATTTAAAAAACGAAATTTTGCAGATGCATAAGGCTAACAAAATGACAGTTTTAAATGAATTTTGTAACTCTATGATGCTATCACAAGAGGATGAAAAAACCCACCCTTACATTATTTTCTATCAGTACTATTTATTTTGTGTACCGTTTTCTATTAAAAAAATATTTAGAAAGAAAGATTTATTTAGAAACTTTTTTATGTCCTGACATTTTCTCATAAAATTGTTAGTTTCATCACAAACAAATAAAATATTACTCAGATCGATGTCACATGAATTTACAGTGGTTGTTATTATGGTTGAAAAATCAAGTAGGTAGGATGTCAAATAACGTCATAATTACACTAATATTAATTGTTCTGCTTGTTGTCAATCTATCGAGAATTTTTTAAACACTTAGAACGAATAAGTGAATAAAATGGTAAATTATACCAATTCCGAAATGGCAGATATGCATTTTGAATATGGCAATGGAGTAAGAGCACAGCGCCTCTACACTCGCTTATATCCAAAGTTCAATGAGAAACAGACTAGAGTCATGCATTCTCTCCGAAGGGGGCATTTTCAACATTTATTATGATGATACGTACTGACATTTTGTTAATATTTCTTTTCGCTTCTTAGTTCGTTATTTATTAATTATAAAATAGTAGTACAATAGTTGTTATTTCCTATTATGAATTTTTGGAAATTAGTAAAAGTCAGGACAGTACATATTAACGTATTAGATTTTTCAGCAAATAATAACTACTCTGTAAATTCATGTGACATCGATCTGAGTAATATTTTATTTTTTTGAGATGAAACTAACAATTTTATGAGAAAATGTCAAGACATTAAAAATTTTCTAAATGAACCCTTCTTTCGAAATCATTTTTTAAAATAGAAAACGGTACACACAATAAAAAGTACTGATAAAAAATAATGTAAGGGTAGGTTTTTTCACCCTCTTGTGATAACATTATAGGGTTACAAAATCCATTTAAAACGGTCATTTTGTTAGCCTTATGCATTTGCAAAATTTAGTTTTTTAAAATTATTTCATAACGGAGAATTTTAGTGAAAATTTTTTTTGCCAGAATTTTAAAGGGCTGTAACTTGAAGGAGAAGGGGTTTTTAAGAAAAACTTTATAAAAAAGATACTCCTTATTTTTCTCCAAAGAATCACCCTCTAAAATTTTTCGCATCAATTTAGAAACACCCTGTATATATTATACAGTGTCACCATTAAAGTCTCCATCCTATGGGATTTTTTTTTTAATACTTATTAACACAAATGTAGAGTTCAGAAAAAGTGTGTGCTTTGCAAATAATTCGAAATGACGTTGAAGTTTTTAGCGAGTTAAACGTAAAACGAAATGGGGCGATCTGTGTTTATATATATATATATATATATATATATATATATATATATATATATATATATATATATATATATATATATATATATATATATATATATATCATACCTATAACTAAAAAAATAATGGGCCAATTTTGATGAAAATTGGTAAATACCTACCTAAGTGGCTTGGACAAGTTCGTCAGCCAGGAAAATCGCACTAGTTTTTCTGGGAAAATTTTGGGTTTTCTTTCGGAAATTTTTTGTATTTCCGAAAATAACAGAGCTATGACAACAGCATACCTTTCTACTATCTAAGTTGCCCTACATGCCGAAATTTAGATCTCTAAGTTAAAAGAAAAAAAAGTTATAGCCATTAAAAAAAAATGGGTGCCACTTGTGAATAGAGCAAAGCACAAAAACAAAACATTTTGTGTAATTAACAAACCCAATTGAATATTACATACAACGGTTTAATTTTCTTGACGTAAAATAGTCAAGAATTAGCAGAAAAAATAATTTCAAAAATTTATAATTTTTCTTCTCAAAACGTTAAAGTCACCATTTGAAACGTCAAAATTTGCAATTTTCAGACAACGAATTTGAAACAAATGTCATAATAAGTGTGTTTTACAATGCTTTAAGTTTCAGCTTCAACCATCATTGCCCTTCATTCTGGCAATTTTTAGTGAATTTTCGTAGAAAAAATTCACTAATGGGGAGATCCCGACTTTGGAATTTTGAAAAAATTTTTGCAAATGAGCGCAAACTAGAACCCCTAGAACCCATATCCGGGGTCAGTTTCAATTTTTATATGTTTATATATATATATATATATATATTTATATATATATATATATATATATATATATATATATATATATATATATATATATATATATATATATATATATATATATATATATATATATATATATATATATATATATATATATATATATATATATATATATATATATATATATATATATATATATATATATATATATATATATATATATATATATATATATATATATATATGTATCACACCGATAACTCAAAAAATAATCGGCCGATTTTGATAAAATTTGGCATGTACCTTTCTTTGGATAAGTTCGTTAGTTAGGAAAATCGGACGAGGTTTTCCGGGAAAATTTTGAGTTTTCATTCGAAAAAAATTCATATCTCAAAAAGTAATAAGCCGATTTTAATAAAATTTGGCACATACCTTCCTTTTGTAAGTGGATTTAACATGTTTGTTAGTCAAAAAAATCGGACGAGGTTTTCCGGAAAAATTTTAAGTTTTCATTAGAAAAAAATTCATATCTCAAAAAGTAATAAGCCGATTTTAATAAAATTTGGCACATACCTTACTTTTGCAAATGGATTTGACATGTTTGTTAGTCAAGAAAATCGGACAAGGTTTTCCGAGAAAATTTTGAGTTTTCATTTGAAAAAAATTCATATCTCAAAAAGTAATAAGCCGATTTTAATAAAATTTGGCATGTACCTTCCTTTTGTAAATGGCTTTAACAAGTTCGTTTTTTAGAAAAATTGGACGAGGTTTTCCGGAAAAATTTTGAGTTTTCATTTGAAAAAATTTTTTATCTTAAAAAATATAAAATCTATGATAACCAAATTTGGTAGGTAGGTTTACGATATAAAAAGTAAACTATACACCAAAATTTAGATTTCTATGTTACAAGAAAAAAAAGTTATAATAAATTAAAATATTTTGTGCCAGATCATTTCTATGAAAATTCACTACCATAACGCACTTGCTGCGTCCCGAGCTTTTATTTATTTTCATTAGCAAAAACTCTCTAATGAAATCACGTCAATTAAAGTAAACCTTTTTAAGCCAAGAGTCCCCAAAAAATATCACATCCCAAGAACTGGCGAATCGAGAAAGTCGACGGTATATTACTTCGACATTTTATTTATTTATTATTTATTTATTCTCCGACATTCAAGGTAGCGAAAGAGTTTACAAATAAACTCAAAAACGTGCAAGATAAATCAGAAGATTTCCAGTTTACAGTTCACCTGGTTTTGTGAATAACTTTAAAAATGTTAAATTAGTTGAAGGCAAAGTTTTAATATTGTTTAAAAAAAGTGCTGAAAATTGGATCATAGCTTCCACATAGATGTATTATAATCAGGTAAAAAGGTAAAGGTAATATGCTTACTGGCAATTAGGCCATTGCTGACCCTTTTTGCTCATCTAAACTAACCTACCCTTCACCTTGAGCTCGATCTCAACGACGACAGTGATTGTGAAAAATCATCCGCCGCCGGTGAGGCTCGAACCGTCGACCCCCGAGTCCGTATTGGAAAGTCTGAATCGACTTTCCCGCACGGCCACGGAGGCGCTCTGTATTATAATCAACTCCCCTCACAAAGACATCCTCATGAAATTAATTCAGGGTCCATGACTTAATCACAAAGAAATTCTAGCGATTTCACCAAAAAGCAACCAGAACCGTTCGTTCGTCGGGTGCTGGCTGTATACCAAATTTGAACAATATCTCAATTCGTTCTAAAGTTATCGTGGCTACAAACAGACAGACATAGAGACCGACAGACCGGCAGACCGACAGACCGACAGACCGACAGACCGAAAGACCGAAAGACCGACAGACCGACAGAACGACAAACAGGCAGTCCGACCGACAGACAGACAGGCAGGCGACCGACAGACAAAAAAATGTTTCCAATCATGTTTTCTATATGTTTTGACACTTTTTACCACGTTTAGGCAAAAAGAAAATTGAAATTTTTGGCGCCGATGCATGCTTTGTAGCTTTCACACGTTGTAACGATGTGGAAGTAAAATATTAAGCTTATGTCAAAAGGATAGTGATAAAAGTTGCATTTTCAAACTTAAGAGTTGCCAAAAAATATGATCTAGGTATGTGTTACTTCCATGTCGTCACAACTTGAAAGTACCACATCGGTGACAAAAATTTCGAAAATTATTTTTCGCTGAAACCTCGCAAAAAGTATCAAAACGTATAGAAAACATGATTTGGTAACGGAATTTTTTCGGTCCGTCGGTCTGTTGCTCTGTCGGTCTGTCGGTCTGTCGGGTTGTCGATTTGTCGGTCTGTCGGTCTGTCGGTCTGTCGATTTGTCGGTCTGTCGGTTTGTCGGTCTGTCGGTCTGCCGGTCTGCCAGTGAGTCGGTCTGTTAAATTTCTTTTAGTGAATTTTTAAAAAAAAATTCACTAATGAGGAGATCCCGACTTTTGAATTTTGAAAAAATTTCTTCAAATGAGCGCTAATTAGGCACTCCAGAAAACATATCCGCGGTCAGTTTCAATTTTTATATGTTTATATATATATATATATATATATATATATATATATATATATATATATATATATATATATATATATATATATATATATATATATATATATATATATATACAGGGTGTCCCAATAGTGTGTAATTCCTCCATGTATATCTTACCCTTAGAGCTAGCCGAAAAACTTTAAACAAAATTTTCTTGTGATTATCTAAGCTATATCGAAAAAATATATCCAGCTTTATGTAACTTCCGGTTGCACCGGAAGTCGCTATCAACTTCGTTATTTTAAATAGAATGCTATACTTTTTATTACATTTTTGGATAGAGATTAAAAAACAAGTGTGACTTTATGTAGCATTCCCTATAGTTATCTTTGATATTTTTGAAAATATTACGTCTTTCTTTTTTTTTAGCTCCGATTTATGTGTTATTTGAAACGTCTGCCGTGAGCTGCGTTTTGAGTTTTGCTACCTTAAATTCTAAATATCAATAGACGACATTTAGTACTTTAAAATGGTTAAAGAATAATTCATCCTCATTATACAGGGTGTATTATTTTGGGGTTACAGCATATCTAACTTTAAAGCAGCACAACTTGTGTTTTTCAAATGGAACACCCTGTTTTTTATGGATTAGTCAGGTAGATAATTAAATTCTGCATCGACATAATATAGATCTTCCTATAGCTATAGTTGATAGTTTTTGAGTTATTGTGGTTTATTTTAGTTTCGCTTGTAAAAATAATGGTACTGTCAGATACAGTAGGCGCAGGGAATGAAACAACTAATATTTATTGTCAGATGACAGATAAATGTCACCTAACCAGAACTATAACTATTTTCAGTTCTCAGGTGTTTGAGCCAAGTTTTATGTGCTAACTTTTGTGTTATTTAATTTTAAATGAATCATAATACTGAAGACTTAGTTGATATGACACTTATTATAGGCGAATGTCAGCGAAATTGTTTTTTAGCATCTCGTGTATACGCACAAACATATCGGAATCGAAGACATCCTCAGGAAAAATGTTTCGTCAAATTGTTGTACCGTTTTTTGACCACACGCAAAGGGAGAGTAAGCGGCAATGAAGAAAACGAATTTTCTATTGTTGCATCGGCATTAGCTAATCCGCACACAAGCGTGAGGAAAGTTGCCGACGAAATAGGAATATCAAATTCTTCAGTGAACAGAACATTGAGAAAATACAAGTTTCATCCATATAAAATGAAGCTGCAGCAGGCATTGACGAATGCAGATTTTCGAAGTCGCCTCAGTTTTTGTGAGTGGGCAGTGGCTAAGTACAATGAAAGTAAGAATTTTTTTAATTACGTGATGTTCAGTGATGAATATTCATTTTCAAGTTGTGGTAGTGTTAACGGGCACAACTTTCATTATTACGCTTCAGAAAATCCAAACTTTTGCAGATCAGTTGACAACCAGCACCGTTTTACGATAAATGTTTAGGCTGGAATAATTGGAACTAATCTTATTGGGCCATATTTCTTTGATGGGCACCTCAACGGGCAGGGATATCTGCGTATATTGGAGGAAGATGTAGAGGCCTTTTTGGAAGATTTGCCTCTAAATAACAATCGACGTATGTGATTTATGCAGGACGTGGCACCAGCACATTATGACATAAATGTACGCCGAATTTTTAATGATCGGTACCCCAATAAATTGATAGGGCGAGGTGGTCCCGTCTCGTGGCCTGCAAGATCTCCTGACCCTACATGTCTAGATTTTTTCCTGTGGGGCTATATCAAGGAAATTGTGTATCAAACACTGTCCAACACCCCACAGGAACTAAGAAATAAAATTTCAGTCGCGTGCAGGGCAATAACTTCGCAAATGTTGAGCAATGTTCAAGAAGAATTCTTAAGGAGGGTTAGATTGTGTATTCAGGTCAATGGGCAAAATTTCGAATAGTTCTAATGTATCGCTTTTTTTAGGTTATTTTTTTCTGTTAATGACTGTGGATTATTATTATTATAGTTATGTTATTATAGTTTACTTCACTTTCTGGTTCTCATAATTACAACTACCTTTATTACACTGTGTTTCACTTTTTGTATGGTAAAAATATGAATAAGTTCATTATATAACAATCATTGCATGTAGTTGCATTTGATAAGTTTTTTTGTCGACACATTATCTAGTTACGAGGATATGATCAAGTGATATGCATCGTGACTATCTCATTTTATTTGGTAATTCTATTCAAATTATTGTTAAAACAAACTTTTATTAGACGGAAGTAAGCTCCAACAATGGAAATATAAAAACTGCTGACTTTCTTGTCAAGGAGACGTTTAGGTGTCACCTGACATTGTTCAGATGCTCTGTGCCTCATACACTGACAATCTGACAGTACCATTATGTGCCTCATACAGTTACAATCTGACAGTACCAATATTTTTACAAGCGAAACTAAAATAAACCAATATAACTCAAAAACTATCAACTATAGCTATAGAAAGACCTATATTATGTCGATGCAGAATTTAATGGTCTGCATGATTAATCCATAAAAAACAGGGTGTTCCATTTGAAAAACACAAGTTATGCTGCTTTAAAGTTAGATATGCTGTAACCCCAAAATAATACACCCTGTACAATGATGATAAATTATTCTTTAACCATTTTAAAGTATCAAATGTCGTCTATTGATATTTAGAATTTCAGGTAGCAAAACTCAAAACTCAGCTCACAGCAGACGTTTCAAATAACACATAAATCGGAGCTAAAAAAAAGAAAGTCGTAATATTTTTACAAATATTAAAGATAGCTATAGGGAATGCTACATAAAGTCACACTTATTTTTTAATTTCTATCCAAAAATGTAATAAAAAGTATAGCATTCTATTTAAAATAACGAAGTTGATAGCTACTTCCGGTGCAACCGGAAGTTCCATAAAGCTGAATATATTTTCTAGATATAGCTTAGATAATCACAAGAAAATGTTGTTGAAAGTTTTTTGGCTAGCTCTAAGGGTAAGGCATATATAGAGGAATTACACACTATTGGGACATCCTGTATATATATATATATATATATATATATATATATATATATATATATATATATATATATATATATATATATATATATATATATATATATATATTCATATATATATGTGTCACACCGATAACTCAAAATATAATGGGCCGATTTTGATTAAATTAAGTGAAAAAATTCCTTTTGCAAATAGCTTGGATGAGTTCGTTAGCCAGGAAAATCCGCGCAGGTTTTCCCGGAAAATTTTGTGTTTTTTTTAGAAAAAAATTTATATCTCCGGAATTATCAAAGTAAGGGCAACCAAATTTGGCACGCAGCTTTACGTCCCCATAGATAAGTTACCTACCAAAATTTAGCTATGTAGGTCAAAAGATAAAAAAGTTATAGGCATTTAAAGAAAAATAAATTGGGGTTTTCCTCAAAACGTCAAAGTGGCGATTTAAAATGTCAAAATTGGCAACATTTAGGCAAAGAACTTGAATCTAATACGGGCTATAGAAATAAAATGTCTCAAAAAGGATGTTTTACAAACCCTAAAGTCTTAGTTTCAATCGTCATTGTCCTTCATTTTACTAAAATATTCCCAGAAAATTCATTTCAAATAGACCCTGTGTCTGATGCTTGGCAGTAGCCTTAGCTATAGAGTTTATCGTTTAATGGTATATAATTTTTGTCGAATTTTCGTAAAAAAAATCAATAAAGCTCAATATATCCGTTATTATATAAGATATGAAAAAAAATTTTATATATTAATTATAGGGTGTCTTGAGCTACATCTTAAAATAATATTTCTACAATCACAGGGTGGCCCATAAGTCGTTGGTGATACAAATTTCCATTTTTTTTTTAATCAAACACGCCTTATGTTATTGCATTTTAGCATTTTCCATCGAAATATAATGCATGTTTTTAAGAAAAGAAATTCTGGACGCAGCAAGTGCGTTATGGTAGCGAATTTTGATCAAATATTTCATATTTGAACAGCCCAATTTGCTATTAACCTATAAGGTTGACCAAGAAACGTGTTTTTTCGGGAACACTTTAAGTTTACTTTCGGAAATTTTTGTACATTTTCACACAATAAGGTTATTTTGATGAGACAAGGCACATTGTTTTTACTATATAGGTTATACTGGTAACCAAATTTAATGCCTGCTTTCTTAAAAAAAAACACACATATTTGTTATTAAAAACATTTTTATGAAAATTCACTACCATAACGCACTTGCTGCGTCCAGAATTTTTTTGAATAAACATGGTAAAAAGTGTCAAAACATATAGAAAACATGATTGGAAACATTTTTTTGTCTGTCAGTCGCCTGCCTGTCTGTCGGTCTGTCAGTCTGTCGGACTGTCGGTCTGTCGGTGTAGGTATGTCGGTCTGTCGGTGTAGGTATGTCGGTCTGTCGGTCTTTCGGTCTGTCGGTCTGTCGTTCAGTCGGACTGTTGGTCTATCGGTCTGTCGGTCGTCGGTCCGTCGGTCTGTCGGTTTGGCGGTTTGGCGGCCTGTCGGTCTGTCGGTCTGCCGATCTGCCGTCGGCCTGTCATTCGGTCTGTCATTCGGACTGTCTGCATGTCTGTCTGTCTGCCTGTCTGCCTGTATGTCTGTCTGTCTGTCTGTCTGTCGGTCTGTCGGTCTGTCGGTCTGTATGTCTCTCGACAAACGAACGGTTTGGATTGTTTTTCGCTAAAATCGTTTTAGGATGTAGGGTATGAATGGGAGTAAATTGGTGAAAATTGACATTTTTTCGTAAAAACTCGAGTAATACTACGTTTTAGGGTTTATTTATTAAAAAACTGATAATTTCATCAAACATTTGGTATTCTAATCAAATTTTCGGTTGAATGTGTAGGGGTGGAAGATCAGTGACAGAAAGTTCTATTTTTTTTTGCTAAAGTGGCGTAAAGAGTCTCAAAACATATAGAAAACTTGTTTCTGTAACGAAAATTTTTCGTTCGGTCTTTCTGTCGGACTGTGCGTCTGTCTGTTAGTAGGCGCAATAATTTTCGAACAAATTGAGATAACATCTTCAAATTTGGTCTCCAGTTAGCAACCTACATACGAACGCTTCGAATTGTTTTTGAGTAAGATCACTTCAGGGGGTAGGGGATAAATGAGGGGTGATTTGGTACAAATTTATATTTTTTATAAAAAAAATGGAGTAAAATAACTTTTCAGAAATTTATGGGTACAGGAATACGAATATTTTCTTTCTAGTCAAGTCAGGGAGCCTAAATTCATTCCATGAGAACGTCTTTCTGAAGAGAGTATACAGCTATGTGGAGGTTATGATTCAATTTGCAGCACGATTTCTCTTTGTAGAAACTTATCGTTTTTAGTATTAAAGTTGAAAACCTACACCCATAACGAAACTCAATTGAAATACATGAGGAACTGAAGATTTTGCGGTCAATGTAAACTCTGTCCAATTTTAGGTAATTACGCCTTATTTATACTCCCTTATTCAATTAAGTGCTTACATAGTTACATGGTAGTTGAAAGAAACAAGCACACATATTATTTATGTATTATATTTCTGGATTTGTTTGTAAGTCCACTTCTGAGTTTATTACGAGGGCGGTTTTGATGAAACATAAACTAGTAATATTGTTTGAGATTTTAGTGATGATTTTTCAAAGTTTTACACAAATGCATCACAAGCACAATTAAAAAATGTCAAACCATTTAGGTCTTACCAAAGAATGCTGTATTCTAATCGTTTAAATTGTAATGTCAAAAAATAGACGATTCAGCAGCTCAAGCTTGAATTTCTAAAACAAGTGTTTGCAGATATTTTATACCACATAACAGATTCCGTAGCCACTTACAGGAGTGTTTTGTTTGTTTCAGTGCAAATCTCAACTGATTGCCAGACCTCAATAGGTACATGATATATAAGAAGTGAAGGTACATATAATATGTATATTATATACAGTGTGTCAACGGATTGAGTGTGGGTAAGGTATAAGTGACAAAAAAAATTCGAATTAGATTATGATATTTTGGAAATCGCTCCTGCTTTGTCTTAAACTGAGATATTGAGAAAATGAACAAAATCAATCAATATACAGGATGGTTTATAACTGATGTAATGAAATGTATTAGGAGTAAACCAGCTTCGTTTATGAAGATACCGCAAAAAGTTATTAACAAAAATTGTTTATAATTAAAATTTATGACAGGCTCTCAATTTTCAAACAGATCAGCCTACTATAATTTTTTTTAGCTGCGACTTTATTTAAATGACGTTCGACGGTTTCTGTGATTAGGTGTACTTGAAAAAATACTTGAAACTGTATTAATAAAAGTCTTTACCATAATTAAACTTGCGGTAGGTTTGCTTTCATCTTAACCAATAAAAAAAGTAAAGTAAACGCTCAATTCGACATTCGAAGCAATAAGTGGCGAGCTGCATGGCTAATTGAGTTCTGCCTTGTTATTCGGTTCCCGGGATACTACTTATTTGTAAAATTGAATTTTATTTGTCACGAACGGCAAGCTTCTGTATTTAAAAATGTTGACAACAGAACAAAAGTGTTTATCGTGCAGTGCTATGGTTTGGGTAAAGAACATTCTTATCAGGGAGTGATAAGAAAATTCCTTGAACGCTGGCCAAATTATTCGGTTTCCGCTACTGGTGTAAAAAAAGTTGTTAAAAAATTTATGCGTACTGGGAGTGTTTTAAATGTTAAGAAGACAAAATCCGATCTAAATGAAGAAGACAATGCTGCAGCTACGTTAGCTATGGATTCTGTTAGGGGTTTTCCGAAATTATCATTAAGAAGAAGGGCATTAGAAATTGGACATATTAGCAAATCGCATTTGCAACAAATTTATCGTACCAAGGTGAAAACTTTCAAAGCAAAACTTATACTGACTTTGGAAGAAAATGACGAGTCAAGACGATTAGATTGTTGTTTATGGCACCGCGAGCAATATCTACAAAATCACAATTTTGGCAGAAGTATTATTTTTTCGGACGAACCCACTTTCACCACCAATGGGGTGGTAAATTCCCAAAATGCACGGCATTGGTCTATGGAGAATCCAAATTATAGAGTTAATTGCAGAAGACAATGTCATAAAAAAATAAATGTGTGGTGTGCTG
The DNA here is from genome assembly GCA_964006375.1 of Tillus elongatus. Lineage (NCBI taxonomy): Eukaryota > Metazoa > Arthropoda > Insecta > Coleoptera > Cleridae > Tillus > Tillus elongatus. Next base: position 24,491,224 of record OZ023266.1, on the reverse strand, counting down.
TTTCTTACACTGCGATAATTGGGCTATATTTTTTTGAGCGGAATATGAACGACTACAGTTATGCTGGAAAATATTCTTCAAGACCATTTGCATAACATGTCACTAGAAGATAGACAAACAGCATACTTTCAGCATGACGGCCACCCAGCACATGCAACAGGAATCGTTCGAGAATGGTTAGATCGCGAATTTCCTGGGCGGCGGATTCGTCGATATGGGCCAATATCTTGGCCTCCCAAAAGTCCCGATCTTACCTTAATGGACTTTTATTTATGGAGCTATCTCAAACAAAAAGTCTACGCGGCTCCATTAAACAACGATCTTGATTTGTTGAAACTGAGGTCGAGAGAGGCAATTGACGGTATTCCAATTCAACATATTTAAAATGCTTACAAAGCTTTTACTAAACAGGCTGAGTTATGTGTATTGGTTGGTGGCAGCACATTTGAAATATTTCTTTATTTTTCGTTGTTCGTTTTGATTTTTGTTAGCAATAAGCGTTTTGTATTTTACTAGTAAATTATTATTTAACATTGCATGGTTATTTACTTTACGCACCTACGTTCAGAAAACCACAGGTAAAAAGCTCCATCTTGATAGAGAAAAATGTTAATAATTTACTTGAAAATTCAAAGCAGGATGATCTGGCTGAAAATTGAGAGACTGTCATAAATTTTAATTCTAAACAAGTTTTGTTTATAACTTTTTGCGGAATCCTTGTAAACGCAGGTAGTTTACTCTTAATACATTTCATTACATCAGTTCTAAACCACCCTCTATATTAATTGATTTTGTTCATTTTCTCAACATCTCAGTTTAAGACAACTCAGGGGCGATTCCCAGAATGTCATAATCTAAATCAAAAATTTTTTGTCACTTATACCTTACCCACATTCAACCCGTGGACACACTGTATATATATATATATATATATATATATATATATATATATATATATATATATATATATATACAGGGTTACAACTAATTAATTGCTCACTATTGGCATCTCAGTAACGGTAAGAGATAGAGAGTTGGTTAAATTACCAAAAAGTTGCGTAAATTTTAGCTGATCCAATATCTGATATGTCGATTCGTTCCTCAAATATCCTGAAAAAACTAAAAAATTCAATTTTCATAATTTTACAATAAAGCCCTTATTATAAAAAATGATGTGCCATTTTTTTCTATGTGAGCATAATTTGATATAAACAATCAACTGACGGCATCAGAATTGACGTATCTGCTCTAACTTTTGCGCAGTGATAGTCAACTTTCTCTTATGGCCGCCATATTGGATTTTTAATTTTTCAGATGGCAAAAAAATTCACCTTTCAAATGGTATAACACACTTCATTTTTTTCTTCCTAAACATTGCACAAATAAGTAAAAAACTAATTACGGTCGCAAATATCAAGTAGGTATGTATCATTTTATTATCAACATAACATTCGTTACTTGTCAAAATGTCAGCACAGAAGATTTTAATTAACATAATAAAATCATATTAACCATAGATACTAACGAAACTTACAACTAGTGAATAAACAGACTAACAATACATAACAAATACTTCCTACTAAATAATAAATGTGTGTGATGTTAATGAAGATGTTCAAAATGTCTTCCATTGTTATTTATGCATTGTCGAACCCTCTCGCGTACACCATATTGCTAAAACCATATGTTGGCTCTTTGTTGCAAAGGGAGGTTATAAAAAAATTCCATAGGGTCATTAGTTAACAGATGAAGGTGTCCATCGTCATTCAACCCATTGCTTATGAAAAATGGTCCTATAACTGTAGCATCTAAAAGGCCATACCAAACGTTTACACTCACCCTATTTTGGTGTCGCGACTCATATAAAAGATGAGGATTCTCTGTACTCTAGTAACGACGATTCTGCCTATTAAACAAACTGTTATTTGTAAATGTACTCTCATCCGACCACAATATGTTAGCTGTGAAAGCATTGTGTATTTGTAACTTCTTAGCAAACCATTGGCAAAACTGCAACAGGCGGTCGTGATCTGGCTCATAAAGTGCTTGCACTATGGTGTATTTATAAGGATGGTATTTATGTTTTTTTCAGAATCTTTGACACTTGCTGCTGGCTTATTCCACATTCTCTCGCAATATGTGTTGTGGATAAGTTGGAATTTATATTGACTTGAGCAAGGTCATTGATTTCGTTAGCACTGGGTTCCACATTGTAGGAAACACGCTTTCTCATCAAAGTACCAGTTTCATCCATCACTCTTGCTATTCTGGCGAAGATATGCCGACTTGGCTGCACACGTTCTGGATATTTTTCTTGGTATAACTGGGAAGCACGGGTCGAATTTCTAAAACTTCGGATGTATGCTTCATACATATCTCTTCTCTCTTCCGCAGTAAAGCGAACCATTTTGGAAATACAATTTTAGAACAAATTTAACACAAGTCTTGAAATAAAATGTCTTTAATGCATAAATCAAGTAGAAGATTTCAAACTGACAGTTCAAATGAATCGTAATAACAAATTACAAAACAATGACACATACTTACCTGATATTTGCGACCATAATTAGTTTATTTATTTATTTGTACAATGTTTATGAAGAAAATATGAAGTGTGTTATACCATTCAAAAGGTGAATTTTTTTGCCATCTGAAAAAATTAAAATCCAATATGGCGGCCATAAGAGAAAAAAAAGTTGACTATCGCTGCGCAAAAATTAGAGCAGATACGTCAATTTTGATGCCGTCGGTTGATTTCCTATATCAAATAATGCTCACATAGTAAAAATCAGGAGCCCATTTTTTATAATAAGGGATTTATTGTAAAATTGTGAAAATTGAGTTTTTCAGTTTTTTCAGGATATTTCAGGAACGAATCGACATATTCAAAATTTGTTTTCAGATGTTGGATCAACTCTGTATCTCTTACCGTTACTGATATGCCAATAGTGAGCAATTAATTAGTTGTAACCCTGTATATATATAATAATAATAATAATAATAATAGATTTATTTTTTCAAAATACAGTTCAATAACAATAACATACATAGATCTACTGAACATAATAAATCTTGGACAGATCCACAAAAGTCAGAGACTTGTGCGTGGATACATCTAGACCAAGCAAAGTATACAAAACTAAGTAGTGAACACAGGAACACACACACACACACCCACAGGCGCAAAAACCAAAAACACCCACCAGCACACTCACACAAACACATTCTCTCACACATTTTCACATGTACAATGTACACTCTCACAAATGTATATAATAATAAAAAAAAAGTGTGCATATTTAAAATGATTACTGTGCGGTACAACATCGCAAAAGACATCATACGACCTGCTCAACACCTATCTGTGTACTAAATCATGAATGATGTGTCTAGATTTCGAAACCCATGCTTTCACCATCCTCACATAAGAACGTAAAGTTGGTGCAGTTCTGATATTGACTGGAAGAGTATTATAAATTCTTGGTGCAATATAAGTATAACTACGCTGGCCCACAGTCTTAATTGCTCTGTTCGTTTGAGCGGCCGCTGCTGCGTTTAGCCTAGTTATGTACGAATGCTCTATTCTAGATACGCGATCATACTTTCTTACGTACGTCAACACAGCCAATGAAAAAGTTGCCTAATATCATTAGCTCCTGCTTCAGCGTACAACGATTCAGACGGGTAAGTGTAGCACTTATTATAAATTAGTTTCAGGAACCAACGTTGAATTATATCCAACCTTTTCAGGTGACAGCTCAACGCAGCACCCCAAACAACAATCCCGTATGTAAGAAGGGGCTCAACCAATGCCGAATAGACCATTCTAAGACACACCGTTGTCAGAAAGGTTTTTAGGTATTTAAACTTATACAAAATGGTCCTCAACTTTTTAACAACCACACCAACATGCTCATCCCAACGCAGATGTTGATCTATGATGATCCCCAAATACCTAACTTTTTGTGCCGCCTCAATTTGGATACATTGGTCATTACAAACTATTTGCAGTGTATTAAATGACGGCAGGTGTGACTTATAGGAGGCAAATGCAACATACTTCGTCTTCTTTGTGTTAATAGTCAACCCATTGGCATCAAACCACCCCTTAATATTCACAAAATCATCTTCAATTTTGGTCTTTAGCCGCTGCCAAGAACAATCTTCATATAGAATTGCAGTATCATCTGCAAAACCAATGACTTTACCAGCTGTCTGCACATCAAATATATCATTGATATACAAACTAAATAACAACGGACCCAGGACTGTACCCTGAGGAACGCCAAATTCAACCACCTCAAAATCGCTGCAGCTGTCGTCAATCCTTGTGCACTGCCTTCTAGACCGCATATATATATATATATATATATATATATATATATATATATATATATATATATATATATATATATATATATATATCTATAATGATTATTAAGGAACGTGCGACCTTTCTTGTTAAGCCCTTATGTGACATTGTAAATACCTGTTTTGCAGAAAGGAGGTTGTCTCCTCATCATACCGCATGTCCCGGCGCGACTGATATGATGGTGACTATAGCGAGTGATGTAATTTAATGCCGGGCGTGCTATTGTCTAGTATAGTAGTTGTTTCCTCTAACTAGTTTTTCCACAGTTTTCTTCTTCCTTGGAGCATATATTTTAAGGTATCTTCGAAACAGATACAAAAACTTGTGGTTGTGAATGAGAGGATAAAAAAATAAAACATTTCTGGCTCCACACGCTTCAAATTTAAAACTCATATATTTGCATTAATTACGAACAGACACTAATAAACTTTTCTATTAGACCTTACTTTGGTTTAAACTTAGAAAGCTGATTTTTTAACATCTAAATTAGTAAACATTTATTTATCTTAATTGTAATTTTCTAATTTCCAAATACTATTTTCAAGAGCTGAGAATAAACCTAATTTTCTAAATAACTACGTTTTAACACCGTGTAATTATGTAAGTGGTTATTTGTTTTGATGCTCCAAACATTATATTTAGGCATCACCCGCAAGACGTTGTAGAACTGTGAAATACGAGAAGGCACGACGAATAATCTGAAACAGAAAAACAAATGTTATTAAAAAAACGATTATTATTTATGTCACTATAAGTTAAAAATCTGGATCCAACAAGTGCGTTAGAGAAGTGAATTTTCGTAAAAATATTTCTAATACCAAATACGTATTTTTTTAATGACAGCGGGTATCAAAATTCGCAACCAAAACGCACTTGCTGCGTCTCGAATTTCTTTTCTCACAAACATGTATTATATTTCATTGAAAAATGCAAAAATACGTAAGAGGTGTTTGATTTAAAGAAGAAATTTTTATCACCAACAACTTATGAACCACACCGTGATTGTAAAATTAATTTCAGAGCAGTAGATGCAGGTCAAGACAACCTATAATTAAAGTTAAAAATAAATTATGGGAAAAGACCAGACGAAATGTGTGAAGACCATGTAAATGTGAAGCCAACCCAGAAAAAGGCCAGTGAATACATTTGTTGGAACAGAGCTGACAGGAAGAATAGGACCTGCGGAGATATTTGTGCAACTAGAAACACCAAAACAAGAGCAAATGTGCGAAAAAATCAGTGCAACGTAAGAACTTCGGAGAGTAGGGACATATCTCTACTTACCAATTATAGACCTATCTCACTAATTTCGAATATAGCAAAAATAATAGAAAAAATTCTATGCAAGCGAATAGTGGCTTTTTTAGACAAACACAAAATATTTAGTGAGAATCAAAATGGCTAGATTAAGAAAAGATCAACTAACAGGGCAATATTTCAAGTTATCAAGGAAATTACTGAGGGACTAAATAAGCGTGAAAGCACAATGTGTATGATGCTGGATTTATCTAAAGCTTTTGATAGCGTGTCCCACGACATACTGTTAGTTAAGTTGGAATCGCTAGGTTTCAGAGGAGTCTCGCTGAATTTAATGAAGTCATACCTATTAGGCAGGAAACAATGTGTGACTTTTAATGATCATAAAACGGGAGTATTTCTGGCATCTGAGTGGAAGATTATAGAACGAGGTGTGCCTCAGGACTCAATCCTTGGGCCAGTCTTGTTCTTACTTTATATAAACAATCAGTCCCTAAAGGTGTACAACAAACTGACGGTGGAGATAAAGGAGCTTCCACCTGCAAAGGTGAGAAAATCACTGAATAATATTCTGGCCTATTATAATATTGAGGATTTTTGAGCTGGCAAGTTGTAGCTGTTGGTAATCAATATCGTGATTGTATAGTTTTTTTGAATTGTAATTCCCGTGTTTTTGAAGTTTTTTTAAATGTTGACGTGTTCTACACATTTTTTATGTATTGATGGTGCGAATATATATATTATTATTAATAATAATAATATACAATTTAGTAATAGAGAAAAATATTTTAGTTGATAGTGGTGTTGGAAAATAGTTGGGTATAATACATTTGCAGTTTGAAAAGCTGTGTTTTGTTAGTCAACAAACCCAGAACCCCGAAAAACGTAACACTATGTATAAGTTGTTTGGTTCAAAGTTTCTCAGCATCCACGCTGTAATGATTCTGCAAATGCCTCTTATCCTCTGTAGCATTTCTTCCCTTACATATGATTTATTATAAACCCGTAGGAAGAAATCCAATAGGATAAGGCCGTATGACCTTAGTTGCAACTAAACAAAACCTCCACGCCCAATCCAATTTTGAGGTAATTACATCTAAAAATTAGTGTACGTTAAATGACAAACTTTATTCAATCGTTGACTCACGCTGTAAGTATATAGAATGTACAGAAACTTAAATTTTGTGATGCTTACTCCGGAAAATGCTTCAAGGGATACTTCAAACAATCCAGCAGCGTAAAATTTGATAGGTTTTTGAGCTCGCTGCATAAAGATTAGCAAGGTCCTCTGTGCTGAAACTGAATAGTTGTACCACTTAGTGTTGTAAATGGTTTTGGCAAGATTTTCACTCTGAAAATAAAAAATTATAAGAACATGTATTAAATTATTACTTGAAAAACTTGTTTGTATTAATAGTAGGTAGGTACTACCAATATCTGATAATAATTCTGTTAGCTTAGGTCAGTCAAAACATTACGAAACTGACAATCTACTATTCAATACCACATACATTTAAAGATACAGTATTTCTTATTTCCTCTATCTGGTGAAACAGTTCCTTGATATATACAGAAAAAGTCTCTATGTTCAGGGAACAATAACTGTCTTAGTTACCTTTTTTTTTAGCGCCTCGTGGCCGTGCGGGAAAGTCGATTCAGACTTTCCAATACGGACTCTGGGTGTCGACGGTTCGAGACTCACCGGCGGCGGATGATTTTTCAAATCACTGTCGTCGTTGAGATAGAGCTCAATGTGGAGGGTAGGTTAGTTTAGATGAGCAAAATTCGGGACGCAGCAAGTGCGTTATGGTAGTGAATTTTTATTAAATGTTTCAAACTTGAATAACTCAATTTTCTATAAACTTAAAAAGTTTAATTTTGGTATGTAATAATATTCACCAAGCGTCATTAAAGTAACTTTAAAAAATTCGGAGAAAACATTTTTTTACGAAAGAAAACTCAAAATTTGAATAACGCAATTTTTTATAAATTTAGAAAGTTTAATTTTGGTACGTAGTAATGTCTCTCCCAAAGAAACATATATAGTAAATTTCACTAAAACATCTTTGTAATTTTCGGAGAAAAATTTTTTTTAGAAAGAAAACTCAAAATTTTCCTAGAAAACTCTGTCCGATTTTCCTGACCAACGAACTCATTCAAGCCATTAATAAAAGAAAGGCACTTGCCGAGTTTCATCTAAATCAGTTAATTATTTTTTGAGTTATCAGACGGATACATATATATATATATATATATATATATATATATATATATATATATATATATATATATATATATATATATATATATATATATATATATATATATATATATATATATATATATATATATATATATATATATATATATATATATATATATATATATATATATATATATATATATATATATATAAACATATAAAAATTGAAACTGACCCCGGATATGGGTTCTAGGAGTCCTAGTTTGCGCTCATTTGAAAAATTTTTTGCAAAGTCTCACCATCGATACTTCTCTATTAGTGAATTTTTTTTAATAAAAAATTACTAAAAAGGGTCAGCAATGGCCTAATTGCCAGTAAGATTTTTACTTTACCTATTTTTGTAGCATTTAAATCTGATATATAATCAGTCAAAAATGAATGATGTTATCTCGCAAGGATGTAATATATTTAAATTCACTCATTTAATTAATTTTGTTTCGTATGCATATTGTTTTAGCGATTATAAAAGTTTGTCAAGAATACTTTTAGACCGAGACATTCTTCAAGATCAACGACACTAGCCGAATTCCAGGATATAGAGTACAAGTTCAACACCAACTACACTCGGTCTAAATCGAACTCAGCATGCAGAGAACCTCCAACTGGTTTTTAGTGAATTTTCGTAGAAAAAGTTCACTAATGGGGAGATCCCGACTTTTGAATTTTGAAAAATTTTTTGCAAATGAGTTCGTCCGATTTTCCTGCCTAACGAACTTGTCCAAGCCATTTACAAAAGTAACAACCAAATTTGGTAGGTAGGTTTACGATATAAAAAGTAAACTATACACCAAAATTTAGATTTCTATGTTGCAAGAAAAAAAGTTATAATAAATTATTTTGTGCCAGATCATTTCTATAAAAATTCACTACCATAACGCACTTGCTCCGTCCAGGCTTTTTTCCTTATTCCTGTTTTGTTCACTCTAGATATGTTTTAATAAAGATTTTCGTGTAAGCCTCGGGTTAAAAATTATATATAATCAAAAGTATATTATAGAGGTAAGTAGAACAGATTGTTAGCACTTAGTTTATCAACATTGACTTAATTTTGAAAAGTCTGCATATTTACACTCAGAAAAATTAATCAACAGATATTAGCTAACTTCTCTATTTCAAGGTTATAGACATACGAAGAGATATAATTAGGTCATAGAAAGAATGGAAATGCTGCCAATCTACCAGGAAAACCGATCGATTTTCACAGAAACTAGAATAGATTGTAGATTGAAGATTGTTTTAGTGAGTCCTGTAGATCTTTGACCTCTCAGAGCCGCGACGCTGATGGGTCTTTTGTGCATAACTGTATTTTCTAATATTCACCCAGAATGTACAGATCTCTCATATGGTGTTACTTTTTGGGAGGCTATTTTACCTATTCCTTGGGGTGTTAAAGTCACCCCTCCAAGGTATTTGAGCCTTTTGCAAAATAAAGTCATGCAATCGCATAACAAGTGTTTTGTTGTTTTTGCTGCTTGAGAATAGTATCTGCAGTTTTCAAGGTCCGCTTCACCCATCTTCGTAAGGGGTTGTCCTGTGAAAAGTCCCTCCATTCTAAAGTTATCCTTGTTCAATTCATGACAATCCAGACTGCGCTGTTGGTATGGTGATTAAACGTTTTGCCTGCCTTAAGCGTGGCGTTTTCTTGCAATATGACAGCATTTGGTTCCTCTACCAAATATCAGGTTCATTACTTAGATGAATCTTTTTTAGTCCAGTATAGGGCTCTGGGCCATAGAATGATGGTGTGGTTGCTGCTCTTTTTGCGAGGGCGTTTGCTTCTTCATTTTCTTCAGTGCCTTGATACACTAGTAAGGATAGCAAAGCTGCTTTGTTGTTCGTAGCCAGTTGCTTCAAGGATTTCTTGCAGTCTTAAGTCAGTTCAGACTCGGCTTTGAAAGATTTTAGAGTCTGTAGCGCTGGCTGACTGTCTGATGGGATGTAGATATCTCTATTCCTGAATCACATGATTTTTCAGTGAATGAGCAGATGGGATCCTAAGTTGAAAGTGCCTAAGGCTAGATGTATTCTCACCATAATATATATATATATATATATATATATATATATATATATATATATATATATATATATATATATATATATATATATATATATATATATATATATATAATTAGAACTTTAGACCGGTTTCCTTCTAATAAGAGCTCATCAGTACGGTATACTAATTACAGCGAGAAAACACCAATAAAGTAATGTGGCTATGGTAGCCAGCCTCCTAGAATATTGTAAGATAGACGATAGGGTCGCCATCTCGGTGCGGGACCAGTATAGCATACCGTAATGATGATCTCTAATTAGAGCGAAACCGATCTGCGGTTCTAATTATGGTAAGAACACATCTAGCCTTACATACTTTATCCCTACATTAGAGAATAAATGGGCCAAAATTTTTAGTTGGTTGTAGGCAGTCTCTATTTTATAACATTTTGTGTTATTTGGAGCTGTTGAGACATTATACTACCTGGGTCCGCACCGAGATGGCGACCCTGTCGTACATCTCACAATTTTGAAAGTCCCTCTCTAAACCACATTTGTCCAAATAACCGGCGATACGTTTGTTATAGTTTTCTCAAAAATGTTTCGAATTTTGCTTATCTATTGTTATATTAGAAACAAGGATTTACTCTCACACAAATACTTTTTCTACTGTGTGCTCATGTTATCCCTAAAAGTGACAATAATAATAAATTACATTACCTTTAGAATGGCCTCGTTGCCCATGTAACAGTATACATATAGTTGTAGCACTGTACCAGGAACAGTAAGCCCCACAACAAGTGACTCACCGGGTTTCTATAAAAAAAACAAATGTAATCAAAATATCGCTCAAAACTAGTCACTTTGACATCAGCTATTGCTCAATTATTCACGCTTGATAAAAACTCCATAGAAAATGAAGTTTCCTAGATTAACTAGGTGGTCTGGTAACTTTCAGAGTAGAGAGATGCGAGAGGGGGCACTACGTCATGTTTCAGTGCATTTATAAAGACAGTGTGGCCATATGCCATTCGCCCGCCATGTTTCAATTTTTTTTGTACAGAGCCTTATTATGAGAGAAACAGGGAGATCAAAGCATTTCTGTGTTATCCAATGCGTCTGTGGAAAAATGGACAAGGGTTACAAGTAATAATGACGAAGAAATGACTAATGTGATAGTTCATTGTCTGAGCGTTTTTTAACTTTTTTTTTTGCATTTTACGACAACGTAGTACCTGTTTCATCACCGAGATGGCAACCGTCTGGAACATCTCACAATGCTCCAGGAGGCTGGTTCCTTTTAGCCGTATTACTTAATAGGTGTTTTCTCGCTTTAATCACTGACAAGCTATAGTTAGAGTAAAACCGGTCTGCGTTTTTAATTATAGTAAGAATACATCTATCCTTACATACATTGTCCCGGTAATATGGAAGAAAATAGGCCAGCGCTGACAATTCACAAATATATTTGTTGGTTGTACACAGTCTCTATTTATAATATTTTGTGTAATGGCTGGTCCGTCCCCGAGACTGTCTCAATGTAGCGAATCAAGCAGGTAGACACCTTCCCGAACCCTTCGTCAAGAGGTTCTCAAGCCACGCAATACAATGTTTAAAAACCAACAAAGAAAGGGCTCTAAAGCCAGTCTCGAGTCTCACCATATAATCAGGACAATTTCTTGGCAACAAAAACAGCATTTTGACAAAACGCACTTGTATTCTTTCAATCATATCAAGATACCTAATAGCCCAGACTTCACAAGAACTCTGCCAATCGCCCAGAACGATGGACTCGTAGAGTCCAACCCTGTCCTATCAGCGATCAATTTGGCCATAATAGATATAATTGAGCTACTACTTTGAGGGCTTTTGGATACGACCGACGCCGCCATCTGAAGAAATCTGCAAGACGAAGAAAAGCAGACCTCAAGATAGACATACTTTCTTACTATTTCCAATCTTATCCCATCATAATATAGATTGAGGCCATCATGCCCAGCAAAACCCCCCCAAAAAAGCACATAACTTTCGTCTTAAGATGGTTGGCCCCTAGGCTGTTGTCCTCAGAATACTGTCCGAAAATGTTTAGTTTTCTCTGCACCAGAATGAATACAGCCGACACGACAACATCCTCCACATATCGTCAAGTTTAATCCAATACATCCTAAGAAAACCGGAGAACTGAGAAGTGAGTTGGAGAAGACGAATCATGTGTTACATAACTTGGTACATTAGACTCACATGAGAGTAACTGCTCCACTTATCATAATACTGATCATTCCGAACTTAATCTCTAAACAAGACTTAACTAGTAGGTTTTTCCATTAGGGATGGGAGAATTACGTCTTCAGCCGGTTCCTATGGCTATTTGCTGCGTACTTAAGCTGCATACCAATCTGCGGTATTTCGCTGGCCATGTATTCATCAATTCAGGAAGTCTGGTGGCCTGCAAGCGCTGTATATAGGCTTTATAAATATTACTCTTTGCTAGGTATTAGGTGAAGTACTTTATAAAAAGCTTGGCGTTTATGCATTATATAATCTGAGCGAGACTGGCCAGCGTCACCAAATCATATAAGAATTAGATTAAGTATTATTATAAAAGCTTCGGTGGTTCAGCCGTAATAACGTGTGCCTCTGAACCGAAGGGTGCTGTGTGCGGTCTCAGGGTTCTCCTTTTACTTTTTCAGTACATACTGTAACATTAACATCAACCGAGGTTGTGGCATTGTATTTGAGCAAGTTAAATATATGCACGTTCCGCGCTTTGAAGGGGACGTAAAACCGTCAAACCGTGTCCATGCGACGTTGGGCACGTAAAATATTTATACCCTCCTTATAGAATGGCGGGGTTCGGCAAAATTTCCAGGATAGTGGGGCGAAACTGCTTCCTGGCGTCGGTGATTGGCCATAGTCGCGGAAATAGGCCGACGTTAAAGAAACAAAATACACACACATACACTGTAACGAGGCCTGACTTTCGGGGTGAATTATGCAGTGGAACAGATTAACGGATTTACGGGGACGGTCCCGGGCGCCCGATTTTGTAAGCGTTTACTCCCTGCGAGGGTGTCTGCGACCTCGTCACAAGACTCTGACCGCGGTGGTGGTCAGAGTGCCTAAATAGCTCTGTGGAGAGGGTCGGGTAGCCTATGGTGTAACAGGCCGTATAGATACCTCCGAGGTTGCGGGCTTTAATCGCTCTCCCGGTATTTCCCTGACCTTCCGAAAGTTTGTAAGGGTGTAGCAGATTTATTTGCGGTTATAACATAGACTCAATATAATTTCCACACTATTTATTAGATTATAAAGCGTTACAGTCCACTGGTATGCTAACAATATGAAAGGTACTTATCACGCTAATTTATCCTAGAACAAGTTATGTTACTGGTGACGGGCCAACGAAATTAATTATTCCCCACGAAAAGAAAATGCGGGAGTCATGCGGACGGAAACTCCGAGTGCTGTGGTTTACAACGCGTGGATGCAGCCGTTAACTGGGTCGATTGGAGATACGCTCCTCAAATAGTTAAAATGGCGTCTATCCGCCAAAGTCGGTACCGCGAGATCCAACGCCTCGACGTCAAGGCGTCGATAAGGAACGGGAGGGTTATAGGGGAATACATATTTTCATATACTAACTCATCCTTGGTCTGCTTGTGTACTACAGCGTCCAGACCAGAGTCTAATCGGAGCGGTCGTACGCAATACCCTTGGGAGATCTGTGTTAGCTACAGCATCACCTCCCAGAAGTATTACGACACGCCAACAATAATAGGATAACGCAATGGAGGGAATTACGCTTGATCCCGCGATCTTGACGTCGGCGGACAGGTGCGTGAGAACTGAGAAAAATAACCGAAAATTCACTATAATTAAATTCAATAAGACAAACCTAAAATACTCTTACCTCTTCGGTAGAATTATTAAACTATGAAATTGCCGCTCACAACAACGGGACGCACCGTACGGTATTCTAACGTTTTATTGCAACTCTTACGAACAAACTATTCATTTATTGAATCTTAATCCCAGTTATAGATTTCGACGCGCTACGGCAAACGGTGAACTCTTTCTCCTTCAGTAGTTATTCTATCTCTCTGTAGTCCCCGGCTGAAAAATCTTAATCGGTGGAAGATACCTTATCCGTATCTCCTGGAGATATATTTTTACTCCGCCGCGATAATTCGAAAATGCGTACTTTTAAGAAATATTAATGATAAAAATAATAATTTTTACTGCGTGGAATTTTTACCCGTGTGATTTATATTATATTTATTTTCGAACAGCCTCTTTTAATATCTACAGCTGTTCTGAAAATATTTACTTCGTCACAACACAAGTAGTATAATTACCAAGCTTGTGACCTTTCGTTCGGTATTAGTACACTCAAAGCTGTCAGATATCCGATTCTAACGATTTAACATCCTCACCCTGTATATTTAATTTATCGGCTTCCATTCGCGCTCCTTTGAAAAAATGTCCCAAATGCCTGACTATCTTAATATTTTTATTTGTGAATTTTCTTAATGAAAACTCGCTAACATTTTCCTGATATGACTCATAAAATATTGGAATGAAAGAGAAATGTATAACTGTAAGTTAATTAGTTAAAAAAAAACATAAAATAATTACCATGTAGGCTGAAAAGATTGAATTACATATCCCTAGGATACTACCAGCATACTGTGCGAAGAAAGAAACGCTTAGCACAATCTGACTTTTTTCAGCAAAGCTAAAAAAAAGAAAAGAACGTAAATAGTAGTAGTAGTAGTAGTAGTAGTAGTAGTAGTAGTACGTTGTGAATCCTCCTGCTACATAACAAACACAAAATACAGGAATTTTGAAATACAGAATAAAACGAAAAAAAAAAGATATGGACATGCACAGATGCGAAAATATAAAAATAGATAGATAGATATAAATATGTAGGTCTACACAGATATAAGAATATCAAAAATATTCCAATAATGAGGTACACGAAATAAACAAATTTAGGAGCACAAGTATTTTAACATATAAATGCGTCTGCAGTTGTACGAAAAAAACAATATAAATATTTACACACATCCATAATATGTGTATCACACAAATACAGCGATCGCATCTCTTGCATGTTTAATACATTTAAAGGTTTGTTTCTACCGCCCTGGTACGAAAGATGCTCTCTTCTCTTAATACCGGGAAAGCCTCTGACCTTGGCGAGACCCCAGGAACTGTTCTTAAAAAATGCGCACCAGAACTTGCTCCTGCCCTGACTCGTCTGTTTCAGACATCTTACAATAGAGGCATATTCCCTAGTAATTATAAAACTGCTCGAGTGCAACCCGTCCCCAAGAAAGGATCCAAAGCGCTTCCTAGCAACTACAGGCCTATTTCTCTCCTTTCAGTCGTCTCTAAAGTGATGGAAAAGTATATAAACACCGAATTACTAAAATTGCTTGAAAAACACAGTCTAATCCACGACAGGCAGTATGGATTCCGTCAGCGCAGATCAACTGCCGACCTCCTTTCCTTTGTCACCTATTCTTAGAACAAGTCTATGAAAATACACGGTGAATCCCAGATCGTCGCTCTAGACATATCCAAAGCATTCGACCAGGTCTGGCACGCAGCGCTGCTTAATAAACTTGCAGCCTATGGCCTACCACCAAAACGCTGTACCTGGACAGCAAATTTCCTCTACAACCGAAGCATTTCCGTTGTCGTGGATGGCCAACCCTCTAAACGGTATCCAATTAATGCAGGAGTCCCTCAATGTTCAGCTTTAACCCCTACTTTGTTTCTTCTCCATATCAATGACCTCCTCACTAGCATATCCAACCCAGTTTACAGTTACGCGGATGACAGCACACTACACTCAAATATACAATATTCCAAGTCTGTCTCTTTAGCCCAATTAGATGAGGATTGCAGACTCATGGAGGGTTCTGTCTGTGGATCTCCAAATAATAGACTGGTTAAGTAGAAATCTCGTACAATTCAACTCCACCAAATCTCAGTCTTGCTTTCTATCTCATTAGAGATACATCAGTCCTAGATCCATCACAATGAACAACCAAGTTATTCAAAGTAATGAGTCCTTTTCACTTGTTGGCATTTCTGTGGATCTAAATCTCAATTGGCACCAACATGTCACATCAATTGCAGAAGCGGCTGCTAAGAAAATAGGTTTTCTCTTCCGGGCTCGCAAATACCTTTCACCTGGTAATCTTGATACCTCATATACTTCACAAATAAGGTCAAACCTCGAATACTGCTCCCACATCTGGAGTACCGCTGCCGCTTCTACACTCGATATCCTGGACTCAATTCGGAAGTTAGATATACGTCTCATCGGTGATTCTACCCTCACCCAAAGACTGCCATCCCTTGCCCACCGACGTGCCGTTGGTGACCTCTCTCTCTCTCTCTCTCTTTCTATTTTATAGATATCTGCACGGACACTGCTCAGGGGAGCTTTCTTCCATAGTTCCTTCACCTGCTGCCCCCAAAAGGTCTACCAGGAAAACAGAGCGAATGCACCCTTTTACTGTCCAAGTCACCAGACATAGAAAATCTTGTTATGCCCGCTCTTTTGTCCCGAGGACTTCCAAGTTTTACTATAATATTTAGGCTCCAAGCCCTCGTGGTGTGTTGTTGAAATAAGTAAAAAGAAGAAAAATGCCAAGTATAAAGCAAGAAGCATCCGCAACCTTTGCTGGAACCAGTCCTTATTCACCCTTTGTTTGTTCATTGTATTCTTGCAAGCTAAAAATTTGGTGTTTTCTTTCGGAAAATTTGTATATCTTTGGAAAGAAGAAAGTTATGCCAACCAAATTTGGTTCTCGGCGCGGTCATAAAAGGTACACCATGTACCAAAACCTGGACCTGTAAGTTAAAAGACAAAAAAGTTATAGGAAATTAAAAGAAATGGTGAGATGTTCTCCTTAAATCGTCAAAATTGCGATTTGAAACGTCAAAATTCGCAACATTTGGGGGGGCGGGTTAGGCAACATTTACGGGTTAAGTAGAAAAAATGTACCAAGTGAAGATTGAAATCTGTGATGAGCACTGATAAGTACACTTGGAGAACCCAAATCACCACAACACATTTTAAAAGACCTGACGATCGTTTTACTAACCAAGTTAGCGTTATCAGAGAATGAAAAATTCTAACTACTTTAAAAACTAACATCACCTTATATACCGGATCTTAGGCAAAGAGACGGAACTGAAATAGGAAACTAATCGCAGGCAAATTCTGCAGTGCATTGTATTTTTATCGCCGGACGACGGTTTTGCACTGTCCCTACTAACTTATCTAAAAGGTGTCCATCTCTAATAATTTTGATAAGGTTCAATGACAACTAAATTAAAATGGTTTCCTTTGGCGCAACTATCTGTATTGTTATGTTATCTTTAGGACGTGTTGAAACGTGGGAATCCGCCACCAAAAATATGCACAATCCTACAAGTACGCTCGTAAATTGTAGTAGCAGTAAGTTTTACTTAAAGCGATTTGTATTATGTTAATCTACGTTTTATAATAAAGCTTATTTGGTGTTACGAGGTATTTAATTTACTTGTAAAAAGCCACCACAAAACGTTACATAAAAATGGCGAGGAGGATAAGTGACTCAACTTGATAAAAATAGATAAGAAGAGGTAAAAAGTGATATAAAGGTTAAAATTGTTAAAAAACGCAGTAGGTACTCTGTTAAGTAAAACAATGGCAACAAGTACAAGCATTGGACATTTAAAAGAATTTAATCCCAGTTTATGTGAGTGGAAGATTTATAAAGAACAGTTAAATCAGTATTTTATTGCAAATAAAATAAGCGAAGATGAAATAAAGAGGGAAGTCTTATTGAATTGGTAGACAGAAAGCAGTTACTAGTTAATCTATAATTTATGTGTTCCGTTAAAACCAGAAATGGTAGATTACAAAGTGATAATCAGGCATCTTGATAAGCATTTTTCACCGACAAAGTTAGTATTTACTGAAAGTCCAAAATTTTATTGTGCAATGAAAGATAAAAATGAAACCATTGCTGAGTGGTACGCAAGAGTTAGGCAATTAGCAGCGAAATGGTAGTTTCAAACAGAACTTTCCACTATGATACGAGATCGATTTACAATGGATTTGGTCAAAGGTGATATTTTAGACAGATTATTCGTAGAGGATGCAACAACATTAGAAATTGCAAGTAATAAAAAAGCAATCAGTCATAAAAAGTATGAAGTTTTAATAAAAAGGGAATCGGAAGTTTTTAAAGTTCAGCCACAGTGATAATATCAACCCAGGGGAAGAGAGCAAGGCAGTTCAAATTCCAGTGACGGAAGAGCAAGCAGAGGTAAGTCAAAGATGGAATGCTCGACTTGTGGTAAAAATCATACGCCACCATGCAGGTATCGAAATTATATTTGTAAAAATTGTGTGCTCAAAGGTCATTTACCGATTAAATGTAATAAACGTACTGATTTATTTAAACGAAATAATAATTTCTTGTTATCTGAATTAACGGATGATGTTGAAACTGTGTTTAAAATATATTCTAACTGTAAAAATGATCCTATTGTTATTCATGTACAGGTAAATAATTATAATTTAGAATTTGAGTTAGATACCGGTTCCTCTGTCATTGCTATTTCAAGGGAAATGAATGAAAAATATTTTAAATATCAAACATTGCTCAAAAGAGATAAAATTTTAAGTACTTATGATGGTACAAAAATTATACATACTGGAAACATATTGGTAATTGTTAATTTTAATGGAGTAAATGATAATTTATATTTGTACATAATAAATAATGGCGGACCAGCATTATTAGGTAGAGATTTTTTCAATAAATTCAATTTGAATATTAATAAAATGGAATCATAAAACCATAATGAAAATCTATCCATTGTTGAAAGTTTCTATAAAGAATTTCCGGAAGTATTTAGTTCAAAATTAAGTAATTTTAATAAGGGTCGTACACATTTAAATTTAAAAGATAATGCTTAGCCAAAATTTTGTAAAGCTAGACCTCTACCCTTTGCACTTAAAGAAAAAGGCGAAAATTAAACTAAAAGACTTTTTGATTTAGGTATACGGACACCGGTCGATTATAGTGAATGGCACACCAGTAGTCCCAGCCTTAAAAAGTAACATGATAATAAGGTTATGTGGTGATTATAAAATTACACTGAATCCTCAGTTAGAAGTAGATAAGTCTCCCTTCTTTGTTACACTACAAGGTGGAAAGCAATTTACAAAGTTAGACTTATCGCAAGCTTATCAACAAGTAGAATTAGAGGATGAGTCAAGAAAACTTACGAAAATTGTTACACCGTCTGGGTTATTTAAATATAATAGGTAACCTTATGGAATAAATTCGGGACCGCCAAAATTTCAGAAAACTATGACGCCAGTGCTGGAAGGATTAGAAGGGGTTACGTGTTTTTTAGACGATATATTAATTACCGGTAAAAATACAAGGGAACATTTGCATAGAGTACGAAAAGTTTTACAAAAATAAATGAATGTGGTTTAACTATAGAGAACTCTAAATGTGAATTTTTTAAAGACAGTATACAATATTTAGGTTACAAAATAGCTCAGACAGGGTTACATGTTTGTAAAGATAAAGTAGAAGCAATAATCAATGTACCAGCGCCAACAGATGCCACTAGTTTAAAATCAATTTTAGATCCAAAAAAAATATATTATACTAAATTTATTACAAATAGTTCGACATTATTATATCCATTATATAAACTTTTGAGATTAGATCAGCCATGGCAGTGGACAATGGAATGCGCTCAGGCATTTAAAAAAGTTAACGAAAGATTAGGTTCAGCAGAAATTTTGGTACATTATAATCCAGAAATACCTATCCATTTAACAGTAGATGCATCTTCTTACGGCATTGGAGCCGTAATAACGCATATTATTGATAGTGTTAAAAGACCAATAGCCTATGCATCGAGAACACTTTCAAAAACCGAGATGAATTATAGTCAAATTGAAATAGGCGCATTAGTAATTATTTTTGGGAATCAAAAATTTTATCAACATTTTTATTATAAAAAGTTTATATTGATAACTGATCATAAACCGCTTGTTGCAATTTTCGGTCCTAAAACAGGAATTCCTATTTTTGCAGCAAATCGATTTCAGTGATGGTCATTAATTCTTCCGAATTTTCGGTATGATATACAGTATATAAAATCAAAAGATAATATTGCTGATTTTCTTTCTAGATTGCCGATAAGAAATAATATCCAAAATATAAGCGAAATTTCATATTTAAATTACGTTGAAGAAAGTAATATGTCAATATTAAATAGTAACAGTGACAGGTAGAGTAACTTCAAACGATCCAACATTACCAAATATTTATCACTATATAGAAAATGGTTGGCCTTCATGGAACCAAATAAAAAATATGAAAGTTTAAAGCAATACTATTTTTAAAAAAATTCTTTGTATGTAGTTAATAAATGTATGTTTGGTTATCGCATAATAATACATAATAACTTACAAAAATGGTATTAGAAGAATTACATTCATGATGCAATTTTAAAAGCAGCTAAGGCTGGAGAAAAAAAATCTTGACAAGTGACAGAATTTGAAGTGTTTTGCCCATCGAATGCCACTCTTTGATAACTTTTCATATTCAAAACAGTAAGTTATTCACAAAGGAGGATATTTTTCTGTTTTCAAATATACATCAATAAAAGAATATATATTAAAAAAAAATATATATTGAAGAATATATTTTGATTTAAATGTTATAGTTAAAAGCGACAAAGTGCCAATGTTTAAGCACGTACCTACATTCAGGTGAAAATGTTCCTTTCTATTATAGAATACTTTTTAAGTTAGATATAACCAGACCCTTATAAAACTATTTATTTTTGTTGATATTGCAATCAAATAAATAATAAAACACTATTGTGCTTGTTATTTTAAATTACAAAAATACCACATATCAAACATTATTCAGCATTTAAAATGTAGGTAGTATCTCGTAAATATATTTAGCGAATAAGAAACGAGCCATCCAACCCTCAAAACACAGGTTATATCTCATAAGTACAGTTATTTAATCAGCATTGTTATATTTATAAGCTGAATATTATACAAGGGTTAAAAAACATTGTTATTTAGATCCACGCAACAGTTGAAAATGCACTTAAAAAATACATATTTGCTATTAAAAACATTTTTATGAAAATTCACTGCCATAACGCACTTGCTGCGTCCAGACTCTTTTCTCAAATACACCTTGTTTAGGAAAAGTAATCTGGCTTTTATTATAAGTTACTGATCCCAACAAATTGGGCGAATATTAAAAAAATATTTCTGGGCATAAATGGGACATTTAAGTTTGGACGACACAGAAATAAATTTTTTATGGCAGCTCTTAAATGTTAAGACAGTAAAGTTTTAATCAATCAATTAATGAACTACTCACCTCAGTAAGGCTTGATGGTGTAGAATCCACTCTCTTATTTCTTTTAGATCATCGCAGTTTGTAGATTCATATATTTCAAAACGTTCAACTTTTTCTGCCAACATACACATAGCACCACTAATATAGGCCAAATAACCAGCGTTTACAAAATCAATATTTATTTCGGCAAAAGCTACTATAGATATAGCCACTATCTGGTGAAGATATAGTAATTTGCAAACAAAAAACCTGTTTTTGTAATTAATTGGATACCATGCTGGAAACGCCAACTCTGTTGAATTAGAAGTAATGGCGCCTACCAAAATACCACCACAATATAAGATAGCAAAAATATTCATAATTACTTGGCACTGCTTTAAAGCTTTAAATGATCTTAATAAAGTATTTAATTGGCTGGCGTTTTCAGGTTGTAGCTGTTGACGTTCTGTCTGTGATATTAAGTTTTGGCGAATATTAAAATATCGCGTCAACTCAATAATCTTCACAACATACACAATTTTTTCGATCCATACACAAAAGCTTAGTGCGAATGCCAACACGTCAGCCATTAAAAACGGTAACATCGTAAGCTGGGCAATAATATCAGGAAGGGTAAAAAAATAAAAAAGTGTAGCCCCATAGAGCTGGTAAAGGCTATTGATCTTAAGCTTGAGGAAATCATTTGATTGTAATGCGCCAGTAAATTTTAAAACGTAGAAGGAATAAATCAATGTTTTCATATGGTTAAATCTTGAAGGATACTTTTCCATTTCCATCTGAAACAAAATATTGCAATGTTAGAATAACCACTCATCTTCATAAATTATTAAGTAACGTTCTGGTTTCATGACAAGTACAATTTCGACGACACAACTAATCATAGCACATTTGTGTCTTTTAGGGTTGTATCTTAAACAAGCTAGAGCAAAAAAAGTCTGGACGCAGCAGGTGCGTTGTGGAAATGAATTTTCATAAAATTGTTTTTAATAGTAAAGATGTATCTCTAATGCAAGCAGGCATCTGTCTGGTTACCGGTATATTCTATATGGTAGAAACAATATACCATATTTTATCAAAATAACTTATTGGTTGAAAATGTACAAACTTTTTCCACAAATAAACTTAAAATGTTCCCAAGAAAACTGGTTTCCTAGCCAACCAACCTTAGCTTAATAGAAAATTGATTTATTGAAATTTGAAGTATTTAATGAGACTCTACCACAACGCACTTACTGCATATCGATTTATTTTCTTACAAACATGCATCATATTTCGATAAAAACTTTAAAAATGCAATAAGATAAGTGTTTAGTTTTACCGCGCAATTTTAAGTTGTAAGACTGCAGTGTTGTATGTCATAGCAATCTGACATAATTAGTGTATTTTGCGCATGTCCCATTCCTCGAAAACAGGGTACCTGCAATAATGAAGACCTGCACAGATCCTATTCGTTCATCAGATTAGCTGAGAAGAGCTCCAGCACCGAGTGCATTTAATTCGTACACGACCACGCGCTGTGGTATTATATATATATATATATATATATATATATATATATATATATATATATATATATATATATATATATATATTTATATATATATAATGTATATCAATAGTATATAGTTTATATTGCTTTAAATATATAACTAAGTTAAGTGTTTCCAAAAGAGATTATTTCATAACACGATACAGTCCATTTTAATACGTAACAGCAGTAACTACAATCCAGGAACCAGACACACAAATAACAATAAGGGTGTTCAAAAAAAATGTAGGTATCACCAACGACTTTTGGGCTGCCTCTGATTGTCAAAATAATTTTATAAGATGCAGCTAAGGGCACCCTATAATTAACGTATAAAACTTTTTCTCGTATCTTGTATAATACTGTTACAAAGCACCACAATAGATGTAGTTGCGGTGTTGCCACATCTCCACAACTTCCCCAACATCGGGCAATTTTTGCACAATCTGTCAATACCGCCTCCCCACCCCCCTGGGGGTGCCTGGGGTGACCCCTCCTCAGGCGAAGTCTCAACCCTCTAGGACCAGAAATAACGAAGTTACCAACTTGTACCCCGTCGGAACGAATAACTGGGATCTGCACATTCCGAACACCCTGTATATACACCCTGTATGCGCAGAGAACCCTTACACTCTGTATACGCAGAGAGATCTTATATTACGAGAAACAGCTCTTGTGTAACATAGGAGTGATGACCACATTTGGATCATCCTGTATACATCCTCCTGTATACACACGGGACCGATCTGTAATCACAGAACCTTCTAGTAAAAGAAGGTCCTGGAACAATCTGGAATGGAACGCTCCAGAAACGTGGTGCAAGGTACGGCGAGTATATAAACGCGAAAGCAAGCCAGCCAGTTCAGTTCAGTTAGAGAATGTGAAGCGACTTGAAGAAGCAGTAATCAGTGTGAAGTGTTAGACTGTAGTTCCAGTATAGTAACTTGTGTGCAGATTAGTAATTGTAAGGCCAGTAAATTAAGTGTTTTGTGAGAGAGATATTCTAGAAATTTTATTGCATCCATATTTAGAGTGTAAACAAAGTTCTTTTGTTAAAATAAGTCTCACTTATCCAGAACCCGGCGAAAACGTTACACTATGTTTGTCGACGAGAATCAGAGAACCTGGGACAAGCTGATACCTCTGTTCCTCCTAGCCTACAGTAGCTCTCAGCATGAATCTACCGGCTACACTCCATCCAGGATGTTGACCGGCAGAGAGATGCGGTTACCAATCGACATGACGAGACCACCACGGAACGAGGACATAGCGGACCTAGCTACGTTACCTGAGTATGTCGCCGACCTACAAGGAAAACTGCGCACTATACACAGATGTGTCAGAGATAGGCTCCTCTTAAGCAGTGACCGGATGAAGATGCGCTTGGATCGTAGAGCAACACCCCATACATTCAAGGAAAGTGATGCAGTGTGGCTGTACCAACCAACAAGGAGAAAGGGCCTCAGTCCCAAACTTCAGAAACCATGGGAAGGGCCATACTTAGTGACTAAGAAAATTAACGACCTAGTCTACAGAATCCAGCTGTCTCCAAGAACTAAACCCAAAGTTGCTCACATAGAGAGGTTGAGTCCCTATCGAGGCAACGAAACACCAAGTTGGCGGCCGGTAAATACTGTTCGGGACGAACAGTCTTAAGGAGGGGGGCAGTGGTGTCAGAAGTGGGATATAGTTCTATGTACATTTAATAATAGAGAGAAATATTTTAGTTGATGTGCTTATAGTGTTGGAAAATAGTTGGTTATAATAAACAGTAGTTTGAAAATCTGTGTTTTGTTAGTCAACAAATCCAGAACCCCGTAGAACGTAACAATACCAATTATATTGAGCTTTACCGTAGAAATGTGTCACCCTGTATATATGTAGATAGATGTATGTAAACAGATAAAAACTGAAACTAAACCCGGATATGGATTCTAGGGGGCCTAATTTGCGCTTATTTGAAGAAATCGTTTTAAAATTCAAAAGTCGAGGTATCCTCATTAAAGAATATTTTCAACGAAAATTAGCTAAAAATTATACACCGTCAAACCATAAGTTTAACTAAAACTACCGCCAAAACATCAGAGAAAGTGTCTATTTAAAATGAAATTTCTCGAAATATTATAGTAAAATGAAGGACAATGACGGTTGAAGCTTAAAACTCAAGGGTTTGCAGAACAGTCTTTTTTAGATATTTTCTTTACATAGTCCATATTTGTTTCAGGCTTTTTGCCTAAATGATGCCAATTTTGACGTTTCAAATCGCGACTTTGACGTTTTGACGAACACCCCATTTTTTTCTCTTTAAATGCCTATAACTTTTTTGTCTTTAAACTTACAGACCTAGATTCTGATATATGGTACACACGCCATTTATAATAGAAATAGGAGTAATAAATTAGGTTGCCCTTACTTTGTTATTTCCGGAAATCCATTTTTTTTCAGAAGAAAACACAAAATGTTCCGGCAAAACCTGGGGCAATTTTCTTGGCTAACGAACCTATCCAAGCCACTTGCAAAAAGGAAGATAGTCAAAAAATGCGATGAAAATGGGCCCATTATTTTTTGAGTTATCGATGTGGCACATACATACATACATGCACACACACACAGATATATATATATATATATATATATATATATATATATATATATATATATATATATACATATATATATATATATATATATATATATATATATATATATATATATATATATATATATATATATATATATATATATATATGTATGGCGGCGCATTGAAAACGAATATTTTTTTTAAGAAACGCTGAAACACGTAAATTTTAACATCATTGAGGGGGACATGTTTTGACATAAAACTCAACTTTGTCACATCAAACCCTTAAGGGTGGTGATAACAGCCCTTATATTTCAAATAGGGAACATGGGTGCCGGGTCACTCGGGGGTTAAAGGCAATGAAGAAGCTGACAGTCTCGCGAAGAGAGGGTCAGCAGAACCATTTATGGGACCAGAACCGGCTCTGGGCGTGTCAAAGAGCACTGCCAGGGGAGCCATTAAGTCCTGGGTCAGAAACCAACACAAGGTGTACTGGGCGGACTGTCCAGGGCTCAGACATGGAAAGTCAATAATTGACGGACCCAGTTCAAAGAGATCTGTGGAGCTGCTAAACCTTAGCAGAGGACAGCTCAGAAACACAACAGGTCTCTTGACGGGACACATGGCCGTCAAGAAACACCTGCATAAAATGGGGCGGTTCGAAGGGGACCTCGCATGCAGCCTCTGCGGCGAGGGGGAGGAATCAGCCCAGCACATCTTGTGTGAGTGTATAGCTCTGGACCGGAAAAGACAACTGATCTACGGTCACTCTAGACCGGAGACAGAGCAATATAAAACTTTACCCTACCAATCGCTGTGCAGACTAGTTCAAGGCACAGTGATCTTGGAATGGGTGGAGTAAGACTAAGGGTATGCACAATCAACCAAGGGTTGCGGTGCTATCGGGGCGGCAAGGCCGCGGACGAGCCCTGAGGGAACAAACAAAAAACAAACAACAATGGGTTGAGTGTTACATCATTTGAAAGCCCTTTCTTTTATGAATTCAGCACACAGGTTTTTTTGGAAGTTTTATCAGCTCGTTTAAAAATTATTTACAGTTGAAGATGCAAAAACGCATTTCAGTCATTCCGATAAGGTATGTGCTAATAGTCAATGTTTTGTTGGTTTGTAAGCAAAAAAATTACCATCAGAACATTTCTTATCGGAATGAGAGAAATTCGGTTTATTATTTCAGTTTATCGGTCGATTTGATACTTGATAGTACTACCGAAAATCAATTTCACAATGGTGTATTCTGTAGAAGAAAGAGTTGAAATAATTACTCTTTTTTTTCAAAAATGATGACTGTGCCAACAGTACCGCAAATTTGTTTAATGAACGACATCTGAACAGACATGTTAACAGAAAATACTTTTTGGAGTTAGTTGCAAAGTTTCGAAAAAGTGGTTCAGTAGCCAACAAAAAATGGGATCCTGAACGTGATTTTCCGGTTAGAAATGAGACTACTGAGATTGAAGTTTTAGAACGAATTGCTGCAGACCCAACTTTAAGCACGAGAAAATTGGCCACTATTTCAAACATCAAAATTCTGGACGCAACAAGTGCGTTATGGTAGTGAATTTTCATTAAAATATTTTTAATCACAAATATGTGTGTTTTTTTAAGAAAGCAGGCATCAAATTTGGTTACCAGTATAACCAATATAGTAAAAACAATGTGGCATGTTTCATCAAAATAACTTTATTGTGTGAAAATGTACAAAAATTTCCAAAAGTAAACTTAAAGGTTAATAGCAAATCGAGCTGTTCAAATATGAAACATTTGATCAACATTCGCTACCATAACGCACTTGCTGCGTCCAGAATTTCTTTTCCTACAAACATGCATTATATTTCGATGGAAAATGCAATAACATAAGGCGTGTTTGATTTAAAAAAAAAAGGAAATTTGTATCACCAACGACTTATGGGCCACCTGTGATTGTAGAAATATTATTTTAAGATGTAGGTCAAGACACCCTATAATTAATATATACAATTTTTTTTCATATCTTATATAATAACGGATATATTGAGCTTTATTGATTTTTTACGAAAATTCGACAAAAATTATATACCATTAAACGATAAACTCTATAGCTAAGGCTACTGCCAAGCATCAGAGAAAGGGTCTATTTGAAATGAATTTTCTGCAAATATTTTAGTAAAATGAAGGACAATGACGGTTGAAACTAAGACATTTGGGTTTGTAAAACATCGTTCTTGAGACATTTTATTTCTATAGCCCGTATTAGATTCAAGTTACTTGCCTAAATGTTGCCAATTTTGACATTTTAAATCGTCACTTTGACGTTTTGAGGAAAACCCCAATTTATTTTTCTTTAAATGCCTATAACTTTTTTGTCTTTTGAGCTACATAGCTAAATTTTTGTAGCTAACTTACTTATAAAGATGTAAACCTGTGTACCAAATTTGGTTGCCCTTACTTTGTTAATGCCGCAGATATGATTTTTTTTAGAAAGAAAACACAGAATTTTCCGGGAAAACCTGGGCAGATTTTCCTGGATAACGAACTTGTCCAAGCCATTTGCAAAAGGAATTTTTTCACCAAATTTAATCAAAATCGGCCTATTATTTTTTGAGTTATCGGTGTGATACATATATATATATATATATATATATATATATATATATATATATATATATATATATATATATATATATATATATATATATATATATATATATATATATATATATATATATATATATATATATATATATATATATATATATATATATATATATATATATATATATATATATATATATATATATATATATATATATATATATATATAAACATATAAAAATTGAAACTGACCCCGGATATGTTTTTTGGGGGGCCTAATTAGCGCTCATTTGAAGAAATTTTTTCAAAATTCAAAAGTCGGGATCTCCTCATTAGTGAATTTTTTTTAAGAAAATTCACTAAAAGAAGAACTTTTCAGCGAATATTGAAGCGTCATAAATTTCACCCGTATAAAACTCATCTTGTACAACTGAATGAAGATGATTTTGATCGGCGGCTGGAGTTTTGTGAAGTTATTGCTGCACGAATAGCTGATAACGGGAACTTTCTGTTCAATATCTGTTTTTCAGACGAGTGTATGTTTTTATTAAAGTCTACAGTCAATCGTCATAATTGTCGTTATTTGGCACATAATAATCCAAAAATTTTTCACGAAGTCCACATTAAAACTCCCCAGAAATTGAATGTCTGGACTGACATTTTTGTAGACCGTTTAATCGGATCAATTTTCCTTTATGGCAATTTGAGTGGCGAAACGTATTTGGAGTTACTAAAAGATATAGTTTACTTTCCACTAATTGACGTTGTTGAAAATGACGATCGCCATCAAGAAAATCAATTAGTGTTCCAACAAGATGGAGCGCCTCCTCCCTTTTTCACAAGGGAGTTTTTTAAAGAGAGTTTTCAGAGCAATGGATTGGGCTTGTAGGTGCTATTGAGTGGCCCCCAGATCACCGCATTAACTCCTTTAGACTTCTTTATATAGGGCCATTTAAAGAGTAGAATTTTCTCAACAGAATCGGAGTCTCTGGAAGAATTACGACGACGCATTGTTGAAGAATGCCGTCTAATAACTCCACAAATGCTCCAGAATGCCAGAGCTCGTTTTTAACAAAATTTTTACTTTTGTATGGAAGCTGGTGGTCAACCATTTGAACAACTACTTAACTGAATAAACATTTTTGAACGTTTGGTTTTGTTTTTTTAGCTTTCTTAACGAAAAATTGACTAATTAGTGCATTTCTTATCACAATGAATGAAATACGTTCTTGCAACTCCAACTGTGAATAATTTTTAAACGAGTTGATAAAACTTCCAAAAAAATTTGAATGAATCCTGAGTTTATAACTCAAGTATCCACAACTCAGTTCGCAAAAGCCGCTCAGTAGTGCCACTGATTACGATGAGCAACTTCCATATAAGCATAAGCGTCTATACTTACCCGCTAACGCTCCCGCGGCAAAACCAGAACGTAAACATTCAAACCCAAAAGTCATTGTGTGTATTCTTTCCGACGGAGGTATGGACTAAGGTCCGGTAGTCCTATGGAGGGAGTTTTAATGAGTAGGTGTACTAAGAGTACGAGTCTCACAATACCTCGATATCCCACGACACTGCGGTGTCGTGAATGAGGTCTGCATCTCTCCCCCCTGTATCCAATAAATATCACTTAGTTTACTCATCCCCTTGATGACGCTAACTTTGTTAGTGAAACGATCGTCGGAAAAAAACTGTATTGTGATGAATTGGCTTCTCCAAATTAGACTTATCAGTGCTCATCACAGGTTTCAATCTTCACTCATCTGTAATAAGGTTTATTTAATTCATTTTTTTTTGGGGGGTTACTTTTTTATCAAAAAAATAATAAAGCAGAAACGGATTTTTACGTATTATTATCACAAATGCAATTTCCTACTGTTTGACTATGCCGTAAACCTGGAAAATCGGGTACAGGGAAGAAAACAAACAATGTTTTTAGCATGAGACCGTTTCACCAAGTAAGAGCAACAACGACTACTGATTTTTGAAAAATTACTCAAGCTAATTGCAAAATTTACAAATCACGAAAATTGATACGACCCAGTGTTTCGGATATTAATTCCCAAACAATGCAAAATAGTTACGGAATTAAATTAAAAGCTTGCATGATTTTACAACAAAGAAATTGCAGTTTTTATCATCTCAAATATATCAAATATTTTCAAGATGTCTAATTGCTTACTGAGTTGGGTAATACCGTTTAAAAAATTCTACACACCTGTCGCAAGCGATAAGGTACAACAGTCCCCAAAAAACATCAAACCAAAAAAAAAAAACTGGCAAATCGAAAAAATCAGTTCGGCATATTATTTCGGCTGCTGATTCTCCAACATTCATTGAAGCGAATTGGCTTACAAATAAAATCATAAACTTGCCAGTTAAACAAAGAATTTTTCAGCTGTCAGTTCACCCTATTTTGTCAGTAACGAAAAAATGTTAGATCGTTTTAAGACGAGGTTTTAATAATGTTTAAAAGACTTGTGATTAAAGTTACATGTCTTAAACCCTAGTCAGCAAAAATATTGTCTCCCAAAAACTCACAAAGCTGTGGCAAGAAAACCAGTGACCAAAAACAGCTACTCCTGCTTCTTGCTGACTTAAAGATGATACAACAGATAATTCGTGTATTACCCAACAACTCTTTGATAAGAAGCATATAGAAAAGGTTTTATATTAATTAAATCTGTTAAGCAATTACCTATTTACACACATATTAAAATGTATTTTAGTGAATTTTCTGAAAAAATTTAACTAATGGGGAGATCCCGACTTTTGAATTTGGAAAAAAAATTCTTCAAATGAGCGCTAGCTAATTAGGCACCTTAAACACATCCGGGATCAGTTTCTTTTTTTTATATGTTTATATATATATATATATATATATATATATATATATATATATATATATATATATATATATATATATATATATATATATATATATATATGAATATAAGTGTCACAACGATAACTCAAAAACAAATAGGCCCATTTTGTTTAGATTTGATGAATACCTTCCTTTTGGAAGTGGCTCTAATATGTTCGTTAGCCAGGAAAATCCGCCGAGGTTTTCCCAGAAAGTTTTGTGTTTTCTTTAGAAAAAAAATTATGCCTTCGGAATTAACAAAGTGAGGGCAACCAAATTTAGTACGCGGGTTTATATCGTTATAGGCAAGTCACCTATTAAAATCTAGGCCAGTAGCTTAAAAGACAAAAAAGATATAGACTTTTAAAGGAAAATAAATTTTGTTTTCCTCAAAATGTCAAAGTCGCGATTTTAAACGTCAAAATTGCTAATATTTAGGCAAAGAACCTGAAACTAATATGAGCTATGGAAAGAAAATGTCTCAAGAAGAATGTTTTACAAAGCCTCAAGTCTTAGTTTCAATCGTCCTTGTCCTTCATTTGACTAAAATGTTTCCAGAAAATTCATTTCAAATAGACCCTTTCTCTAATGCTTTGGCAGTAACTTGGTTATAGAGTTTATCGTTTAATGGTATATAATTTTTGTGAAATTTTCGTAAAAAATGAATAAAGTTTAATATATCCGTTATTATACAAGATATGAAAAATTAATTATAGGTTGTCTTGAGCGACATCTTAAAAAAATATTTATACAATTACAGGTGGCCCATAAGGCGTTGGTGATTCGAATTTTCTTTTTTTTTAATCGAACACGCCTTATGTTATTTTGCATTTTCCTACGAAATATAATACATGTTTATAAGAAAAGACAATCGGGACGCAGCAAGTGCGTTATGGTAGCGAATTTTCATTTCAATTTGCTATTAACCTATAAGGCTGACCAAAAAACTAGTTTTTTCGGGAACATTTTAAGTTTACTTTTGTAAATTTTTGTAGATTTTCAAATAAAGTTATTTTGATGAAACATGGCACATTGTTAATATTATATAGGTTGTACTGGTAGCCAAATATAATGCCTGCTTTCTTAAAAGAAAACATATTTGCTATTAAAAACATTTTTTTTTTAGTTAAAATAGGTATGAAATATTTACATGAACAGAAAACCAGGTCACCGATATTCACGAATACAAAAATTAAATTTTGTAATAAAAAGAATATAAAACAAGTTATGTATTACTCCTAATGACTCTAGAGAAGAAAAAAATCGCTATTTTTTTAGACACCTACCATTCTAAGTATTTAAGTTGAAAACTTACACCTATAACAAACTTTAGTTCAAAAACAATACAAGGAACTGAAGCTTCTGTTGTCAATGTAAACACTGTCGATGTTAAGGTAGTTACGTCTTATTTATACTCTTATTACTTATTTAATTAGTGCTTACATAGTTCCATGGTAGTTGAAAGAAACAAGCACACTTATTATTTATTTATTATATTTCTGGATTTGTTTGTAAGTCCATTTGTGATTTTAATACGAGGGCGCTTTTTACCACTTAAACATCAACTAGTAATATTGTAAGTATGAGGTTTTAGTGATAATTTTTTAAGGTTTTGCTAAAACGAGCTATAATCTAATCGGTAAAATTGGACTATCAAAAAAATAAACAATTTAGCAGCTAAAGCGCGACTTTCTAAAACTAGTGTTTGCAGATATTACATGCCATCTAACCGATTCTTTAGCCACCCAAAAAAAATTATTTCAGTGAAAATCTCAACTGACTGCCAGACCTAAATGTCTAGATTAAAGATTTAGAGCTTAGATTAAGTAAGTATCTTCAGTACCTCCACCGCGACCTTATGTCTATAGTGCCTCACGTCTAATTGTCGAAATATTACCCATCATATCGAGCTCCCCGCGTGCGTCGACCTTTTTTGAGAACGAAAGCTGGTTTGGCAGGTGTGCTGCCATCTGAGTAAAGTCGCAGTCCCGTTGCGAAGCTCACGGAGAGAACACCTATTAAAAGTTGCTGTTACGTGTTGCAATGTGGTCCCTGTTTGCCATGTTTACGCTGCCACGTCTCAGCATCCCTTCCCTTACACCTCTGACTGGCAGGATATGCTTCTTCCTCTCGCCCTTCGGGCTGTGAGGTTCCTTCCATTGTAACATAAAGTAGTGTTTTAATACTATTGTAGCGCAATGCTTTTTTAAGGCTATACTATCTCAAGCAGGTGTTCAGATTTCTAGTTTTTCTTGAGTCAATGGTTCGTGTAATTCTATCATTCAATGGTTCCAAGAGCCTGCTGCCATCCTTAGATGTGGTTGCTTATACTGTGACCACATATTTTCTGTTGGCTCTTTAATTTCTCTCAATCTGTCATCCTTCTGTTGGTATTCCTGAGCTCATACATCATCCATCAGCATGCAAAAGTCAACTCTCATTCAGTGTGCACTTAAGGTTAGGTCAGTTTTTTTAAACTTTAACAGTGCTTTTTATAGTTCTGACCATAGATTAGTGAGGAGAAGATAGGAAGCGCCCACGAGCTACCTGTACATAAAAGCAACCAACTTTTAAATTGGCTCTAGTTAACAAAGAACCCGCCTATAGCTATAAACTTGAGTGGCTATAGTTCAAAACTATAAAAGAAGTTTCCACTGTACCGGCTCTGAAAATATTTTCTCACTATTATTATGAGCAATAATAATAAAACTGTAAACACAGGATGGTGATGTTGAATTATTTATTATCACATTATTTTCTTATAATCATTCACGACAAATATTTTCAGTATTTGGTTATTATTGAGAACTTTTCTCCTTCTGTTTCTATTTTTCAATCGAGCTGCCCCATGATGCCTAATTTTCTTCAATCTTCAGTTGGTGACGTGGTCGGAATGTAA
This sequence comes from Tillus elongatus, assembly GCA_964006375.1. Taxonomy (NCBI): domain Eukaryota; kingdom Metazoa; phylum Arthropoda; class Insecta; order Coleoptera; family Cleridae; genus Tillus; species Tillus elongatus. Next base: position 24,457,442 of record OZ023266.1, on the reverse strand, counting down.
CACAACTGGTGACGTGGGTTCTCTCATGACCCCAAGATTCTTACAACGGAAAAAATAGCTATGTTTGAAATTTCACTGAATATTTATTAGATTGATGATAAACACAATCTATTGGAGTGTTCAATATAAAAATTAATATTTCTGTAAAATTTTAGGTGGTCATACTAGACAGAAAAACACTTTTATTTGAAAAAAAACAACAATGAAAAGGAATAACTTACCTCGAGGTCTCCGTGGCCGTGCGGGAAAGTCGATGACTTTCCAATACGGACTCGGGGGTTGACGGTTCGAGACTCACCGGCAGCGGATGATTTTTCAAATCGTTGAGATCGAGCTCAAGGTGGAGGGTAGGTTAGTTAAGATGAGCAAAAAGGGTCAGCAATGGCCTAAGTGCCAGTAAGCATCTTACCTTTTTTACCTCGAGGTAGTTAAAGTGAAAACAGGATTTCAAAATTAAACTTTAAATTGAAAAACATAAAATAGCACAATATCCTAGAGTATAAACAAGATAACATAACAAAAAAACAAACTAATATCTAATTACATTTTCTACTTTTCTGAAGAACAGGATTCACAAATTTTTATTTGGGAAGCAGCACATAATGGTATTTGGCAGAAATGACAAATCACATTAGGTTTTTTTTTGTTTGCACTTCTTGGACATGACTCACATGTTTTCGTCTTGTTTAAGCTGTTGGCTTGAGTTTGTGGTTGCATCGGCCTTTTCACTATAAAACTTATACTTAGTCTTATACTCCGCGGTAGTCTCCCATTGGCGAGTGTTCGATTCATATGGGGTTTAACAAAATTAAATGCTAAGTTCTTCATGAATGTAAGTGTCGTTAGTTCAGGGTTATCTTTATATGAATTGAGAACCCTGAAAAATATGGCCATTGACCACCGGCAAGTTCTTCTACCGGTACTTGCATTTCTGGTAGAGTGAATCGATACCCCCCTTTATCACATTTTACAATGCACTAATCTCTGGTTTATCCGTTTCGATGTTAGTACCGTCAGTATCATGCATGGATGAGATTATCTACACAGTTTTCTTTTTTTTTGCCACGAACGACAATAGTGTGAATCCTGTTGCAAAGCCATACATTGATGTATTCTCTGCCCCCTCGTTACTGAGTCAAAATTCTTTTGGTATGCACCTTTTATTCTTTTCTAGTGTGCCCACGTACGATAACTTCTGCTTCTCCAGCTCCTGAACGACTTACAGAGGGGAGAACCAATTGTCAGCTGTAATATGTTTTTTGGAGCTATAAATTGGTTGGGCTAACGCAATATAGATTGCGTTGGTACAGCAAATTTTCTTTGTGTTTGTGAAAGACCCCTTCCATCGCACTTTCTTTCAGGGTAGATTTATCCATTATAAAAATAGAAAGTGCGAGTATCAGACAGGGCCATTACTTTTACAGTGTACTTGTTCGGTTTATTAGCCATATAAATCCCGAAACCACACCTGCCTCTAAACCAAACAAGCATTTCATCAATGCGGGCATAGTTACCAATGCAGTAGCACAATTGTGAGTTTTGGACCAACTCCTCAAAAATTCGAGCCACTGGAGCCGACTTGTAGATTTCTCTTCTAGATGCTCTCGATTCTGCGTCATAGAAGGGTAAGAAAATCAAGAGTGTCAACGTTCTCAGATACATTATACATCGGAAAATATGTCTGCCAGTTACATCTGTTGAAACTAGTGAACTTAGATCTTCATCATTCGATTTGAAGAGGATAAAGAAATATAGGAAACCAATTCGACCTTTCATTTCTATAATATCGGTGTCCTGCATTTCTATTTTATTTTCATTACTGTACCTGTGTCTGTTACTTTTCTGATTCGTTCTTTCTACAATCTCCCGCAATATATCTTTCGAAATAATCAGATTCTACGCATCCACATGTTTAGCAGAAGTGCCTAAAGCTTTTGCTGGACCTCGGAGACAAGTTATGAATGCAACAATATACTCATATGGCAGGCTAGATGCCTTATCGCAACAATTAGAATCATAGACCGGTTTCACTCTCATTAGACCTCATCAGTACGGCATACTAATTGCAGCAAAACTACACCTATAAAGTAATACGGCTATAGTAGTCAGCCTTTCAACACTAAGTGAGCGGTGGACGTGCCTAGGGCTGAAAAGCTATATATATATATATATATATATATATATATATATATATATATATATATATATATATATATATATATATATATATATATATAATAACTAAATGCGTGTGTTTTGCACTTAAGAACACAACCATAGTTTCAGTAAACTCATTTACCCGTAAATACAGGCAAGCAAAATACACTTAGGATTCCTGCACTCAAAACATCCCAATTTAAAGACAGCCCCTACTACAACTGCACAGTGCTTTTAAATGTTTTTAGTGAATTTTGCAAAAAACAACAAAAAGGGGGGAACCCGACTCTCGAATTTTGAAAAAAATTCTTCAAATGAGAGCAAGCTAGACCCCCTAGAACACTTATCCGGGGTCAGTTTCAATTTATATATATATATATATATATATATATATATATATATATATATATATATATATATATATATATATATATATATATATATATATATATATATATATATATATATATATATATATATATATATATATATATATATATATATATATATATATATATATATATATATACATGTGTGTGTGCCACACCGATAACACAAAAAATAATGGATCGATTTTAATCAAATTTGGTAAGTGCCTTCCCTTTGCAAGTTGCTTGGATAGGTTCGTTAGCCGGGAAAATCGGCCTCGTTTTTCCCAGAATTTTTTTTGTAAATCTCAATATATCCGTTATTATACAAGATACGACACAAAATGTATACGTTAATTATAGGGTGTCTTGAGCTGCATCTTATACAATTATTTTTACAATCACATGCTGGCCCATAAGTCGTTCTTGATGTTAAAAATTTTCTTTTTTTCATCGGACACGCGTTATAATATTGCATTTTTGCATTTTCTAACGAAATAGAATGCACGTTCTTAAATAAAGAAATTCGGGACGTAGCAAATGCGTAGCGAACTTTCATTAAATGATTCAAATTTCAGTAGCTCAATTTGCTATTAACTTAAGGTTCGTTGGCCAGGGGACCAGAACTTTCATTAAATGATTCAAATTTCAGTAGCTCAATTTGCTATTACTTAAGGTTCGTTGGCCAGGGGACCAGAACTTTCATTAAACGATTCAAATTTCAGTAGCTCAATTTGCTATTAACTTAAGGTTCGTTGGCCAGGGGACCAGAACTTTCATTAAATGGTTCAAATTTCAGTAGCTCAATTTGCTATTAACTTAAGGTTCGTTGGCCAGGGGACCAGCTTTTCGGGAACGTTTTAAGTTTATTTTCGGAAAATGTTGGTACATTTTCAAGCAACAAAAGTTATTTTGATGAAATTGGTACATTGTTTCTACTATATAGGTTATACTAGTAACCAAATTTGGTGCCTGCTTTCCTTAAAAAAATAGGTATTTACTATTAATAAGATGCAGAACGAAATTTCTTTCGGATTTTCTTGAAAAGTTCTTTGGAAATTTTCATGATTTTTTAAAATATTTTATCGAAAGACTTTTGGTGAAGTTCGTTGGACAGGAAAATTGGACCAGTTTTTTCAGGAACATTTTAAGTTTATTTCGCAGAATTTTTGTACTTTTTCAAACAAAAAAGTTATTTTGATAAAATGTGTTACATTGTTTTTACTATATAGGTTATACTGGTAATCAAATTTGATGTCTGCTTTCATTAAAAAAATTACATATTTGCTTATAAAACATTTTCATGAAAGTTTTCTAAACTTTTTATCAAATGAGATAAAGTCAATTACTTGATTAACTTCATTTAAATATGCAGCACCACTATTTATTTGTGAAGGGGCCTTTTGTACCGCGAAACACATATTATACAAAAGCACTCTTAGTTTTAGCTCGAGCTCTTTCTTAGTTCGTCGGCCTAGTAGTAAGATCTCCCTGCACCAGTTGTAGCCTTATTCTTCATATTATATTGCTGGTCAATTCAAGACTCTATGTATTGTCAGTTCAACTTCAATAGTGCTGAGCTCTTGATTGTAGTAAAAATTCTTATAGGTGATATGGTATTGTACCCTCCTTGTGTTGAATAAATACACCTTTGGAGTTTACAACCATTTAACCCTTAACTGGCGACAGTTAATTACTTGATATATGACTTTCCTTTCAAGATGGCGTCTGGTGTTTTCGGTGGGGCCCGGGGTGGCTCGCGAGCTGGACGGGCAAGGCTGGCGGCTGTATTTCGAGTTGGTGACTTTGAGTGTAACCAGTGTTCCGACATGGAGTGCGGTCGCCTCCGCCCGGCCGGCGGTGGGCGAACGGACGGGCTCCGACCAGGGGAGGCCTGCGCCCGGGCGGGGTCGCGATTAAATTCGCGGGGCTGCTGCGTGTGGGCCAGATCAACCTTCAGCATAGCCGGGATGCCACTGGGGAGCTAGCAAAGCTCCTCGCAGGCGGTCCAGGCGGCGTGGTGTTGATTCAAGAGCCTTATGTGTTTAAGAAGCAAGTTAGAAGGCTTGGAGGAATTGGCTTCAACATTCTCGTTGGTGGCGAAGCACAGGAAGAACAACCAAGGACATGCATACTGGCGTCAATGGACGTGATGTTGCTGCCGCAGCTCGGGTCCAGGGATGCCACAGCAGCAATCCTGGAGTATAAGGTAAGTAATATTAGGCTTAAGGTTCTGATGTGGAGCCTTTATGTTCCCTACGATCGGCAGGGGCTGCCTCCGTCGGAGGAATTGGTGCATATCGTCGATTTCTCGAGGGAGCATGGGCTACAACTGATAATAGGCTGCGATGCCAATTATCACCACAGATTGTGGGGCAGCACAAATACCAACCCCCGCGGTGAGGCTCTACTAGAGTACTTGGCTACAATGAACCTAGAGGTATTAAATAGAGGTACAGCTCCAACATTTTTCAATCGTATCCGAAGGAGGTGATCGACGTTACGTTAGCGAGCAGAGGAATAACAGAGGATATATCCAACTGGAGGGCGACGGAACACATATCAATGTCTGATCATCGTATGATCAGCTTTGAATTGGATGTGGACCGTGAGAGCACTACCCTCAGGAGAAAGCCAAGGAAGGCCGACTGGGATGCCTATGTAACAGGCCTCGGGGGTCGCCAAGGTGCCTAGATGGGATAAGACTTAAGACTCTCTACGGAGGCATTAGGTAGTGAGGTTGAGGCCCTAGAAGGTAAAATAATGGCAACCTACGAGGCAGCATCACCACTTAGGGGGGAACCGTCCATCAAAGTCAGATGGTGGAACAGGAATCTCGCCGTACTACGCGGGAGGACTCGGAGGGCCTACTTGCTTGGCGTTGGCCTCCCCACCACTGCTACTACTACTACTTTCTTTCAAATTTATATTTATTGTTTGTCTTTTGCTTGCTGTTGTCGCATATCATTCACGTGTCTGTTAGACGTTGACTTCTTGTATACATGTGTGTCTATGTTTGAGCTTCAGATCTTAAGATTTTATATTTTTGATATTTCCTGGCTTCTTCTTTGAATGCAGTGACTTGCCAAATGCATTGTTTGTACCTTAAATTGTGAATAAATTATTATTATTGTATAAAGAGAATCTCAGTTTTTTATTTAAAACAAGGTCAAATTTCTAGAAATGTCAATAAAAGATATAAGGAATATGACCCTCTTCCAAAAACAATTACAACAACAAAATAACTAAATAATAACAGTAATAAAGCAGACTCTATACAATGAAAATATCGACACACATCGACATTATTATCACAAATTTAAAAAAAGAATCCAAAAAAGAAGAACCCATTAAATCAATTTGTTCATTTACAATAAGGTAGATATTGTCGTGTGTGTTCTTTTGTACTTCTAAAGCCTTAAAAAGTGGAGCTTACGCTTGTCGTTACTAAAATATATTGGTTATTCGCTGTTATTTACTGTGGGTATATGTCGGGTATCAATAATATATTTTGCAAATGTAGATTTGCGTGGCTATATCTAAATACAAAAATATGTTCTTCGTACCTGGTGTTAAAATTTCTAGAAGTTTGATCGATATGGATGGAGCTACAATGTGTACAAGATAAGTTATAAACATCTTTTTTGAGGCTTTAGAAGTAAAAAAGCACATACGAAACATTAGGTACCTTGTGGTGGGGCAAACTGATTCAAAAGATCCACCCTTCTTGGATATTCTTCTTTATAATTAAATAAATCAAACAAAATAAATCTAGCTATTTTTATTTTTTTTTTCCAAAAGGTTGTAACAAGACAATGAGTTGATGTGTGTCGATATAGTGTTGTACAGAGTCTGCTTTATTACTGTTATTGTTTAGTTGTTTTATGTTGTAATTGTTATTGTAATTATTACGGTTATAGGTTAGTCCTATCTTTATGTTAAATATTGATATGCAGCACGTAAGAAAGTACGAAATTTTTTGATAGAGGCATCAGAACATAGCAACATACTTTTATTTGTATATGTCATGATTTTGTATTAATTCAATTTTATCATGTCTTAGAATGCTGTCAAGCAGCAAAAGCAGTTAAAGAAACGTAAAGAACATTAGAAATCAGAAGAACCAACACTAAGTGAGTGGTAAGACACGAAGCAACGTGCCGCTACCTAGTTGCGGAATTGTGGTGAGAATGCATCTATCCTTACATACTTTGTCCCTATATTAGGGTAGAAATGGGCCAGGGCTGACAATTTAGTTGGTTGTATACAGTCTCTATTTTTTAACACTTTGTGTTATTTGCAGCTGGCGTAACAAGATAATACTTGGTTCGGCAACTACGTGGCGGCACGTTACTTCGTGTCTCACCACTCACTTAGTGTTGGAAGGCTGGCTACCATCATAGCCGTATTACTTTATAGGTGTCTTTTCGCTACAATTAGTATGCCGTACTGACGAACTCTAATTAGAGCGAAACCGGTCTACGGTTCTAATTGTGGTGAGAATGCATCTAGCCTTACATACTCTCTCTCTATATTAGGGTAGAAATGGGCCAGATCTGACAATTTACTAAATTGTTAGTTGGTTGTATACATTCTCTATTTTTTAACACTTTGTGTTATTTGGAGCCGGCGTGACAACATACTACTTGGTTCCGCAACTAGGTGGCGGCACGTTGCTTTGTGTCTTACCACTAACTTAGTGTTGGAAGGCTGGTTACCATAGCCGTATTACTTTATAGGTATGTTTTTGCTACAATAAGTATGCCGTACTGACGAGCTCGAATTAGAGCAAAACCGGTTTACGATTCTAATTGTGGTGAGAATGCATCTAGCCTCAAATTCAGAAGAGACACTTGCTCCAGTTAGCTTACGCGCTGGCTACGTCTCTCCTTTACGGAAACGAACACCAACGGTGAAGCCAGTGAAGTAGTCTCCAAGTCTGTATTTAGTATAAAACAGTTTCACCAGCTAAGGGCAACAACAATCACTGAATAGAACATACCAGGTACTGAGCTTCTAGCTTTAGCATATCAAACTGTGCTATAGGAAATTATTGTGTCTTCTTCAAGAGAGCAATAAAGAGCACAAAATGAAAAAGGTTTGTCTATAACAATAATTTATGTACGACTTCACTAAAAAAAAGTTTTATGGAAGTTCGCTAAAACATGTTTCTATAAAAGTTTCCCCAGAAAACTATAGAAAAAATGTTTCTTCTCGAAAATCGGGAAAGAAAATTCTACGTAGAAATTCTGAAACAATTTACTATAAAAGTTTATTCAAAAAGTCTTGTAATAAAATATAACCCAACTTACCTGCTCTTCTAAGCATATCATTGGACTGAGAACATGTGACGAGCACTCAAGATTACACTTTGAAAAACACGATTCACCAGAATACATTTTTCAAACCTGACGACCGTTTAGCTAACAGAGTTAGCATCATCACAGGGGTGAAGGAATTAAGCAAACAACAACTAGCACTTGTATCTCTATATTCAAATTTTTAAGGACCTGTAATTTTATATGTATCTAATTGTCGCCATTGCCTGAGAAGTTTGATTAGCTTGAGATTGTTTTTCTACATGGTGATTATTATCCCAAATATGTTGAGCAATACATCATTTATCAACAAATGTCGTAACTAAGATGGGTGCGATAAATGTTCTTTCAAGATTTTTAAGTTGACAATCCTTTTACCTTGTTTCATAGATCTATGATATTTCTGTGGTTTCTTCTTCATCCTTTGGGTGGTCTAGCAAATTATTGTATGTATTTTTTTAAGTGGTGAATTGGCTTTCTTACAAATGCTTTTTGAGAATGTGCTACCATAATGCACTTTCTGCGTCTGAACTTTTACTACTGGTATGATATGTTTTGTCCGTTTACCATTATAGTGAATTTTCATTAAGAAAATTCACTAATAGAGAGGTATCGACGGTGAGACTTTTTATAGTTTGTCTCTGTACGAACTACAATATTTGGTAGGTTCGGTGTGTTAAATTTAGTACCACGGGCGTCAATGTTCTTTGCAAGTATTAAGACCTGGTAGTCCAGTGAAGTCTTGGATAAAAGCTAGGTTCATACACTCGCAAACTGCAAAATCGCCGCGAAACTTATTATATATTATATAATATCGTAAAACTGTTGTTTTTTATTGGATTTTATCAATGTGTTTTACTAATTTTTGTGTGCCTACAGTTAGAAGTGATTTTTAATCAAGCTTATGGCTCTTAACACACGATCTAATCTCTTCTCTAATTTTAAGTTTTTTTGTAGCCCCGATGTTAGTTAAGAGCCAGCCTTTATTATACTTACTTATTTTGTGCTTATATATGTAATATAAACATAAAAAAAGAAGTCAAACAGGAAGTGAATTTATTTACTTTAGTGCTGTATTCGATATTATCTAAAAAAGGCATTATAAGCGACGTTGTGGGATGTAATTTCGGTAAATTTACATCCCATTATTTAAATTTAAATTTACATCCCATTACAATTTTTTTTCGGAAACATGCTTAGAACCTCCCGTGAATGATGCACAAACCACAAGGCACATTTGTTGCAAACAACCCCCAAGAAAGTTATGGGATCAAGAATAAATAGGGGTGCTCAGCAGCGAGGAAATATGAGCGGAAAATGCTAAAAAAAATATTTAGTCGGACTTTGAAAATATGCGTTTTTCCCATTTTGCAACAATACCTCCTTTAAACCCTGTCTACCCCGCGCCGCATTTATAATCGCCCAGGTCCAGTAACTTTCTTGGGGATTGCTCCCAAGAAACTTTTCTTGTGATTTATTCTTAGTTACGTCTGCATGCACAAGAGGAAGGAGAACCCCGTGTGTTTTTTGGTGAGGGGTCAGAAACCCTCTTCGACCTGGGGTTCTTATTCCCCTTGTGCATGCATACAATCACCCTCAATGCATTTTCTTATGTTTAGCTTTCTAGTGTAGTTTTTGTTGAGTATGTTTCCTGTTTATCAATTTCTTTGTTCGAGTTTTTTATCCAAATTTCTCTACTGCTATTTACGACAGATATTATATTTTTGCTTGCCTTTCTTTACCTACTTTATACTGTTCCTAAGTAAACAGGGTAATGTTTTACAACTTTTAATATAAGGCTAAATCACTACCATATATTAATCTTATGAAAATTCCCTAACATAACGCACTTGCTGCGCCCCGTACATTATATTGACTAACGAGAGAGATCTTTCCAAATCTATTTTGTTTAATAAAAAATACAACACCGGTAAATAACCAATTCTAAGTGAAGATTGTCACCTGTGATGAGCACTGATAAGTACACTTGAAGAACCCAAATCACCACAACATATCTTTTGACCTGATGATCGTTTCACTAAAAAAGTTAACGTCATCAGAGGATCAAAATTCTGATCCGAATTTTTCATCCTCTGATGAAGCAAACTTTGTTATTTAAATTATAATCGGGTCTTTAAAAATATGTGTTGTGGTGATTTTAGTTCTCTAAGTGTACTGAACCAACTCTATAATTCAAACTGCTGCCAAAGCATCGCAGAGTGGTCCTATTTAAAATATATTTTCGGCAAACAATTTAAACAAATGGGAACCAGTAGTTATTGAAATAGAAAATTAAGACCTTGTTCAATATATGTTGGGAAATACTGGAATATTTGTTTATAAATCAGCATATCTGTCGTTACAAATCTTGACTAACGTTTTAGAATAGAAATCACAGCAGCGTATTTTTGGTGGGTACTTCCTTGTTTCCTTGCACAAAGAAAACTAATTTTATGGGACATAATTGGTTCTCAGGTTGAACCGCGTCCAGAATTTATGAAAACTCGACGTTTCGGCTCCTGTTTTGCAGCCATTTTCAAGAGGTAAATGAAATATGTAAGGACACTCTAAGGCCTCAATCTGCCTACTACTTAGAGCTATAACAACCCAACCCACCTTTGTCCACCGCTCTAAGGAGTAGGCAGATTGAGGCCTTAGAATGTCCTTACATATTTCCTTTACCCACCTTTGTACACCACTCTAAGGAGTAGGCAGATTGAGGCCTTAGAGTGTCGTTACATATTTTCTTTACCCACCTTTGTCCACCACTCTTAAGGAGCAGGGAGATTGAGGCCTTATAGTGTCCTTAGATATTTCCTTTACCTCTTGAAAATGGCTCCAAAATAGGAGCCGAAACGTCGAGTTTTTTTTACTCAGAGATCTGGATTTTAATTTATGCGATTTATAGGAGACACTTGCCTACCAAATTAAAAATGGAAAGGTGTTGTTATACAATTATTTTTTTTTAAGGAATACCCAGGATTTTCCTAACAGGCCTGTACAGATTTTCCTGGCCAGCGAAATTAGTCAAGCTACGGAAAGACGCTACCAAATACACATATTATATATATATATATATATATATATATATATATATATATATATATATATATATATATATATATATGTATATATATATATATATATATATATATATATATATATATATATATATATATATATATATATATATATATATATATATATATATATATATATATATATATATATATATATACAAACATGTAGAGTTTGAGACTAGGCTCGGATTTTGGTTCCAGTAGCGTAGTTTGAGCTAACTAGAAAAATATTTCTGAAACTAAAATTCTAGTTCTTCTCATTGGATTTTTCTATTTTCTACAAAACTTTGCCAACGCTACAGCACATCTTTAAAAGAAAACTAAAATATTTATGTGCAGAGTAAAAATATAAACACTCCTTTGGTAAATAGTATATTTGCAGGCTGCAGAAAGAGGAAAACATTTGTGTAAGTTTGTTTCCAGTGTACAAATATATAGTGTGCATATGTGTCTATGTGACCTTAGCGCAATATGAAAACAGGTACAATACCAAAAATAATTACGAACAGGCGACCACATGGTTAATCAGCTTGAAAAAAATATATATACCCTGCACTAATCTACGGGTGAAGATACTGGAAAGTACGTAGGTGCGTAGCAAAATATCATTTAGCCATCCTTGATAGGGCCAAACACAATCTCTGTGAAATACAGTTATTTGAATGAACCGATGCTGGAATTGCTTAGTAACTGCAATGGGTGTATTGAACACCAGAACACTCCAGTTGTGATCTGACGGGCTCTGTGTGTAGTGTGCGGTTTTTAAATAATCAAAATCTAGCATCTGTGAAGACCAAGTCAAGGCACTTTGAGGTAGATGGAACAAAGATCCAACGTGGTCACCAAATGACACCTGCTCATCAAATTTATCCTCCACATCCTTTTTTATGTTGCCTCGTTACTGTGATGCTTTTTATTTTATAAAAAACAATATTATTGTTGATCTTTAGATATCGCCAATTCAAAATGCTCCAGTATAAAAACCACAGATGGCGGCACCCTCTGGATGCCTGTCAGTCAGACATATTTCTTAAGACATATAATGCAACTGCTTAAGAATCGAGCAAACACCAATCTTGTGCAACAACAATTAAGTTCTTGACGTTATGGAGACACATGTGTTTCCCTTTTATTTACTATTTTATAAAAAACTTTTAAGAGCTTGATATATGGGTGGCGGTCGTTTACATAATTATTTTTGCTAGGTATAATTACAAAGAGCAAAACCAGAACTGGAGGACTGGAAACTTGCAGCAGTTGAAAAATTAAAAGGATCCCTCGTATTTTTGTATATTAATTTTTAAGTATTCTGTACAAAAAATAGTATTTTTTAGGCAACCGGATGCAACACAACAAGCTATCGATTATATTAATTTTTAACTGCAAACGAAAGAACAATATGAAGATTTTATGTAGAGTGACGTGGCCTTTGTTCGCTGCAAAACTTGAGGATTTCTGGGGTTGGTTTTCCATAGAGTGTAACAACATTTTTTTGCTCTTTATAGAATACCTTTTCTATTTTAAAAAATGCAATAACAAAAGAATTGTTTGATTAAAAAATTTGCGGGAAAATTTGAATGCTAATTCAAAATATATCTCTCTTTTCACATATATTTCAAACCGGTGGTAGTTTTTCTCTAATTGGTTTCTGATCATTTGCCGTCATTTTATTTATCTTTTAAAATTATTCTCTTTAATTAAAAAGCATAATTGTTGTAAACTTTGCGAGTATAACTACTTTAAAATGGTCATTATACCTTTTTTTCTGACTTGTTATAACCTTAATGATCAGAAAACATAGAATTAAATAATATATCCAATTGCATTTCCTCTTACTAACAGCGAGTTTACAAGCAGAGGTAAGCACACTTGGAGAACCCAAATCACAACAACACATTTTAAAAGACCTAACGATTGTTTCACTAACCAATCTGGCGTAATCAGAGGATGAATTATTCCAAAAAGCTTATATTCGCAACTCTATATTCTTCTACAATTCTGCAGGTAGTCGAGGTAGTCGGTCACTAGAGATTTAGGTTGGTTGAATCACACCTAAATTAACATATTTTGTTGGGCGGAAATATCTGTATTAGTGAATTTTCTTAAAAAAAATTCACTAATGAGGAGATCCCGACTTTTGAATTTTGAAAAAATTTCTTCAAATGAGCGCTAATTAGGCCCCCCAGAAAACATATCCGGGGTCAGTTTCAATTTTTATATGTTTATATATATATATATATATATATATATATATATATATATATATATATATATATATATATATATATATATATTTATATATATATATATATATATGTATCACACCGATAACTCAAAAAATAATGGGCCGATTTTGATTAAATTTGGTGAAAAAATTCCTTTTCCAAATGGCTTGGATAAGTTCGTTAGCCAAGAAAATCTGCTCAGGTTTTCCCGGAAAATTTTGTGTTTTCTTTCGAAAAAAATTTATATCTCCGGAATTAACAAAGTAAGGGCAACCAAATTTGGCACGCAGGTTTATATCCTTATATGTAAGTTACCTACCAAAATTTAGCTATGTAGGTCAAAACACAAAAAAGTTATAGGCATTTAAAGAAAAATAAATTGGGGTTTTCCTCAAAACGTCAAAGTGGCGATTTAAAATGTCAAAATTGGCAACATTTAGGCAAATAACTTGAATCTAATACGGGCTCTAGAAATAAAATCTCTCAAGAAGGATGTTTTACAAGCCCTAAAGTCTTAGTTTCAACCGTCATTGTCCTTCATTTTACTAAAATATTTGCAGAAAATTCATTTCAAATAGACCCTTTCTCTGATGATTGGCAGTAGCCTTAGCTATAGAGTTTATCGTTTAATGGTATATAATTTTTGTCGAATTTTCGTAAAAAATCAATAAAGCTCAATATATCCGTTATTATATAAGATATGAAAAAAATTTGTATATATTAATTATAGGGTGTCTTGAGCTACATCTTAAAAAATTATTGTTACAATCACAGGCTGGCCCATAAGTCGTTGGTGATACGAATTTTCTTTTCTTTTAATCAAACACGCCTTATGTTATTGCATTTTTGCATTTTCCATCGAAATATAATGCATGTTTGTAAGAAAAGAAATTCTGGACGCACCAAGTGCGTTATGGTAGCGAATTTTGGTCAAATGTTTCATATTTGAACAGCTCAATTTGCTATTAACCTATAAGGTTGATCAAGAAACGTGTTTTTTCGGGAACACTTTAAGTTTACTTTTGGAAATTTTTGTACATTTTCACACAATAAAGTTATTTTGATGAAACATGGCACATTGTTTTTAGTATATAGGTTATACTGGTAACCAAATTTGATGCCTGCTTTCTTAAAAAACATACATATTTGTTATTAAAAACATTTTTATGAAAATTCACTATCATAACGCACTTGCTGCGTCCAGAGTTTTTCTTTTATTATTTATCGGACGTTTTTCTGTCAGTATTTACTTTACAAAGAAATCTATCAGATGACTCGTCATAGGCGGCGGAGCGAGGTTCATACAAAACGAAAAATTTACTAATGAGGAGATCTGTGTTTATATATATATATATATATATATATATATATATATATATATATATATATATATATATATATATATATATATATATATGAAACGGAGTAAGGGTCCACAATACTCGTATGAAACCGAATTACTAATTTAAGAGATATGAGACCTAAAAGGGCAAAATTTTACAGTAAGATCTTTCTTCTTTGTTGCAAATATTTCGTCTTTATTTCAAGACTTCATCAGTGCATCAGCTAAAAGACAATTAATAAATGTAACTTATTAAGTTAACGCTATGAGTTTTTTTGTTTGAACTTACAATTGATCTACAGGATAAAGTAGCATACATGGACGGCGTTATGCATCAAGTGGCTAAGCGGCAAAATTAGAAAAACGAAGATTTTGTTGTCATCTCGTGCCCAGGGGCTCAATTAGTTGCTTGTGAAGGCTTCAGCCTACTTTCCTGCATTATTGACATTAATTTGAGCGACACATGTAAGCGCCACTTTTGCTTCATTATGTATAGCATGTTATGTATCAAGCGACAATGTAGAACTGATGAATTGAAAGTTTTGCGTCAACCCACTATGCGCCACGATACTGGTGCTTACACTGTTGTTGCAGAATCCGCTAAGTAGATATTACGCTGTGCTTAAGCTTTGCGCGCCTTTTTATTCAACTGGTTTATTGATTATTATTATCAAAAGTAACGAGATCAAATTATTTTGTGTACTGAGTTAAAGTGCTAAACAAAGCTCCAAATCCATTTAATAAGCAGGATATACTATGGCCAGCAGAAGAAAGAAAATACTGGCTTTACTGAAGAAACATAACCTTAAAAACCAGATGGACTCATCTTGATTGCAACCAATTGTTGCTGAGAATATCATCCTTCCTTGCAAGTCTCCGTTAATCAATGACAATATCGAAAACCTGGATAGTCAACCACAGACTACAGATGAAACTATTGATTTATTCAGAACTCCAATAGCTGATAATCGACTTGGAAATTATAACTTTGTTAATCAATCACCTAAATATGATGCTACTCTGCTCCAAATTGCTGAAGCCCGAGGAATATTAATAACGTTGCTACTCAAGAACGAATTCCAGATGCTACTAGCTCTATAGCAATTAATACCTTAGATAGTTTAAGCCAGGAGGGTGTCGTAGGTCAATCCATGCTTCATGAAACTGTTGCACCCTATGTTGAAAGTGTGGCTGAAGTTAATAAGCACTTGGGTAGACCAAAGACAAGTAGCAAAAATACATTAGTCAACGTGGAAAAGTTATTGAACCGAAGGAATTTCCTGACTTTCGCTGTTTGAGTGGTTGCCACAAAAGAGTCAGCTTAGGGGAGAGGCAAGAAGAATTTGAAAATTTTTGGAAATTGCCATCCTATGAGGCAAAAGCTCTTTCTGTTTCAAGCAAGGTGATAGTCTCACAAGTAAAACGCAAACGAACCAAACAGAATGTAAGCAGGTGGAATCATATAAAAACATATACATTAGCTTGTATGCAACATTGTAGGCGGTGCTTTACACAAACAATAAGAATATCGGGAGATAGAATTGACAACTACTTGAAGAAAACCAGCAATCTAGAAAACACAAAACATGTAAGGCAGGAGGATCCAATAAACTGAGTCACGCTAAAGTTGCTGAAATCGTTGACCATATCGAAAGATTTCCCAAATACAAGTCACATTACTGTAGAGGCGAGACCAGTGCTAGTATCTTCCTACACACGTTACGATTCCTTTTATGTATGATTTATATAAAAATGAAAATTCCAAAACAGCATCTACTGTCTTTCCACAAGAAAATATTTTATTTACGCTCCAATTTGAAACGAAAACCTCTGAAGAAGGATACATGCAACTTTTGTGATTCTATGAATTCCCAATTTGAAACTGAACGCTCTGAAAACCTGATAAAGAAACTGGATGAACACCAAGAACAGTAGATGCTGCTAGAATTCTAATGAAGGGAGATATGAAAAAAGTGGCTGAAAGTTCGGAGCTCGCGGTTCTTACTTTTGATCTTGAAAGAACACTCCATCTACCAATAATTCCTACCAACATAGTATTTTATAAGCGTCAGTTATGGTTGTATAACTGTGGCATTCATTGTGGTTCCTCTAATAAAGGTTTTTGCTTCGTTTGACTAGAAGGACAAGCAGATCGTGGAGCACAAGAAGTTGGTTCTTGCTTGCGTAAATTCACCCGTGAACGTTTAGATGAAGGAAGGAGAGAAATGCTTATGTGGTCAGATTCTTGCGGCGGAGTCGAAACATTAAACTTGTATTAATGTTGAAGTCTGTCATGAAAGAACATGCAACATTGCAGAAAATAAAAATACGATTCTTAATCTCTGGGCACAGTTTTTTACCAAATGATGACAATTTTGGTGATATCGAGAACGCTCTAAAACTACAGCAAAGATTATACCCACCATTTGACTATACAGAAATAATGAAAAATTACTGTAAAAAAAAGTTGATCGTCACAAAAATGGAGAAGGAAGATTTTGTAGGAACTCTTAATTTAGAAAAACAAATTATTAATAGGAAGAAAGATATACAAGGAAATCCTATTAGCTGGCTCCTCACTAGGGAAATAGAGATAGTCATAGATAAGTCATGGTCAGTGATTTTGCGAAAAACTTTCAACTCTTCTGATGGTTAAGAAATTAACCTGAAGAAACGAGGTTCTAAGAGGCAGTCGATGAATAATGATTTCAACTTTCATCAGGAACTCTTGTGGCCTTCTGGCAGGCCCATTTCGAAGTTGAAATTGGATGACTTAAGGAGCTTGATGCATTTAACACCGGTAGACTCTAAAGAATTTTATAGAAAATTACGTGGAGATCAAAATGTGGTGGAATATATTGATAGGTACAATGGGAATCTGGATTTTCAAATGGAAGAAGAAACAGTTTGTACATAGTTCATAAATGATTATTTTTCTGTTAGCTATTATTATTATAATATCAGTTTCTGTTATACTCTTTTTTAATAAAAATTAGAAAGAATATCGGTACACAGTTCTTTAAACATATTCCTTCCCAAACAGGTTCAATAACATTTTTTCGCTGCATTCATTATAATAATGAAGAAGTTAACTGAAAAATCAGAAAAGTATAACAGTGTTTTGGTTTCCTGACAGGTTATAAAATCTATTAAAACACTTCATTGCAATACGCATCAACAAGCTATCCGACACATATGGCACTTATCTTCTTGATGCATATCGAAAATGGCAATAAATGAAATAAGTCTAAACGCCTTTCAACAAAAAAATGTATTTGAATTGGAAAAAGATTAATTTTAGTTGAATAAACGTAAACGTAACAACTTGGACTCTTATGATAATACATTTAAGTCATTGACGATAATTAAATTATATTATAACATGTGTTTGTTACATTGAAATTTCAAACCGTCATATTTCAGTTTGAGGATATTGCCGGTTAGCCGCTTGATGCATAACGCCGTCCCACATATCAAACCATTTTGCACGACACTACACAATGTTGTATATTAAAAACATAGCTCTGACCTAAACATTCAAAATTAATTAAAATTGATTAAAACCTTTTCTAATTTACTCTCGAAAATCAGTAGTAAAGACTACACACCAGAAGGTACGCTTACATTTTTACAAAATGGCTGTATCACTGATAAAACTTTGATAGTTTTTTACAATTTTTAAATTTTCTACTAAAACATGTTTGACTGTGAGAGAGAAACAATCAATTGCACCTCAACGTGAGAGACAAGGAATGCATGGAATCCGCTTTCATGAAACTATGACCGGGTTCAAAGTATTTAAAAGTAATGCTGTCAGGAGCCAATAGCCGCCGGAAGGCGTATAAAGAGACTTGCTGTAGTTTGACCCCACCAAAACCCAACTGCAAAATCTACGTACTTTATACTAATAGTGCATTTATCTCCTTATATTATACGAAAACACGAGTTACTTGGTTTTTCTTTGGTAATTTAATATATTTTTAGTGAATTTTCTCTAAAAAAATTCACTAATGAGGAGATCCCGACTTTTGAATTTTAAAAAAATTTCTTCAAATGAGCGCTAATTAGGCCCACCAGAACACATATCCGGGGTCAGTTTCAATTTTTATATGTTATATATATATATATATATATATATATATATATATATATATATATATATATATATATATATATATATATATATATATATATATATATATATATCACACCGATAACTCAAAAAATAATGGGCCGATTTTGATTTAATTTGGTGAATAAATTCCTCTTGCAAATGGCTTGGATAAGTTCGTTACCCAGGAAAATCTGCCCAGGTTTTCCCGGAAAATTTGGTGTTTTCTTTCCAAAAAAAATTTTTATCTCCGAAATTAATAAAGTAAGGGCAACCAAATTTGGTACGCAAGTTTACATTCATATAGGCAAGTTAACTACCAAAATTTAGCTATGTAGGTCGAAAGACAAAAAAAGTTATAGGCATTTAAAGAAAATTAAATTGGGGTTTTCCTCAAAATGTCAAAGTTGCGATTTAAAACGTCAAAATCGGCAACATTTAGGCAAATAACTTGAATCTAATAAGGGCTATGGAAATCAAATGTCTCAAGAAGGATGTTTTACAAACCCTGAACTCTTAGTTTCAACCGTCATTGTCCTTCATTTTACTAAAATGTTTCCAGAAAATTCACCCTCAAATAGACCCTTTCTCTGATGCTTGGCAGTAGTCTTAGCTATAGAGTTTATCGTTTAATGGTATATAATTTTTGTCGAATTTTCGTAAAAAATCAATAAAGCTCAATATATCCGTTACTATACAAGATATGAAAAAAATATGTATACATTAATTATAGGGTGTCCTGAGCTACATCTTAAAAAATATTTCTACAATCACAGGCTGGCCCATAAGTCGTTGGGGATACACATTTTCTTTTTTTTTAATCAAACACGCCTTATGTTATTGCATTTTTGCATTTTCCATCGAAATATAATGCATGTTTGTAAGAAAAGAAATTCTGGATGCAGCAAGTGCATTATGGTAGCCAATTTTGATCAAATGCTTCATAGCCTAATTTGCGATTAACCTATAAGGTTGACCAAGAAACGAGTTTTTCCGGGAACACTTTAAGTTTAATTTTGGAAATTTTTGTACATTGTCACACAATAAAGTTATTTTTATGAAACATGGCACATTTTTTTTACTATAAAGGTTATACTGGTAACCAAAATTGATGCCTGCTTTCTTAAATAAAAAGAAAACACACATATTTTCAATAAAAACATTTTTGTGAAAATTCACTACCATAACGCACTTGCTGCGTCCAGAGTTTTTTTAAATTACGCTAGTTGCGCATTTCACCTTAGGAAATTATTAAACTACCTACTATACACTAGATTTACTTCTTTATACTGTGGTAATTTTTATTGAAATCCAATCAAGAAACAAAATTTTCCAAGCAAGTCGCCTTAGTGCAGAAGAAATTTAAATATAAGTCGGGTTACTATAAAGCAACACTAAATATCTTCGTAAAGACAAGGCCTATTTACGAACGTAAAATAGCTACAGATAGAGGGCGTTACAGACAATTGGAATATTGAAACAGAAGTAAAACCAAGTACCTCCAATTACTAGGTTTTACCTTTGCACGACAGAGTGGTAAAAAAAGATTTGAAAAGTGCATCGAAGCCGAGATATACAGGGTGATTAAGTGAGATGTAAGACACGCTTTTTACACGTGTCGTCATCCCGTTGCGGAACCAAGTACTATGTTGTCACGGCAGCTCCAAATAATACAGAATGTTATTACATATTTGTATTTATTAATAACAGTCAATAGTTGACTTTTTTATTCAATCTCATTCTGGTTCAATTTTTTTAATTATTTTTTCACCATCTACAATACTGAACATTTATTTATCTCAATTGTAATTTTCTATTTTCCTAATGCTATTTTCATGCACCAGAACTAAACCTAGTTTTCTAAATATATACGTTTTAACATCGTCAAATAAAGTAAGTGATCTATAAAATACTGAAGAATAATCTTCTGATACACTCGATGTATTATATTTATGCATCAGCAGCAAACCTTTGTAAAACCGTGAAATATGAGAAGGCAGAACGAATAATCTGAAACAGAAAAACAAATATTATTAACGAAATTATAAATATGTCACTATAAGTTACAAGTGTTAAATTTTAAATATCACGACATAGATAAGCATTCAAAAAGCTTCCTCGTTATACTGAGATCAAAGCTACATTAATTAGACATATTTGTGGCTATTAAAATAATTTTCCGTGCTATAAAAACTTATTTGCTATACTGACATCAAAACTACAGTCCGGTTAAATAAGGCGAAAAAATAGCCAAACCTCGGATTATTTTTTTTAACCGACAAGGACAAAAGAGGCAACTTGTTAATCCTTGACTGGACCTGACCTGACCTGGACAGTAAAAGGGTGCATTCGCTCTGTTCCCCTGGTAGATGTGTTGGGGGCAGCAGGTGGAGGAACTATGGAAGAAAGCTCCTCTGAGCAGTGCCCGTGCAGATATCTATAAAAGAGAGAGAGAGAGGTCATCAACGGCACGTCGGTGGGCAAGGGATGGCAGCCTTTGGGTAAGGGTAGGGTCACCGATGAGACGTATAGCTCTCTTCTGAATGGATTCCAGGATAACGAGTGTAGAAGCGGCAGCAGCACCCCAGATGTGGGAGCATTATTCGAGGTTTGGTCTTATTTGTGAAGTATATAAGGTATAGAGATTAGCTGGTGAAAAGTATTTGCGAGCCCGGAAGAGGAAACCTAATTTCTTAGCAACCGCTTCTGCAATTGATGTGACATATTGGTGCCAATAGAGATTTCGATCCACAGAAATGCCAACAAGTGAAAAGGACTCATTACATTGAATAAGTTGGTTGTTCATTGTGATGGGTCTAGGGCTGATGTATCTCTTATGAGAAAGAAACCAGGACTGTGATTTGGTGGGGTTGAATTGTACAAGATTTCTACTTCCCCAGTCTAATATTTTTTGGAGATCCACGAAGATAGAACCCTCCATGAGTCTGCGATCCTCATCTAATTGGGCTAAAGAGACAGGCTGAGAATATTATATATTTGAGTGGAGGGTGCTGTCGTCCGCGTAACTGTGAACTGGGTTGTATGTGCTAGAGATAACGCCATTGATGTGGAGAAGAAACAAAGTAGGGGATAAAGCTGAATCTTGAGGAACACCTGCATTAATTGGATACAGTTTAGAGGAATGACCATCCACGACAACAGAAATGCTCCGGTTGGAGAGGAAATTTGCTGTCCACGTACAGAGTTTTGGTGGTATACCATAGGCAGGTAGTTTATTAAGCAGCGCTGCGTGCCAGACCTGGTTGAATGCTTTGGATATGTCTAGAGCGACAATCTGGGATTCGCCGTGTAGTTTCTTAGACTTGTTCCAAGAATAGGTGACAAAGCAAAGGAGGTCGACAGTTGATCTACGCTAACGGAATCCATACTGCCTGTCGTGGATTAGACTGTGTTTTTCAAGAAATTTGATTAATTCGGTGTTTATATACTTTTCCATCACTTTAGAGATGACTGAAAGGAGAGCAATAGGCATGTAGTTGCTAGGAAGCGCTTTCGATCCTTTTTTGGAGACGGGTTGTACTCGAGCAGTTTTCCAGTTACTAGGGAATTTGCCTCTATTGTAAGAAGTCTGAAACAGGCGAGTCAGGACAGGAGCAAGTTCTGGTGCGCATTTTTTGAGA
The DNA here is from genome assembly GCA_964006375.1 of Tillus elongatus. NCBI lineage: Eukaryota > Metazoa > Arthropoda > Insecta > Coleoptera > Cleridae > Tillus > Tillus elongatus. Next base: position 24,435,200 of record OZ023266.1, on the reverse strand, counting down.
ACCATTGCTGGGATCTCGTCAAGGCCAGAGGCTTTCCTGGTATTAAGAGAAAAGAGCATCTTTCGTACATTTTTAGTTTTGAAAATGATATCCGTCATTTTATGCGCGACATTGGGGACTGTTGGTGGTATAAGATTTGGAGGTGGGTTGAGAGTAGAATTGCCAGCGAAAAACGAGGCAAAAATTTCAGCCTTGTCCAGGGCGGTAGAAACAATTTCATCCCCTGAGACAAGAGGTGAGAACGTGCTCTTGCAGAAATTATTACTAATAGATTTAGCAAGAGTCCAAAAGGGTTTGCTGCCGCTGGAGCTTAAGAGGGCTTTGTTTTCGATGTGGTTATTAAACGAGTTTTTGCCTCAGAAAGAATGCGGACATAGCGGTTTCTTGCGTCGTTAAATGCTTGACGGTTTTCTTGGCTGGGATTGTGTAGAAGATTTTTGTGAGCTTTGACCTTTTCAAATCTGGCATTGTCACAGGATTAAGAGAACCAGGGCATTTGAGTGGCTGCAGAGGTTTTCTGTGTACGTGGAATAAATAATTCCATGCCAGCTTGGATAATTTCAGTGACGTTTTGTGAGATATCAGAGGGGCCAGGATGAGAGAAGACAGACGCTCATGGAAATGAGGAAAAATAATCTCGCATCTCATTCCAGTTCGCGGAGTTGTAGCGCCAAACGATACGTGGGTGTGATGACTGTTGTGACCTCGGGTTGCATTGCGCAAGAAGCAGTGACCATGCCGTGATCTGAGCGACCCAGTAGGGCGGTGACTGATATCTTATAGCAGTCAGGATTTGTAGTAAGAAGGAGATCCAAGGGATTTGAGCTGTGTGTTGCGATGCGAGGAAAGTAAGTAGGTTGCTGAACCATATTGGCTAAAGAATTGCTGACTGCAAAGGCCTCCACTGCTCTTCTTTGTGGATCGGTTTTTGAAGATCCGAGCCATTCCTTATTATGGACGTTGAAGTCACCAAGAATAGTGACCTCGTGGGAAGGATATACAGAAATCAGATGGTCGGTTTTTTCAGAAAGGTAGTCAAAGAGCTGGACAAAGTTGTTGTCAGAAGGTGACCGGTAAATGGAACAGATGAATTTAGTTGCATCCCTGAGAGAGAGTTTTATCCATAGTATGTCTTTTCTTCCAGCTTCTAAATTGGGGAGTCTGGTGCAGGGTAGATTGCTACGGACGTACGCGCACATGCCTCCATGCAATCTAAAGGAAGTAAGGAGCTCATACCTCGGGAAATTAAGGTGATTAGTGGCTGTTTTGGCACTGATTTGGGTTTCGGTGAGGAAGAGGAGTTGGTGCCTGTTAGCCTGGAGGAAATGGTGGACGGAGTTCAGGTTAGAATTTAGGCCACATATATTCGAAAAGGATATGTTAAATATGGCGCCCCCTGTACACCCCTCTCCCGGAGATCCGAATGGTGGGGTATTTTGCCTCCGGAATATTTTGTACAAGGAGGAGCCATCATCCATTTTGTTTATAAGGGAAACCGACTCATACACCAGAACCGAAAACGTCCGTTGGGACTTCACCGGCCCCTTGATGTAAGGGTGGTACCTCCTCGGGCGTGAAAAAAATCCTTTACTATCACGTAAAGGAAAATTCCACTACCACCTACCATATTGCAAGTATACCACACCAGCCAACTATTAAAGAGCTGACCAGCTTTAGAACTTGCTTGCGGAATGAAAGATAATAAGCTGAACATTTGTAAAGACCCTTTTTTAATATTCTCAACACTCTCAAAAGTCTCACATAATCTCGTGTACATATCTTGAGATATTCAAGGTCAAATATCGCGAAAATATGTTTTTCATAAATATATCGTTTTCTATGCGTCAAATCGTTTTTAAGGTTATTAAAAAAATGTATCTATAAAGTCATCTACAATTTATGTATTAAAGATTTTTGTGTACCACCAACCGTTTTTGAGATATCGCGCGGAGAGTGGGAGCCCATATCCGTATATAGGTCAATTCAATGTCAAATATATCGTCATACCTCTTAAAAAGTTAATTATTGAGGAAAAATATAATAATCATTAATAAGTTTTAATTATTTATCTATTTGTTAAGAGCCTCGGTGGTTCAGGGGTAAGAACGTGTGCCTCTGTACCGAAGGGTACTGTGTTCGATCCCAGGGTACTCCTATCACATTTTCAGTACACACTGTAACATTCACATCAACCGAGGTTCTGGCATTGTATTTGAGCAAGTTGAATGTCTGCACGTTCCGAGGGGGCGTAAAGCCGTCCGTTCCGTGTCCATGCGACGTTGGGCACGTTAAAGATCCCTACCCTCCTTACAGAAAGGCAGGGGTTCATCAAAATTTCCAGGATAGTGAGGTGAAACTGCTTCCTAGCGTCGGTGATTGGCCATAGTCGCGAAAATAAGGCGGCGTTAAAGAAACAAAACACACATCTATTTGTTAACGTTTTTTATAAATCTTACTCATAAATAAGACATGTGTAAGAAAATATTCTAGTAGATTTATATCAACAATGAGGTACTGAGATCAAATATTTTAAATTTCATTATTATTAATTTTATTTTTGTAAAATAAATTACAAAATAATACATTTATATGTAAATTTAGTAAATGTTGCTCTTGCTCGTCATCGCTTTCATCTTCTGGTTGTTCAAATGCAGACCGACAGACACAAAAATATTCGTTCCAGAATCAAGTTTTCCATATATTTTGAGACTGTTTACGTCATTTAAAAAAAAAATTAGTTTCAGCACCGAATAGCAGATGTTTGAGGAAACCGTAAGTTTTCTAATAAACAACCCCTGGAACGTTGTATTACTGGAATTTTAACAAAAAAATGGCAATTTTCACAAAATCACCTCCCATTCATCCCCTACCACCCCTGGAGCGATTTTAGTTAAAAACAATCCAAACCGTTTTTTTTTTGGGTGCTAACTGTTTGCCAAATTTGAAGATGATATCTCAATTTTTTCTTAAGTTATCGTGGCCACAAACAGACTGACCTACAGACAAGCAGACAAAAAAATCTTTCTTCCCAAATCATGTTTTGACACTTTTTACAACGTTCAAGTGGATTTTTTTTTACATTTTTGTCGCCGATTTCATTTTTCTTTCTGCCTCAGGGCTCGTCCGCGGCTTTGCCGCCCCGATAGCACTGCAACCATTGGCTTTTTGTGCATGCTCTTAGTATTTTTACTCCACCCATTCCAAAATCACTGTGCCTTCAACTAGTCTGCACAGAGATTGGTAGGGTGAAGTTTCATAATGCTCTGTCTCCGGTCTAGACTGACCGTAGATCAGTTGTCTTTTGCGGTCCAGAGCTTTACACTCGCACACGATGTGCTGGTCTGAGTCCTCTCACTTGCCTTAGAGTCTGCATGCTAGGTCGCCCTAGAACAGCCCCTAGAGCCCCCTGTTTTATTCTAATAACATTTTAAACTTGAATGTTTCCAAAAACCAAAACAAACATGTAACTTCCAGACACTAATTTGAGAAGGAAAGTATATATACATACTTCTACACGTTGTGACCATGTGGAAGTGATAAATTGATGAACTGTATTCTCTGTTTTGAGAATGCCTACAGTAATTAAGAACGGTTTGGCAAATTTTTAAATGTCTATTTCGTTTATAAAAATACAATAATATTTCCGCTGTGGTAAACAATATTCTATTTGGTTTGGTTCATTTAAGTTAATAAAATTTCTCTTGTCTTCCCTAATTGAAAATACTTCCGGACTTACGGTTTGTTTAAAAAATTTTCATTTGTTTTGCTATTGTTTATCTCTTCTTCTAATATGGAAGGTGGCGAATAACCTCGCAAGGCTTGGTTTCCGGCGGCCGTTCTGTGACCCGGAGCCTGCGATAGGTATAAGCAGGAAGACGGTCTCTGTCGCGTTAGACAGGTGGACCGAGGAAGCAATGGAGAGGCATTGGGGGTCGGTTGGTGGCTGCAGGCAGGCGAGGGACTTCGTGAAGGGGCCGGACAGAGATAAAGCTGCCTGGCTAATTGCAAGGAGTCGACCTACGCTTCGCCGCATCCTTGGGGTGCTGACTGGCCACTGCGCCCTTAGAAGACACCTCACATTGATATGGGTAGAGAGTGATCCCGTTTGCCAGGAATGCGGCGAGGATGATGAAACGTCCTACCACTACCTGTGTGAATGCGAGGCTTTTGGGAGTCTTCGATCAGAACTGTTCGGATCCAGGAATCAGGTAAGTACTGTCCAATTGAAGACCGTCACGGCATTCATCTCGAGGTCGAGGCGGTTTGGCGACGGAACCGAGGGAGAGTAGAGCATGGTTGCTGGGTTGCTGGGGTTGGCAAAAAGGGCCCATTGTGGCCTACTTGCTTGGGGTTGGCGTCCCCACCACTGCTACCACTACTAATATGGGTATTTCTTGTGCTGAGTACGAATCTGCGTTTGAGTTTTCTGTGTCGTTATCATCTATACTGACCTAAATGTTTTACGGTCACTTAATTAAATGTAATGTATTATGTTTGTTAATGCAAGTAATAGCAAGTTATGCTGGTGAAACTGAAAGCGACAGGTCGCCGTTACCAGACCTTATGATAGAAATGGCTGGTGTTAGTCCGGCAAAACTTATAAAAGACAATTTAGTAAAGACAGCTGGATATGTGGGTGTAATAGGAAATATGCCTTATGTTGTTTTCCATGTTTGTGTTTTGGAGGAGACAAAGCTTCGACGGAAGCAGGCGTAACAGATTTAGTGCACTTAAGCGAGAAAATAAAAAACATTAAAATTCCAGAACCCATCTGTGTAATTCTATGGAATTTGAGGTATTAGGACGTACTAATACTAGAGAACAACTAGAACCCGCATATTGGGTTAATTTACAACGACATAATGAAAATGTAAGAAAAATAATTACATGGTCAAAAACCATAAACTGTATAAAGTTTTGCAACGCATTCGAACTAGCACTGCGAAGGCATGACGAAACGGATAATTTCGAAAATCCAGCGATATTTCGAGGGCTCATACATTTTTCGGCGGAACTTGACTTTACCTTAAGTTAACATTTAAAGAATGCGTCAAGATTTAAAGGCACTTCCAAAGAAATCCAGAACGATATTTTAGAGTGCATGTTAGAGATCGGTTACGAAGAAATAATTAGTGAAATTAATCGTGCTTCATTTTTGGCAGTTATCGCAGATGAAAACTACTGCCAGAGCATCAGAGAAATGGTCAATTTGAAATTAATCTTCTGCAAATATTTAAGTAAAATGAAGGACAATGATGGCTGAAGCTGTAACTATAAGGCTTTATAGAAAAGATTTCTTACATTTCTTTTAAATAATCTGTATTTGTTTCTGGCCCTTTATCTAGAACGGGTCCATTTTGACTTTTCGAATCGCGACTTTGACATTTAAGAAGAAAAATTATATTTTCTAAATGCTCAAATTTTCTTTCTTTTAATGCAAAGATCGAAATTTTGGAGCGTGATTTGCTTTTTATGACATAAACTAGCATACAAAATTTGTTTGCTATAGCTTTGTTATTTTCGGAGATATAAAGATGTTTCGAAAGAAAAAGCAAAATTTTCCGGGAAAACCGTACCGATTTTTCTGCTAATACACTTTTCCAAGCCACTTGCGAAAGGAAGGCACTCACCAACTTGATCAAAATCGACTCATTATTTTTTAAGATATCGGTGTGACAGGTAAATATTATATAAACATAAAAAGTGCAAAACTGAAGATTTGGGTTCCAAGGGGCTAGTTTGCGCTCATTTAAAGACATTTTTTCGAAATTGAAAAGTGGCGATCTCCTCATTAGTGATTTTTTTAAAGAAAATTCACTAAAAAAACGGTTGTATGTAATATAGTATGTAATAACTTGAAAAACAAATGACGTAACAAGATGAAACTAATGTAGTATAACGTCAAATTAGAATTGATATAATACTCTTTCGAGATTTTTTGCAGAAAATTATCTTTGACGAAGTTTTCTCATTTATCCCTTACTTTATTCCCACACTATACATGTCATTTAAAATTTTATCCATAAATGACAAACGTACTTTATTTGATGATTGTCTCACCCTGCATGTACAAAGAAAGTACAGAAAGTTGAATTTTATAATACGTACTCGGGCAAATGTTTGAAGAGATACTTCAAACATTCCAACGGCGTAAAATTTGATGGGTTTTTGGGCTCGCTGCATGAATGTTAGCAAGGTCTTCTGTGCCAAAATTGAATGGTTGTACCACTTAGTGTTGTAAATTGCCATGGCAAGGCTTTCACTCTGTAAATAAAAAATTATAAAAATCTGTATTAAATTGTTGTTGAAAACACTAATTTTGCTAATATTCTCTACTGCCGATATCTCGTAACAATTGTGTTGGTTTTAGGTAAATGAACAAATTGATTTACACTATTTTATAGAATGTAAATCTATAACTGCTACATTTTCGCTGAAGCGTTTAGCTTTATCTAATAATACAGGCAATAGAGAATTAGTTTCTGCACTAAACTACAGGAGTTATTTTTTTATACGTAGGTTCAGAATCACGTACTGAATGTAAAACCACAAAATCCTTACAAATTAGGAGAGCGGAAGTGCCGCCATTTTGAGAAAAACCGTTTTAGCCTATATCTCCCTAACCGTGCACTTAAGGCCAAAAACGGTATTCACCTTTATTGTAAATAATTTTATTTCTCATCTTTCTTGTTAAATTTTTTTTTGTATCACTCACCATTTACAACTTATACGACTATTAGAACTCATTTATTGACTTTTTTACCTATACCTTTGTTAATAATTGTTTAAAAAATAAAATACTCATAACCTAACTTTTCAATCGATACATTTCCTACAACTTTTACTTAAAACTTTTTTTTTGAAATTAATATTTTCAAAGTTATAACGTGTCAATTTCAAAAATCCTGTGCCTTGAGGGCTGACGCCAAAAAGTTTTCTTTGTATCTGTTTTACATCCAAGCTTGCTAAATTGCTTTACAATTTTAATTGTCCCTTGGGTTATGAGCGGTAAAACGGAAAATATTTCTTGAAATAGTCAAGCATCTTCCATCTGTGATCGTCTTTTATGTCCGTAACAAAAAATATGGGCCGAATTTTAAAAATCTGGACGCAGCAAGTGCGTTATGGAAGTGAATTTTACTAAAAATGTGTTTAATAGCAAATATATCGCTCTAATGCAAACAGTCTCCTAGCCAACAAGCCTTAGGTTAATAGAAAATTGAGTTAAGCATGAAATGAAAATTAAAAAAAAAATGAAATTCGAAAGTTGCGGTCTCCTAATTAACGAATTTTTCTACGAAACTTTGATAAAAATGTTGACCGTTAAACCATAAACTTAACTAAAACTACTGCCAAAATATCAGAGAAAGGGTCTATTGGAAATTAATTTCCTGTAAATATTGTAGTAAAATAAAGGAAAAGGACGTTTTTTACGACATGAAAACCTGATCTACCTACAATTTTTTGAACCAACTAAACACTAGAGAATAAAAAAGGTCCCCACCAGATGGTCCAGTTTTATCAAATTGACTCTACACTTACGGGGTTAATACAATTTTTCAAAAACGCAACGTTAAAATCCTGAAAAGTGAGTAGGTTCAGTGAAATAAGGTACTACAGCATTAAGGGAACATTTATATCGGTCATATAAAACGATATTTTCTCTAAAGCATGTCGTAAAAGTGAATACTTTTCTAACCAATAAATCCAAATAACTCCAAGCAATTGCATCCAACCTCATTTTTGTTGTGATTTTCGCATCTACCCCGTAAACACGTCTGTATACAAAGTTCCATAAGAATCAAACACATGTGCGCAAAGTAAACCTTTACCGAAAAAAAGAATTCACTCTCAGTGGCGGACTAAAAGTACAAAAATTTTTCTGCAGTGTTTTTGTGCTCATGTTGTGCCTAAAAGTAAGGATTATAATGAATAAATTTACCTTAAAAATAGTCTCGTTGCCCATGTGACAGTACACATAAAGTTGTAGCACTGAAGAAGGAAGAGTAACTAGCACACTAAGTGACTCACTGGGTTTCTGTAAAACAAAAACAAATTTTAACACAATGTCGCCTCAAAATGGTAAACAGCTGTCTTTAACTCATAAACAGTTGATGATATGTGTTCTAGGGGGCCTAATTTGCGCTTATTTGACAAAATTTTTCCAAATTCATAAGTCTGGATCTCCTCGGTAGCGATTTTTTTTAGAAAATTCACTAAAATTACAGGCTTTTTCACCTATTCATGCGTCGAGTCGGGGACACACACACACACACATACATACATACATACATACATACATACATATATATATATATATATATATATATATATATATATATATATATATATATATATATATATTTATATATATATATATATATATATATATATATATATATATATATATATATATATATATATATATATTGAAATGCACGAAGAGAATATAACTGTAAATTAGATAGTTTAAAAAACGTAAAATATTTACCATGTAGGCGGAAAACATTGAAGTACATATGCCTAGGATGCTGACAGTATACTGTGCGAAGAAAGTGAACCTCAGAACAATCTGGGTCGTTTCAGCAAAGCTAAAAGAAAAAGATAATAACATAAATAACCTACACACTATTATAGTAGAAGATAATTTAAAATTTCTGAATTTAGCCGTTTGACATGAGTTCAGGAACAATAGCTTGCTAAAATAAGCATTTACTTACAACCTAATTGACCTAGAAATAATTAATGTGTATGTTTTGTTTCTTTAACGTCGGCCTATTTCCGCGACTATGGCCAATCACCGACGCCAGGGAGCAGTTTCACCTCACTATCCTGGAAATTTTGCCGAACCCCTGTCTTTCTGTAAGGAGGGTAGCGATCTTTAACGTGCCCAACATCGCATGGACACGGGACCGACGGCCTTACGCCCCCTCCGAAGGGCGGAACGTGCAGACATTCAACTTGCTCAAATACAATGCCAGAACCTTGGTTGATGTTAATTTTACAGTTTGTACTGAAAAAGTGAAAGGAGTACGCCGGGATCGAACCCAGTACCCTTCGGTTCAAAGGCACACGTTCTTACCTCTGAACCACCGAAGTCCTTAAATAATAATTAATAAATACGTCAAAGTTATTAAGGCAACTTCGTTGTCTTTAAATGCTGGCATTTATTTTGTAATAAATTTACTCAATATGCAAGATCGCAAACCGTTGTATTTCTGTTTGTATTGTTAATGTTCATGAAATTTTTTATTTATTTTTTATTCATATTTAGAAAATTAAATAAGTACAATTTCGAAAACCAAATTCATCACAATACATTTTTAGACCTGATGATCGTTTCGTTAACAAAGTCAGCGTCATCAGAGGTATGAGTAAACTGACAGGTCTAAAAACTGTATTGTGATTAATTTGGTTCTCCAAATCGTACATCAGTGCCCATCATAGGTTCCAATCTTCACTCATTGAAGTGTTTCAATATGTATTGCATTGTCTTTACATGTGTAATTAGATTTGACCTCAAGAGGCTTTGTATATTGTCTTACGTTATTTGTTAGAAAATATTATTACTAAGTAAGGATTGGAACCTGTAATCAGCACTGATAAATACACTTCGAGAACTGAAATCACCATAATACACCTCTTAAGGATCTGACCATCGTTTCACTAACAAAATTAGCGTCATCAGAGGATGAAAAATTTTAAACTACTTGTCATATTATATTTATACTACGTGCTAGGTGAAAGATCGATACAGAGAGGAAATAATTGCAGGCAAATTTTTTGCAATTTATATTTTAATGACTGCACTTCGTTCATAGAATCCCAACAAAAACGAAAAACGTGTGGGAATACATTAAGTTGACTTCACCGTACGGGAAGTTTTATCGGCAGACGGGGGAAATCACAATGGGAAACCCATTGTCTCCCTTCTGTGTCGAGCTTTTCATAGACCGATTTGAGAGTGAGTTTGCTGGAGTACTTTCCGATGGTCTGGTTGAGATATATCGATGATATTTTCGCCATATTTGACCCCAGTAAATATAACATCAATAGTTTTGTTAATAAAGTGAACAGTAGATTCCCTTCAATCAAGTTTACTTACAAAATGGAGAACAACGACCAATTGCAATTCCCTGACACTCTTGTCATCAAAACTATAGATAGGTTAGAATTTGACATTTATAGGAAAGAAACTTCAACGAATCGCTTCATGCCATCAGAGTCAAATCAACCTTTTGGCCACAAAACCTCGAGTTTGAGCTTTCTTGTCCAAACAAGAAAGCGTACTGCTCAAAGGAACCTTCAAAGGTTCCTTTGACCAGTAAGCGACACAATTCAGAGATGAACGAAAATATAGATATTGCGATTTGTAACGGTTTCTCTCCAGACATTGTGTACAGATTAGTTACTAAGCATAGGTGAAAAATGTCCATAAGTAAGATTACCTTGAAACCTAAATCCGATGAGCCACCCAAAAAGTTCGCCGTACTTTAGTTCTCCCTTTTTCTTACGAAAGGTTTCGAGAAAAAATGACTTCAGAATTGTTTATAAAGTTAATGATTTGAAGAACCTATTGGGTGGACCAAAGGATACTATTGACTTCCGACAAGAATCAGGCATTTATCAAATATCTTGTAATAATGTCCAGAAACTCTATAGCTGGAAAACTAGGATAACGATAACTACAAGATTCAAAGAGCACATAGCTCATTTCAGATGCAATGGAGCAGAAAAATCTAGCGTTGCCCAACATATTATTGACTCGGGACATGATGTAGGCGGTAGTAATCTTAAGTTCTTGAAAGTAACCACGGATAATCGCATGTTAGACGCTTTGGAAAGTTTAGAAAACCGCAAAGCGAGTTCACAAAATTTGATGAACTTAGACATGGGACCGGTCAATTCACCACTTTTAGTACGAAATAATCCATCGTTGCTTTCAACATCGACGCAACCGGTTGGGCGTCTCCACTGAATCAACAATAGTCTTTGAATTATATCACCCGGTGTTACGTCATACGGTGTTGCATCATCCGGGATTGTGTCATCCGATGTTGCATCATGCAGGTGTTGCGTCATCCAGTATAGCACCATCCAATGTTGCATCATCCAGTATTGCATCATTCGGTATTGCACCATCGGTATTGCATCATCGGTATTGCATCATCGGTATTGCATCATCCGTATTGCATCATCCGTATTGCATCAACGGTATTGCATTATAGGTATTACGTCACTTTTAGTGTATATTTTAGGTATATAAATAGGATAATTTTGCCCCTACAGTTAGTTTAGCGACAGCTACCGATAAAGACAACATCGTTGTCGAAATACGTGTCGGGCACAAAACTCTTTGTGATTATTTTTGTGCTTTTTTGGGGTGATTCTGTTTTTGTTTCAATTGCCAGCTACATCATCAACCCTCAATCTTTTAACCTGAGTCTTTTACCTTTTATCTAGAATACCAATATAAACGCGCCAACCGAGTTTTGGGATATTTTTTATCACAGCATAATAAACATTAATTATTATGCTGTGCTTTCATATCAAAGAGGCAGCGTGCACAATGAACTGTTAATTTGTTTAGGGAAATCTTGTATTTTATGGCATTGGAGATATAAATACTCTCGTAGGCATCTAATTTCATTGGTTGTCTAACATTTTTGGTAAACTTCAGGTTTTCTCCATCCGTGTGGAGATTATTGTCCAAATACCTTGAGCCACGCACGCCCTGTCTATACTACCATATCTCAGCTGTGTCATATGTTTCTCAAATCGGGTTTCAATGGTTCTCTTAGTCTGCCCAACGTATTTAAGATTACAATCTTGTAGATACCGATATTTCAGTGACTTTACCCTTATCTTTTGTATGACCTACAACATTTTTTTAATTAGATTTTTTAAAATAAGTAATCTGCAAATCAGCTTTTTAAGGATATCTCTCGAGATCCCTTGTAACTCGCAATTTAAATAGTAAGCAAACCAACTTTGTTTATTACTTTATCTTTTCTGAATGTCGTGGATTCCGCAAAAAAAATTATTCACTAAGCAAACCGAGTACTTATTTGTTACATTTGGCCACGATTGTAATGTACTCCAATTATCTGATATATCTACTTTTACAGGCAGTCAAGCCCTTAAACAAATTTGTCAACCAGTTCGCTTGAGTTACCCGTGTGAAGATTTGAACCTGTGATGAGCACCGATAAGTACACTTGAAGATCCGCAACACATCTTTTTAAAAACCTAACGGTCGTTTCACTCACTAAAATTTCGCGTTATCGAAGGATGAAAAATTATTTTAAATGTTAAGGCTAACGTTATAATCAATCAATCAGCTACTCACCTCAATAAGGCTTTATGGTGTAGAATCCACTTTCTGATTTCCTTAAGATTATTGCAGTTGGTATATTCAGATATTTCAAAGGTTTCAATTTTCTCTGACAACATACGCATGGCTCCAGTAATATAGGCCAAATAACCTACGTTTATTAAATCAATATTTATTTCGCCAAAAGCTGCTATAGACACAGACACTATCTGGTGGAAATATAGTAATTTGCAAACGTAAAACCTGTTTTTGTAATTGATTGGATACCATGCTGGAAACGCCAACTTGGTTGTACTAGAAGTGATAGCATCCACAACAAGGCCACCACCATATAAGAGAGCAAAACTATTCATAATGATTTGACACTGCTTCAAAGTTTTAAATGATTTCAATAAAGTATTTAATTGTTTGGCGTTTTTAGGTTGTAGCTGTTGACGTTCTGTCTGTAGTATTAGTTTTTGGCGAATATTAAAATATCGGGTTGACTCAATAATTTTAGCAACATACACAATTTTTTGGATCCATATACAAAAGCTTAGTGCAAATGCTAACACGTCAGTGACTAAAAGCGGTAACATGATAAGCTGGGCAATAATGTCAGGAAGTGTAAAGAAATAAAATAGTGTAGCCCCGTAAAGCTGGTAAAGGGTATTGATCTTAAGTTTGAGGAAAGCATTTGATTGCAATGAGCCGGTAAGTTTTAAAACGTTAAACGAATATATCAGCGTTTCTCGATGGTTAAATGTTGACGGATAGTTCTCCATTTATATCTGAAACAAAATATTGCATAATTAGAGTAACCGATTTTCTTTATAATATACTAACTCCTCTTTCACACAGCACGGTTCTCTGCCGGAGCCGTATACGTCGACGGCACCGTATGTATTAATCCTTCATTGAATATAATGCAAGTTTTCACACTATACGTATACGGTGTTCGTGGGAACCGTCAACGGCTACCGTCGCAGCATGATTGGGAGACTGCAACGGTACGGTGCCGGAGCCGTGTAGGGCTCCACAGAACTATGCAGGCATGTGCAGGCTTGCACAATAGCCATCTTGCAATAATCATGTATTCTTATTTAGTATTCTCTGTGGATAGTGGAGATAAAGTAGTTCTACTTTTGTTTATTAAAGCAAAATTATTTAATTTAAGTTGTAACGTGCAACATGTCACACGTGTCACCACCTTTTAGTGAATTTTATTTAATTATAAGGCTTCTGAACCGATCCCACTAGTGACGTCAAAGTATGACTCGTACTAGTGACGTCAGAGTCGAAGATACCGCATATATAGTCTGTGGTCAATCTTAGCTCGGTGAGAACGCATGATACAAATAACGAGAGATATGATATTCCGACTACCTATTTTTAGACCTGTCACGCGCATGGTGTCAAGTGGTGAGTCCAACGCAACAATAATATGCTGTCGTGCAGTGGGGTTTGACGTTCATCACAACCTCTTAACAAATTACGTATTTTACTAATATTTTAGTGCATACAGTTGAAAGTAATAAAAATGAAAAAGATTAAATTTAGTGCTGCGATCTATATTATCTGAAAAAGACAATATAGGCGTAACTTCAACCGCATTAAACTGACGTATAGAAACATTTTGATTGCGAATGACTTTGTTTTAAGTGTGTAGTTGGACTTCTATAACGTTACTCACCGCGTGACGTCATATGAGGGGGCGGGGCATATGCGCAATATCATATCTCTTCTAAGTCATTCTATCATGATGAGAACGTGCCTACCAACACTCTCGCTTGACAATTAAAATAAGATAAGAAGTCTTTAAAAGCACGATGTAGTCGCGGACCTATTCTCTTCCTCTTTGCAAAGTCAAACTGAAAAGATGCCGATGCGTAGTTAAATTAAGAAAAAAAAGATCAACCTGTAAGTAGGTAAGAACAGAAATATAATGCTTGCTTATTATATGATCGCTTATAAGTTTCCTGAGTTATTATTTTTGCGAATTGCCTGTTATTTTAAACATATTAAATTCCATTTCATTAATCGCTTTGTTAGTTGTAAATGCTGTGTGCCTTCTACAACGGCTGGTGGTAGCGTTCAAAGTTAAATGATTGCTTGCTATTGTACCTTCAATAAAGATATTAAACATTAATTAAATCATTAAATGCAGAGAAATTTTGTGCTAGTACGAAACATGCTACCGCCTGCCCTGTGTGAACTGCACAGAAAATGTTCTGATACTTATCCAAATGATTTTTTGTTGTTGTCATATAGTTACCCCTTGGTTGGGACCCGTGCTTGGGACCTCTCAAATGGAAGCCACTGTTCATAACCCGTTGGTTGCGACCTATCGATTGGGGCCCAACAGCCGCTCCTGAAGGACACAAGAACCTGCAGCATCAGTCCTCCATCCATCTCCAACGAAGCTCTCCTATAAGAGATATCATTCCAGCAACTTTTAAGAAGAAGTACATGTGAATAGTCAGGTCCCCTCACATCCTGGCCTGGAACATCTAACTTATCATCCCCAGGGCAGCCATCCAGCCACGTCAACCTGATCAGAAAGCTTAGTACATTATTTATCTGTGCTACGTTAATCTTTTGACCACCTATCATGAATTATTTCACCTATTAGTATAATACATATGCCATTTAATTTCGGTCAAATAAGAATTAGCAGCATTGTACAACTTTAATAATTTAAAATAAATCAATTTTACTAGATTTATTAATTTTATTTGTATGTCCTATACCCTACCAAGTGTGAGTGCTAAGGCTCGTGCCCTGTTTTTAATTTATATTAGAGCTTATGCCTTGACTGAGCAGCCCATTTTATATAGATTATTCATTATTAATTGGGCTTAAAGTTATAAATTGTGTTATAAACTCATTATAATGGCTATTATTGAAATAGATAACGAACTGCTAATCACACTCGTTGAACAGCGACCAGTCTGCGACATCCGAAAGTAGTTGAAAAAATTAGGAAAATTAACTCATATCGTTAAATAATGTTGCCAATTCGCCCATTAAATGTGTTTTATCAAGGAGTGGATGAATCCAGTATTTTCTTGTTTTTCCTGACTTTCTGCGTTTGTCAAAATTCGTTTTCTCATTTCCTCCATCTACGCACCACATTTCTAGATGTGCATTATTACCATACAAAAACGGAGCTGTATTGAAACAAACATTATTATGTCGAGGCACGGCGACCTTTAGTAAAAAACGCGCAGTGTGAAATGAAAGCTACCTTTTTTCACGGCACGGCAGCGGCATTTATCCGGAGTGGACCATGCTGTGGGAAAGAGGCCTTTTTTTTGTTCCCTCAGGGCTCGTCCGCGGCCTTGCCGCCCCGATAGCACCGCAACCCTTGGTTGATTGTGCATACCCCTAGTCTTACTCCACCCATTCCAAAATCACTGTGCCTTGAACTAGTCTGCACAGCGATTGGTAGGGTGAAGTTTTATATTGCTCTGTCTCCGGTCTAGAGTGACCGTAGATCAGTTGTCTTTTCCGGTCCAGAGCTATACACTCGCACAAGATGTGCTGGGCTGATTCCTCCCCCTCGCCGCAGAGTCTGCATGCGAGGTCCCCTTCGAACCGCCCCATTTTATGCAGGTGCTTCTTGACGGCCATGTGTCCCGTCAAGAGACCTGTTGTGTTTCTGATCTGTCCTCTGCTAAGAGTGATGTTTTCATTCTGTGACAGGTACACTTTGGACGGCAAAATTTATCACAACACATTTGTGTTTTTTAGGGTTGTAGTTTAAACAAGGACGAATAAATAATAAAGTAGAGACTTTGCTATATACAAAAGAATATCTCGTCCAAGCATTATTTCTGAAGTTTTTACTTTCAAAATTTAATAATAATAATAATAATAATAATAATAATAATAATAATAATAATAATAATAAGATTTATGTTCGAAAGTCCAATCACAGAGACTCGCGTCAAAGAGTCCTACTGTGGGAAAAAAGGTTGTGGTAGAGTGGAAGCACTTTTAGAAAATAAATTGGACAACTGACGCAATACATTGGGGGAGTACAGACAAGAAAATTGCAGAAACGAGTAGAAATAGTGGATAAGTGCTGCAACCAAGTGACGCAGATTCGGGATGTGGCCATCCCGAACACTAATAATCTAGAGATGAAGTACGACGAGAAGATCATTAAGTACAGAGACCTCGAGATAAAAGTAAAGAGACAGGGGAAGATAGCGCCCGAGTGATTCCAATAGTCATGGCGTCAACTGGTGTGGTTCCTAAGAATCGTCGAGAAAACATTAAAAGACCGGGGGTTGGAGAGCATCTTCATAAGATTATGCAGAAGGCGGTAATACTTGCAACTGCCCACACCGTGCGGAGATTCCTGGGAAATGAGGATGTGTCGCGTTGTCGTTCACGGCCCGATAACTTGGAAGGGGCTCCATCTGAGCTCAGTCCCTTTGGCATCTGTGATACCTGGGAAGAGTGAATGTTTCCCTTTGAGGGAGTGTGAAAGCTCTTCAGGCTAAAGTCAATGATAATAATAATAATAACAATAATAACACTTTAGTAGTCCTTTCGATACAAAAATATACGTAAGGCAAGTCAATTAGTACATAACACATAACAATATCAAAAAAAATCTGTCTAACTAAACGAAACATTTCGTGACGCAGCAAGTGCGTTATGAGAGCGAATTTTCATTTAATGTTCCAAGTTTAAATAACTCAATTTTCTATAAAGCTAAAAAGTAGAATTGTGGTACGTGGTGAGCTCTTTACCAGGGAAACATACCTACTATTTTTCATTAAAATAATTTTGTTATAAAAAAAATTTTTTCGTTTTCGAAAAACTACAGGGCTGGCTAACGTACTCATTCAAGCTATGAATAAAAAAGGTACTTGCCGAATTTCATTAAAATCAGTTAATTACTTTTTAAGTTATACACACATACACACTCACACACACACACACACACACACACACACACACACACACACACACACACACACACACACACACACACACACACACACACACACATATATATATATATATATATATATATATATATATATATATATATATATATATATATATATATATATATATATATATATATATATATATAAAAATATAACAAAAAATTAAATAAAAATTTACTAAAATAAAACAGCGATTTCATAGGCCATGCTCACATTAACCCGGCGTCTGACATGTGAAAATCTGTAACATCTTCCGACATGTGGGGTATCACAAACACCGCAATATATTTTTTTTAATTTCATTAAACTGAATTTTTGATATATATTTTTTATGACACTAAATATAAATATCACATTTCTTCATCAGCAGCACAAAAACTTCTTTAGAAGCAAGTGCGTTATGGTAGTGAATTTTCATAAAAATGTTTTTTGTAACAAATATGTCTTTTTTTTTAAGAAAATCAGGCATCAAATTTGGTTACCAGTATAACCTCTATATTGGGAACCAGGTACCACATTTTATCAAAATAACTTTGTTGTTGGAAAAAGGGCAAATATTTTTTGAAGACTGACTTAAAATATTTTCAAAAAACTGGCCAGATTTTCCTGGCCAACGAACTTCTTCAAGGTATTTAGCCACCTACCAAGATATAATTATTTACAAAAAGCTTTTCGACAAAACTTACAAAAAACTTTGTACAACTTTTTTGCGAAAATCCAAAAACATTTTTTTTACAATAACTTATTAAACATTTATTACTAATTAACAAAATTTTACAAAATTTTTACAGAAAATGATTTTTACATAAACAAAAAAAATGCTACCATAACGCACTTGCTGCGTCCAGAACTTTTTTCTTAAAAACATACATTATATTTCGATGGAAAATACAAAAATGCAATAACAAAAGGCGGGTTTGATTAAAAAAAAAAAGGAAAATTTTTATCACCAACGACTTATGGGCCAGCCTGTGATTGTAGAAATATTTTTTTAAGATGTAGCTCAAGACATAATTAATATATACAAATTTTTTTCATATCTTGTATAATAACGGATATATTGAGCTTTATTGATTTTTTACGAAAATTTGACAAAAATTATATACCATTAAACGATAAACTCTATAGCTAAGGCTACTGCTAATCATCAGAGAAAGGGTCTATTTTAAATTAATTTTCTGGAAATATTTTAGTAAAATAAAGGACAATGACGGTTGAAACTAAGACTTCAGGGTTTGTAAAACATCCTTCTTGAGACATTTTATTTCCATAGCCCGTATTAGATTCACGTTCTTTGCCAAAATTTTGCCAGTTTTGACGTTTTAAATCGCAACTTTGACGTTTTGAGGAAAACCCCAATTTATTTTTCTTTAAATGCCTATAACTTTTTTGTCTTTTGACCTACATAGCTAAATTTTGGTATGCAGCTTTCCTATATGGATATAAACCAGAGTACCAAATTTGGTTGCCTATACTTTGTTAATTCCGGAGATATGAATTGTTTTCGATAGATAACACAAATATTTCCGGGAAAACCTTGGCAGATTTTTCTGGATAATGAACTTATCCAAGCCATTTTCAAAAGGAATTTATTTACCCAATTTAATCAAAATCGGCCTATTATTTTTTGAGTTATCGGTGTGACATATATATATATATATATATATATATATATATATATATATATATATATATATATATATATATATATATATATATATATATATATATATTATATATAAACATACAAAAATTGAAACTGACCCCCGATATGTGTTCTGGGGGGCCTAATTAGCGCTCATTTCAGGAAATTTTTTCAAAATCACAAGTCGGGATCTCCTCATTAGTGAATTTTTTTCAAGAAAATTCACTAAAAAGAAAAGCTCACATCATCCTGTTTTAGGCAGTAAAAAAAAACGTTTATAAAAAACTTTTATTTACAATGGTTCTATACCACCTAATAAAAAAACAATAGAATATAAGTAAATAATACATTGCAGTGTACTATATAAAAAAATTATATCAAAATATGTAAAACCAAAAAAGTTAATTGTAAAGTGACTACAATTTTCGCAGTACATAAGCGCGTGTTCTAAACATAACATTTTTTTGCAAGCCTCACATGCATATTTAGTTTTGCGTTCACGATTACGAGGACAAAAATCACATCTGCGCGGTTTGTTAGGTCTTTGTTTCTTTGTAGGAGGTTCTTTGGGTTCTCCTCTGATTTTGAGCAAAGCCGTCCTTATTTCGCGAGGTATTCTAAAGTTGGTCATCCTTGCTTTTTGATAATCATTTATCAATTCAAACCCCAACATTGTGAGAAAATCTTTTCTTTTCAGAATTAATCCATTATTATTTTTACGATGAATTATCTGGAAATTGATACCGGCAGTGTTCATTATAGAAAAAAAATAGTGTTAGAGGCCATCGTCGGCTATTGCGAGATACATTATAGTTTGCAGACAATTCATCTACTGTATCTACTCCTCCTTTCGTTAGATTGTAGAATGAAATTATTTCAGGTAGCTTATCTTCGGATTCATCTACGGAATCGTCATGATGAAGGGTTGACATCAGCAAAACCACCTTGCCCTTTCTTGGAACGTACGATACTATTGTAAAATTTTCTTGAAAACCAAAAACACTTGACTTTATTGGTCGATTTCGAACATTCAAAAATGTCGGAGGGATTTCCCTCTTATTTTTTCGAATTGTACCGAGTCCAGTCAGATGATGATTTGTACGGAGCTTTTCAAATAGATCGTAACTTGTGTACCGATTGTCACACGTAATATTTATGTGACTACCATCATATGGACTGACGAGCCGTTCCATTATCGCAGTTGGAGTATTACTAAGAGCAAAGGGCCCATCAGGTTGCTTACCCACATATACCTCCATGTTTACTAAATAATGCGTTCGGGCATCTACCAAAGCTTGAACCTTAATGCCGTACTTAGCCGGTTTATTCGGTATGTACTGGCGAAATGGACATCTGCCTCAAAAGCTTCCAATTTCTCATCAATGGTTAAATATCTACCAGGCGAATAGGCATTTTTGCAATTATCAGTAAATTATTCTGTTATGGCTCTAATAGGTGCCAGCTTATCTATTTCGCGTCTTTGCGAGCGATTTTCTTTATTATCAAATCGCAAACATGTAAACAAAAATTCAAACCGTCTTTGGGCCATAGTTACTCGAAATATTTCAGAACCGGTTCCGTAAGTTTTCCATAAATCATTTAGTAAACGGTGGTTGTTTCGAAAAACTCCTGCTAAATAGAGCAGTCCGAATAAAGATTTTAGTTCTATATTATTTGTAGGTTGATAATAAGAACATTTCTCCCATTCACGTGTTTTTTCCTCAATTCGTTGACTTGTTCACCGCGTAATATCGTCTATCATTTCTTCATCGATGAAAATAAGAACACATTCAAGAGGACTTTTTTTATCTCTAGCGGATCTTTTGACACCAGGCAATTGAGTTATCAGGTTCTCGCCTCGGGTTCTCACATTCCTGTTATAATATGTTTTTCTCCATTTAGTTCCATTTTCCCTACATAGTATTTTTCCCGATCTTGCACTATTTCAGATTCATTTTCGGTTACATCCTTTTCGTGTGCGTTAGTGGTAAGACCGGCAGCTTCCATAAGGTTACCTTGTCCATCTTCATTATTTGCTTCCTGCTCAACATCTGGATAGTCACTGTTTATGCTTACATTGTCTATCTCACTCTCATCGTCTGATTCAATTACTTCTTCATCTTCGCTTTGCACCTCCTTCCACAGATCCTGGAGGCGATGCATTTCCTTTTCGTAGTCTCCCATAGTTAACCTAATGATTTCAAGGGCTGGTGAATAATATCGACATTTAATAAGGACACATACCTTAAAATTTGAAGCAAAGGCGCGTAAACTGCGATAGAAATTTATTTGAGAAATCTTCGAATTTTGTAACACAATCCGATACGTGTGGTTTGACAAACCCTAGGTAAACTAAACCGTTCATTAACACAAACTCTAGCAAACTGTTTTCAAATTGGCTCCACACGCTAAGAGACTCGACAATTTCCGAAAGCTATCGAGAGGGATATGCATGTGAGCGCGGTATTTTTGAAATCGTTGGACATTTTAGTTCTCTCTGGGTTTGTCACACCCCACATGTCGGACGCCGGGTTAATGTTCCTCAATACTACTGTAGTAACACCTTTTGAATTATTTTTGAATTTCTTGAACTCAATATATTACCTACACCTAGTTGGTAATCTATTAGAAAATCTAATACCATGGAATATAAAAGATACCGATAACTCAAAAAATAATTAACTGATTTGGATGAAACATGGCATTGCCTTTCCTTTATTAACGAGTTGGATGAGTTCGTTAGCCAGGAAAATCGACAAGGTTTTCCAGGAAAATTTTGAATTCTCTTTTGAAAAAACATTTTTTCTCCGAAAATTACAAATATATTTTAATGAAATTTGGTAGATATGTTGCCTTACTACACACTAAAATTAAATTTTATAAGTTTATAGAAAATGAGTTATTCGAATTTGACGCATTTAATGAAAATTCACTACTATAACGCACTTGCTGCATCCCGAACTTCTTTTTTTTTAAGTTTAAACTCAAGTAATATGATGCTTTAGGGTTTTTTTTTATTAGAAAACTTACAATTTAATCAAACATCTGGTATTCTGTGCTGAAATGGCGTGAATATCGGCAACAGGAATTTTTGAATTTTTTTTTTCTAAAACGGCTTAAACAGTCTTAGAACATAATACATAAAACTTATTTCTAGATTGAAAATATTTTTGTCTATCGGTCGGTGGGTTAGTAGTCGCCACAACTTTAGAACGAATCGAAATTATATCTTCCAATTTGGTATCCAGTTAGATCCCGACAGGGAAACGCTTCAAATTGTTTTTAGGTAAGACCGCTTTAGGGGGTAGGGAATAAATGAGAAGTGATTTGTTAAAAATTGACTTTTTTTTTCGTTAAAACTCGAATAATGTAATGTTTTAGAAGTTTATGGGTACAGGAATACGAATATTTTCTTTGTGGTCAAGTCATGGACCCTTATTGTAGCAAAACGGCTTTCGAATGAAAACAAAAGCTTGCCTGGTAAACACAAATTTTTCAGTTTCCAATTCCCCTGATTTTGTCAATAAACTTAGAAGTGTTATATTGTTTTAAGGCGAGGTTTAAATTCTGTTGGAAAAATGTCTCAACCTTATGCCAAAAGACTTGAGATTAAAGTTACATGTCTCAAACCCCAGAGTCACAAAAAATATTATCTTTCAAAGACTGACAGAGCTGCAGTAAGGAAACCAGTAAGCAATAACATCTACTCCTACTTCTGCTGACTAAAAGATGGTACAATAGAAGAGTCATTTATTACCCAAAATATCTTTGATAAAAAGCAGATAGAGAAAGTTCTATATTAATTAAAGGGGTCAAGCAGCTGCTTATTTGCACACAATAAAATATATTTATAAGTAAAAATAGATCGAAAATTGAGAGGAGCAGAACGAGCTCACGCATTTTAAGGAATACAATGATTAGATTTTGTATTAAAAATATATAAAACAACTTATGTATTACGCTAAATGACTAGAGGGTAAAATTTGACGTTTTTCTGTTTATTTTAAGTAATTGAGTTGGAAACTTACACATATAACGAACTTTAGTTCAAAAACAATACAAGGAATTGAAGCTTCTGTTATCAATGTAAACACTGTCGATGTTAAGGTAGTTACGTCTTATTTATACTCTTATTACTTATTTAATTAGTGCTTACATAGTTACATGGTAGTTGAAAGAAACAAGCACACTTATTATTTATTTATTATATTTCTGTAATTGTTTGTCAATTTGTGATTTTAATACGAGGGCAGTTTTTACCACTAAAATATCAACTAGTGATATTGTAAGTATAAGGTTTTAGTGTTGATTTGTTTAAGTTTTACCAAAAAGAGTTATTTTCTAATCGACAAAATTGTAATATCAAAAAATAAACAATATGGCAGCTACAATGTGACTTTCTAAAACCAGCATTTGCAGATGTTTCTTCCGATCTAACAGATTCTTCAGTTCCTCAAAAAAAAAGTTTTCTTTCAGTGCAAATCTCAACTGATTGTCAGACCCCAATGGATAGATTAAAGGTTTAGGGATTGGATTCAATTAAAGCTGACCACTCTAGTCCCTCCAGCGGCACCTTATGTCATTGTGGCTTACGTCTAACTGCCTAAATTTAACCCACAAATCCAGTACCCAGCGCTGATCGATCTCTTTTGACGGTGGATGTTGGTTTGGAAGGTGTGCTACTACCTGAGTAAAGTCGCATTTCCGTTGCGAAGCTCACAGAGAGAACACATATTAAAGGTTGTTGTTGCAATGTGGTTCCTGTTTGTCATGTCCTCCTTTCCACGTGTCAGAATCCCTCCCCTTCCACCTATGACAGGCAGGATATTCTTCTGCCTTTCGCTCTTTAAGCTGTTAGGTTGCCTTCCAATACATTAAGTAATGTTTTAATATTTTTTAACCCATCTGTCCACTGGTACTTAGGCAGATAATAACAACTCACCTGCCTAAGAAACAGCCGCTATATTTTCCAGAATATGTTCAGAATTGTAGTTTTTCTTGAGTCAGCAGTTAGTGTGATTTTATAATTCAATGGTTCCAAGAGCCTGCTGCCTTTCTTGGATGTGTTTGCTCATTCTGTGACCACAGATATTCTGTTGTCTCTGGAAGTTTTCTAAGTTTGTCATCATTCTGTTGGCATTCCTGAGAACATATGTCATCCATCAGCATGCAAAAGTCAGCTATCATTCAGTGAGTGCTCTGTTTTTCATGCGGATTAATGTCTGTTTTTTAAACTTTAGCAATGCTTTTTATAGTTCTTACCATATAACAACGACTTTTAATGGGTATTCTGTTGTCTGCTTTGTATGTCTTCTGGATGTGATATATCTTCGAGCTTGTGAGATATCTCACATATTTTTTATGTTTCTGACGGAAACAGTTTCTTCATATTGTGGAGTTATCGGGAAGTAGGGTTTAAGATCTTTATCAGTTGTAAATAATAGCTGTAATTTTAAACTGTATAGACATCTAAGGAAACACCAAAGTTGGTGCGAAGTGTAGAGCATATTTTAGTAAAGAACTTGCGCACTATTCCTTGCCCCGAATTTAATATTACACACGAAATCAAGATACACAGAGACCTCCCGCACGCAGAGCATCCAAATTTAAAGACAGTCCCTAGTACAACAATACTTTCAAATTCCTTACCAAGTGGAACTAACGCAATTACTCCATACACTTCTTTTGAATATACAACAGAACAATTTGTTTGTCAATGGGCTCTCTATAGTGTCACAAAATCTCTTGATCTATGACTTCGCTGTTGAGGCGTACGTCTTTTGCTCGGTGTTGTTATATACCATTCATGTGTCTGTTAGACGTTGACTTCTTGTATACATGTGTGTATATGTTTTAGCTTTTGACCTTAAGATTTTATAATTGTGATATTTTTATTTTGCTTTTTTTTAATGTAGTTACTTAGCATATTTATAAACACTTTGTAGCTTAAATGGTCAATAAATTATTATAATTATTATTAATATTACTATTATGTGAAGAAAATATCAGTTTGCTTCTTTAAAACAATGTCAGACTTCTGAAAATATCAATACCGGATACCAGAAACATCATATATATGCAATTGGAGATAACAAAGCTGGTGAAGCAGCATTTGCAAAAACTATTGTTGCTACTCAACATAGGCCCACAGTAAATAACCGCATAGAGCGACTACATCTTTGTATGACAGGCGTAAACTTCACTTTTTTCAGCTGAAGGAGTTAAAAAGCACCCATACGACAACAGCGGACTTGTTTTAAGTGGGAAAACTGTCGATGCAAAAGTCGATGTTTGTCGGAATTTTTATATAGTGAATTTTTATTTAAAAAATTTCACCAATAGAGGGTATCTATGGTGAGACTTTGCAAAAAAATTTTCTAAATGAGCACGAACCAGGACCCCTAGAACCCACATCCAGTGTGAGTTTCAATCTTATATGTTTATATATATATATATATATATATATATATATATATATATATATATATATATATATATATATATATATATATATATATATATATATATATGTATGTATGTATGTATCCAACCGATAACCCAAAAAGTAATTACCGATTTCAATGAAGCTTTGCAAGTCCCTTTCCTCTATTAATAGCTTGAAAGAGTTTGTTAGCCAGGAAAATCGGACTAGGTTTTCCGGGAAATTGTTGAGTTTCCTTTCGAAACCAATTTTCTCCCCGAAAACTACAAAGCTATTTTAATGGAATTTGATACATATGTTTCCTTGAGAAAGACCTTACTGCGCACCAAAATTAAGCTTTCCAAGCTTATAGAAAATTGAGTTATTCAAATTTGAAGCATTAGTGAAAATTAATTACCATAACGCACTTGCTGCGTCCCGAACCTTTTAGCGAATTTTCTTTTAAAAAATTCACCAAAGAATCAAGACTTTTGAATTTAAAAAAAAATTCTTCAAATGAGCGCTAATCAGGCCCCCTAGAACACATATCCGGGGTCAGTTTTAATTTTTATATGTTAATATATATATATATATATATATATATATATATATATATATATATATATATATATATATATATATATATATATATATATATATATATATATATATATATATATATATATACATATATATATATATATATATATATATATATATATATATATATATATATATAATAACAAACAAATAATATCCAGAAAAATCGGCCCAAGTTTTCCCAAAAAACTTTGTGTTTTTTTTTCTGAAAAAATTGATATCTCCGGAAATAACAAAGTAAAGGCAACCAAATTTGATACGCGTGTTTCCATTATAAGGAACCATGCAGCAAAATTTAAGTCTCTAAGCTGAAAGACAAAAAAGCTACGGGCACATTAGGAAAAAAATTTGGAGTTTCCTTCAAAACGTCAAAATCGCGATTTAAAACGTCAAAATTGGCAAGGTTTAGGCAAATAACGTGAAACAAATTCCGATTATGAAAAGAAAATGTTGCAAGAAGAGTGTTCTGCGAACCCTTAAGTTTTAGATTCAACCGTCATTGGCCCTCATTTTACTAAAATATTTACAGACAATTCATTCCAAATAGACCCTTTCTCTGATGCTTTCGCTGTAGGTTTAGTTAAGTTGATGCTTTGGCTATAGGTTTAGTTTACTTTATAGTTTAACGGTCTATAATATTCAGCTTATTTTCGTAAAACATATTTGTTAATGCATGTTTGCATTTTTTATCGAAAAATATGATGCATGTTTGTCAGAAAAAAACGCACAAGACGCACAAAGTGGGTTTTGGTAGCGAATTCTCATTTAATCCATCAAATTTAAATAATTGAATTGGCTATTAACGTAAGGTTTGTTGGCTAGGAAACCAACATTTTAAGTTTATTTTGGGAAAATTTTTGTACATTTTCAAAAATAAGTAATTTTGGTAAAATATGGTAAATTGTTTCTTCTACATAGGCTTTACTTGTAATCAGATTGATGCCTGCTTGCATTTGCTATTAAAAACATTTTAATGAAAATTCACTTCCATAACGCACTTGCTGCGTCTAGACTTTTATTATATACAATTACAATATAATAAAAGCGCCAAAGTAGGGCAACACCGCATAAATTTGGTAGGTAACTTCTTTTAGTAAACAGCATAGATGGGTTTTTATACAGCCCAATCAAAGCTGCTTTTTCTAGAAAAAACTAAATTGGCTTCCAGAAAATATTTTTATCTTAAACAATAACAAAGCAGTTGTAGTAATATTCTAAATTCCAAAATATTAGAACACATCGAATTTTGAGCGTGTTGCTTTCGCATATAAGACTGAGTTTTAGTAACTTGCTGCTTTTTCTTCACGAGACCAAAGAGAGCACAAAATGAAAAGGTTTTGTAGGGTCGGAAAAATTTATTCAGTTTTTAAAAAAAACTTCTACGAAAATTCGCTATAAATATGATTCTGTGAAATCTTTCTAAAAAAAATTCAGAAAATAACCCTGTTTTCCTGTAACATAGAAATCTAGGTTTTGCTATATAGTTTTCCTTTAAGGTCATAAACTTGTGCACCAAATTTTTTTGGAGTTAAAATTTTTTTCCAAAAAAAAAATCCCAAATTTTCCCGAAAAACCTAGTTCGATTTTCCTGGATAACGACCTTATCCAAGCCGCTTACAAAATGAAAATACGTGCCAAATTGTATCAAAATCGGCAATTATTGTTTGAGTTACAGGTGTGATATATATATATATATATATATATATATATATATATATATATATATATATATATATATATATATATATATATATATATATATATATATATATATATATATATATATAATAAAATTCACGAATAAACTAGGAAATGAAACTTGTACATACATATTAGTTGACAACAAATCGCAAACAACGTCCTCTAAGATGTTGTAGAGACAAAAACCTCATTGCTAAGTCAAAATTACCTGTAATTAAAATTACATTGCCTGCTTTTGAAAAATCGCGGGTCCTTATTCATTCATTCTTAGAAACAATTTTAATAAAGAACTGCACAGAATCGGACCTGGTCTCCTTATCAAAAAAAATTTATTCAAATTTCTAAGGGCATGTGCTTCCATATGCGTCTAGTTATTGCTTTTGCCTGATTGCCTTGCGATTGTCTTTACCTACATGGTGACTATTATATAAAATATGTTGGGCAAGACATATTTTATCAATAGTGACATAACTAAGTTGCGCTAAATGTTCTTTGAATCGACAACATGTTTAAGTTCACAATCCTTGCACCATATTTCATAGATCTCTGACATTTCTCTAGCTTTATATTTATCCTTTGGGTTGCCTATCAAATTGTTGAGTATATTTTTGGTGGAAAATGTAAACTGTAGATTGGCTTATACAAAAATGCTGTTTAATCCTCTTATGATTCGTGTTACAAATGGCATATTTTAAAAAAGCCGATTTAGAACGTAAGGAAACAAACCGAAAATTTCTAAGTGGTGTAGAAGCTTTACAAACTACCATGTATTATATATATATATATATATATATATATATATATATATATATATATATATATATATATATATATATATATATATATATACAATAAAGTCTGAAATTTACTTCGTATATGGATTTAGCAAATCTAATTCGCGCCTGTTTGAAGACGTACCTCTCTACAAGGGAATTTTTTTCCCGAAAACTTTGCCAAAGTCAAAAAACTTTTGCATTAAACACTGGCGAACAAGATTTTCTAATCATTAAAAATCTCTGTTTACCCAAGAGTGAGGGAGTTTTTTTTCAGAGGAATAGACGTAAACATATTTTTGCAGAAATTCTCACGTAATTACGTAATTCTCATCAGAGCCTGTGAGGTAGGCACTTAGACACTTAGATTCTCATCTCACAGGTTCTCAGAAGCATAGGTTATCAAGTATATAAAGTTTGTTTCATCTGTTTGTCAAACAACTTGTGTATATATATATATATATATATATATATATATATATATATATATATATATATATATATATATATATATATATATATATATATATACTGATGAGAATGCACTACCATTACGCACTTGCTAAGTCTGAAATTTTAGTACTGGGTAGATATGGTGTGCCATTTACGACATTATTGACCAACGAGAGATATCTTTCCAAACCTTTTTTGTAAAGTAAAAATACAACAAATTCAATTAACAAACACTATAACTTTAACGTGTATTCCGCAAACATTTTAGTCAAATGACAACCAATATTTGTAAAAATAAAAATTTAAGACCCTGCTAAACATTTAATTGACAATAGGTGTTGTTATTGCCTACATTCGTACTAGAATATTTGCTTAAAAGTCTGCAATTCTGTCGTTACCAATCGTCACTGAGATTTTAGAATAGAAACCCCTAAAGCGTACTTTTGGTGGGTATTTCCCTGTTCTCTTGTACAAAGAAAACTGGTCTTCTGTCTATAACATCTAATGGATTTTGTTAACCACATATAACATTTTGGCAGTGTGTCTTTTAGTGAATTTAAAAACATATTCACTAATAGAGCTTGCAGAATTTGTTTCAAATGAGCGTGGACCAGGAACCCTATAATCCATATCCGGGATCAATTTCAATTTATATATATATATATATATATATATATATATATATATATATATATATATATATATATATATATATATATATATATATATATATATATATATATCCACACGATAACTCAAAAAGTTGTTAACCGTTTTTGATGAAAGTTTTCGTTTATTAGTAGCTTGGATGAGTTCGTTAGCCAGAAAAATCGGACAAGGTATTCTGAAAAAAAATTGAGTTTTCTTTTGAAAAAAAAAAGGTCGAATTTTCTTTCGAGTAGTGTAGTTTGCGCTTATTTGAAAAATAGATTCCAAACCTAAAATGTATGATCCTATGACGATTTTCTTTACAAGACTTCGTCAACGCCAGAGCATATTTAAAAAAAATATCTCTGTGTAGAGTAGAAATATCAACAATCTTTTAGTAAGTGATACATATTTTGCAGGTAGTAAGAAGAGGACAAGATTTGGGTAAATTTGTTTTTGCGATGTACTTATATACAGTGTGTCCAAGATAAGGAGGGATAGCATGGAGAAATCGGAAACCGTATGAGATACAGGGTGGGTTTAATAAAAAAAGTTGTCCATTTTAGAGCTTAATTAAGTGGCATTTTGAAATTTTGGAAATTCCGATTAATTCCGGAGATATTAGAAAAAAAACGAAATTTGCCAATTTCAGTTTTTTTCTGACGTTATTTGAGAAGATATTAAAAACCAGAAAACACTTTCTCACGTACACTTTTTAAGTTCTACAAGTTGGTGTTTACAGATTTTTTATCGGACGTTTCGTCTCCGAGAAACCATCATCAACTTTAATTTTTTATATGGACCAAAAAAAAATCACCCCGTATAAATTAGCGTTTTTGACGACAACTTCAGTGATCTATTATCCATAATCGTTTGATTAGTATAAATGTTAAAAAAGTGGATTTGTGTTCAAGATAAGGATGGGATAACATTGGGATATTGGAAATGGTAGGAGTTACAGTTTTGTTTAAATTATAAGAGGGTTAGCCATTTCAAGTATCTCTTAAGTTTTCAAAAGTGAGCTATCTTTTACCCATTTTGATTTTTTTAGAAAAATGTAATTTTCTCAAAATTCGATTTTATTTTTTTCTGGCGTTAATTTGAGAGATATCAAAAAATATAAGACTCCCTTTCATTGTAACTTTATAAGATAAATCAGATGGCCTTCACAGATTTTTATTACGGCGTTTAGTCACCGAGAAAACATCATTAACTTAATTTTTTGAATACGACCCTGTTATTTATTTTTTCAAAACTTAAAACCATTTTTAAATCTAAATTAGAGAATGTATCATTTAAACGGTTTTAATTATGTTTTCAGCTTGTTTCAGTCAAAAAACAAAATTATTCAGGAAAACCCATCTGAGCATTTATTTAGGTAAGGTCGTACCTTTTAAAATGTCAATGAAGTCAACATTTTCAGTAAGATTCTTCAAACCTATTCATGAAAAAGAAACACATTTGTAATAAATAAACCAATACAATAACTTGAATTCATGAAATGTAGGTACCTTATTAACTAATGAATATTATATGTAAATATATTATCTGCCCTAATTATAAGAGATGTTTAAACAAATCACCATTATTTTTTAGGCATAGATAACATCGTCTAATTGTGGAATCCAAAATATTGTTTTCAGCATCTGGTTTAATGGTTTGCAATGCTTGCAAAACCAGTTGACGTAATCGTTCCTCCCTGTGAAAATTTCGTTGGTATACGTAGTTTTTGACATACACCCAAAGATGGAAGTCAAGAGGTGTCAGTTCCGGCAATCTTGGAGGCCAAGAAACCGCTGAATGCGTACCTATCCATTTGTCAGGAAACCTGTTTCATAGGTATTTTTGAACAGTTCTCGAATTATGAGTCGGGGCCCCGTCTTGTTAAAACCAGATGTTATTGACTTCTGCTAATGGTAAGTGAGCATCGAACCATTCTTCCAAATTATTTTGCAGGAAATTTCGATACCGGTCGGAAGTTAGTGATCAATGATAAAAAAAATGGCCCAATTAGCCTTATCCCCAACATCCCCAACCACGTGTTGAAACCAAAACGGTGTTGGTGCTTAGACGTTTTGTATAAACGCGGATTTCTTCTGGACCAGAAATGTGTATTTCGCCTGTTAAAGATTCCGTTGTTGGTCACCATATTCTCATCAGACCATAATATTTTATTAACAAAATGTTCATCCTCTTGACATTTTCTAGTGTACCACTCACAAAATGCCCTTCGTTTTATATCGTCCCCGAGTTGTCATCCTTGGCAGATTCGAAATTGTAAGGATCGTTTTTGTTCTTACGTAAAATAAAATTTGCAGTAGATTTTGGCGTCCCAGTTACTCTTTCAATATTTCTAACTGATGTTGTAGTGTTTCGTGCTGCAGCTAACAGTACATTATTGTGAGTAACTTCAGTGCATGGTTTATTTCTAGTAACAATTGGTTTCTTAAATGAACCATACTGCAATAAATTGGTAACTATTCCTCTATATATCTTTCTATTTGGCTGTACTCTTTTAGGGCAAGAATTTGAATACATTTGCTCAGCTTTTCCTGTATTACTATAGCACAAAATGTAACATTTTAACATGTCGAACTTTCCCTCAAAAGAAAAATGTCCAGCCGTTTTTAAACAAATTGAAAGATCTTGTACCGAATTAACTGTATGTAACAAAGTGAGGTAACTGACACTGATATTTATATTTGTTGAAAGATCTCTATTGTCATTAGAGACAACTTGTTTATTTTTCAAAGCCCTCTATGTTTAGGACCTAGTCTTATGATAGTACGGTTTTATGTGTTACATTTTAATGGCTAAGAAATTCTAAAAGGTACTACTTATAGAAATAAATGCTTTTCGAGTATTATGGGCCGTACTCAAAAGATTTTTCCTGAAAAATAATCTTTTATGGCTGAAACAAGCTGAAAACATATTCAAACCATTAGAAATGATAAATTCTCTAATTTAGATTTGAAATTGGTTTCAAGTTTTGAATTAAAAATTGCAGGGCCGTATTTAAAAAATTAAGTTGGTGATGGTTTCACGGGGACGAAACGTCGGATAAAAATCTGTAAACACCAGCTTGTAGAGCTTAAAAATTGTACGTGAGAAAGTGTTTTCTGTTTTTTAATATCTTCTCAAAGAACGTCAGGAAAAAATAAAACCGAAACTGGCGAATTTCGTTTTTTCCGAATATCTCCGGAACTAATCGGAATTTCCAAAATTTTAAAATACCATTTAATGGAGCTCTAAAATGGTCAACTTTCTCCTTATGTAACTCACCCTGTATCTCTTACGGTTTCCGATTTCCCAAAGCTATCCCCTTCCCTTATCTTGGACACACTGTATAGCGTGAATGTGTGTCTAGTTGATCTTAGGGGATATGGAAATTGAGCTGGTACAATAGTAACAAAAATTCCTAACAAATATAGTTAGCCGGCTTAAGAAGAATAATGTACCATGCACCAATCTGCAGGTAACGAGACTGTGCCTAGCAAAGCCATCCCTGATATGGCCAAATACAATCGCTCAGAAATACGATTATTTGATTTAACCGATGCTGCAATCGCATTACAACTGCATTGGGTACATTAAACACGAGCGTACTCAAGTTCATATCTGACAAAAACTGTGTGTAGGGTGCTGTTTTTAAACAATCAAAATCTAGTATTTCGTAAGACAAAGTCAAGACTGACGTAGATTGAACAAAAATCGCAGGTGCTCGCTAAATGATACTTGCTTATTAAATCTAGCCTCCAGATCCTTTTTTATGTTGCCTCTTTACGTTTGTGCTTTGCATTATTGTAATGATGTCGCCAATTCCAAATACTCCAGGAAAAAACTACAGATGGCGGAAACCTCTGTATGCCTGCCAGTCAGACATATTTCTAAAGGCATAATATAATCTCCAACTATTCAAGAAGCGCGCAAACACCCGTCTTGGGGCGCAAAAGTTAAGTTCATGATATTATGGAGACACATATGTTTTCTTTTCATTGACTTTTTTTATACAAAAATTATACGAGCTCGTTATGAAAGTGCTGGTCGTTTACCTAATTGTTTTTGCTAGGTGTAGATACACTTATCAAGACCAGAGCTGGAGGGCTGAAATTTTGCAGCACATAAAAAAATGAAAAGGGTCCCTCGTATTTTTATACATTAATTTTTAAAGTAGTCTGTAAAAAATTGTATATTTTTAAGCAGCTGGATGCAACAGAACAAGTTATCGATTATATAAATTTTTAACTGTAGACGAAAGAACATAATGAAAATTTTATACAGGGATACGTGGCCTTTGTTCGCTACAAAACTTAACGATTTCTGGCGTTAGTTTTCCGTAAAGTGTAACACAATTTTTTTCGTTTTTACTATACCTTTTCTGGTAAAGCAATATAATAACGAAAAAATTGTTTTATTAAAAAATCTGCGGGAAAACTGTCAGATAGTGGTGCTACTTGGTATCGTGCCGAACTAACTTTATGATGATTTTAATATTTCTTATTGTTTTAGATTAACTATTAGCGTTTCGTTAAGGTATTTTAGGACAATACATACAGGACCTCTATTGCAAAAGATTTGACCAGAGTTTTTCCGAGAACTGCTGTGAATTTGGAGAACCTCTAAAACACGTCGACTTTGCTGGCGAGGGAAATACTTTTTTAAACCTTAACATAATTTGTAGTATTCAATCCCTAAAAGTGGTCAAGTTCACCCCCTCAATTTAAATAATTAAGTTAGATCGGCTTGCACCTTTTTGGAAAGCTGTTTTGATCCTCCATTTGAAACTGCAATTTTGTATTGTGCAGCAGCTTCTACGTACGGACAGTGCAGGAAGAGAAAAGCTGCCTCCTCATTATACCATAGGTCCCGGAAAGACTGAAGTGATGGTGGCTAGCAAGTGATGTAGTTTAATGCCCGTCGTGGTATTATCCAGGGGAGTAGTTGTTTTCCCTAGCTAGTTTATTGCCGCTTCTTTTTTGCTTGGAGCATTAATACCGACCTTTAAAACAGATAAAAAAAATCAATTTTGCGTTTATGATAAAAACTTGTGGCCGTAAATGACAGGAGAAGAAGTAAAACAATGTTCCAAATTTAAATCCTACATATTTGCTCCATTAAGAACATTCAATAGTTAACTTTTAATAGATCGCACTCTGGTTTAAATTTATAAATCTAATTTTTTAGCATTAAAAAATTACAGCACATTTGTTAATCTCAATCGTATATTTCTAATTTCATAATGACATTTTTATGTGCCGCAGATAAACCTAGTTTTCTAAGGTAAAGGTTTACTTTCGGGGCGCGTGCTCGAATTTTATGAACTTTTGTATATAGACATGTTTTAGGGTGTAGATGATGAAAATCACACTAAAAATCAGAGCAAAAGCCAACTTTTGGATTATTTGAACATTTTTGTAGGAAAAAAGTAAGTTGTACTCAATTTTGCGGCATGTTTGTGTCATATTTTGCACCTTTTCGGGGGTCGCTCGTTTCATATGAAGCTAAAGAAGGGTGTATTCTACTATTCTAATTCATTTTCACATAGCAAGTGCACCCCCTTAACTATTTACGTGAGTAGATAGGGCGGCACCTGGGCTCACCCCCTCCACTTTTTTCTGTGCATGCGCGATGACGTCACGCGCATGCGCATGGCGTTGACAGTTGGCCTGTTTGACATCTGTCAATGTCATCTGACCTGTGACAGCTGTCACCTGTCAACGTCAGCTGTCACCGCCGACAGCTGACCTGTCATGTGTCATATGTCACATCTGACCAGATGACGTCAAACGTTCCAAGATGGCAACCTGTCATGTTGTTCCATAGACAGCCACAGCCAAGGGTTAGGTCTCTATGTGTGTGTGTCAACTGTCTTATGTCACATCTGACCTGATGACGTCAAATGTTCTATAGATAGCCACAACCCGGGTTAGGTCTCTATGTGTGTTTGTTATCAACTGTCTCCATGTGTTTGTCGAATACCAGCTGTCTGATTGTTTGTTAAGGTTATGTATGTGTTGTATGACATATAAGCATGCTGATTACCCGCCATCCGATTGTTTGTTGAGGTTATGTTCGTACACAGGCTGATTACCAGCCATCTGATTGTTTGTTAAGGTTATGTTCGTATACATGTGTCGTATGACATATAAGCATGCTGATTACCCGCCATCCGATTGTTTGTTAAGGTTATGTTCGCACACATGCTGATTCCCCCGCAATCTGATTGTTTGTTGAGGTTATGTTTGTATTTGTTATGTCGTCAAACCGCCATCTGAATGTTTGTATTGTTGTTGCTAGGTAATTTCGGTTTTGGCGGGAAATTTGAATTTTATCGAAAATTAGCGTCTTTTATGTTCATAGTTTAGCTCGCCTCAGAAGGAAACATTCTAGTGTAAATTGGTAAAGTGGGGAGAATATTCCCTTATAAGGCGAGTTAGGTTATGAACACAATCATTCGGTATAGCCACACATACATATATGAGAAAGATATATAGGTAATTTGAAATATGATTTTGAAAGAAAAGCATTCGCCTGAAATTAGATTTGAACCCACGAACCTCGAATCGACCATATACAGCTTTATCACATACACATCATCGCTATACCAACTACTCCACACAGACTCACAAGATAAAGTTTGTTCGCTGTTGTATATATAAAACAAAACCAGCTGTTGTTTACATATGATAATTTAAACGTGTTTATCAGGCTGGTGTGTGTGTGGGCGTTATCTCTATTACATTCCAATTTTAAAAATATTGGTAAATATATATATATATATATATATATATATATATATATATATATATATATATATATATATATATATATATATATATATATATATATATATAGTAAAATATATTTAAACACGTTCCAATACATATGTAATATCAAATTCTAAAAACAAAACGTTTAAGTAAACTATTAAATCAATAACAAAACGTATTTACATATATGCAAATTAAACCTGTTTCCTAAAATGGTAAGATAAATGTTATCAGTTTTACGTGGGTGTCCAGTTTGTGTGAGGGTTTTCTATTAGAGTGAATCCAAACAATATTGTGGGGGCGTGTATATATAAGGAGCGATCAAAAACACAAGTAACAAAACTCAATTTAACAACAAACTAACTTTGATGTACGAGGGTTGGCTGATATAGAGTGGTTTGAAATGAATGTAAACAGACTGTTGATATATGAATATATAAATGGGTTAATCAAAATGCAACAAAATAAAAATAAAACAACTGATTTACATACAATAAAAATTTATTAGGATTAATTAAGTTGTAAATATTGATACATAAATAACATACTATTATTACATAATGGCTCTAACGATGCCCGTTAGAGGTTTATATGCCAATACACTGTCATGAATAACCAAACAATAAACACGCGTATTCTTAGGGAAGTTCGAGCTACTCATAAATTCCACCTTAATGTCCACCGTTGAAGACTTGATTGACTCGTTCTGGTGCTGACAGTCAATCACAAATAGAGCATGGTCTTTAAACTCGTCATAATTCAAGATAGGCTCCGACATGTTTTTATAACAGAAGCTTTTTTGAAAATCTGTATACATGTGATAGGCTTCTGCATATTTAGATTTCTCAAAATCCATATTTATAGATTCATAAGGGTAGCATTCTGAATTTAGAATCACTCGGAGATCCAACATACCAATGTTATCGAAATAGTCAGGCCTCTTCCTTACGTTATCCTTACGATCTGTTTGAAATGCTATAATCACATATCGAGGTCTTTCCAAGTTGGTTGCAGTTTTAACAGCCCACACATCTCTGTTGATATCTCTGAGTGATGGTAACTCATATATGTCCCATTTGCGGTATGCGAGAAATATAGATGTGTCTTTTGCTATTTTATCCATCAGTTCCAATTTCATTTTATCATTGGGAAAGACATGTTTTACCTTTAAAAACATATTGGTTACGGTAATTTTTGCTCGTGCCGTACCTGTGCTGTAATAGCCGTTGGAATCGTTTCGAACTCTTGTAAAGCGGAAAGTATGTTTGCCACAGAGAACTCCTTTGAAATGATGAAAGAAACTGAAGAGGAACCAAACAGGTATGAGCATGTGAAACTTGTTATCATTTAAGGTGATGTGCTCCAACGACACATTCAGTCCGGCATTGCTAAGAGATTGGGCTTCATTCTTACTGAAGGATAGCAGACTTTTGATGATTGTTGTGGTGTATGGGTCTCGCACTCGTTCCACTTCCTTGTTATTTAACTCATAGGTCATTGATTCAAACAGAGCTGCTCCGCCATTATTTGACAGATAACAAGCACCAGTGGCATTTTGGACTGCTACAGGTTCCAGAGCACCTTCGATTATTAGAGCTGACTCGGCCAGACATACGAACGCATCTTGTTGGTTGATGGCTATTTCAATTTCATCGCTGTTACCAAACGATTTAGTTGGTGAATAGTAAGAGCGTAGTTCTTCTCGATCGATGGCATCATCAAACACGGGGTCTTTGAATATTTCTAGTTTTGACGACATGATAACCCAGGCTTTTCAGGAACTCAATATTATCGGGACGAAGCGTACCCTTTGACGTGTCTGACTCAACTAAATTTGTTTTGGTAGATGCAGTTGCTTTTATATCCTTAAAGACCAACATACTAAGCAACTTTTATAAGTTTCAAGCAAACACACACCTCTTCACCTTGAAAGTTGACAGGAACTGAATCTTGGTCGACGATGTCGATGCTTATATTGGAAATCTCTTGCTTGTTCACCGGTAAGTAAATTAAATTTTTAGGTTCTATGTCGATTGCGTAGCCAGGATCAACCATCGGAGCAAACTCATTTATAATAGGAACCAGACACAACATTGGTTTCTATGCGAATCTGTCTAACATCCACTATTTCAACAGGTAAGTCAGATTCATAAAATATGTCCGGTTGAAGAACTTGTTTTGAAAAGCCCAACATTCGCCCAATCGAACCATCAAATTCAAAACTGCCATTTGTATAACACTTTAATTTACATTTGATGGTGTTCAGATTAGGTATCAGAATCAAAGCCTGTTGCTTTTGTTCGTGTGTTGCTGTAGCACCAACAAGTTCATTTTGAAGTAACTCTTCCAAGTGTGTTATTTCATAAGCACCGGTGGGTATCGTGATGGTTCGCCAACCGGTTCCTTCTTTTACATGAAATTTGTTTTTACCTTTATAGATGTTGGGTATGTTGTTGTAGGTGTGAAAGCCTATCAAAGCAACAGCATAACTACCATCCAAAACAATTGGTGGATGGTAGTCTGACGACAGATGGGAGCTGCGGTCTTTCAACACAAAGGTGTGCGCCATGACTGATACACACAGGCTACTGTTTGAGTCTTTTATTGCAAAAATTGTAAACACAAGTGACCACAATTAAATGTGTTGTATGTTTGATACACATCATGATTATACACTATGGAATAGTCTTTAAGGTAACGTTGCAGCTCCACAGGAGGTTTCAAGTTTCCATACGAGTCAAAGTACTCGACGATGTCACCGCGTTTCCTCACAGCAACCCAATGACTGCCTGGTTGCTTGTGTGTTTGCATATTCATGATGAACGATTCATTTTTACGTGGTCCATTGCGAGGTAGCTCGTCTCGCATGTATACACCTCTAAAATATGGGATTTTCATTTTACCAGCAAACTTGACAAGATCTACATTTGTTAGAGGTCTTGCTGGTAAACACTTTAGTTTTTTGGTTTTTGCAGATACAACCCATAACCGGATCGCTGTTTCTTGAGATATATGCCTTTGCCCAGTCTCTTGCATTTTGGCTTAAATTTCAAGCCACTCCCTCTCCTGTCCATCGCGATGGCTTCCATTGTTTTGTTGTGCCGTTCTTCCCCCTCCAGTTTCTGTTTCGCAGACTTGGCATCGTTCACGGCTTTGGCAATACCTGCAGCACCACCACCCAGAGCTCCTAGTGCCGACAGCCCACCAAATATCAGAGGCAACAGCGGAAGGAAGCCTCCGCTTTTAGGTATTTGAATAACTCGAGGTTTCTGCACATTCTTACGCCCACCAATGTTTCTAACGATTGTATGAGCTATAACAAATACGGCGTTCTCTGTTGGAATAAGGTTTCTATCTTTTATAACTTCCCCAATCAGACTTATTATGTTTTTAAAGGGAACCTTTCTCTTTGGCTTCGAGTTGATTACATAAAGCCCCTCATCAAGTTTTCTGTTAACTTTCATGGTGTTTGTAACGCCCGCAACGTTTCAGCAAAACCTGTATCCGTCTTTGTTAATAACAACCCTCACTCTGTGACACCAACATGCATACTGACTGGGTGTCTCACTTGCATTCATATATATATATACACACCCAAAAAAATATAGTTTAGTTTAAGTTAAGATGCGTACCAGCAAACACGCTTCTGCCTTACCCATTACAAATATAGACGAGGTTGTTACGGACACAGCTCAATAACAACTGAGGCATGGTCCTCTCTTTCCAAACACCGTTGGCTGTATCATATGTGGTCCTAGTGGGTGTGGTAAAACTAATGTCATGCTGAGTTTGTTGTTTGAAGCAAACGGTTTAAAATTTGATAACGTGTATGTGTATTCAAAGTCTCTGTATCAACCGAAATACAATATGTTAAAGGAGGTGTTGAATGCAACAAAAGGTGTTGGTTACTATCCTTATAGAGAAAACGATGAAATATTAGATCCGGAAGATGCCAAGGACAACTCTGTGTTTATATTTGATGATGTAGCTTGTGACAAACAAGATAAAATAAGAGCATACTTCAGTATGGGCAGACATAAGAATATTGATTCATTCTATCTCTGTCAAACATATACACGAATACCCAAACATCTGGTACGTGACAACACCAATGTTATTGTGTTATTCAAGCAAGATGAAACCAATTTAAAACATGTGTACGACGATCATGTGACCACCGATATGGACTTTAAACAATTTAAATCTATCTGCTACCAATGCTGGAAAGATAATAAGTATGGTGTGTTGGTGATTGTGAAGGAAAACGATGTACACAAAGGTCGATATAGAAAAGGATTCGATAGATATATATTATTCTAACAAACAATGATAGACAGGAGAGTCAGCTGTCTAACACAGCTGTCATACAGGTGTCTAACACAGCTGTCTAACACAGCTGTCTAACACAGCTGTCTAACACAGCTGTCTAACAAAGCTGTCTAACACAGCTGTCTAATACAGCTGTCTAACACGACAGATGGATATCGTGATAAATAAGAAGACATGTACCATGACGGAGTCAGTATATGTTAAACCACCACACAACCTGTATCGCTCAAACAAATGATTAGACCAGCTGGTAATACCGACCAGTTGTAGCACAATGGAAGTGCTGGGTAAGGAAGAGCGAAAAGTTAAGAAAATGATTTTACAACTTGCTGACAATATTCGAAAAAAACATTTAATGCTTAAACTTAACAGAGCCGAGAATGATGATGCTCTGCAACGTTTATATAAACCAATTGTTGAGCCCCTAAGTGAAATATCTAATAACACATCAGCACTGCAGCAGCAGCAGCCGCCGCATCCAACACAGGCTGAACAAATCAAAGACGAAGTCGATATACCGGAAACGAAACCCCAAGTAGAGTTCCTTAAAGACCATGAAGTTTTTGAAGCTGAACCAAGGGAAGAGGTTGAGGAGACAAGTTCCGATGAGGATATCCCAACATTTGAAGAGCTTGAGGCAGACCTACAAACTGTCACATCCAACCCAGCATATCAAGAATTTTTGGAGCAATATCCTGAACGAGTTCGATATTATGTAGACAAGTATTTTACTGAACCACCAAGGCTCGCTACCATTGATCAAACGTATGGTGCTCGCCACGCTAAAGATACCGGTAGCTGGAGTCTTGGTAACAAACACTTAGACTTTACTGATGCTGAGATTCAACTGGGCCAAAGGAGATACCCGCAAACACAAGGTTTGCTAGAATTGTTATTTATGAAAAGACCCCGGGGGTATACTTATGACGATCTTCAACACTATAGAGATATTCTAGAAGCAACTAGTGTTCATAAAATGAACTATGATCCTAACGTACGAACCAAGGGTTGGTCCTCTGAAAAGTATCTCACTCTAATAAAACCAGTGATAAATCCACAAGGTCG
Source organism: Tillus elongatus (assembly GCA_964006375.1). Taxonomy (NCBI): domain Eukaryota; kingdom Metazoa; phylum Arthropoda; class Insecta; order Coleoptera; family Cleridae; genus Tillus; species Tillus elongatus. The sequence goes on along the minus strand of OZ023266.1, from coordinate 24,393,515 downwards.
TAGATCCTCAACACCTCAAGGTTTTGGTTACACATATGAGGAAGACGATGACGACAGCAACGCCAACAAAAAACAAAAGACTGAACCTAAAACTCAGAGTGATAAGAGCAGGGATAGCAACGGCATTAGCCCTAACAACATCAGCACCAACAACTATATGATACAAAATAACAAACAAATAGCATATGTGTATTGGAATGACATAAACGAGTTGGTTGACAGACTTAGACTTTTAGTGGCTTCCCAAGTTGCAGGTAATAATGCTCATAACAACGAAATTCAGTCAATCTTGGAAGAACTAAAAGAAGCTAGTGTTATCACCTAGTAAACCCACAGCCATGAAGAGGCCTCAACGACAACAACAACACCAGCGTAACACTGAACCATCTAATGTTAATAATTCTATAAATGTATTCCAACAAACGGGTAAGAGTTTACATACTTGTACTTAGAATCAAATAAAAGTCTTTGTTAAAATTAATGTGTTTTTATTTTGTAATACAATTAAAAAGTATGTCGTAAAGCAATAATATCCTGAACAAACTTATCTTGTGGCACATCGGCTATATGCAGGTTGTTTCTATGTGCTGTAAGGTATTTCACTTCAGTCTTGATTCTGTTAAAGAGATTTACTGAATTTGGATCGTACAGCTTGTTTAGGATCACTTGGGCGTTGGGGTATTTATTTTTAAAGTTCCTCACAGCTCTTGGGAAACTTTTCTTTTGTGTTCTTACGGCATGATATGGATAGGGGGCACCTTTCTCGTTTCTTGCAAGTAAACCAAACACACTTATTTTTCCCAGGTTACTTGGTTTTGGGGATATATCTTCAAGATGTTCTGTGACTTTAGGATTTGTTTCTCGCATACGCTGCACCTCATCATTTATCTCCATTAATTTTACTTCAATCGCATCTAGGTTGTCCCTGTATTTCTGATCAAATTCGCTTAGGAAAAAATCAAAAATAATTTGGTTGCATTTGTCATAGAACTGAATGGATATCCAACAAGCTAAATTTAATATCAAATCTTTACACACATATGTACCAGATATCAAATTGTTTTCAGTCTCTGTTCCACCAAAGTCCACCAAGTAAGTAGCGGTTGTTGGTATTACTTGAGATGTTGCTTCCGGCACATCTAGGGTGGCGGAATAGAGGCCCCCTAGATGTGACTCTAATTGTGACTTTAAATTGTTGTTGTAATAAGTAATCAACTCTTTAGTTCTCTTATTTTCCAACCAATGTCGCAATCTTTTCTCACTATTTTTACACAGTTTAGTTGCATTAAAATAGCCAGTGTTCTTATCGATAATAACTTTAGTCTCCAAATAGACCATACCAAGTTGTCTTTAATTTGCTGGTAACACACATCACTTAATGTAGTCATTTTGAAACAGACTTGGATAGAGCAAACTGCAGTACGTCTTTTCTCAGCGATAACTGAATTGTGAATGAGCTTTAGAGTGTGTGTAGCCAATTTATACATGTTGCCACAATAACCGTTTTTAAAACTGATATGAGTTTTTACGTAGGCGTCACTTTATGTGTGTGTGTCTACAAATACGTTGTTTCTTATGGTAAACCGTGTCAAAAGCTATATATTCGGCTAAAATACATGGAATCTTATGGGAAATAGGAACGATTTAAGGTGTGAGCAGGGGCCTTTTCTACAAACACAAATAATGTGATGATGTCATCCTTTCGGTTATTTCTGTATTCTAGACAAGCTCAAACACGTATAATGGAATGATTCAACAGATATAACACAAGATAACACTCCCCTAAGCGTGCCTCTCTCTTACGTATGTTCAACAGATACACAAACAAGCTCAAACAGGATCAAGGTTAACAACTGTAAAACGTTGTTTATCCTCTTGTAGGCCCCTCTCTTACGTCTGTTTGTTAAACAGCTGTACAAGCTCAAACAAGATTATCTATGATACTTGTTGACAATCAATTGTCTGTCTGTCTGTTTCCTCAACACAACAGACACTTGTTCAGTATGTGTTAAGCTGTGAAACAAGGATAACGTCTCTTGTTGTATGTAAGTACACTCTTGTATTATTTACCAGTATGTTTGCATTCAAATAACAAATACAAACGTAACCTCAACAATCAGATGATTGGTAATCAGCATGTGTACGAACATAACCTTAATAAACAAGCTGATGGCTGGTAATCAGCATGTGTACGAACATAACCTCAACAAACAATCGGATGGCGGGTAATCAGCATGTATACGAACATAACCTTAACAAACAATCAGACAGCAGAGATTCGACAAACACATGGAGACCTAACCTGGTTTGTGGCTATCTATGGAACATTTGACGTCATCAGGTTAGATGTGACATAAGACAGTTGATAACAAACACATAGAGACCTAACCCTTGGCTGTGGCTGTCTATGGAACAACATGACAGGTTGCCATCTTGGAGCGTTTGACGTCATCAGTTCAGATATGACATATGACACATGACAGGTCAGCTGTCAGCTGTGACGTTGACAGGTGACAGCTGTCCGCTGTCACAGGTCAGGTGACATTGACAGCTGTCAAACGTGACAGGTCAGCTGTCAACGCCATGCGCATGCGCGTGACGTCATCGCGCATGCGCATAAAAAGTGGAGGGGATGGGCCCGGGTGCCGCCCTATCTACTTACGTGTCTCTGAAAATTACCCTTCTTTTCATCGTATAAGTTGAAATTAACATCTGGCATTAAGTTGGCTTTATATTTCAACTTATACGATGAAAAGAATGGTAATTTTCAAAGACACATAAACGGTTAATGGGGTGCAATAACTATGTGAAAATCAATTAGAATAGTTGAATACACCCTTCTTTAGGTTAGTATAAAACGAACAACCCCTAAAATGTGTAAAACATGCCGCAAAATGAGTACAACTTACGTTTTTCCTACAAGGAGGAGCCATCATCATTTTTGCTTATAAGGGAAAAACCGATTCACACACCAGAACCGGAAACGTCCGTTGGAACTTCACCGGCCCACCACTTGATGTATGGGGTGGTACCCCCTCGGGCGTGAAAAAAATCTTTTACTATTACGTAAAGGAAAATTCCACCACCACCTGCTATAGATTGGATTGGATCAATGTCTACCCCTTTAAAAATAAGAGTAATAGAGGGACTATCAATTGCCCAATAGTTATGCTTTTCGACACAGTAGGAGGATACAAAACATTATCATGTTGCATCCATTTGCTTCGTTGTTCGCCGGCAATTCTACTCTCAACCCACCTCCAAATGTTCAACCACCAACAGTCCCCAATGTCGCGCATAAAATGACGGATTTCATTCTCAAAACTAAAAAGGTACGAAAGATGCTCTCTTCTCTTAATACCAGGAAAGCCTCTGACCTTGTCGAGATCCCAGCAATTGTTCTCAAAAAAATGCGCACGAGAACTTGCTCCTCTCCTGACTCGTCTGTTTCAGATATCTTACAATAAAGACATATTCCCTGGTAACTGGAAAACCGTTCGAGTACAACCCACCCCCAAGAAAGGATCCAAAGCGCTTCCTAGCCACTACAGACCTATTAATCTCTTTTCAGTCGTCTCTAAAGTGATGGAAAAGTATATAAACACCGAATTACTAAAATTTCTTGAAACACACATTCTAATCCACGACAGGCGGTATGGATTCCGCCAGCGCAGATCGACTGCCGACCTCATTTCCTTTGTCACCCATTCTTGGAACAAGTCTATGGAACTACACGGTGAATCCCAGACTGTTGCTCTAGACATATCCAAAGCATTCGACCAGGTCTGGCACGCAGCGCTGCTTAATAAACTACCGGTCTATGGCCTACCACCAAAACTTTGTACCTGGACAGCAAATTTCTGCTCCAACAGGAGCATTTCTGTTGTTGTGGTTAACCATTCCTCTAAATTGTATCCAATTAATGCAGGAGTTCCTCAAGGTTCAGCTATAGCCCCTACTTTGTTTATTCTCCACATCAATGACCTCATCTCTACCACATCCAACCCAGTTCACAGTTACGCGGACGACAGCACCCTCCACTCAAATATACAATATTCTAAGCCCGTCTCTTTAGCCCAATTAGATGAGGATCGCAGACTCATGGAGGGTTCTGTCTCCGTGGATCTCCAAAAAATATTAGACTGGGGAAGTAGAAGTGTTGTACAATTTAACCCCACCAAATCTCAGTCCTGCTTTCTTTCTCATAAGAGATACACCAGCCCTAGACCCATCACAATCAACAACCAAGTTATTCAAAGTAATTAGTCCTTTTCTCTTGTTGGCATTTCTGTGGATCAAAATCTTAATTGGCACCAACATGTCACATCAATTGCATAAGCGGCTGCTAAGAAATTATATTTCTTTTTCCGGGCTCGCAAATACTTTACACCAGCTATACCTTATATACTTCACATATAAGGCCAAACCTCGAATACTGCTCCCACATCTGGGGTGCATCTGCCGCTTCTACACTCGCTATCCTGGACTACATTCAAAAGAGAGCTATACGTCTCATCGGTGACTCTACCCTCACTCAAAGGCTGCCATCACTTGCGCACCGACGTGCCGTTGGTGACCTCTCTCTCTTTTATAAATATCTGCACGGGCACTGCTCAGAGGAGCTTTCCTCCATAGTTTCCCCACCTGCTGCCGCCAACAAATCAACCAGGGGGACAGAGCGAATGCATCCTTTTACTGTTCCAGTCACCAAACATAGAACGTATTGTTGTGCCCGCTCTTTTGTCCCGAGGACTTCCAAATTGTGGAATTATTGCCGGCACATGTTTTTCCTTCTCCTCCGAACATCCAAACCTTCAAGTCCAGAATTAACAAGTTGCCTCTTTCCTCCTTGTCGACACCCACGGTACGATAGTATTTAGGCTGTAAGCCCTCGTGGTGTGTTGTTGAAATTAAAAAAAAAAACCTTAGTGATCAGAAAACATAGAATGAAATAATATATCCAATTTCATTTCCTCTTACTAACAGCGTGTTTACAAGCAGAGGTAAGCACACTTGGAGAACACAAATCACAACTACACATTTTAAAAGACCTAACGATCGTTTCAATAACAAAGTTAGCGTAATCAGAGGATGAATTATTCCAAAAAGCTTATATTCGCAACTCTATATTCTTCTACAATTCTGCAGGTAGTCGAGGTAGTCGGTCACTAGAGATTTAGGGTAGTTGAACGACACCTAAATTAACATATTTTGTTGGGCGCAAATATCTGTATTCTTTTATTATCTCTCGGACGTGTCTCTGTCGATGTTTTCTTTACAAAGAAATATATCAGTTGACTCGGCATAGGCGGCGGAGCGAGGTTCATACATTTTTGGCAAATTTTTCGTCAAACGAAAAATTAACTAATGAGGAGATCTGTGTTTATATATATATATATATATATATATATATATATATATATATATATATATATATATATATATATATATATATATATATATAACACCAACCAAAAGACACCTAAAATATGATAAAATAAGGGCTTTTATTAAGCTTCTTTGGCATACAAGAATCTATTAAAAGCTGTTCTAAAATTCTGATCTAAAATAAAAAAAGTCTCTATAATATGACTAAAATGACTTACTACCAAATAATCAAGATCTTTACTGAGTATGTATGAATGTACTACAGATATAATTGTTCTATGGAAAATTCCACTTTTCGTGCACGCAAATCTCACAACTTATCTTCCCCAAATATTAATTGATTACACGTTAATTACGGTAAGTGGCCTGATTAAAGATCAAGTCCCAAAGAATAATCAATAAGCTTGACTAATGCTAACAATATATGATAACTAAACTGCCCAATACACAAAGTTCTCAACACACATACCTTCTATACCTGATACTAGGAATCTTCCATCCAGCACCAGGATTCGTCTATCCGGCACAAGAATTGCCCTACACAAGAATTTCGTTATCCAGCCGGTACGAGGTGCTCGCTGTCCGGTACAAGGACCCTAAAAACAACAAGTAACGGAATGCTAAAGGTGTTATAGTTACGAGAGAGGATGATTTCTTACCTCCAAAGAGGGAAACGAAACTCCAACAACGGGACACGATAAATGTGGTCCTTAAATCCCCTCAAATGGGTATCTCCACAGCCTTCAGCACTAAATCCGTACATTACGACATCACCAAAAAGACTGCAGATTAAGTTCTAAGAGCAATAAAATCCACAAAGGAGGATACTTAATATCCAAACTTGCTCCTCAGAACGAACCACGTGTTAACTCCAACAATTGCCAACGAAATCTCTCTTTCCCGAAACTTCCGGCGCATTCACATCTCCTACTTGAAAGCAGGTACCGCCACTCCCTCGCTCTCTCTCGCATCACATACGTCCCCAGCCATCTATCCTTCTCAACATGCGGACCATTCTCGAACTACCGGCAACTGCAACGCAAGCGTGGCAGCCGGCACGATATACCAGGGGTAGCAAAAATAGCAATGGTTTAACAAAAGATCTCAATTTTATTCCTTATACGAGGGATATCCAGAAGAAATAACCACGGTCGTCGCCAATAATTCTTTGTACAAAGCATAGGAGGAACCACAAATACGTCCAAACTAGCTTAGTTGTTTAGCTATTCAATTTATACTGTTACAAAATATATAGTGAAACGGAGTAATGGTTCACAATATTCGTATGAAACCGAATTACTAATTATACAGTAAGGTATTTCTTCTTTGTTGCAAATATTTCGTCTTTACTTCAAGACTTCATCAGTGCATCAGCTAAAAGACAAACAATACATGTCACTTATTAAGTTAACGCTATGAGTTTTTTGTTTGAACTTACAATTGATCTACACGATAAAATAGCACACATATCAAACCATTTTGCACGACACTACACAATGTTGTATATTAAAAACATAGTTCTGACCTAGACATTTAAAATTAATTAAAATTGATTAAAACCTTTTCTAATTTACTCTCGAAAATCAGTAGTAAAGACTACACACCAGAAGCTACGCTTACATTTTTACAAAATGGCAGTATCACTGATAATATTTGATAGTTTTTTACAATTTTTAAATTTTCTACTAAAACATGTTTGACTGTGAGAGAGAAACAATCAATTGCACCGCAACGTGAGAGACAAGGAATGCATGGAATCCGCTTTCATGAAACTATGACCGGGTTCAAAGTATTTAAAAGTAATTCTGTCAGGAGCCCATAGCCGTCGGAAGGCGTATAAAAAGACTGGCTGTAGTTTGACACCACCAAAACGTAACTGCAGAATCTACTTACTTTATATTAATAGTGCATTTATCTCCTTATATTATACGAAAACACGAGTTACTTGGTTTTACTTTGGTAATTTAATATATTTTTTTTAATTACGCTAGTTGCCGATTTCACCCCAGGAAATTATTGAACTACCTACTACACACTAGACTTACTTCTTTATACTGTGGTAATTTTTATTGAGATCCAATCAAGAAACAAAAATTTCCAAGCAAGTCGCCTTAGTGCAGAAGAAATTTAAATATAAGTCGGGTTACTATAAAGCAACACTAAATATCTTCGTAAAGACAAGGCCTATTTACAAACGTAAAATAGCTACAGATAGAGGGCGTTACAGACAATTGGAATATTGAAACAGAAGTAAAACCAAGTACCTCCAATTACTAGGTTTTACCTTTGCACGACAGAGTGGTAAAAAAAGATTTGAAAAGTGCATCGAAGCCGAGATATACAGGGTGATTAAGTGAGATGTAAGACCCGCTTTTTACACGTGTCGCCATCATGTTGCGGAGCCAAGTACTATGTTATCACGGCAGCTCCAAATAATACAGAATGTTATTACATATTTGCATTTATTGATAACAGTCAATAGTTGACTTTTTTATTCAATCTCATTCTGGTTTAATTTTTTTAATTATTTTTTCAGCATCTACAATAATGAACATTTATTTATCGCAATTGTAGTTTTCTATTTTCCTAATGCTATTTCCATGCACCAGAACTAAACCTAATTTTCTAAATATATACGTTTTAGCATCGTAAAATAAAGTAAGTGGTCTATAAAATACTGAACAATAATCTCTTGATACACTCGATATATTATATTTATGCATCAGCGGCAAACCTTTGTAAAACCGTGAAATATGAGAAGGCAGAACGAATAATCTGAAACAGAAAAACAAATATTATTAAAGAAATTATAAATATATCACTATAAGTTACAAGTGTTAAATTTTAAATGTCACGACATAGATAAGCATTTAAACAGCTTCCTCGTTATACTGAGATCAAATCTACATTAATCAGACATATTTGTGGCTATTAAAATAATTGTCCGTGCTAAAATAACTTATTTGCTATACTGAGATCAAAACTACAGTCCGGTTAATTAAGGCGAAAAATAGCCGAACCTCGGAATGAAAGATAATAAGCTGAAAATTTGTAGAGATCCTTCTTTTGATATTCTCAACACTCTCAAAAGTCTCACATAACCTCGTGTACATATCTTGAGATATTCAAGGTCAAATATCGTGAAAATATGTTTTTCATAAATATATCGTTTCCTATGCGTCAAATTGTTTTTAAGGTTATTAAAAAATGTATCTATAAAGTCATCTACAATTTATGTATTAAAGATTTTTGTGTACCACCAACCATTTTTGAGATATCGCGCGGAGAGTGGAAGCCCATATCCGTATATATGTCAATTCAATGTCAAATATATCGTCATACCTCTTAAAAAGTTAATTATCGAGGAAATAAATAATAATCATTAATAAATTTTAATTATTTATATATTTGTTAAGAGCCACGGTGGTTCAGCGGTTCGATCCCAGGGTACTCCTTTCATTTTTTCAGTACAAACTGTAACATTCACATCAACCGAGGTTCTGGCATTGTATTTGAGCAAGTTGAATGTCTGCACGTTCCGAGGGGGCGTAAAGCCGCCCGTCCCGTGTCCCTGCGATGTTGGGCACGTTAAAGATCCCTACCCTCCTTACAGAAAGGCAGAGGTTCGTCAGAATTTCCAGGATAGTAAGGTGAAGCTGCTCCCTAGCGTCGGCGATTGGCCATAGTCGCGAAAATAGGGCGGCGTTAAAGAAACAAAACACACAACTATTTGTTAACGTTTTTTATAAATCTTACTCATAAATAAGACATGTGTAAGTAAATATTCTAGCAGATTTATATAAACAATGAGGTCCTGAGATCAAATATTTTAAATTGCATTATTATTAATTTTTATTTATTTTATTTTTGTAAAATAAATTACAAAATAATACATTTATATGTAAATTTAGTAAATGTTGCTTTTGCTCGTCATCGCTTTCATCTTCTGGTTGTCCAAATGCAGACCGACAGATAAAAAATTTTCGTTCCAGAATCAAGTTTTCCTTGTTTTGAGACTGTTTACGTCATTTAAAAAAAAATAGTTTCAGCACCGAATACTAGATGTTTGAGGAAACCGTAAGTTTTCTAATAAACAACCTCTGAAACGTTGTATTACTGGAGTTTTAACGAAAAAATGGCAATTTTCACCAAATCACCTCCCATTCATCCCCTACCACCCCTGGAGCGATTTTAGTTAAAAACAATCCAAACCGTTTGTTTGTCGGGTGCTAACTGTGCGCCAAATTTGAAGATGATATCTCAATTTGTTCTGAAGTTATCTTGGCTACAAAGAGACAGACCTACGGACAGGCAGACAAAGAAAATCTTTCTTCCCAACTCATGTTTTGACACTTTTTACGACGTTCAAGTGAATTTTTTTTTAATTTTTGTCGCCGATTACATTTTTTTTCTTCCTCAGGGATCGTCCGCGGCTTTGCCGCCAAGATAGCACTGCAACCTTTGGCTTTTTGTGCATGCCCTTAGTCTTTTTACTCCACTCATTCCAAAATCACTGTGCTTTCAACTAGTCTGCACAGCGATTGGTAGGGTGAAGTTTTATAATGCTCTGTCTCCGGTCTAGACTGACCGTAGATCAGTTGTCTTTTGCGGTCCAGAGCTTGCACTCGCACAAGATGTGCTGGTCTGATTCCTCTCACTTGCCTTAGAGTCTGCATGCTAGGTCCCCCTAGAACAGCCCCTAGAGCCCCCTGTTTTATTCGAATAACTTTTTAAACTTGCATGTTTCCAAAAACCAAAACAAACATGTAACTTCTAGACACTAATTTGAGAAGGAAAGTATTAATACATACTTCTACACGTTGTGACCATGTGGAAGTGATAACTTGATGAACGGTATTCTCTGTTTTGAGAATGCCTACAGTAATTAAGAACGGTTTGGCAAAATTTTAAATGTCTATTTCGTTTATAAAAATACAGTAATATTTCCGCTGTGGTAAACAATATTCTTTTATAAAATTTTCTGTTTGGTTTGGTTCATTTAAGTTAATACTCACATAAATAAAATTTCTCTTGTCTTCCCTAATTGAAAATACTTCCGGACTTACGGTGTGTTTAAAAATTTTTCATTTGTTTTGCTATTGTTTATCGCTTCTTCTAATATGGAAGGTGACGAGTAATCTCGCAACGCTTGGTTTCCGGCGGCCGTTCTGTGACCCGGAGCCTGCGATAGGTATAAGCAGGAAGACGGTATCTGTCGCCTTAGACAGGTGGACCGAGGAAGCAATGGAGAGGCACTGGGGGTCGGTTGGTGGCTGCAGGCAGGCGAGGAACTTCGTGGAGGGGCCGGACAGAGCTAAAGCTGCCTGGCTAATCGGAAGGAGTCGACCTACGCTTCGCCGCATCCTTGGGGTGCTGACTGGCCACTGCGCCCTTAAAAGACACCTCACATTGATATGGGTAGGGAGTGATCCCATTTACCAGGAATGCGGCGAGGATAAAGAAACATCCTACCACTACCTGTGTGAATGCGAGGCTTTTGGGAGTCTTCGATGAGAACTGTTCGGATCGAGAAATCAGGTAAGTACCGCCCAATTGAAGACCGTCACGGCCTTCATCTCGAGGTCGAGGCGGTTTGGCGACGGAACCGAGGAAGAGTAGAGCATGGTTGCTGGGGTTGGCAAAAAGAGCCCATTGTGGCCTACTTGCTTGGAGTTGGCCTCCCCACCACTGCTACTACTACTAATATGGGTATTTGTTGTGCTTAGCACGAATCTGCGTTTGAGTTTTCTGTGTCGTCATCATCTATACTGACCGAAATGGTTTACGGTCACTTAATTAAATGTAATGTATTATGTTTGTTAATGCAAGTAATAGAAAGTTATGCTGGTGAAACTGAAAGCGACAGGTCGGCCGTTACCAGACCTTATGATATAAATGGCTGGTGTCAGTACGGCAAAACTTATAAAAGACAATTTAGTAAACACAGTTGGATATGTGGGTGTAATAGTAAAAATGCCTTATGTTGTCTTCCATGTTTGCTTTTTGGAGAAGATAAAGCTTGGACGGAAGCAGACGTAACAGATTTAGTGCACTTAAGCGAAAAAATAAAAAATATGAAAATTTCAGAACCCATCTATGTAATTCTATGGAATTTGAGGTATTAAGACGCATTAATATTAGAGAACAACTAGACCCCGCATATTTGGTTAATTTACAACGACATAGTGAAAATGTAAGAAAAATAATTACATGGTCAAAAACCATAAACTGTATAAAGTTTTGCAACGCTTTCGAACTAGCACTGCGAAGGCATGACGAAACGGATAATTTCGAAAATCCAGGGATATTTCGAGGGCTCATACATTTTTTGGCGGAACTTGACGCTATCTTAAGTGAACATTTAAAGAATGCGTCAAGATTTAAAGCCACTTCCAAAGAAATCCAAAACGATATTTTAGAGTGCATGTTAGAGATCGGTTACGAAGAAATAATTAGTGAAATTAATCGTGCTTCATTTTTGGCAGTTATCGCAGATGAAAACTACTGCCAGAGCATCAGAGGAAGGGTCAATTTGAAATTAATTTTCTGCAAATATGTAAGTAAAATGAAGGGCTAAAGCTCTAACTATAAGGCTTTATAGAACACATTTCTTACATTTCTTTTACATTATCTGTAATTTTTATGTTCCTTTATCTAGAACGTGTCCGTCTTGACTTTTCGAATCGCGACTTTGACGTTTCAAGAAGAACAATTAAACAAAAAACTAAATGGTCAACTTTTCTTTCTTTTAATGCAAAGATCGAAATTTTGGAGCGTGATGTACTTTTTATGACATAAACTAGCATACTAAATTTGGTTGCTAGAGAATTGTTATTTTCGGAGATATAAAAATGTTCCGAAAGAAAAAGCAAAATTTTACGGGAAAACCGTACCGATTTTTCTGGCTAACACACTTTTCCAAGCCACTTGCGAAAGGAAGGCACTCACCAAACTTGACTAAAATCGGCTCATTATTTTTTGAGTTATCGGTGTGACATGTAAATATTATATAAACATAAAAAGTGCAAAACTGATCTGAGATTTGGGTTCCAACTAGTTCGCGCTCATTTAAAGAAATTTTTTCGAAATTGAAAAGTCGCGATCTTCTCATTAGTGATTTTTTAAAAGAAAATTTACTAAAAAAAACGGTTGTCATTAAAAATATATATATCTAGTACGTAATAACTTAAAAACAAATGACGTAACAAGATGTAACTAATGTAGTATAACGTCAAATTAGAATTTCTATAATACTCTTTCGAGATTTTTTGCAGAAAATTATCTTTAACGAAGTTTTCTAATTTATCCCTAACTTTATTCCCAGATTATACATGTCATTTAAAATTTTATCCATAAATGACAAACGTACTTTATTTGATGGTTGTCTCACCCTGTAAGTACAAATAAAGTACAGAAAGTTGAATTTTATAATACCTACTCGGCCAAATGTTTGAAGAGATACTTCAAATATTCCAACGGCGTAAAATTTGATGGGTTTTTGGGCTCGCTGCATGAATGTTAGCAAGGTCTTCTGTGCCAAAATTGAATGGTTGTACCACTTAGTGTTGTAAATTGCCATGGCAAGGCTTTCACTCTGTAAATAGAAAATTATAAAAATCTGTATTAAATTGTTGTTGAAAACACTTATTTTGTTAATATTCTCTACTGCCGATATCTGATAACAATTGTGTTGGTTTTAGGTAAATGAACAAATTGATTTACACTATTTATAGAATGTTTATGTATAACTGCTGCAGTTTCGCTGAAGTGCTCAGCTTTAACTAATACAGAATTTTGTATTAGATAAAGCTGAGCACTTTAGCGAAACTGCAGCAGTTATACATATACAGCCTTCAAAATAGTGTAAATCAGTTTGTTCATTTACCTAAGTTGACAATGGATTTATATCACGTATTGGCCTCCACAATATCATAATTGTGTTGGTTTTGGTCAGTTAGAACACTAGAGATCTGATAAGCTGGTTGTTCAGGAACAATAGATTACCTAAAACGTGAATTGCAAAATCAATTCAAACAGCATCGAATTATGTATACAAACGATCAAGAAATAATCAATAAATTAAAAGCAAGGTCGTTGACAATGCAGCTCTGATGTTGCGTTGCAATAAATATGCAATATTTCATAAACACTTTTGATTACATTTATTGTTGATAGTTGATCAAGCCACAAGTGTCAAGATCAGATTGCAATTTTAATGTTTAGAAACTAAGCAGTTGCCAAGATCAATTGTATTTAAAGGTTGCACATGAATAACGATCAAAGTCACTTTTTTATCAATTTGTGATTAGCGTGTCATCTTGTAGGCAATTAGGAGTATTATAATAATATGCATGCTAACATTTCAAACAACGATCACAGTCCCTCGAAATCAAGCTGTAAAATATGATATCCTTAGGGAAGCTGATCAGAGTCCAACCGTACAATGATAAATAGATCAAAGTCCAAAACAATTCGAATGCTCGGTAAACAGGTTCTAGTTCACGTTTTTGTCACGTTTATCGACATTGAGAATAATTCAGTTGTTGTGTTGTGACCGTTGTGGATTCTACACGTCTGTAGTATGTTATGAAAGGAGAAAATAATGGCAAACAATAATAACTCTGATGATTCTAGCAGTAATGTCAGTGAAATAATTTCCGGAGAATCTTCGACAAAGAAAAGAACAGTTCTAGGAAGAATTAGCAAAGCAACAAAAATAATTAGGTTTATGTCACATGTTGTTGGTGAGAAGTGTAATTGCAAACATTTAAAGTTTTTTGAGAAAATAACTTTAGAAGATCGTGAATCTAAAATAAAACAGTTTAATTTAATGCAAAGGAAGGACGAACACAGGAAACATTTAGCTGGATTGATTAGTTTTGTTCCGGTTGCAAGAAGAATACCTAGAAAACCTGAAGAATCTGCTAACTTGAACGATTATAGCTACCAATACAAGGTCAGAATAGTTAAAGAAGAACAAATGAAAGGAGCTGAAGTGTGTCACAAAGCTTTTATTTCATTGCATGGTGTAACAAACAGAATACTCCAAACTTTCAAAAGAGCCCTAGCAACAACAGCTTTAGCCTTAGTTGATATGCGTGGTAAACACAATAGTAGGCCTCATAAAATCTCTGCTGAAACAGAAGAAAACGCGATTACTCATATTGGTTCGTTAACAGGGCGCAAGAGCAATTATAGTTTGAAATATTCCCTTATATATAAATTTTTATAAGATTTAACCTTAGAGAGAGTGTATACGGGGTTCTTTAGCGGGCGACGCAACAGGAATTGACATGCAAAATTTCAAATGCTCAAATATTGGCTTATCTGGTTAATTTAGAGCAAAATTATATTAGATTTTTTTCAAAGCATCACATTTAGAAATCTACTGCACCATTTTGTTTTATTTTTAACATCCTAATTTGAAAAAACTCATAAAATCATATAAACGAAAACAGGAGTCCCGTTTAGAAAATTTAGTAATCTACGTAGAAGAGTCTGCACGCAGCAAGTGCGTTATGGAAGTGTATCTTCATTAAAATGTTTTTAATAGCAAATATGCCTGTCTAATGCAAGCAGGCATCAATCTAGTTACCAGTATAACCTATATAGTAGAAACAATGTGCCACATTTTATCAAATTTGTGTCAAAATGTACACAAATTTTTCGGAAATAAACTTAAAACGTTTCCGAGAAAACTGGCTTCCTAGCCAACAAACCTTAGGTTAATAGCAAATTGAGTTATTGAAATTTCAAGCATTTAATGACATTTCGCTACCAAAACGCACTTACTATATCTCGATTTTTTTCTTACAAACATGCATCATATTTCGATAAAAAAATGCCAAAATGCAATACTATAAGGGTCTCCGAAAAAAAATATCGGTATCACCAACGAATTATGGGCCAGCCTGTGATTGTCGAAACGATTTTCTAAGATGCAGCTCAAGACACCCTATAACTAACGTATACAACTTTTTCTCGTATCTTGTATAATAACAAATATTTTGAGTTTATCCGTAGAAATGCCTATACAGGCATATATACATATGTAAACAGATAAAAACTGAAACTAAACTCGGATATGGATTCTGGAGGGCTTTCCTCTTAAAATTAAAAAGCCGCGATCTCCTCATTAACGAATTTTTTCTACGAAGATTAGCTAAAAATTATAGACCGTTAAACCATAACTCAACTAAAACTGCCGCCAAAACATCAGAGTAAGGGTCGATTTGAACCAACATTTCTGGAAACATTTGAGTAAAATGAAGGACAATGACGGTTGAAGCTAAAACTTAAGGGTTTGCAAAACACTCTTCTTGTGCCACTTTCTTCACATTATAAGTATTTGTTTCAGGATCTTTGCCTAAATGTTGCTAATTTTGACGTTTCAAATCGCAACTTTGACGTTTTGAGGAAAACTCCTTTTTTTTAATGTCACCTTTTGGTGCGTGGCTCACTATTTATAATACAAGCACGCGGTCCAAAGTTGGTTGTCCTTACTTTGCTCTTTCCGGAGATATAGTTTTTTCCGAAAAAGAAAAGAAACTTACCGGGAAAACCTGTGCGGATTTTCCTGGCTAACGAACTAGTTCAAGCAACTAGCAAACGAAAGGTATTCAGAAAATTTGATCACAATCAGCCCATTAGGTTTTCAGTTATCAATGTGACACCTAAATATATTTTCATTAGTGAATTTTTTTTTAGGAAAATTCACCAAAAACTTTCGAATGTCAACGCTTTGAATAACCACATATATCAAATCAACAGATTTGTAATTTTCGTGATATGTTGTTAATATCACAAACATTCTTACAATGAATGACACAATCGAATTGAAAGTTCAGATCTTAATGTAGAAGATTCTTAACATGCATGCCTTGAACGTCTTAACAGCCTCCTGATCGTAAATCAAAAGGTCTTCTAACGTTAATCAAGACCTGAGGCGAGACCTACCTAAACGCAATCGTTATTCTTCTTCCTAATTTTTTATTTTCTATTTGAACAACACACCACGAGGGCTTACAGCCTAAATACTATCGTCCGTGGGTGTCCACAAGGAGGAAAGACGCAACTTGTTAATTCAGGGCTTGAAGGTTTGGAGGTTCGGGGGGAGAAGGAAAAACATGTGCCAGCAAGGAACTCCACAACTTGGAAGTCCTCGGGACAAAAGAGCGGGCATAACAAGATGTTCTATATCTGGTTACTTGGACAGTAAAAGGGTGCACTCGCTCTGTTCCCCTGGTAGATCTGTTGGGGGCAGCAGGTGGAGGCACTATGGAAGAAAGCCCCCCTCTGAGCAGTGACCGTGCAGATATCTATAAAGGAGAGAGAGGTCACCAACAGCACGTCGGTGGGCAAGGGATGGCAGCCTTTGGGTGAGGGTAGGGTCACCGATTAGGCGTATAGCTCTCTTCTGAGTGGAGTCCAGGATAGCGAGTGTAGAAGCGGCAGCTGCACCCCAGATGTGGGAGCAGTATTCGAGGTTTGGTCTTATTTGTGAAGTATATAAGGTATAGAGATTAGATGGTGAACAGTAATTGCGAGCCCGGAACACGAGTCCTACCTAATTTATTAGCAGCCGCTTCTGCAATTGATGTGACATGTTGGTGCCAATTGAGATTTCGATCCACAGAAATTCCAACAAGTGAAAAGGACTCATTACTTTAAATAACTGTGTTGTTTATTGTGATGGGTCTAGGGCTGGTGTATCTCTTATGAGAAAGAAAGCAAGACTCTGATTTGGTGGTGTTGAATTGTACAAGATTTCTACATCCCCAGTCTAATATTTTTTGGAGATCCACGGAGATAGAACACTCCATGAGTCTGCGATCCTCATCTAATTGGGCTAAAGAGACAGGCTTAGAATATTTTATATTTGAGTGGACGGTGCTGTCGTCCGCGTAACTGTGAACTGGGTTGGATGTGCTAGAGAGGAGGTCATTGATGTGGAGAAGAAACAAAGTAGAGGCTAAAGCTGAACCTTGAGGGACTCCTGCATTAATTGGATACAGTTTAGAGAAATGGCCATCCACCACAACAGAAATACTCCGGTTGGAGAGGAAATTTGCTGTCCACGTACAGAGTTTCGGTGGTGGCCGGTAGTTTATTAAGCAGCGCTGCGTGCCAGGCCTGGTCGAATGCTTTGGATATGTATATAGCAACAACATAGGATTCACCGTGTAGTTCCATAGACTTGTTCCAAGAATGAGTGACAAGGGAAAGGAGGTCGGCAGTTGATCTGCACTCACAGAATCCATACTACCTCTCGTGGATTAGACTGTGTTTTTCAAGAAATTTTAGTTATTCGCTGTTTATATACTTTTTCATCACTTTAGAGACGACTGAAACGAGAGAAATGGGCCTGTAGTTGCTAGAAAGCGTTTTGGATCCTTTCTTGGGGACGTGTTGTACTCGAGCAGTTTTCCAGTTACTAGGGAATATGCCTCTATTGTAAGATGTCTGAAACAGACGAGTCAGGACAGGAAAAGTTATGGTGTGCAATTTTTTTAGAACAATTGCTGAGATCTCGTCAAGGCCAGAGGTTTTCCTGGTATTAAGAGAAGAGAGCATCTTTCGTACCTTTTTAGTTTTGAAAATGATATCCGTCATTTTATGCGCGACATTGGGGACTGTTGGTGGTTTAACATCTGGAGGTGGCTTGAGAGTAGAATTGCCGGCGAACAACGACGCAAAAAGTTCAGCCTTGCCCAGGGCGGTAGAAAAAATTTCATCCCCTGAGACAAGAGGTGGGAACGTTCTCTTGCAAAAATTATTCCCAATAGGTTTAGCAAGAGTCCAGAAGGGTTTGCTGCTGTTGGAGCTTAGAAAGACTTTGTTTTTGATGTGGTTATTAAACGAGTTTTTTGCCTCATAAAGAATGCGGACATAGCGGTTTCTTGCGTCGTTAAATGCTTGACGGTTTTCTTGACTGGGATTGTATAGAAGCTTTTTGTGAGCTTTGACCTTTTCAAGTCTGGCCTTGTCACAGATTTTAGAGAACCAGGGCTTTTAAGTGGCTGCAGAGGTTTTCTGTGTAAGTGGAATAAATAATTCCATGCCAGCTTGGACGTTTTATGAGATATCAGAGGGGTCAGGAAGAGAGAGGCAGACAGACTCCCATGGAAATGAGGAAAAGTAATCTCTCATTTCGTCCCAGTTCGCGGAGTTGTAGTGCCAAACGATACGCGGGTGTGATGACTGTGTGACCTCGGGTTGCATTGCGCAGGAAGCAGTGACCATGTTGTGGTCTGAGCGACCCAGGGAAGCGGTGACTGACATCTCATAGCAGTCAGGATTTACAGTAAGAAGGAGATCTAAGGGATTTGAGCTGTGTGTTGGAATGCAAGGAAAGTAAGTAGGTTGCTGATCCATATTGGCTAAAGAATGCCTGACTGCAAAGGCCTCCGCTCCTCTTCTTTGTGGATCGGTTTTTAAAGATCCTAGCCATTCCTTATTATGGACATTGAAGTCCCCAAGAATAGTGACCTCAGAGGAAGAATAGTCAGAAATCAGAAGCTAACTAAATCGCCTCATTTAGTTTTGTATACCATACTTTCAACGTATCACCATAAGAAGCAGTCTAAAGGCCCAAGATCGGGTGATAATGCTGTCCATTCTAACGATCCTCGCCACCGTATCCGCTAGTTTGGAAATATTATGTCGAACTACTGTCGAACATTGATTTGGTAATGCACTGATGCTTCGTCCTGCTGAAACCATGTGACATTCGCTGGAACTTGTGTGTTTGCTCGATCAGGATTCAGCTAGCCAAAGTTGGCACGAAATTATTTGGAAAAAGTTCTGATTAGAGAAACGGAACAGCAACATTGTTTTTAACTATTCCTGTGCAAACTTTAACCTTTTCGGGGTATCGTATATGTTCTTCTCTCATCCAGTGTGAATTTTCTTTAGACCAGTCGAGACAACTTTGACGAATTCACTCTCAGTGGAGGACTAAAAGTTAAATACTTTTTCTGCAGTGTTTGTGTGCTCATGGTATGCCTAAAACTAACGATTATAATGAATAAAGTTACCTTCAAAATAGTCTCGTTGCCCATGTGACAGTACACATAAAGTTGTAGCACTGAAGAAGGAAAAGTAACTAGCACAGTAAGTGACTCACTGGGTTTCTATAAAAAAAAACAAATTTCATCAAAATATCACCTCAAAATAGTTACGTGGTAAACAGCTGTCACTCACTCATAAACGATTAACGAAAATTTGATAAAAAGTAGCGTAACGAGTTTCTAACAACCATTTCGTAAGTGAATTATTTTACCCTATTGCCGGATCACACCATAGAATATTTTTAGTCTATGGCCCATGCCTGTCTGCAGGTCTAAACAAATGAAGGAAGTACGACTAACAATAAAAGAACCTAACTTTAGACCTGCTTAGTCACTAGGAAAAACGTCCACCATCTTCCAAGCAGAAATGCTTGCTACAAATATCTTTGTACGGGAGTACGTACAAAAAAAGACTCAAAAACAGATATATATATATATATATATATATATATATATATATATATATATATATATATATATATATATATATATATATATTCTCTCAGGCAGGCACATAAAGTCAGGAGCCACTTAAGATTCCATAATCATTCAAAACCAAGTCTAAACTGCCCTGAGAGTGCAAACTTCAACTAGCTTTGATGTGGGCATCAAGGCCTTGAAGGAAATAAGGAAGTAGGGAGTAAAAATCTATATTTACTGCACGCAACTATGTGAAAACTGGAACCTGTGATGAGCACTAATAAGTACACTTGGATTTTTTTTTTGTTCCCTCAGGGCTCGTCCGCGGCCTTGCCGCCCCGATAGCACCGCAACCCTTGGTTGATTGTGCATACCCCTAGTCTTACTCCACCCATTCCAAAATCACTGTGCCTTGAATTAGTCTGCACAGCGATTGGTAGGGTGAAGTTTTATATTGCTCTGTCTCCGGTCTAGAGTGACCGTAGATCAGTTGTCTTTTCCGGTCCAGAGCTATACACTCGCACAAGATGTGCTGGGCTGATTCCTCCCCCTCGCCGCAGAGTCTGCATGCGAGGTCCCCTTCGAACCGCCCCATTTTATGTAGGTGTTTCTTGACGGCCATGTGTCCCGTCAAGAGACCTGTTGTGTTTCTGAGCTGTCCTCTGCTAAGGTTTAGCAGCTCCACAGCTCTCTTTGAACTGGGTCCGTCAATTATTGACTTCCCATGTCTGAGCCCTGGACAGTCCGCCCAGTACACCTTGTGTTGGTTTCTGACCCAGGACTTAATGGCTCCCCTGGCAGTGCTCTTTGACACGCCCAGAGCCGGTTCTGGTCCCATAAATGGTTCTGCTGACCCTCTCTTCGCGAGACTGTCAGCTTCTTCATTGCCTTTGACCCCCGAGTGACCCGGCACCCAGATAAGGGTCACCTCATTCTGCCCAGCCAGGTCGCTCGTCTCGTCTCGGCACTCACTCACCAGCCAGGAATTTACCCGTGGGCTACTTAGTGCCTTAAGGGCTGCCTGGCTGTCTGTGGCTATGAGGATCCGCTTGTTGGTGTAGCCCCTCCTCTTGTTCTCCCGCACACAGTGCAGGATGGCGTACATCTCGGCCTGAAACACCGTTGCATGGGCTCCGAGGGAAATACTGTGACTTACCCTCGGTCCTTCCGAGTAAACACCTGCCCCCGTCCCACGCTCCCCGCCAGATCCGTCCGTGAACCAGACGAGCGCGTCCCGTGGTATGCCCGGCGTCTCCTCCCGCCATGCCCCGCGATCAGGGATTTCCACTGTGAAGTTGTTTTCCCTGCACATTCGCGGGCTCGCGAAGTCTGACCTCATTTCAAGCATGGGTTCCTTCACGATCTCCTGAATTTTGCAGTGGCCCCTGAAGCCTGGGTTGATCTTCAGTCTACCATTTCAAAGACCTTACGATCGTTTCGTTGACAATGTCAACATCTTCGGAGGAAGAAAAATTCTGAATTTTTCTTCTTTTGAAGATGTTGACATTGTCAACGAAACGATCGTAAGGTCTTTGAAATATGTGTTGTGGTGATTTGGGTGTTCTCCAAGTATACTTATTATGCACGCAAATAAGGATGAAATGGTGATTCTGTTGAAGAGTGTAAATGAATTTGCTATTATCATGAATTAGCGATTTAAAAAAGGGTAGAAATCGATAACTAAACATATAGACACAATAAAAATCGCTTTAGATGCAATGCAACAAGAAACAGGATATAAAGTAGTTGTGTGGTTGTGGTTGCAAACTAGCCTCGAAAGTTTTTTTCCATAAGATACTAAAGTAACTGTAGAACTTCAAATAGCCCTTATCTCTAAACACCTGGAAACGATAGAGATGCTACAATGTACAATTTTACTTAGTTTTAACCAAATAACAAATATGAAAATATTCGGCTTAAGATTTTAAAGTCACCAGAGGGCATTTGTAACTTATTTATAATAACCATGAATTGATTAGCTGTGATCTAAATTAAATTTTCAAAATTACAAAGTTCGCTTAACCTAATGTTTTTTCCGGAAAGATAAAATTATTTGTCTGATAAAACTCCCCATTCTACACCTGGATCTTATTACCGAATTCTTCCAACTCCCCAAATAATAAAGTCCCTGTATCAACCACTTCATTTCATCATAGGACATCTCAGAAAATCTGTGGGCCACAAAATATGGCCCGTCTATTGAATAAACAATACTGTCAACAAGCCTTTTTTTCCATCACCAGCAACCTTTATACAGCATATATTCAACTACATATTAGAAACATTATACTTATTACCAATCAGAAAACCAGGATCTCTGAAGAATGTTCACCAAAGCTGGACAGACAGGCAACCACAGATAATGTACTTATAGCCAGCAACGTTGTAAGGTAACAATACATGGTGAAACCAACGAAGCCACAAGTTCCAATATCTCATGAACACCAGAATCAATATAACCAATAGAACGACCTAATCAACATATATCGTCAAGTTTAATCCAATACACGTAAAGAAAACTGAAGAAATAGGAAATCAGTTGGAGAAAATGGATAATGTGTTACATCCTTTGGTACATTAGATATACACGAAAGTAACTGCTTCAATCATTATCATTATATTGATCATCCTAAACTTTAACTCCAAATGAAGCTTGAAGAATATGTTTATATATATATATATATATATATATATATATATATATATATATATATATATATATATATATATATATATATATATATATATATATATATATACATGTGTGTGTGTGTGGCGCTTTGAAAACGAAACAGATAATTTTCTTTTAAGAAACGCTGGAACACGGGTGTTTCATCATTTGAAAGCTCTTTCTTTTCTGAATTCAGCACGCTAATTTTTTTGGAAGCTTTATCAACTCGTTAACAAATTATTCACAGCTGAAGATGCAAAAACGCATTTCACTCATTCCGATAAGAAATGTGCTGATAGTCAATGTTTTGTTGGTTTGTAAACCAAAAATTTACTATCAGAACATTTCTTATCGGAATGAGAGAAATGCGGTTTATTATTTCAGTTTATCAGGCGGTTTGATACTTGATAGTACTACCGAAAATTAATTTCACAGTGGTGTATTCTGTGGAAGAAAGAGTTGAAATAATTACTCTTTTTTTCAAAAACGATGACTGTGCCAACCGTACTGCAAATTTGTTTAATGAACGACATCCGAACAAACATGTTAACAGAAAATACATTTTGGAGTTCGTTGCAAAGTTTCGACATAGTGGTTCAGTAGCCAACAAAAAACGGGATCCTAAACGTGAATTTCCGGTTAGAAATGAGACTACTGAGATCGAAGTTTTAGGACAATGCAGACCCAACTTTGAGCACGAGAAAATTGGCCACTGTTGTTCTGACATCAAAGAAGAACTATTCAGCGAATGTTAAAGCATCATCAATTTCACCAGTATAAAATTCATTTTGTACAACAACTGAATAAAGATGATTTGGATCGGCGGCTGGAGTTTTGTGAAGTTATGACTGCACGAATAACTGATAACGGGAACTTTCTGTTCAATATCTGTTTTTCAGACGAGTGTACGTTTTTATTAAACTCTACAGTCAATCGTCATAATTGTCGTTTTTGGGCAGATAATAATCCAAGAAATTTTCACGAAGTCCACACTCAAACTCCACAGAAATTGAATGTCTGGACTGGCATTTTTGGAGACCGTTTAATCGGACCAATTTTTCTTGATGGCAATTTGAGTGGCGAAATGTATTTGGAGTTACTAGAATATTGTTTACCCTCTACTAATCGAAATTGTTGAAAATGATGATCGCTATCAAGAAAATCAATTAGTGTTTCAACAACATGGAGCTCCTCCGCATTGTTCACAACGTCTTACGGAGTTTTTGAACAGAGAGTTTCCAAAACAATAGATTGGGCGTAGAGGTGCTATTGAGTGGCCCCCTAGATCACCAGATTTAACTCCTTTAGACTTCTTTCTATGGCGCCATTTAAAGAGTAAGAGTTACGCAACAGAACCGCAGTCTCTGGAAGAATTATGACGACGCATTGTTGAAGACTGCCGTCGAATAAGTCCACAAATGCTCCAGAATGTCAGAGCTCGTTTTGAACAAAATTTGTACTTTTGTATGGAAGCTGGTGGTCAACAATTTGAACACTTACATAACTGATTAAACATTTTTGAACGTTTGCTTTTGTTATTTAGCTTTTCTTTTAACGAAAAATTTACTAATTAGTGAATTTCTTATCACAATGAATGAAATACGTTCATGCAACCCCAACTTTGAATCATTTTTAAACGAGTTAATAAAATTTCCAAAAAAATTAGTGTGCTGAATTCAGAAAAGAAAGAGCTTTCAAATGGTGTAACACTCGATCCATGTTCCCTATTTAAAATATAAGGGTTGTTATCACCATCCTTAAGGGGTTGATGTGACAAAGTTGAATTTTATATCAAAACATGTCCCCCTCAATATTAAAATTGATGTATTTCAGCGTTTCTTAAAAAAAATTATCTGGACGCAAATCGGTCTGTTTCGTTTTCAATGCGCCACCCTGTGTGTATATATATATATATATATATATATATATATATATATATATATATATATATATATATATATATATATATATATATATATATATATATATATATATATATATATATATATATATATATATATATATATATATATATATATATATATATATATATATATATATATATATATATATATATATACAGTGTGTCCCCGGATCGACGTATGAATAGGTGAAAAAGACAGTAATTTTTTGACTTGAAACTTCATTTTCTGGGAATAAATCTCGCTTGAATAGAAAATAGTTTGTTAGTTAAATTTAAAAAAATCAAGTATGTCTTAAAAATTTATCAAAAACTCATTTTTACACTTGTAAAGCGCCTTTCCTCTAGGAGATACAACAACAAATGTTATTAAGAAGAGACGATCGAACAGAAAAACTGAGTAGGACTGCAAAATTTGAAATCCTGAGCCTACTTTAACATTTCGCATAATTTTCATTTCACGCACCCTCCTTACTGAGATATTAAAAAAATTCGTTAACAAAAATTGTTCAAAATAATAAATTAGACAAGATCGCTTTTTTATCCCTATATTAGAAATTTATATAATTAAAAAAATGATATGAAAATAAGAAAATATAAACGTCAAAAAATTAATTTATTTCAATATTACCTAACATCAACTGAAATGTTTATTTATTAAATAAGACCGCCGCCTTTATTGGCACATTCTTCAATTTTTTTTTTCGAAATTCAGCTGAGTCAGCTCTAATCTCTTCATGCGAAATAGAATTTATCGCATCTCTAATGCGATTTTTCAATACTTCTACGTCGTTTGCAAGCCCATTTGAATATACAATTTCTTTTATCAGGCGTCAAAAATAACAATACATGATTGTTAGGTCCGGAAATCTGGGCGGCCACAAAATAGGACCAGTATTGGCTATCCATTGTTCTTGAAAATTATCATTCAGCCTTTCATATACCCGGAATGTCGAGTGAGCAGGGCAACCGTCGTGTTCAGAATATGAAAAAAAAATCTGGTTCGCATGGTAGTCCGTCCCCAAACTGATTCAACATATTTAAATAAGATTGTTGGTCAAGTTTTTCCTCATTAAAATATGGGCCAATTACACCACAATGGTAGAAAATGGCGCAGCAAACGTTTACGCTGTTAAAAGATTGCCACCGAGAATTTATTCCATAATTTGGATTATTTTCAGACCAGTGTGGACAATTCAGTAATGAAGGTACATAGTTAATTGTAAAAGAACCTCGGTGGTTCAGGGGTAAGAACGTGTGCCTCTGAACCGAAGGGTACTGGGTTCGATCCCAGGTTACTTCTTTCACTTTTTCAGTACAAACTGTAAAATTAACATCAACCGAGGTTCTGGCATTGTATTAGAGCAAGTTGAATTTCTGCTCGTTCCGCCCTTCGGAGGGGGCGTAAAACCGTCGGTCCCGTGTCGATGCGTTGTTGGGCACGTTAAACATCCCTACCCTCCTTACATAAAGGCAAGGGTACAGCAAAATTTCCAGGATAGTAAGGTGAAACTTTTCCCTAGCGTCGGTGATTGGCCATAGTCGCGGAAATAGGCCGACGTTAAAGAAACAAAAAAACACACACACACAGTTAATTGCAAAAATCGATACATTTGAAAAAATAATATTTTTATAGAAATTTCGATTCTCTAGAAATTTCTCACCTAAAGTTAGACAAAATTACAACTTCAGGATTCATCCCCTTCTTCTAACGTGTAACGAAATCCAACTTTATATCGCTTTACCTTCTTTGCTTCATAAATGCATTATATGTGATCTGCTAATGGGAGTCTCCTCGTACCGCTTTCTTAGTGACAGCTTGAGCTTTTCGCGTAATGAATCCATTGCTACCCCAGTACCTACATCATCTGCATCAAAGTTCTTCTTTTTTGGTATATTGTGTACAGTACCGTTAGCGATAACATTTTTAACCAGTCTGGATACTGTAGATTGGACCACAAGTGTGTTTGGAAACATCATCTGGAATAATCGCAAACTATCTGGATAATTCACCATTTCCATTACACTGAATTAGGTAGATCCATTCTGGCATAGAAAACATAAATTCTTTTATATTTTCCAGTTAAGTTTGGATCAGTTTTAGAGCACAACTACGACAATAATTACAACTAACAACTGTCGCAACATTATTTTATTTGTTTTTCTTCCATAGCACACTATTTGTGTTCAGAATTTTCAAATATCAAAGTAGGCCCAGGATTTTAAAATTTTGCATTCCTACTCAGTTTTCCTTTCCAGTCATCTTTTCTTTATAATATTTTTTCATATCTTCTAGAGAAAAGACCCTTTACTAGTGTAAAAAATTAGTTATTTGTAAATTTCCAAGACGTGCTTGATTTTTGGAAATTAAAATTATGACACAAATTATTCACAGAAAATTAAGTTTTAATTAAAAAAAATTACAGTCTTTTTCACCCACTCATGCGTCGATCGTCGGACACACTGTATATATATATATATATATATATATATATATATATATATATATATATATATATATATATATATATATATACAGTGCTTCCGAAAAGTAACGAATAAATTCATTATTTCTGAAATTGAGACTTTTTCGAAAAAATCCTCTGACAAGTCGATTTTGTTTTAAACAAAGCCACTTTTTGACATACGACCCATATTTGTGACGTAATCGTTGTTCGAGATATGAAGTCACCGACAATGTTTTTAAATGGCAACCCTCAATTTTGACCATGATTACATTAGCGTGAGTATGTAAGTTAGACAAAAATAATCAAGAAAAACGATTCTAAAGTACAAAATACTAAATTTAATAATAATAATTATGTAAAAAATCAACAAAATTAAATGTTCAAATTGTGCACCGTTGGCTGCCTGACAGTAGCCAAGACGATTAATAAATTCTTTTTGCACATTTTCAATAACCTTAGGAGGTATACGATGTATCTCTTGACAAATTCTTGCTTTTAAATCTTTCAAATTCTCCGGTCTATTAACGTATACCTTGCTTTTTGATTATCCAGACAAAAAGTAATCTAGGGGTGTCAAATCTGGCGATCTAGCTGGCTACACAATCAGCCCCCTTCTCCCTATCCAGCGATTCTAGAACACCACATCTAAATAAGCACGGACAGGTATTGCATAATGAGGAGGTGCACCATAGTGTTGAAAGCAAATGTAATTATTTGGAAGATTACGTTCCTCAATATCTGGATATAAAGTTATTTGTTCAGGAATAAGGTCGTCGCGAAGAAAAGTCAAATATTTTGCACCAGTAAGGTTCACGTCAAAGAGACAGGGGCCCATAATTCTTTCGTCGACTATGCCGCACCACACATTAACTTTGACGTTGAGTGTGAAACTCCATCTTCCATCAGGGATTTTCGAGAGTCTAATAAGGGCGTTTTTGCCTATTGAAATGGCCATTCAAACAAATGTAGCCTCATCAGAAAAAAGTAGTTTTTTTTACGAAATTATTATCATTAGTGCATAGTTCTTGCATTTGCTCGCAGATTTGATTTCGCCAATCAACGTCGTTTTCAGATAGCTCATGAACAAGGCATACATTTTAAGGATGATAGTTTGCTTTTTTCATAATTTTGTGAACTGTGGACGCTGCCATATTGAAATCAGAAGCCAATTGGTTGAGTGATAATTTTCCTGTATTGCCAACAAAACATTACGTTGATCTTCTTCTGGTTTTGAAGGTCGACCAGACTTAGGAAGATCACGAACTTGCCCAAAGTAACGGTATTTAGGCTCAATATTGCTTACCATGCTTTGGTTAATGGGATGCCGATCGGGATGAGTTTCATTGAACAATTCAACTACCTCTTTTTGGGTGCGCATCCTGTTTCCAAATGCGTTCATGCAAATAATTGCAATTCGTTCTCGTTCAGTTAATTTAACCATTTTTAAAAAATAAAATGACAAAAGTCACTACTAAATAAACACCTCAAACACACTGCTTTTGCCAAACAAAAGATAAGAATTAAATAGATAACTCAAACAACCGAAAAAACTATTTACCGAAGTACGATTTCAAGTTTTTATCTGACAGCAATAAAAGAACATTCCTGGTCTCCTAGGCTACTATCAGGTAGCCATAATTTTTGACGATGTGTACGTAGAATGACACGCTCTTTCAAATGGCGTGGTCTAAATTGGGGGTTGTCGTTTAAAAAAATTGTTGGTGACGTCATATATCGAACAACGATGACGTCATAAATATGGGTCGTATGTCAAAAAGTGTCTTTGTCCAAAAAAAATCGACGTTCAGAGGATTTTTTCGAAAAACACTCAATTCTAGAAATAATGAATTTATTCGCTACTTTTCGAAAGCACTCTCTCTCTCTCTCTCTCTCTCTATATATATATATATATATATATATATATATATATATATATATATATATATATATATATATTTAAATGTAAAATAAGAGTATAACTGTAAATCAGATAGTTTAAAAAACGTAAAATATTTACCATGTAGGCGGAAAACATTGAAGTACATATGCCTAGGATGCTGACAGTATACTGTGCGAAGAAAGTAAACCCCAGAACAATCTGAGTCGTTTCAGCAAAGCTAAAAGAAAAAAAATAATAACATAAATAACCTACACACTATTATAGTAGAGGATAATTTAAATTTTCTGAATATAGACGTTTGACATGACTCCAGGAACAGTAGCTTGCTAAAATGGCCAGTCTAATATCATCTATTAAAGTATTTATTTACAATCTAATTGACCTACAAATAATTAATAATATATGTCAAAGTTATTAAGGCAACGTCGTGGTCTCTACACGCCAGCATTCGTTTTGTAACGAATTTACTCAATATGCAAGATAGCAAACCGTTGTGTTTCTGTTTGAATTCGCAATGTTTATAAAACTGCAGTTTCGTTATTTATTTTTTCTTCATATATAGAAAATTAAATAAATATTTTAATAAGTACAGTTGGGAAAACCAACTCCATCACAATACAGTTTTAGACCACACGATCGTTTCGCTAACAAAGTCAGCGTCATCAGAGGGATGAATATACTGACAGGCCTAAGAACTCTAATGTGATGAATTTGCTTCTCCAAATTGTACATATCCATGCCGTTCATAGGTTCCAGTCTTCGCTCATTGAAGTATTTCAATAACAATTGCATTTTTTAGTGAATTTTTATTATTTTTACATGGGTAATTAGATCTGACCTAAAGAGGCTTTGTATATTGTCTTACGTTATTTGTTATAAATTATTATCACTTAGTAAAGATTTGAACCTGTGTTCAGCACTAATAAGTGCACTTAGAGAACTGAAATCACCACAACACACCTTTTAAGAAACTAACGATCGTTTCACTAACAAAGTTAGCGTTATCAGAGAACGAAAAATTCTAAACTACTTATCATATTATATTTATACGTGCTAGGTTAGAGACCGAAACAGAGAGAAAATAATTGCATGAAAATTTTCTGCGATTTATATTTTAATGGCCGCACGTCGTTTATAGAATCCCACAAAAAACAAAAAAACGTGTAGGAATATATTAAGTTAATTTCACCACCTGAGAGTGTCTTTCGAGTCGACGGGAAGTTTGATCGGCAGACGGAAGGAACCACAATGGGAAACCCATTGTCTCCCTTCTTTGCCGAACTCTTCATAGACCGATTTGAGAGTGACTTTGGTGGAGCGGTGGAGTATTTCCCGAGGGTATGGTTGAGACATGTCGACGATATTTTTGCCATATTTGACCTCACTAAAGATAACATCAATAATTTTGTTAATAAGGTGAACAACAGATTCCCTTCAATCAAGTTTACTTACAAAATGGAGAACAACGACTAATTGCTCTTCCTTGGCACTCATGTCATCAAAAATGTAGATAGGTTAGAATTTGACATCTATAGGAAAGAAACTTCTACAAATCGTTTAATACCATCAGATTCAAATCACTCTTTTGGTCACAAAACCTCGAGTTTGAGCATTCTTGTTTGGAGGTTCCTTTGGGCAGTAAGCGATGCTACAATTCAGAGATGAAAAAAATTATAGATATTACGATTGTAATGGTTCCTCTCCAGACATTGTCTATAGATTAGTTACTAAGCATAGGTGGGAAATGTCGATAAGTAACATTACGACATTGTAGCCTGAATCAGATGAGCCACCCAAAAATTTCGCCTTACTTCAGTTATCCCCTTTTCTTACAGAAGGGTTAGAGAAAATATTTAACGATAATGACTTGAGAGTTGTTTGTAAAGTTGATAATATGGAGAACATATTGAGTGGACCAAAGGATATTATTGACATCCAACAAGAATCAGGCATTTATCAAATATCTTGTAAGAATTTCCTGAAATTGTATAGTGCGCAAACTAGGATAACGATAACTACAAGATTCAAAGAGCACATAGCTTATTTCAGATTCAATAGAGCAGAAAAATCTAGTGTTGCCCAACATATGATTGACTCGGGACATAAGGTAGGCGGTAGCAATATTAAGTTGTTGAAAGTAACCACGGGTTATCGCAGGTTAGATGCTTTGGAAAGTTTAGAAAACCGCAAAGTGAATCCACAAAATGTGATAGATTCAGACATGAGGCCGGTCGATTAAGCACTTTTTGAAATGGCACAAAATAAGCCATGGCTGCTCTCAATATCGACACAATCGGTTAGCCGTTTTCATTGACCCAAAATAGTTCTTGAATCACATCAACCGGTGTTACGTCATACGGTGTTGCATCATGCGGGATTGTGGCATCAGATATTGCATTATGCGGTTGTTGCATCATCCGGTATTGCATCATCCGGTATTGCATCATCCGGTATTGAATCATCCGGTATTGAATCATCCGGTATTGCATCTACGCCCAGGTATTGAATCATTGGTATTACATCATTTTTAGTCTATAGTTTACTTATATAAATAGGATAATGTTGCCCATACAGTTAGTTTAGCGACAGCTACTGATGAAGACAACTTTATTGTCGAAATACGTATCTAGCGCAAAACTCTTTGTGATTATTTTTGTGGGTTTAGGGATGATCCTGCTTTCTGTTTCAGTTTCCAGCTACAGCGCTCACCCTCAATCTTTTAACCTGAGTCTTTATCTAGAATACCAATATAAACGCACCAGCCGAGTTTTGGAATATCTTTTATCACAGCATAATAAACATTAATTCTTATGCTGTGCTTTCATAACAAAGAGGCAGCGTGCACAACGAACTGTTAATCAGGGGCGGAGATTGGTTTAGGAAAATCTTGTATCTTATGGCATTGGGGATATAAATACTCTCATTGGCATCTAATTTCACCGGTCGTCTAACATTTTTGGTATGCTTTAGGTTTTCTCTATCCATGTGGTGATTATTGTCCCAAATACGTTGAGCCACGCACGACCTGTCTATACTACCGTATCCCAGTTGTGCCAGATGTTCCTTAAACCTGATTTCAATGGCTCTTTTAGTCTGCCCAACGTATTTGACCCTTATGTGGTGGCACAAATTATGCAACGTTAATGGCGGGAGGTGGTACCCGGGTGCCACTGTGCATTTTAATAAGTGAGCCGTGTGGTGTATCGTATATGTGTGCGACTGCGCAAGCCTACCGTAACAACCGCAACCATTTTGCATTTAGTGTTTCTTTTTATTTACTAGAGAGCAGTTTTAGTGGAAGAAACGGGAATGTCTCGCTTTCGAACCAACACATCAGGTGCATTTGATGGCGGAGAGTGCAGTGGAGCTTTTAAGAAGTACAAAACCCGTCGGTCTATTGTTGATGATTTTCCATACGATTCCAGAAGTCACCTTCAACTAGATAAGTATGTTTTATTCTTTGTATGTTATAATTTCATAGTCTAGCTTTATATTAGATATTATTTAGAAACCTTTCTCTTGTGTAATATGTTTGTAAAGCGTCCTCTTGCACAAGTTTAGAAAATAACTCATGGCAACGAATGATTTGGGGCCGCAATAATAATGAGATGTTACAGTCATAAATTCAAATACTATTTTCGTTGTTTTTATTACTTACTTGCCATAAAACGTGACAGCTCAGCTAATATGTAGCACATTCTGCACACAATTATACTCATAAACTTTTTCCCCTTGGTACTATACTCTGTTTTCGATACAAAATAACAGATGAATAGATGCTCAGGGTATGTGAGATGTCTGATGAGGAATTCAGTGAACCATTTGAAGATGATGAAGACAGGGATTATGTGCCGCCGGCAAACGATGAAGAATCAGATGTTGAAGACGTTTGCACAGGCGGGATGGTTCCTTTCGAAAGAGAAGTGG
The DNA here is from genome assembly GCA_964006375.1 of Tillus elongatus. Classification (NCBI taxonomy): domain Eukaryota; kingdom Metazoa; phylum Arthropoda; class Insecta; order Coleoptera; family Cleridae; genus Tillus; species Tillus elongatus. The sequence continues at coordinate 24,360,751 of OZ023266.1, read as the reverse complement.
AGGTTAACAGCAACGTAGAGGAAGAACTGATCCCAGAGGCAGAACGTACAACATCTCCACCAGCAGTTTATATATATCGGAGACCAGATTCAACTATCTGGAATAAGACACCATTACCATCATCCTAAACCCGATCGTATAATATTATTCGAGGGTCAGGTGTGTAATAGTATTCTGTTCTCTCCTAATTATAATTCTAATTTCCTGTCTGTAAATTTTAGGTGGCCTGAGTCGTGCAACAACTTTGTATTCTCGTACCGATACATGCAATGCTTTGGTGACACGCGAAATGAAATCGATTATCATAAGGGAGTCGAATCGCAAGGCAAATCAAGTGTATTATGATTTCAATAAGAACTCACCATCAGCACCAAAACAGTGGAAACGCATCACTTATGAGGAACTTGATGCTTTCTTTGGGATCTTACTAATGACTGATGTTCATTAATCTTATACTGAACACATTGATAAATTGTGGAAATCAAACGCCTTACCACTGTACGAGGCAGCAATGAGTAGGGACCGCTTCAAGCAGATTCTTTGCTTTAGTAGATTTGATAACCCTACAACACGACCAACTAGACTTGAAGATGACAAAGCTGCTGCAATAAGCGATATTTGGTTGCTTCTTAACCAAAATCTCTTGGAGCTTTACAAGGCTAATGAACATCTAACTGTTGACGAACAACTCTTCCTATACCACGGAAGAACTAAGTTCAATCAGTTCTTTCGTTCAAAACCTGCCAAGTATGCCATAAAGGTGTTCTGGGTATGTGATTCAATAACTTTTTATCTGTGTCAAGGCTCAATTTATACAGGAAGGTTGGCAGGCAATGAGCGGCAAGTGAATATGGTGAAAAAACTGTAATGAGCTTTTGTCAACATTACAAAGGTTCAAAACGTAATATTACTACCGACAACTTCTTTACATCACTCCCTCTTGCTCGCATGCTAAAATCAGATGAGCTCACTCTGGTTGTCACACTAAGGAAGAACAAACCCTATATTCCGAAAGATCTTCTACCTAATAAGGAACGGGCCACCTTTTCGACAATGTTTGCTTTTCATAGAGATGCCATATTGTATTAGTATGTCCCAGAGGTGAACAAAGCCGTAATCTTATTATCCACGATACACTCTACAGACGTAATTGATTACACCTTGAAGAAAAAACCTGAGGTATTTTTTTTTAACAAATTAAGTCAGGTGTGGACAATATGGACAAAATGTTGGGGACTTATACCTCCAAAAGGCGAACAAGTCGGATTGGCTTTTTTTCAACATACTTGACGAAGCAGCTTTGGCTGCCTATGTGATTTACACGGAAAACAATCCCACTTGTTATCAGACCACTAATAAAAGGCGAAATTTCCTGAAAGACCTATCTCGCGACTTGTGTTTACCTGCCCAAAGAAGCGTAAATACAGTTGAATTGATATTTGATCTACGAAAAACGCCATTAAAAGCGTCCTGGCTGTTTCCCTGGAAGTGCCCCATAACTCCAATCCTGTGCCCGATAGAGATTCTTCTGGACGCATTTCGGTGAAGGGTATATGCAAAATGTGCTATCGAGGAGACGACAAACGGAAAAGAAAAACTCGCAAGAGGTGCGCCGTTTGTAAGAATCCTGTATGCCTCCAGCACACGGATCAAACAGTGCATTGCCTTGAATGCAAGGATAAAACCCCATTTGATATTTGTGAGATTCGTTTGTGAATATAGCAATGATTACAATGAAATATATTGAAATTATAGTCCTTTTTACTGTTTTCTTGTATTAATTACTCAGTGGTACCCCGGTAGCACCGTCCGCCAGGACTGTGATTATTTATTTTCAAGGCAAGAAAATTGGGTTCTGTATGTTCCTAATGTCTAAAACTTACAAATTGTATATTAAATGACCTAGTTGAAGATGTCCTGGAAGCTCGACTTGATTGGGCTTCTTGAAATTCAAAATTCCAATTTGAACGTGTTAAAAGTACCCGGGTACCACCTTTGGTCACAGAAGGGTTAAGATTACAACTTTTACAATTTATCTTGTAGATACCCACATTCCAGTGACTTTACCCTTATCTTCTATATGACCTAACAATTTTTTTTTATTAGTTTTTTTAATAAGTAAGCTGCAAATCAGCTTTTCAAAGAATACTCTCGAGATCCCTTGTAATTCGCAGTTTAAGTGGTAAGAAAACCAGCTTTGTTTTCTACTTTAGCTCTTTTGAATGTCGTGGATTCCGCTAACATTTTTTTTTTAATTCTGTGTATTAATTAATTTTTTCACAAAGCAAACCGAGTACTTATTTGTTACATTTGGCCACGTTTTTAATGTACTCCAATGATCTGCTATATCTACTTTGACAGGCAAGTAACCCCTTAAACAAACTTGTCAACCAGTTCGCTTGAGTTCCCTTGTGATGGTTGGAACCTGCGATGAGCACCAATTAGTACACTTGAGGAACCCTAATGACCACAACACATCTTTTTAAAAACCTGACCATCCTTTCACTAACAAATTTCGCGTTATCAGAGGACGAAAAATTATTTGAAATGTTAAGACAGTAAAGTTATAATCAATCAGCTACTCACCTCAATAAGGCTTTATGATGTAGAATCCACTCTATTATTTCCTTAAGATTATTGCAGTTGGTAAATTCAGATATTTCAAAGGTTTCAATTTTCTCTGACAACATACGCATGGCTCCAGTAATATAGGCCAAATAACCAACGTTTATTAAATCAATATTTATTTCGGCAAAAGCTACTATAGATACAGACACTATCTGGTGAAAATATAGTAATTTGCCAACGTAAAACCTGTTTTTGTAATTGATTGGATACCATGCTGGAAACACCAACTTGGTTGTATTAGAAGTGACAGCGTCCACTACAAGGCCACCACCATATAAGACAGCAAAACTATTCATAATGATTTGCCACTGCTTCAAAGTTTTAAATGGTTTCAATAAAGTATTTAATTGGCTGGCGTTTTTAGGTTGTAGCTGTTGACGTTCTGTTTGTAGTATTAGTTTTTGGCGAATATCAAAATATCGCGTTGACTCAATAATTTTAGCAACATACACAATTTTTTGGATCCATATGCAAAAGCTTAGTGCAAATGCTAACACGTCGGTGATTAAAAACGGTAACATCATAAGCTGGGCAATAACGTCAGGAAGTGTAAAGAAATAAAATAGTGTAGCCCCGTAAAGCTTGTAAATGGTATTGATCTTAAGTTTGAGGAAATCATTTGATTGTAATGCGCCGGTGAGTTTTAAAACGTTAAAAGAATATATCAGCGTTTCCCTATGGTTATATGTTGAAGGATAGTTTTCCATTTATATCTGAAACAAAATATTGCATAATTAGGGTAACCGCTCATCTTTATAATATACGAAAATGAGGTTATATTTTTGATATAAAATCAAAATAAGGAGAAAAAATTAATATTTTGAATCGAAAAAATTAGAGCGTATTTGAGAGTTAGCAAGGTACGTTTTCACAAAATTTGGTGAAAACAATTTGTTTGTGGGAGATAAAAATAAAAAACCAAAAGTCGATTATTTTGATTTTTCGCAGACATTTTGAGGTTATGTGAAAAAAGTGTGAATACAAAAGTTGTAGACTTTTTTATTACCTGCAACTTTGTTACCTAACTTTTTTTCAACAGGAATTGTAGTTTTGGCGGAAATCGTGATAAACCGTTTTCCACCCTTAAAAGTCCACCCGCTTCCACTTCCCGATCTCAAATCGCCCGTAATTTATTTTCCCTCTTATTTTTGTTTTATTTTCCTCCTTTTCCAATGGGGGTCATAATGTTCTAAATTTTTTTCACCTTTTAGCATTTACTAGTGCCTCGTATACGGTGTTCGCGGGAACCGTAAACGGCTACCGTTGCAGCACGGTTGGTTTGCGTTTGCCAAAATTCGTTTTCTCCTTTCATCCATCGTCGCAAAACATTTCCAGATGTGCGTTATTACCATACAAAAACTGAAGTAAATTGACACAAACATTATTTTGTCGAGGCACGGCGACCTTTAGTAAAAACTGCACTGTGTGAAATGAAATAATCGGTCTTCGTCCGGCGAGAACCGTGCTGTGGGAGAGAGGCTTTATCAGTGACTTTTCTATTCTGTGACAAGTACACTTTGGACAACACAATTTATCACAACACATTTGTGGTTTTTAGGGTTGTAGTTTAAACAAGGAAGAGTAAATAATAAAGTAGAGACTAGGCTATATACAAAACAATATCTCGTCCAAGCATTATTTCTGAAGCTTTTACTTTCAAAATGCAATAATAATAATAATAATAATAAGATTTCTGATTGAAAGTTCAATCACAGAGTCAAAGACCGTCACCGTGGGAAAAAAGGTTGTAGTAGAGTGGACACACTTAGAAAAGAAATTGGACAACTGACGCAATACATTGGGGGAGCACAGACAAGAACATTGTAGAAACGAGTAGAAATAGTGGATGACTGCTGCAACCAAGTGACGCTGATTGATGTGGCCATCCCGAACACTAATACTCTAGAGATGAAGTACAACGAGAAGATGATTAAGTACAGAGACCTCGAGATACAAGTATAGGACAGGGGAAGATAGTGCCCCAGTGATTCCAATAGTCATGTCGTCAACTAGTGTGGTTCCTAAGAATCGTCGAGAAAACATTTAAGAGACTGGGCCTTGGACAGCATCTTTATAAAGTTATGAAGAAGGCGGTAAAACGTGCAACTGCCCAAGCTGTGAGGAGATTCCTGTGAAATGAGGATCTGTCGCGTTGGCGTTCACTGCCCGATAACTTGGAAAACGCTCCATTTGAGCTCAGTCCCATTGGTATCTGAGATACCTGGGATGAGTGAATGTTCCCCCTTGAGGGAGTGTGAAAGCCCTTCAGGCTAAACTCAATAATAATAATAATAATAATAATAATAATAATAATAATAATAATAATAATAATAATAATAATAATAATAATAATAATAATAATAATAATAATAATAATAATAATAATAATAATAATAATAATAATAATAATAATAATAATAATAATAACGATAATAACACTTTAATAGTCCTTTCGATACAAAAATGTACATAAGACAAGTCAATCAGTACATATAGGTACACATAACACATAACAATAGCAAAAAAATCTGTATAACTAAACAAAAATTTTGTGACGCAGTAAGTGCGTTATGGGAGCGAATTATCATTTAATGATTCAAATCTGAATAACTAAATTTGCTATAAAGCCAGAAAGTAGAATTTTAGTACGTGGTAAGCCTTTGCCAGGGCAACATACCTACAATTTTTCATGAAAAACTTTTTATTGGCGAATTTAAAAAAAAATTTGCTTAAACAGAACAGAGATTTTACAGGCCATGATCACATAAATATTCCTCAGTACTACTGTAGTAACACCTTTTAAATTATTTTTGAATATCTCGGAACTCAGTATATTTCCTACATCTACTTGTTATTCGTTATGAAATCTAATACCATTGAGCATCGGCGGTTCAGTGGTAAGAACGTGTGCCTCTGAACTGAAGGGTACCGGGTTCGATCTCAGCGTTCTCCTGTCACTTTTTCAGTACATATTGTACAATTAGCATCAAACGAGGTTCTGGCATTGTATTTGAGCAAGTTGAATGTCTGTACGTTTCGGCCATTGAAGGGGGCGTAAAGCCGTCGGTCCCGTGTCCATGCGATGTTGGGCACGTTAAATATCCCTACCCTCCTTACAGACTCGCAGGGGTTCGGCAAAGTTTCCAGGATAGTGAGGTGAAACCGCTCCCTGGCGTCAGTGATTGGCCATAGTCGCGGAAATAGACCAACGTTAAAGATAAAACAACAACAACAACAATACCATTGAATATAAAAGATCTTTCATATTTCGCTATATGTATTATGGGCTACCGAACTTGAATCACCACGGCCACGAATATCTAGCTTGTTTTGAGAGAAGTTCCCAAAACTTAATTTTCCATAAAGCTAGAATATTACAATTTGGTGTTTCTAGGTGAAGTAAGTTTCTTTAAAAGAAACTTGTATTACAAGCTTCATTGCAGTTACAAAAGCTTTCCAAGAGAAAACTTAATATATATTTAGAAATGGAAAATATCTGCCAAATTATAACGTGACATGTATTTTTCCTCATTAATCACATGGATGATTTCACTTAAATATTGACTCGCATCACATCAACATTTCAAAGATGTCGTCTGTAATTTTTATTTTATTTACTTTTTAAAGATTTTTTCACCAAAGTGCCATAACGTAGCTCCACGTCGTCAATAGGTGTAGAAATGTGGCATTTGCAACAAAAATAAACATTTTTTTTTTGCTTGAACGACCCAAAAAGTGCAAAAGCATATAAAAAACATCCTTTGGTGAAGAATTTTTTTTCTGTCGGTATATGTATCTGTCTGTTTGTAGCCACAATAACTTTAAAATGAATTGAAATATCGTATTCAAATTTAGTATACAGTGTGTCCCAAACTGGATGGGAATATATTGCTATCTCCATTATCATTAGAGATAGGGAAGCAATTAAATTAGAAATGTTTTGTATAATTTTATGCTTGTTCTAAATATAATTTGCACTTTGCCCTGCCTCTTTTCGTTTTCGAGTTATTTTGAAAAAAGCACAATTTGTTGATTACTTTTTTCTTCAATATCTAAGTAGGCGTTGATGTGACATGTCTAAGACTTGCACATTATTGGGACACTTTGTACAGAGTCATCTTTTTGTGCTTATCTCAACTTTGGATTGTCATTTGTTTTTGAGCTACAGGTATCAACGTTTGTATTTATTATGGCAGCCATATTCGATTTTTGCTTATGTGATGGCCTGTGAAAAGATCTTTCCAATGATGTACAACATGCTTGTAATTGAACTGACAATTTTGAGAAAAACCGTTTTGAGGCTAGTAGGCTATGAAATCCAATACCAGAAAACAAATGACAAAAAAAAGTGTTCAAAAAGCAGTAGGCCATGGAGTCTACGAATATACTTTTGCTTTTAACATAATTTTCCGTAATGATTCACGATAAAAAAATAGGAACTTTTAGCACACCAATGAGTCGGCCAATTATTACAAATGATATTTTACATTACATTATCCTAAAAAATTGTTATAATTTAATTAAATATGTAAACCTAGTAAACTACTAAATTTACTAACAGAACTCAATAAAAAGCAGATTAATGATTTACGAAGACGCCTTTGAAAAGTGTTTGTTTTTTAAACGTGAGTCAACTGAAAAACAACAGAAGAAAGGTTGCTATGGATATAACACTATCGCGACAATTAAGAATATTGTCATTCTTAATTATCTCAACAATTTGATGTGTATTTAACACGTTGCAAAAATTTTGTACTAAATAGTTTGTTTCCTGTTTATTCTAAATATTATTCAACAACATGTTCAGTAATGAAGAATATTTTGACATGTTGGAATGTTATATTCGTTCTAACCGAAATACTGAGGCAGCTGCAAATTTATATCAAAACAACTACCCAGAAAGACGACAATCAAACAACAAAATATTTCGCAGGATAGTGACCAATCTATTGAACGATGGTAGTTTCCACGCAAAGAAACTACCAATGCTTAGAAATGAAGAAAGAAATAATGCCGTCTTACAGGTTTCAAACGAAAGCTCTCCGCAATCTGTTTGGTTTTATGGTGAACAAATTGACGTTCCAAAAAGTACGGTATACCGTGTATTAAAACAAAGTCATTACCATCCACACAAACCTACAATCGTTCAAGGATTAAATGTTGACGATTGCCCTAAGCGACTGCAATTCTGCAGATGGTATCAAGCACAATGTCAGCAAGATGAAAATTTTCATTTAAAAATAATATGGCCTGATGAATCCAGATTTACAAATTGTGGTGTGTATAATCGCCATAATAGGCATTATTGGGCAAATTAAAATCCCCATCTAAAGGAAGAAAGACGATGGAAAGACAGATTTGGTACTAATGTTTCGTGCGGCTTATTAGGTAAGAAACTGTTATTGTTATTTGTGGATTAGACAGTTAATTTTGAAAAAGGTCAGGTAACTTCATTGTTGGTCCGTTCTTTTTTGAAAATAATTTAAGTGTGGAAAGGTATCTTAATCTATTGGAAAATAATATTATACCAACAATTAGAAGAGTCATGATAATTTAGACGAGATTTGGTACCAAGAAGGTTGTCCAGCTCACAATGCTAGGATCGTCAAAAAATTTTTGTACCAAAATATTAATAATCGTGTCATTTGTAACAATGAGCCGGTTCATTGGGGTACTCGAAGTCCTGATATAACACCCATAGATTTTTACTTTTGGGGTACTCTGAAGAATCATGTGCATAAATTCGGTCCACCACAAAATATCAATGAATTACGAAACAAAATCACGGAAGCTATAGATCATATTAACCAAAACACCCTCACCAGAGTTTGCAGGCATGTTTGAAAAAGGTGTATAAAGTGCATTGAACAAAACGGTGGCCATATTGAACAATTTACTATTTAGTGTATTTTTAAGTTTCTAATTTATTATTTGTTGAGTTCCGTTTCAAATTGTGTTGTTTTGTGGAGTTTAAGTTTCTATTTGTTATTGCCGGGTTTCGTTATTAAACTGTTTAACATAATATTACCTGGCATTATTACCTAACTAAGTATTGTAAATTAAATCACAATATTTTTTATCCTGAATCGTTACGGAAAATTAGGTTAAAAGTAGAAGTTTATTGTAAGACTTCATGGCCTACTGCTTTTTGAACACTTTTTTTTGTCATTTGTTTTCTGGTATTGGATTTCATAGCGTACTATCCTCAAAAGTGTTTTTCTCAAAATGGTCAGTGCAATTACAAGCATGTTGTACATCATCGAAAATCTCTTTTTACAGGCTATCACATCAGCAAAAAACCCAATATGGCTGCCATGATAAAAACAAACGTTGATACATGTAGCTTAAAAACAAGTGACAATCCAAAGTTGAGAATAGCACAAAAAGATTACTCTGTAAAAAGTGTCTTAATAATGTGCAAGTCTTAGACATGTCAGATCAAAGCCTACTTAAATATTTAAGAAAAAAGGAATCGACAACTTTTGGTTTTTTCAAAATAACTCGAAAACGAAAAGAGGCTGTGCAAAATACAAGTCATGCTTGGAAGGAGCATTAAATTATACAAAACATTGCTAATTTAACCGTCTCCCTATCTTTAATAATAACGGAGATAGCAATACATTCCCATCCAGTTTGGGATACACTGTACAGTTAGCACCCGATAAACGAACGGTCCGGATTGTTTTTAGGTGAAATGGCTCCAGGATGTAGGGAATGAGCGGGGATTTATGTGGTGAAAATTGACCTTTTTTTAGTTTAAACTCAAGTAATATGACGTTTTAGGGTTTCATTTATTAGAAAACTTACGATTATATCAAACTTCTGCTATTCTATGCTGAAATTAAGTTAGGCGTTGAATGTGCGGGGGTGGAATATCTCTAACAGGAATTTCGAATTTTTTTTAGGAAAACGGCTTAAAAAGCCTTAGAACATATAAAAAACTTAATTGTCAATTGAAAATGTTTTTGTCAGTTGGTCGGTCGGTTAGTAGGCGCCATAGCCTTTGGAACGAATCGAGATTATATCTTCAAATTTGGTATCCAGTTAGCCCCTGACAAGAAAACGCTTCAAATTGTTTTTAGGTAAGACCGCTTCAGGGAGTAGGGGCTAAATGAAGGGTGATTTGTTAAAAATTTAGACTTTTTTTTCGTTAAAACTCGAATATTATATAAGTTTTAGAAGCTTATGTGTACAGGAATACGAATATTTTCTTTGTGGTCAAGTCACGAATCCTTACTGCAGCAAAATGGCTTAAGAATGAAAACAAAAGCTTGCCTGTTAAACACAAATGTTAATGTTAGTAAACTTAAAAGTGTTACATGGTTTTAAGGCAAGGTTTAAATATTGTTTGCAAAAATGTCCCAACCTTATGCCAAAAGACTTGCGATTAAAGTTACATGTATCAAACCCAACAATCACAAAAATATTTTCCTTCAAAAACTCATAGAGCTGTAGGAAGAAAACCAGCTAGCAATAACCTCTACTCCAACTTCTGCTGACTAAAAGATGGGACAATAGATAAGTCATTTATCATCCAAAATATCTTTGATAAAAAGCAGATAGAAAAAGTTCTATATTAATTAAAGGTGTTAAGCAATTACTTATTTGTTCACACTAAAATATATGTATAAATCAAAACAGATCAAATTTGAGATGAGCAGAACGAGCTCACCCATATCCAGGAATACAATGATTAGATTTTGTATTAAAAATATATAAAACAACTTATGTATTACGCTAAATGACTAGAGGGAACAATTTGCTATTTTTATTTTTATTTTAAGTAATTAAGTTTGAAACTTACACCTATAACGAACTTTAGTTCAAAAACAATACAAGGAACTGAAGCTTCTGTTGTCAATGTAAACACTGTCGATGTTAAGGTAGTTACGTCTTATTTATACTCTTATTACTTATTTAATTAGTGCTTACATAGTTCCATGGTAGTTGAAAGAAACAAGCACACTTATTATTTATTTATTATATTTCTGGATTTGTTTGTAAGTCCATTTGTGTTTTTAATACGAGGGCAGTTTTTACCACTAAAATATCAACTAGTAATATTATAAGTATATGGTTTTAATGATGATTTTTTTAAAGTGTTACCAAAAAGAGTTATATTCTAATCGGTAAAATTGTAATCTCAAAAAATAAACAATATAGCAGCTCAAACGTGACTTTATAAAACCAGTGTTTGCAGATATTTCTTGCCATCTAACAGATTCTTCAGTTTCTCAATAAATAAGTTTTCTTTCAGTGCAAATCTCTACCGATTGCCAGACCTCAATGGATAAATTAAAGATTTAGGGATTGGATTCAATTAAAGATGACCACTCCAGCCCATCCAAAGTGATATTATGTCATTCTGGCTCACGTCTAACTACCTAAATTTGATGCACAAATCCAGCACAAAGCGCTGTTCCATCTTTTTTGAAGGCGCAGATTGGTTTGGAAGGTGTACTACCATCTGAGTGAAGTCGCATTCCCGTTGCGAGGCTCACAGAGAGAACACATATTGAAGCTTGTTGTTACGTGTTGCAATGTGGTTCGTGTTTTTCATGTCCACCCTGTCACGTGTCAAAATTCCACTCCTTCCACCTTTGACACCTTCTCTCTCTCGCCCTTCAAGCTGTTAGGTTGCGTTCCATTGGCAACATTAAGTAACGTTTTGATATATTTTTTAACGCATCTGTCCACTGGTACTTGGGCAGATATAACAACTCACCTGTCTAAGAAGCAGCCGCTATATTTTCCAGAATATGTTCAGAATTGTAGTATTTCTTGAGTCAGCAGTTAGTGTGATTTTATCATTCAATTGTTCCAAGAGCCTGCTGCCTTTGTTGGATGTAGTTGCTCATTCTGTGACCACAGCTATTCTTTTGGCTCTGGAAGTTTTCCCAGTTTATCGTCATTCTGTTGGCATTCCTGAGTACATATGTCATCCATCAGTATGCAAAAGTCAGCTATCATTCATTAAGTGCTCCGTTTTTCATGCGGACTTATGTCTGTTTTTTGAACTTTAACAATGCTTTTTATATTTCTAACCATAAAGCAACGACTTTTAATGGGTATTCTGTTGTTTGTTTTGTATATCTTCTGGATGTGATATATCTTCGAGCTTGTGAGATATCTTACTTCTTTTTTTATGTTTTTGACGCAAACAGTTTCTTCATGTTGTGCAGTTATCGGGAAGTAGGGTTTAATATCTTTATCAGTTGTAAATAATAGCTGTAAGTTTTAAACTGTATAGACTTCTAAGGAAACACCAAAGTTGGTGCGAAGTGTAGAGCATATTTTAGTAAAGAACTTGCGCACTATTCCTTGCCCCGAATTTAACCTTAATTGAGATTGTACATATTGGAACTAATTCCTTCAAAGTCTATATATATATATATATATATATATATATATATATATATATATATATATATATATATATATATATATATATATATATATATATATTTAAATATGTGTGTCTTGCACCAAATAATATAACCATGTTTGCAGTAAACTCTTTTAACCATGAATATTACACACGAAATCAAGATACACAGAGACCTCCCGCACGCAGAGCATCTAAATTTAAAGACAGTCCCTAGTACAACAATACTTTCAAATTCCTTGCCCAGTGGAATTAACGCAATTACTCCATACACTTCTTTTGAATATACAACAAAACAATTTGTTTCTCAAGGGGCTCTCTATAGTGTCACAAAATATCTTGATCTATGACTTCGCTGTTAAGGCGTACGTCTTTTGCTCGGTTTTGTTATATACCATTCATGTATCTGTTAGACGTTGACCTCTTGCATACATGTATGTATACGTTTAAGCTTTTGATCTTAAGATTTTATAATTGTGATGTTTCCATTTTGCTTTTTTTAATGTAGTTACTTAGCATATTTATAAACCCTTTGTAGCTTAAATGGTCAATAAATTATTATAATTACTATTACTATTACCATTATATGAAGAAAATATCAGTTTGTTTCTTTAAAACAATGTCAGACTTCTAAAAATATCAATACCGGATACCAGAAACATAATATATATGCAATTGGAGATAACCAAGATGATGAAGCAGCATTTGCAAAAAACTATTGTTGCTACTCAACATAGGCCCACAGTAAATAACCGCATAGAGCGACTGCGGCTTTGTATGACAGGCGTAAACTTCATTTTTTTTAGCTGAAGAAGTTAAAAAGCAGTAAACTTGTTTTAAGTGAGCAAACTGTCAATGCAAAAGTCGATGTTTGTCGATATTCTTATTTAGTGAATTACCGATAACTCAAAAAGTAATTAACCGATTTTAATGAAACTCGGCAAGTCCCTTTCCTTTATTAGTAGCTTGAAAGAGTTTTTTAGCCAGAAAAATCGGACAAGGTTTTCCGGAAAATTTTTGAGTTTTCTTTCGAAAAAAAAAAGCTATTTAAATGGAATTTGGTACATATGTTTCCTTGTGAAAGAACTTACTGCGCACCAAAATTAAACTTTCGAAGCTTAAAGAAAATTAGGTTATTCAAATTTGAAGCATTTAATGAAAATTCATAACCATAACGCACTTGCTGCGTCCCGAACTTTTTAGAGAATTTTCTTTAAAAAAATTCACCAATGAGGAGATTCCGACTATTGAATTAAATAAAAACGTCTTCAAATGAGCGCTAATTAGGCCCCCTACAACACATATCCGAGGTCAGTTTTAATTATATATATATATATATATATATATATATATATATATATATATATATATATATATATATATATATATATATATATATATATATATATAATAAGTCAAAAAATAATGGGCCGATTTTGATCAAATTTGGTGAGTACCTTCCGTGTGCAAATAGTTTGGATAAGTTCGTTAGCCAGGAAAATCGGCCCACATTTTCCCATATTTTCATTCTGAAAAAATTGATATCTCCCGAAATAACAAAGTAAAGGCAACTAGATTTGGTACGCATGTTTCTATTATAAGTTGTAAAGCAGATACCAAAATTTAGGTCTCTAAGTTTAAAGACAAAAAAGCAACGGGCAGTTAGAAGAATGTGGAGTTTTCTTCAAAACTTCAAAATCGCGATTTGAAACGTCAAAATTGGCAATGTTTGGGCAAAGAACGTGAAACAAATTCGGATTATGAAAAGAAAATGTTGCAAGAAGAGTGTTCTGCGAACCGTCAAGTTTTGGATTCAACCGTCATTGGCCCTCATTTTACTAAAATATTAACAGACAATTCATTTCAAATAGACCCCTTCTCTGATGCTTTTGCTGTAGGTTTCGCTAAGTTGATGCTTTGGCTGTAGGTTTAGTTAACTTTATGGTTTAACGGTCTATAATATTTAGCTAATTTTCGTAAAACATATTTGTTAATGCATTTTTGCATGTTTTATCGAAATATGATGCATGTTTGTCAGAAAAAAATCGAGACGCAGTAAGTGCGCTTTGGTAGCGAATTCTCATTTAATCATTCAAATTTAAATAACTCAATTGGCTATTAACGTAAGGTTTGTTGGCTAGGAAACCAACATTTTCAGTTTATTTTTGGAAAAATTTTGTATATTTTCAAACAATAAGTAATTTTGGTAAAATATGGTACATGGTTTCTACTACATAGGCTTTACCGGTAATCAGATTGGTGCCTGCTTGCATTTGCTTTTTATTGAAATTCACTTCCATAACGCACTTGCTGCGTCTAGACTTTTATTATATACAATAACAATATAATAATAGCATCAAAGTAGAGCAACACCGCATAAATTTGGTAGGTAACTTCCTTTTGTAAATAGCATAGATAAGTTTTTTATCCAGCCCAGTCAAAGTTGCCTTTTCTAGAAAAAAACTAAATTTGCTTCTAGAAAATAGTTTTGCCTTAAACAATAACAAAGCAGTTGTAGTAATATTGTAAATTCAAAAATATTAGAACACACCGCCTTTTTAGCGTGTTGCTTTCGCATATAAGACTGAGTTTTAGTAACATACTGTTTTTTTCTTCAAGAGACCAAAGAGAGCACAAAATGAATGAAAAGGTTTTGTATGGTCGGAAAAATTTATTCAGTATATTTAAAAAAACCTCTACAAAATTCGCTATAAAGATGATTCTTTGGAAGTTTTCTAAAAAAAATTGCCCCAGAAAACTAGAAAAAATGTTTCTTTTTTCACGGAAATCAGAAAAAAAATAGCCTACAAAAAAAAGGTAAACCAATTTACTATAAGAGTTTATTTAAAAAGTCAGGCGCAGTAAGTGCGTTATAGTAGCGAATTTTCTTAAGACTTGTAGTAAATGGTAGTGAATTTGTATAGAAAAGATGTAGCACCAACATTTTTTTATAACTTTGTTTTCCTGTAACATAGAAATTTAGGTTTTGGTATATAGTTTCCCTTTAACGTCATAAACTTATGCACCAAATTTTGTTGGAGATGAATTGTGTTCCAAAAGGAAACCCAAAATTTGCCCGAAAAACTGGTTCGATTTTCCTGGATAACAAGCTTATCCAAGCCACTTGCAAAAAAGAAAATACGTGGCAAATTGTATCAAAATTGGCAATTATTTTTTGAGTGATCAGTGTGACACACACACACACACACACAGACATATATATATATATATATATATATATATATATATATATATATATATATATATATATATATATATATATATATATATATATTATAATGATTCTGGTGATCTCCAGGTGTCTATTTTTACGTTATAATTATATTAGATTGTTTATAGTTGTCTGAATCTTAACTGTATTGATTAAATATGTTAAATATCTAAGGTATATATAATGATTTTGCAAATAAAAGAGTTTTATATTTATTTTTGTTATTATTGATCTTTTTATGAATTTAATTTGTTTTTTAATATTATATATGATTATATTTGCCCGATTATTTACTCCATACTGCTAGGGTATATAGTGAGTTCCCTTTTTAGTGAATTTTCTTTAAAAAAATCACTAATGAGGATATCCCGACCTTTGAATTTTGAAAAAATTTCTTTAAATGGGCGCTAATTAGGCTCATTAGCGCCTATTTGAAGAAATTTTTTCAACATTCAAATGTCGGGATCTCCTCATTAGTGATTTTTTTTTAAAGAAAATTCGATTTTTTTAGGTAAATCACCCACCAAATCTAGCTCTGCAGGTCGAAAGACAAAAAAGTTACAGGCACTTAAAAAAAATGGGGTTCTCCTCAACACGTCAAAGTTGCAATTTAAACGTCAAAATTAGCCACATTTAGGCAAAGAACTTGAATCTAATACGGGTGATGGAAAGAAAATGTCTAAAGAAGAATGTTTTACAAACCCTGAAGTCAGTTTCAACCATCATTGTCCTTCATTTTACTAAAATGTTTCCAGAAAATTCATTTCAAATAGACTCTTTCTCTGATGCTTGGCAGTAGCCTTAGCTAGAGAGTCTATCGTTTAATGACATAATTTTTGTCGAATTTTCGTAAAAAAACAATAAATTCAATATATACGTTATTATACAAGATGAAAAAAATTGTATACATTAATTATAATTATAGGGTGTCTTGAGCTACATCTTAAAAATTATTTCTACAATCTCAGGATGGCCCATAAGTCGTTGATGATACAATTTTTTTTTTTTTTTTAGTCGAACACGCATTATGTTATCGCATTTTTACATTTTCCATCGAAATATAATGCATGTTTGTAAGAAAAGAAATTCTGGACGCACAAAGTGCGTTATGGTAGCGAAATTTGAATAAATGCTTCCTATTTGTAAAGCTAAATTTGCTATTAACCTATAAGGTTGACCAAGAAACCGTTTTTTCGGGAACACTTCAAGTTTACTTTCGGAAATTATGTACGTTTTCAAGTAATAAAGTTATTTTGATGAAACATGGCACATCGGTTTTACTATATAGGTTATACTGGTAACCGTATTTGATGTCGGCTTTCTTAAAAAAAAAATCATATTTGCTACTCAAAACATTTTTATTCTTTTTAATTAATGAATTTAATGATTATTCAACGCCAGTGCATATCTTTAAAAACATAAAATATCTCTGTGTAGAGTAGAAATATCAACAATCTTTTAGTAAGTGATACACATTTTGCAGGCAGTAAGAAGATTTGGGTAAGTTTGTTTGCGATGTATGTATAGCGTGAATGTGTGTAGTTGATCTTAGGGAATATGGAAATTAAGCTGGTACAATAGTAACAAAAATTCCTAACAATCAAACACATAGTTAGTCAGCTTGAGGAGAAATAATGTACCCTACACCAATGTACAGGTAAACAGACTGTGTGTAGCAAAGCCATCCTTGATATGGGCAAACACAATCGCTCAGAAATACAATTATTTGATTTAACCGATGCTGCAATCGCATTAAAACTGCAATAGGTACATTAAACACGAGCGTACTCAAGTTCTAATCTGACAAATGCTGTGTGTAGAGTGCTGTTTTTAAACAATCAAAATCTAGTATTTCGTAAGACGAAGTCAAGACTGACGTAGATTGAACAAAAATCGCAGGTGCGCGCTAAATGATACTTGCTCGTTAAATCTAGCCTCCAGATCCTTGTTTATGTTGCCTCTTTACTATTGTGCTTTGCATTATTGTAATGATGTCGCCAATTCCAAATACTCCAGGAAAAAACTACAGATGGCGGAAACCTCTGTATGCCTGCCAGTCAGACATATTTCTAAAGGCATAATATAATCTCCAACTATTCAAGAAGCGCGCAAACACCCTTCTCGAGGCACAACAGTTAAGTTCAGGATATTATGGAGACACATATGTTTTCTTTTCATTGACTATTTTATACAAAAATTATAAGAGCTCGTTAGGAAAGTGCTGGTCTTTTATCTAATTGTTTTTGCTAGATGTAGTTACAATGATAAAGACCAGAGCTGTAGGGCTGAAATTTTGCAGCACTTAAAAAAATGAAAAGGGTCCCTCGTATTTTTATATATTAATTTTTAAAGTAGTCAGTAAAAAATGTATATTTTGAGGCAACTGGGTGCAACAGAACAAGTTATCGATTATATTAATTTTTAACTCTAGACGAAAGAACATAATGAAAATTTTATATAGGGATACGTGGCCTTTGTTTGCTGCAAAACTTAACGATTTCTGGCGTTACTTTTCCGTAAAGTTTAACACTATTTTTTTTGCTTTCACTATACCTTTTCTGCTAAAGCAATATAATAAAAAATCTGCGGGAAAATTTGTATGCAAATTCCAAATGGATCTCTCTTTTCACATAGATTTTAAGCCAGTGCTAGTTTTTCCCTAATCGGTTTCTTATCATTTGCCGTAATTTTATTCTACCATTCGTCTTTTAAAACTACTCTCTTTGAGTAAAGAGTTAAGATATGTCTAATTTGTGTAAACTTTACCAGTATAACTACGTTCAATGGTCATTATAACTATTTTTATGCATTCTGTTATAACCTTTATGGACCAGAAGATATATAATTAAATAGTGTATCCAATTTCATTTCGTCTTACTTACTGAAGCGACATACACCACGTTACCGTTCTGTGCATGTTATTTGAAAAACACTTCTACTGCAACGGTATCGTTGCTGCATGATTTAGTTTAAAAAGAGCTTGTTACCATCACATTTTATTCCTGACAACCCTATCTTGTTCAACAAGTTAACTTTGCTGTGTACTAAAAAATTTGTTGTTTTTTTTTAATTATTATAATAGAATTTTGCTGTCAGATAGTGATGCTGCTTGGTACCGTGCCGAACTAACTTTATGATGATTTTAATATTTCTTATTGTTTTAGATTAACTTTTAGCCTTTCGTTAAGGTATTTTAGTACTATATATACAGAACCTCCATTGCAAAAGGTTTGACCAGAGTTTTCCGAGAACTCCTGAGAATTTCGTCGGCTTTGCTGGCGAGGGGATACTTTTTTAAACCCTAACATAATTTGTAGCATTTAATCCCTAACAGTGGTGACGTTCACCCACTCAATTTAAAAAAACTCGGGACGTAGCAAGTGCGTTATGGTAGTGAATTTTTATTAAATGCTTCAAATTTAAATAACTCAATTTTCTATAAACTTAGAGAGTTTAATTTTAATACGTAGTAAAGTATTTTCTAAGGCAAGATATCTAGAAAATTTCATTAAAATAAGTTTGTAATTTTCGGAGAAAAAAATTGTTTTCGAAAGAAAATTTAAAATTTGAATAACTCGATTTTCTCTAAACTTAGAAAGTTGAATTTTAATACCTAGTAAGACCTCGCCTGAGGCAACATATGTAGTAAATTTCAATAAAACAGCTTTGTTACTTTCGAAGAAAAAAATTTTTTTCGAAAGAAAACTCAAAGAAAACATATAAAAATTAAACCTATTTACAAATGAACTTTAATAAGATATTATGCTGTGACAATACCTCTCTCAAGCAGTAGCGATTTCTCCTAGTGAGCTAGGTGTGCGCCGCACACCCTAAAATACAATCAAAATGTGCACAGTTAAATATGTTTTATTTCTTTTTCCCTTAGTTTTAATACACTACATATTTTATGACAATCGATTTAATTTACTTATTTGATTTCATAAATAGTCGGTTAATAGTGACTTGGAATGAAGTAGATACCACGTCTTCTAACATATTCAGAGAATATGAATAGGTCAATAGCAACTGGGAATGAATTCGGTCAGTCCCCCACCCACGTTTAAAATACTGAGGAAAATACCATTGATTTTAACACTGCAGTGAGCTATAAAAATTTGATTAACTCAGTTTTCTATAATCTTAGAAAGTTTAGTTTTGGTAGGTAGTAAGGTATTTCCTAGGACAAGAGATCCACAAAATTTCATTAAAATAACTTTGTAATTTTTGGAGAAAAAAAATTGTTTTAAAAGAACATTTAAAATTTGAATAACTCAATTTTCTATAAACTGAGAAAGTTGAATTTTGGACTTAGTAAGTCCTCTCTCAAGGCAACATATGTGGTAAATTTCATTAAAACAGCTTTGTTATTTTCGGAGAAAATTTTTTTTTTGAAAGAAAACTCAATTTTCCGGAAAAACCCTTTCGATTTTCCTGCCTAACGAACTCATCCAAGCCATTAATAATAGAAAGGCACTTGCCGAGTTTCATTGAAATCAGTTAATTATTTTTTGAGTTATCAGACGGATACATATATATATATATATATATATATATATATATATATATATATATATATATATATATATATATATATATATATATATATATATATATATATATATATATATATATACATACATATATATATATATATATATATATATATATATATATATATATATATATATATATATATAAACATATAAAAATTGAAACTGACCCCGGATATGGGTTCTAGGGGTCCTAAATCGCTCTCATTTGAAAAAATTTTTGCAAAGTCTCACCATCGATAGCTCTCTATTAGTGAATTTTTTTAATAAAAATTCACTAATAGGGAAGTTAGGTCGGCCTGCACCTTTTTGGAAAGCTTTTTTGATCCTCCATTTGAAGCAGCAATTCTGAAATCTGCAGCAGCTTCTACGTACGCACAGTGCAGCAAGAGGGAAGCTGTCTTCTTATTATACCACAGGTCCTGGCAAGACTGAAGTGATGGTGGCTAGCAAGTGATGTAGTTCAATGCCCGTCGTTGTATTATCGAAGGGAATAGTTGTTTTCCCTACCTAGTTTCTTGCCACCGCTGCTTTTTTGCTTGGAACATGTTTTAAAAGACCTTTTACACAGATGCAAAAAAATCTGTTTTGCGTATAGATATAAACTTGTGGCCGTAAATGACGGAAGAAGAAGTAAAACAACGTTCCAAATTTAAATCTTACATATTTGCACCATTAAAAACAGTCAATTGTTAACTTTTTTCATAGATCTCACTCTGGTTTAAATTTATAAATCGAATTTCTTAAGATCAAAAATGACAACAGATTTGTTAATCTCAATCGTATATTTCTAATTTCCTAATGACATTTTTATGTGCCGGAGATAAACCTAGTTTTCTAAATATAAGCATTTTAACATCGTGAAATTAAGTAAGTTATTATGTGTTTTGATATTCTAGACGTATTATATTTAGGCATCAGCTACAAAACTTTGTAGAACTGTAAAATATGACAAGGCACAACGAATAATCTGAAACAGAAAAATAAATATTATTAGACAATGTATAATTATGTCACTATAACTTACAAGTGTTAAATTTCAAATGTTTTTAGTGAATTTTCTTTTAAAAAATTCACTAATGAGGAGATCCCGACTTTTGAATTTTGAAAAAATTTCTTCAAATGAGCGCTAATTAGGCCTCCTAGAACACATATCCGGGGTCAGTTTCGATTTTTATATGTTTATATATATATATATATATATATATATATATATATATATATATATATATATATATATATATATATATATATATATATATATATATATATATATATATATATATATATATATATATCACACCGATAATTCAAAAAATAATGGACCGATTTTGACAAAATTTGGTGAATACCTTCCTTTTGTAACTGGCTTGTATAAGTTCGTTATCCAGAAAAATGAGCGGAGTTTTTCCCGGAAAATGTTGTGTTTTCTTTACAAAAAAATTTATATCCTTGAAAGTAACAAAGTCAGGGCAACCAAATTTTGTACATAGTTTTATATCGATATAGGTACATCATCTACCAAAACTTATAGCTGTAGGTCAAAAACCAAAAAGGTTATAGGCATTTAAAGAAAAATAAATTGGGGTTTTCCTCAAAACGTCAAAGTGACAATTTAAAACGTCAAAATTCGCAACATTTAGGCAAAGAACTTGAATCTAATACGGGCTACGGGAAGAAAATGTCTCAAGAAGAATGTTTTACAAACCATGAAGTCTTAGTTTAAACCGTCATTGTCCTTTATTTTACTAAAATGTTTTCAGAAAATTCATTTCAAATAGACCCTTTCTCTGATGCTTGGCAGTAGCCTTAGCTATAGAGTTTATCGTTTAATGGTATATAACTTTTGTCGAAGTTTCGTAAAAAATGAATAATGCTCAATATATCCGTTATTCTTATAAGATATGACAAACAATGGTATACATTAATTATAGGGTGTCTTGAGCTACATCTTAAAAAAATATTTCTATAAGAATGGCCCATAAGAATTTTTTTAATATAGAAAGCGTTTAACCCTTTCACTGTTGATGTTTATCACATGAACGTTTTCAGGTGCTAAAAGATATTATCTCAATTATCGGTTTAAAATTTGTTCTTTTATGCTTTGAGATGATAGAATAAATCATTATTATTCGAAAATGTGACAAAATGGGCAGTGACGTCTTTTGTCGTCATCAGCCCCTACCAGTGAATTTACCCATTGAGGCTTATGATGACAAAAGACGTCATTGCATTTTTTGTCAAATATGATGGTTACAGGATGACACTGATATGAAACGTAATATAGAATAATATATTTTAAATATTTTGAACATGAAATACGAGTCCAAACAAAATAATCATTCTTCATACTGCAACAAAATAAACCTTCATCATATTGGAGCAAAATAATCATAAACACGCCCTCATCCGAATCTGCCACTAAACCAGGGTCAGCAATATCGTAATTACAATTCATCAGGATATTTTTTCGGCAACCGTCCGGGAAGTACCCACTTCCCGAACGCTTTTTCTTTGAAAGAGTAGCATTTCTCCGGCCTAGTCCGGGAAGTACGTACTTCCCGGACTAGGCCGGGAAGAATCACATCGTTGTTGTCATTGTGAATATAAAAATCTTGGTAGGTATGATTTTGATAAATACAGTTGAACATTACCATAGCAACGAAATAACGACTGACAGCTATCTGAAATGAAATTAGTTGACATTTTAATTTTCGAAAGTTTGCATGGTTTTTGCTCGCAATTGTCGCAATAAACTATGGAGAGCAACAGCGATAGTGAATTTATATTAATATAAATAAGAATTAGAATGTTTCTGTTAGTACCTATCTTCTGTTCTAATTTCAATATTTAATACAAATAAGAATTAAAATGTTCGAAATTTTGTTCTACAAAGAAATATAATAAAGAAATGTGTCTCATTGATTTGTTATTCTACACGGTTGCTGAAAAAATAGTGTACGCAACACGTCTGAAAACAGTTTTTTTTTTGGACTCTCAGACTTTCAGGACTCGCCTACGGCTCTTCCTAGAATTTTATCGACTCGTCCAAAAAAACAGTATTTTCCGGACTTGTAACGTAGATTACTATTACAGCTCTTGTTGTGTCAATGGGCGAATATCGTTCCACTTGGGCTGTTCTTTTTTTGGCTCCAATGGGCCTCCTTGTACGCCAGCTATTATAAACAGGAACTACGCATATTTTTAAACTATCTTAACCTTTATCCATAGGCTCACAAAACCATAAACACTCATGTCCCCGCTGAAATAATACTGTGGAGTTCAAGTTGGTTGAGTCGGGACGTCAAAAGACGTCATGCGCCCTTGCCTAAGTACCTGCATTGCATCTATTCAGCACTGAAAAGGTTAAACCATCTTCTTGGTTATACTGAGCTTAAAACTACATTAATAAAACATCTTTGTGGCTATTAAAATAATTGTCTCGGCTAGCATCCTGCATCGTGTATCATCATCAAAGTTTTAGAGCAATTATCGCAAATATATATATATATATATATATATATATATATATATATATATATATATATATATATATAAATATATATATATATATATATATATATATATATATATATATATATATATATATATATATATATATATATATATATATATATATATATATATATATATATTATTGCATGCACAGACATGGCTATATATTAAAAAAATGTTTTAAAATAAACACATACCTGGAAGTAAAAATCCAATTTATTGTCCTAGCTATAGTCAGACACAGGTGGTAAATTGCAGCCTTTTATCCTACTGAACCTACAAATTAAAAACAATTAAATATAAATATATTCGTCAATGATTAGATTTTGACATAGTTTAAATTTATTTGGTAAGGCATAAAAAACATTTTGTATCAGAAAACATTGAACAATTAAACTCACAATGAATGAACTGCTTAACAAAATACAAAGTGATATAAACCCGGTATAGACAGCTACAAACACAAACAAGCTGGTAAAAGACCAAATTTTTAAACTGTCTTCGACAGAACAAAGTGAATTTAAATAAGAATGTGATTAGGGATTTTAACAAAATGTGTTAATATGTATAGAAAATAAGTAAAAATTTGTTAATTATCAATAAGGGAAACTATGTGTTAGTAATTATTCTAGAAAAATAAGGTTTAATGTGTTAATGAATGATAGGTTATAAATTTTAAAACAAACACAATTTGACTTACATGTATAAAATCGGAATATTGAATTATATGCAGGAAATGACTTTCTTTTGACTAATGTAGTTAAATCATGTTATTGGCTTATCTGAAAACAGAAAATGGTGATTGGTAAATAAAAAGTTTAAAAAAAAATTAACAACTGATTCGAAGTTACAAAACAAAAGATAAAAATTAGAACTTCCGGGAGGAAGAACGAAAGGATTGGAAGGAAGACGCTGGTAGAAAGGAGAAGCTAGTAGATTGCAGCAAGAGAAAATGTTCAAAAAAGTTAATATAAATGATTAAAAACTAGTGTGAAAGTATTTTATAGGTTATACCTACCAGTAAACAGCTATACAACAACTCCAATCAAAAATACTCGTACATAAATTGAGTAAGAACAGTGAACAAGCTAGAAGACGCCAAGTAAACAAAAGGTAATACATCAATAATTGTTAAAAAGTGTATTATTTCTACAAAACAAGAAATGAACCTCTAAGTTTTTATAAAAGAATAATATGTCAACGTCAATCCAAGAAGTTAAATGTCATTTGCAAAGGCAATCATACCAACAGAAGAACTAAATATAAAATATTTATTAAGTACTTGTAAGAGTCACCAGAGGGCGATAAGTAAACGTAAGAAATTCAACCTTATTTCCTCCATTTTAATATTTCTGTTGCCAAGCAATAAAATTCACCTGAAACGACGTTACCATGGTGATAAATAAATGCCAATGAAACTATTCAGATCCGTCATAGCAAGTCATAACATTTTTTTAAACAAAGCATTGGAAATAAAATTCTCAATAATAAGTCATAATTGCATTAATAAAGCTGGCATATTTGTATGTTAAAATTAGTAATATACGGGATCCCAAGTAAGAATTTAAATTTGTAAAATTAAGTCAATAACCAAACAAAAAGCTTTTTGATAAAAATAATAATAATAATAAATATTTTTTTTTTTAAAATTTCAAATTATATATTGCTCATTATTTTATTTTCTGTAAATGTCACACATATCTGTCCATTGACCAATTAATCCTCTAGCCGTATATAAGAAGTTCAGCAAATATAATATATATATGCACCAAGAGTAAGAATTTTCGACATTGGTGGACCCAACTATTAAACATTCCCTGTAGGTAAGAAGAGTATCAACAAAATAGCTGTGGCATAGTAAGTAGATCAAAAAACCAGGTAGATATTTAATTTGATAAAATTATATATATATATATGTATATTTTTCTTAATAAACTCATAATTTAATTCAATATAATAAAATAAAACAAAAGGCGCCCAACAAAAACATAATAAAACAAATAACACAAATATCAACACCTATATTTAAATAAAAATACAGTAAAAATAATAAAACCAACAAAAACTTTAATAACACATTTATTTCAATATTACAATAATCAATTTCAAAATTACAATAAAATACAATATAGAAAAACACCCATACATTACGTACCACCGAAACACAATAATATATATATATATATATATATATATATATATATATATATATATATATATATATATATATATATATTTAGTTCCTGTTTAAAATTTAAAAATGTTTTATTTAATAAGAAATGGTTAGAACAGATTTTTATCCGAAGAGAATATTGATATGGTTGGGAGCTGTTATGAATGTAGGCAATGATTGAAACATTAGATGGGAGAAAAAGGTAATTAAAGTTTCGTACGTCAAAATCTGAAGTCAATAACTTTTGGAAAGCATACGTCAAACACATTTGGGCCAAAACGATTTAAGTTATGTCAAATAATATATGTACAAGTCTCTGACTTCTTTATATGGACATGATGTATTATTATATACCAATAAAGCATTAATAATAATAATAATAATAATAATATATATATATATATATATATATATATATATATATATATATATATATATATATATATATATATATATATATATATATATATATATATATATATATATATATATATATATAAAGATAAAAATTGAAACTGACCCCGAATATGGGTTCTAGGAGTCCTAGTTCGCGCTCATTTGCAAACATTTTTTCAAAATTCAAAAGTCGGGGGTCTTCCCATTAGTGAATTATTTCTACGAAAATTCACTAAAAAGTTGCCATAACTTGAAAAACAAATGAGGTACCAAGATGAAGATAATGTATTATAATGTTAAATTAGTAAAAACGTTATACACCTTCGAGATTCTTTCCAGAAAATTATTTTTAAGGAAGTTATCTAATTTATTCCTTAGTTTATTTTCACACTGGATATACATTTCATTTAAAAAGTTTACCCATAAACGACAAACATACTTTTTTAGATCGTTTACTTACCCTGTAAATAGAAAGTACAGAAACTTTATGTTTATAATGCTTACTTTAGCAAATGTTTCAAGTGATACTTCAAACAATCCAACGGCGTAAAATCTGATAGGCTTTTGGGCCCGCTGCATGAAGATTAGCAAGGTCCTCTGTGCTGAAACTGAATATTTGTACCACTTAGTGCTGTAAATTGCTATGGCAAGGTGTTCACTCTGTAAATAGAAAATTATAAGAGTAAACTTTAAAAACTTATTTTTATTGATATTCTCTACTGCTGATATCAGTTAGTTGTGTTCGTTTTTTGGCACTAACAGCGTTACAAAACCCACAATCTACAATTCGGTACCAAATATAAATAAAGATTTAATAATTGCTATTGCCCCTACTTGATGAAGCCGTTCCATATTTAATGCAGAAAAAGTATCTACGTCTATATTATCAAAGATGTCCATGCAAGCCTCTGGTTAAAAATTATATATAATCAATTATCTTGGAATGGCAAGTAAGTTGGATCAGTTCAAAGAATTTTAACTAAGAAGTCGAGTGCACTTCCTTCATGAACATTAACTGAATTTTTATACAAATGATTTGACACAAAAATAAAAAGGTCACGGACATATTGACCTGGCCTCGTGTATATAAATATATACGAGGGAGGGTCAAAAATTCCGTGACCTTTTGAATTTCCCGCCTCTTCACAGGTAGAGCCACACTGCTCCTGTCAACAAGCATCTGTCAGCTGACTCCTGTCAAATTTTGAAGCTGCGTCATTTAGTTTGTGTTAGATAGCCATTGTTCAGAGAACAGGAAAGGTCTTCAGAAGGGCCGTAATAGACGTAGATACATAATTGTTTAAAACACTAAAACAATAATTAAAAGTAGTTTAGTTTAATTCTTTAAGCAATGAATGTGAATATTGAAATTAATTAGAGGTCAGAATTGTATCGATTGACATTGAAAATATCACATTTAGTATGTAAACAGTAAACAAAGTTAATTCGCAAAGTATGCAGGAATGTTGAAGTCAGCAGTTTGGAAAGTCGTAAACTAATTAAGAAACAATATATGTATTATTGTTGGTTAATATAAATGAGATTAATTTTAGTGAGTCAGAATGAGTTAGTTAAATAAGTTCTTATGATGTAGATTAATTTAGATTGCTTCAGATGTAACGACGCGATACTTGTGATTCAATTAGGAAAACATAAAACACTGTTGAATTAAGATTCACGATGTAACAGTCTACGTTAGGTTCATTAATTTGTTAGTTATAATCTTATTGTTGAGTTTTGTGAGTTAAATATAGTTAAAATTATACCGTTACCTATGTCTACATTTGTCTAGTTCGACGATATTTAATCCTATAAATTATCCTCCGCTTCCTGAACATGGTCCTGCGAAGCCAAGAGTAGTTGAAGAAGATAGTGCTTCGATGAAAAAGGACCATGTTCAGGAAGCGGCGGATAATTTATAGGATTAAACATCGTCGAACTAGGCAAATATAGACATAGGTAAGGGTATAATTTTAACTACATTAAACTCACAAAACTCAACAATAACATTATAACTAACAAATTAATGAACCTAACGTAGACTGTTACATCGTGAATCTTAATTCAATAGTGTTTTATGTTTACCTAATTGAATCACAAGTATCGCGTCGTTACATCTAAAGCAATCTAAATTAACCGTCTACATCGTAAGAACTTATTTAACTAACTCATTCTGACTCACTAAAATTAATCTCATTTATATTAACCAACAATAATACATATATTGTTTCTTAATTAGTTTACGACCTTCCAAACTGCTGACTTCAACATTCCTGCATACATTGCCAATTTACTTTGTTTACTGTTTACATTGTAAATGTGATATTTACAATGCCAATCGATACAATTCTGACCTCTAATTAATGGCAATATTTACATTCCTTGCTTAAAGAATTAAACTAAACTACTTTTAATTATTATTTTAGTGTTTTAAACAATTATGTCTCTACGTCTATTACGGACCTTCTGAAGACCTTTCCTGTTCTCTGAACAGCCATTGAAAGCAGACAACCTCTTGAGTTATAACAAATATGGAAAAACGTGAATTTGGTGTGCTAATCAAACATTATTTTTGCGACAAAAAATCATCACTCAAACCAAGGCTAAGGTTGATAAGTACTATGGGGACTCTGAACCTTTAATTTCCATGGTAAAAAAAAAGTGGTGTCCTAAATTTCGTTGCGGCCGCACAAGCACAAATGACGCCGAACGTTCTGGACGCCCAGTTGAGGTCGCTACACCAGAAACAATTGAGAAAAAACACGATATGGTGTGGGCCGATCAGAGATTGAAAGTGGGGCAGATTGTGGAAGCACTAGGCATATCACATGGTTACATGATCACTTGGGTATGAGAAAGCTATCCGCAAGATGGGTGGCCGCGTTTGCTCACACTCGACCACAAACTCAATCGTGTGACAACTTCGAAGCAGGGTTTGCCGTTGTTCAGCCACAATAGGGACGAGTTTTTGCGCCGGTTCGTAACCGTGGACGAAACATGGATTCACCACAACACACCAGAGAGCAAGCAGCAGTAGAAACAGTATGTTTCTCCGTGTGAATCTGCACCGAAGCAGGCCAAGGTGGGTTTGTTAGCCAAT
Organism: Tillus elongatus; assembly: GCA_964006375.1. Lineage (NCBI taxonomy): Eukaryota > Metazoa > Arthropoda > Insecta > Coleoptera > Cleridae > Tillus > Tillus elongatus. The sequence continues at coordinate 24,331,771 of OZ023266.1, read as the reverse complement.
AAAGTCATGACGACCGTTTTTTGGGATGCACGCGGCATAATCCCAATCGATTACCTTCAAAAAGGAAGAGCAATCAACGGCGAATATTATAGCAACTTATTTGACCGATTCAATGACGATTTCAAGAAAAAACAACCTCATTTGGCCAAGAAAAAAGTTCTTTTCCACCAAGACATTGCAAGGGTGCACACATCTGTAGTCTCCATGGCGAGATAAATTGTGCTACGAATTGCTTCCTCATCCGCCCTATTCTCCAGATTTAGCTCCGAGTGACTATTTCTTATTTTCAAACTTAAAGAAGTGGCTGGGCGGAAAGATATTTGACTCCAATAATTAAATCATCTGCGTAGCAAATACCTATTTTGTGGACCTCGACAAACCTTATTTTTTGGAAGGGATAAAAACATTGGAGAAGCGTTGGACGAAGTGTATAGGGCTCAAAGGAGACTATGTTGAGATGTCCTGTCCTGACTCGTCTCTTTCAGATATCTTATAATAAAGGCATACTCCCTAGTAACTGGAAAACTGCTCGAGTACAACCCATCCCCAAGAAAGAATCCAAAGCGCTTCCCAGCAACTACAGGCCTATTCTCTCCTTTCAGTCGTCTCTAAAGTGATGGAAAAGTATATAAATACCGAATTACTAAAATTTCTTGAAAAACACAGTCTAATCCACGACAGGCAGTATGGATTCCGTCAGCGCAGATCGACTGCCGACCTCCTTTCCTTTGCCACCCAATCTTGGAACAAATCTATGGAACAACACGGTGAATCCCAGATTGTTGCTCTAGACATATCCAAAGCATTTGACCAGGTCTGGCACGCAGCGCTGATTAATACACTTCCGGCCTATGGCCTACCACCAATACTCTGTATGTGGACAGCAAATTTCCTCTCCAACAGGAACATATCTGTTGTTGTGGATGGCGATTCCTCTAAACTGTATCCAATTAATGCAGGAGTTCCTCAAGGTTCAGCTTTAGCCCCTACTTTGTTTCTTCTCCACATCAATGACCTCCTCTCGAGCACATCCAACCCAGTTCACAGCCATGCGGACGACAGCACCCTCCATTCAAATATACAATATTCTAAGCCTGTCTCTTTAGCCCAATTAGATGAGGATCGCAGACTCATGGAGGGTTCTGTCTCCGTGGATCTCCAAAAAATATTAGACTGGGGAAATAGATATCTTGTGCAATTCAACCCCACCAAAACTAAGTCTTGCTTTCTTTCTCACAAGATATACACCAGCCCTAGACCCATCACAATGAACAACCAAGTTATTCAAAGTAATGAGTCCTTTCCTCTTGTTGGCATTTCTGTGGATCGAAATCTTAATTGGCACCAACATGTCACATCAATTGCAGAAGCGGCTGCTAAGAAATTAGGTTTCCTCTTCCGGGCTCGCAAATACTTTTCACCAGCTAATCTCTATACCTTATATACTTCACAAATAAGGCCAAACCTCGAATACTGCTCCCACATCTGGGGTGCCGCTGCCGCTTCTACACTCGCTATCCTGGACTCCATTCAAAAGAGAGCTATAGGTCTCATCGGTGACCCTACCCTCACCCAAAGGCTGCCATCCCTTGCCCGCCGACGTGCCGTTGGTGACCTCTCTCTCTCTTTTATAGATATCTGCACGGGCACTGTTCAGAGGAGCTTTTCTCCATAGTTCCCCCACCTGCTGCCCCCAACAGATCTACCAGGGGAACAGAGCGAATGCACCCTTTTACTGTCCAGGTCACCAGACATAGAACATCTTGTTATGCCCGCTCTTTTGTCCCGAGGACTTCCAAGTTGTGGAACTCCTTGCCGGCACATGTTTTTCCTTCTCCTCCAAACCTCCAAACCTTCAAGTCCAGAATTAAGAAGCTGCCTCTTTCCTCCTTCTCAACACCCACGGTACGATAGTATTTAGGCTGTAAGCCCTCGTGGTGTGTTGTTGAAATTAAAAAAAAAAAAATTTTTTGTGTTTCATTAAAAAAATCACGGACTTATTGACCCGCCCTTGTATATGTATATATATATATATATATATATATATATATATATATATATATATATATATATATATATATATATATATATATATATATATATCATTGTCTTAAGATCATCGATGCTCTGCTCTTAGCCATTGCATTGGCCACAAGTCAATTACAAGCCAGCTTTCATTTTAAACATACGAACTTCGGACAGCGAAGATCAACACAACTATGAAGAAATCTACGAGCACATATACGCCATGAAATCATCTTGTGTTTATCTGCAGAAATCTCACAACTACATGAACAAAGGTGCTGAACCATATTTGGACTATTTTGCTTATTTCGAATCAATGAATAGGACGGCTGTGTATAAAAGTGTAGACCAGACAGAATGTAGTATCGTGTGATAACCACTCTTATCTATCAAGGATGAATGGAATAAGTTTGAATATTAAAAACTCAAAATTCTGTTTATAAAGAATTAACCGCCAAACCTGAAGTTGTTTCCAAATCACCACTAAATTCAGTCCGGTTGTGAGATGCAGCGTAATATTAGCTCACTGATAGTATATTTTTTAATTCTGGTTAACAGTTCACTAAAATAATAAACTTTCACCAGAAAATGGGACAGGGCGTCTGCAGGCTTGCACGTTATTATACATTTTATCTGTTGAACACTAAGTGAGTGGTGGACGTGCCGCCACCTAGTTGCGGAACCAAGTAGTATGTTGTCACGCCAGCTCCAAATAACATAATAAAACATAATATAGGGACAAAGTATGTAAAGGTAGATGCAGTCTCGTAACAATTAGAACCGTATACCGGTTTCGCTCTCATTAGAGCTCTTCAGTACGGCATACTAATTGCAGCGAAAATCCACCTATAAAGTAATATGGCTATAGTGGCCAGCCTTGCAACACTAAGTGACTGGTGGACCTGCCGCCACCTAGTTGCGGAACCAAAGTAGTATGTTGTCACGCTAGCTTCAAATAACACAAAGTGTTAAAAAATAGAGACTGTATACCACCAGGGTAGACAATTTACTAAATTGTTAGTTGGTTGTATACAGTCTCTATTTTTTAACACTTTTTGTTATTTGGAGCTGACGTGACAGCATACTACTTAGTTCCGCAACTAAGTGGCGGCACATACACCACTTACTTAGTGTTGAAAGTCTGGCTATACTATAGCCGTATTACTTTATATGTATTTTCGCTGCCGTACTGAAGAGCTCTAATGAGCTCGAAACCGGTCTACGGTTCTAAATGTTGCGAGTATGTATCTATCCTTACGTAATTTGTCCCTATATTAGGGTAGAAATAGGCCAGGGCTGACAATTTACTAGTTTGTTAGTTGGTTGTATACAATCTCTATTTCTCATTACTTTGTGTTACTTGGAGCTGGCGTGACAACATACTACTTGGTTACGCAACTAGGTAGCGGCACGTGCACCACTCTCTTAGTGTTAAAGTGCTGGCTACTATAGCTGTATTACTTTATAGGTGTATTTTCGCTGCAATTTGTGTGCCGTACTGAAGAACTCTAATGAGAGCGAAACCGGTCTGCGGTTCTAATTGTTGCGAGAATGCAACTAGTCTTACATTTTATCTGTTGTTACATTAGAAAAAATAATTCATCCTAATTCTCGGTGAGTGTAGTTTGGAACATGTGATGAGCACTGGTAAGTACAATTTGGAGAACCCAATTCATCACAATTCAGTTTTTGGATCGAGGTTCGTTTCTCTAGCAAAGCTGGCCTTATCAGAGAGATGTATATTATATATTATTACTATTTATCACTCTGATGATGCTAATTTTGTTATCGAAACGATCGCCAGGTCTCTAAACTGTACTGTGAGGAATTGGGTTGTCAAAATTGTACTCCTCAATCGCGGACTAAAAGTAAAAACTTTTTCTGCTCTGTGCTTATGTCTAAAAGTGATGATAATAGTATGTAAAGGTACCTGAAAAATGGCCTCGTTACCCAAGTGACAGTACACATAAAGTTGTAATACTGAAGAAGGAACAGTAACTAACACACTAAGTGCCTCATCGGATTTCTATAAACAAAAAAAAAACAAATTTAATCTTAACGTCCCCTCAAAATAGTGAGGTGGGCGTCAGTGCTCACTCAGTCATAAACACTTAATAAAATATAAGTAAGAAGAAAATAATAAACGCCCAAGTTACCTGTACATAAGAGCGAATAGCGGGAACGGTAGACTTAACCTCAACTACATATTTACGTGATTATAATAGAATATGTCCTAAAACAGTTGTACATAACTTAGTAAAGTTAAACGATGTTTTATATTTGCACCTGAGGTTATGACTGTTGTTTCGCTGACATATTTCATATTTGGTTAAAGCAGAAAAACACTCTTGGAATTAAATATTAAATGTGGAAACGCTGATGAAAATTGACAGTTCGAAACGTGCAAATCGTGTGTTTTTCAGAACCTAATTTCTCAATTAATCTATTATTTTTGGATTTTTCATATATGAAAATTTTACTCCAGACACACTTCCCCGGCTGTAACATAATTAACCAATCACCTCCGAACTGGGAACACTCATACATAGACACATAGAGGCGCCTTACAGGCGGGCATCTAGAGTAGACTGGACGGTCGCTAAAGAGGTGGTTACTTTGAGCAAAACCAGATGGGCCATTAACAGCTTTAAGACACACAAATCCCCGGAATTTGATGGAATAATGCCCATCATGCTCCAACAGGGGATAGACATACTGGCGCCGGCGCTTACCCTCATTATGAGGGCCAGCCTGTCTCTGAGGTACATTCCGAGGGCATGGAGACTGGCCAGGGTTGTATTCATTCCTAAACCTGGGCGTCCAACAGACCAGGCAAAGTCTCTGAGGCCAATAAGTCTCATGCCCTTCTTGCTAAAAACAGTGGAATAATTGCTCGACTGGCACATTAGGGGCGGTGTACTTGAAGCAAATCCCCTACACTGCGGACAATATGCATACAGAGAACAGGAGTCTCAACAGAAACAGCACTGCACCAACTGGTGCTGAAACTGGAGAATACGCTGGAGAACAGGGAGGTGGTGCTGGGGGCCTTCCTAGACATAGAGGGGGCCTTCAGCCACACCTGATTCGGATCGGTTCTAGTAGCTGGGTCCGCTGTTCTGTCTCCCTTGCTCTGGTGCCTAATCGTGGACGGCCTGTTGGGGAGGCTCTCGTGAGGGGGGTATGAGGTACAGGGCTATGCGGACGACATTCTCATCATATTCCGAGGAAAGGTTACACAGTCAGTGTGGAGCGCATGTAGACAGCACTAAAAGTGGTGGAAGGGTATACGGTCGGTCAAGGGCTCGGGGTGAGCCCCGAAAAAGCAACCGTCATACCGTTTACGAGAAGGAGGAAGTGGGAAAGCCACAGAACTCTCACGCTATGCGGTAGGAACATTCCAATGGCCAGGGAGGTAAAATATCTTGGGGTCGTATTTGACTCTAAGCTAGCCTGGAATGGTCACGTTGAAAAAATACTGCGTAAGGCAGTTATGAGCTTAGCCCTCACTAGGGGGCTATATGGAAAAACGTGGGGACTAAGACCTAGTATGTCCCACTGGCTGTATACAAGGATGGTCAGACCATCGTTAACATACGCGGCACTGGGCTGGTGGCCTAAGATGACACAATCCAGTGCCAAACACAAACCAGGCAAGATCCAAAGGATGGCACTTAGATATTATGGGGGAGGCCAGGCTAGGACTATACAGACTAGCCTGCAATGGTAGACTGAAGATCAACTCAGAGTTTAGGGGACACTGCAAAATTCAGGAAATCGTGAAGGATCCCATGCTTGAAATGAAGTCAGACGTCGTGAGCCCGCGAATCTGCAGGGAAAACAACTTTACAGTGGAGATCCCCGACCATGAGGCATGGCGGGAGGAGACGCCGGGCATACCACGGGGCGCGCTCGTCTGGTTCACGGAGGGATCCGGCAGGGAGCGTGGGACGGGGGCAGGTGTTTATTCGGAAGGGCCGAGGATAAGTCATAGTATTTCGCTCGGAGCCCATGCAATGGTCTTTAAGGCCGTAATCTACGCGATGCTGCATTGTGTGCGGGAGAAGAAAATGAGCAGCCACAGCAACAAGCGGAGCCTCATAGCCACAGACAGCCAGGCAGCCCTTAAGGCCCTAAGTAGCCCACGGGTAAATTCCTGGCTGGTGAGTGAGTGCAGAGACGAGAAGAGCGACCTGGCTGGGCAGAATGAGGTCACCCTCATCTGGGTGCCGGGTCACTCGGGGGTCAAATGCAATGAATAAGCTGACCCCTCTCGCGAAGAGAGGATCAGCAGAACCATTTATGTGACCAGAACCGGCTCTGGGCGTGAAAAAGAGCACTGCAAGGGGAGCCATTAAGTCCTGGTTCAGAAACCAACACAAGGTGTACTGGGCAGACTGTCCAGGGCTCAGACATGGGAAGTCAATAATTGACGAACCCAGTTCAAAGAGAGCTGAGGAGCTGCTAAATCTTAGCAGAGGGCAGTTCAGAAACATAACAGGTCTCTTGACGGGACACCTGGCCGTCAAGAAACACCTGCATAAAATGGAGCGGTTCGTGGGGGACCTCGCATGCAGACTCTGCGGCGTGGGGGAGGAATCAGCTCAGCAGATCTTGTGCTTTTGTGTGGCTGAAGAGATTTTCTGTGTGCGTGGAATAAATAATTCCATGCCAGCTTGAATAATTTCAGTGACGTTTTGTGAGATATCAGTGGGGTCAGGATGAGAGAAGCAGACAGACGCGCATGGAAATGAGGAAAAGTAATCCCGCATTTCCTCCCAGTTCGCGGAGTTGTAGTGCCAACCGATACGTTGGTGTGCATTGCGCAGGAAGCAGTGACCATGCCGTGGTCTGAGCGACCCAGGGGGGCGGTGACTGATGTCTTATAGCATTCAGGTTTTGTAGTAAGAAGGAGATCCAAGGGATTTGAGCTGTGTGTTGGGATGCGAGGAAAGTAAGTAAGTTACTGAACCATATTGGCTAAAGAATTGCTGACTGCAAAGGCCTCCGCTGCTCTCATTTGTGGATCGGTTTTTAAAGGTCCTAGCCATTCCTTATTATGAACATTAAAGTCACCAAGAATAGTGACCTTGGAGGAAGGATATTGAGAAATCAGATGGTCGGTTTTTTTCAGAAAGGTAGTCGAAGAGCTGGACAAAGTTGTTGTCAGAAGGTGACCGGTAAATGCAATAGATGAATTTAGTTTCAGCCCTTAGAGAGAGTTTCATCCAAAGTATGTCTTTTCTTCCAGCTTCTAAATTGAGGAGTCTGGTGCAGGGTAGATTGCTATGGACGTATGCGCACACGCCTACATGCAATCTAAAGGGAGTAACGAGCTCATACCCCGGGAAATTAAGGTGATTACCGGCTGTTTTGGCACTGATTTGGGTTTCGGTGAGAAAGAGGATTTGGGGTCTATTAGCCTGAAGGAAATGGTGGACGCAGTTCAGGTTAAAACTTAGGCCACATATATTCGAGAAGAATATGTTAAATCTTGATGCCGGCGCCCCCTGCACACCCCTCTCCCGGAGATCCGAATGGTGGGGTATTTTATTTCCGGGATCTTTTGTTCAAGCAGGAGTCATCATCATTTTTGTTTATAAGGGAAATCGGCTCATACACCAGAACCGGAAACGTCCGTTGGCACTTCACCGGCCCCTTGATGTAAGGGGTGGTACCTACTCGGGCGTGAAAAAATCCGTATCATGTAAAGCAAAAGTCCACTACCACCTAACAAATTCTAGTAATTGTAAGTGTTTTGTGTTGTATGTAGTCTAATGGTTTTAAACTTGGATATTATGATATATTAGACATTGAGGTGTATTATTTATTAGGTTTCCGATTGCGGTATTATAATGCAATATTATTATAATAAAATACAGAGGGATAATGTTAATATTTCCGAAATTGCCTGATTCTTCTGCTGGGTTATGTGTTCAGCTACTTCTCATTAATAAATGAAATATAATATTATTTCAGACATCTCAAAGATAATTATTAAGTTTACATAAATTAATATATATTTTTTTAGAGGCCTGGGTATATGTGTGCTGTGACTGCTTAACAAAGCAACAGTGGAAAGGCAAAAATATTGAATAAAATATTTCATACACTTCTGCAAAATGTGTGTGTTAAGGGAGCGTAGGATCATTCACAGGAAACTCAACAATAACATTATAATAATAAATGAATAAACTTACGTAGACTGTGACATGATGACTCTTAATTTAACAGTGTTATGTTTACATGATTAATTTATAAGTATCGCGTCGTTATATCTGGAGCAATCTGATATTTACCGTCTACATTTTAGAAACGTATTTAATTAACTAATTCTTTGTCTGACTAAATTATTCTTATTTATATTTACAAAACAATAACACTTATTTGATTCTTCATTAGTTTTGCGGACTTCCGAATTGCTGACTGCAACATTCCTGTATATCTTGCAAATTCACTTGTTTATTGTTTACCAACTGAATGTGATATTTTCAATGTCAACGGATACAATGCTGACCTCTAATTAATTTCAATTTTACATTCCTTACTTAAAGAATTAAACTGAACTACTTTCAATTATTATTTTACTGTTTTTTAACAATTATCTATTTTCCTTTATTACGGCCCTTATGAAGACATCCTGTTCTCTGAACAGTGTGAGTTGCGAGATGTCATAGAAGGGACCAGTTTGATATACTTATACAATAGAAGATATGTAGCGAACATTTTACTACTGATAATAATTATGAAGATGGAAAACATACAAAAATATTGGGTGTTGTACCAAAAAGGTCAGAGAAAGATGGTAATTTAACTTTATTAGTTAATTTGCTTAACACGTACATCCGTTTCCTAAAATATTTATTTTCAGCCATTCCACATTGGAACGCTTATTATCACGAGAAACTTTTAAGGAAAGTGAAAGGGAAAAGAGAACACAAAATTAAGAAAGAAATGAACTTGTTCAAAAGCTTCTTAAAAACATAATATGTTACTGACTTTTGAACACCCATTAGCACAAAACATTGATGACTTGCCTGGCACCAGTATTGAAAGTGATTTTGGGAATTATGATGCCTTCTAGCGGAAAATAATGAAGCAAAGGACCAAATTAAAAAATATAAGGAAGAACTTGCAGATATATTTACTTTTTAGAAAATGCAAATCACAAAAAGAAAATGACAATTTAAAAAAAATTTAGACACACATGTTAAGGAAGGTCTTTCCCACTTTTTAAGTGAAAAGCAAATTGCAGTTGTATTAAAGAGAAAAACAAAAGCAAGATGGAATGAAGAAGAAATTGTCGTAGCGTTTACATTAATATACGTTGGGTACTTTAAAAATCCCTACCTACCTTACAGAAAGGCAGGGGTTTGGCAAAATTTCCAGGATAGTGAGGTGAAAGTGCTCCCTGGCGTCGGTGATTGGCCATACTCGCGGAAATAGGACGACGTTAAAGAAACAAAACACACACACACACATATACACAATATCGATTCTCTGTGGCACGAGTGAAATAGATAATAAAAGGAGAGGTTATCTCTGTCGCACAGACACATACACAGATAAAGCTAATTTTTAATATTTTGTATAATTTTCTAATTTTTCTACCTGGTCTCGGTTTATCCGTAGACTGAAACGTTTGCTAACGCTAACAATAGTTTTAAAATAACTTACAAAAACAGTTAAATATTTCCATAGGGTTAATGAATAAAAAAAGACAGCACCTCCTTTTATGCCCCATCTCTCTATTTGCCTGAACTGTCATTCATGTGAAATCCCTTCCAGTTCAAGGTTGGCTATCATCATTGAAATGTAATCTTCAATTCCGCATGCCCAGAAACACCCAAATTCCGATTTTTATAGGCGTAACTTAAGCGGTTTTGTAATTATTTCAGCTTTCCGGTAATTTTTACTGAAAATTGAGTGTTACCTATCACGAGTAGAGATAAAATTTTAAAAATTTGGGATCTTACTACGTTTGAGACGCCTAATTTACTGCAAGAGTAAACTACTCAAAACTGGTGGATATGGCAACATTGCCTGTATCGTTGTTCAATTACACATGCCTATAACACCAAAATGACGATTTTTGTAGGCGTACCTTTAAGCAGTCTTGAAGATATTTGAGCCTTCCGGTACTTTTTACTAGCCTGGTATATATTTATGTGGATTTTAACTGACTATATGTCTTTTTAGAGAGATACAATTTGCTATCTCCGTACCAATTTGGCTTTCGTAGGCGGATGTCAACTCAGGATGCCGTGCTTAGCACTTACCTGACAGTTTTTGATTACAAAAATAGTGGGTCCAAATCCAGCGAGCTGTTCTTCGACATTTCGAAAGCGTTTGATGCGCTCAATCATGCCCTTTTATTGCAGCATTATGGCATAAGAGGAAATTCATATTTATGGCTGGAAAGCTACCTTTGTGGGAGAAGTCAGGCTGTCAGGATACGACAGGCAGGTAACAACTATATGTCTGCCGTGTTGAGCGGCGTGCCGCGGGGCAGCATATTGTGCCCTGTTTTGTTTACAATTTTTCTTAGCCATATTGTTTATGATCTCCCACAATACCACTTAACTTTGTACGCAGATGACACCACTGCTGCAATCTCGTGGGAAAGTTTTGAAGAGCTTGGTGCTGCAGCTAATGTGTGTGTGTGTGCGTCTCAGGTGTCAGTCTGGTGTTCGCGAAATGGTCTGGTTCTTAACACGCGGAAGACTGACATGCTTATTTTTTCTCCGGTGGGTGTGCATCCGAATCTGAGTCTATATGTGAGGTCTGATAACGGTTAAATAGGACAAAGCACGTTTGTCAAGTTTTTGGGGCTCCATCTGCATTCTAACTTGTCATAGAGTGTTCATGCTGACCATGTGGTGGCCTCTCTTGCATCCAGGAATTATGCTTTGCTGCAGCTGAGGGATTCCTTGAGTGCTCAGGCGTTATTGACATGCTAGTGTGGTAGCGTCAACTGTCTCCTGGCATATAGTTTGCTTTTTTGGGCGGCTGGGTGCATCTGGGGAGGGTTCTGTTGATACAGGAGAGTCCGCGCCGTGTTTGGCCTGCCGTCTTCCTCATCTTGTAGACCATTATTTATACAGTATTGCATTTTAACAGTGACGTGCCTATATATGCTTGAGGCGCATTGTTATGTCAGAAAAATATTGCAATCTTTAGTACCTGCGGTAGTATTACAGCGTGTGAAACAAGACAGGCTAAGAAATTGTATGTTTCCCCTTATAGAATCGAACAGATTAATCGAGCACCTCGCAACACTGCAATACGCTTATATAATCATTTACCTGACAGCGTCAAAAATTTTAACAGCCTCAGGCAATTTAAGCTTACTTTGAAATCGTTTTTTAGAGAGCATTGTTTTTATTTTGTGGACGATTATTTTAATTTTAAATTCCAACGTTGATAAGCTGTTTTTTGTGTTTTGACTATTTTCGATATATTGTAGAGATCTATGGAGCAGTTCTAATAAATAAATAAATAAATAAATAAATAAGGAGTTCCAATTCGTGGTTGTTTAAAAAAATTCTTGAAAGTCTGACCATCCTTATCATTTTATTAATAAAAACTCACAAAAAATATTGAACGTAAGAGATGAATACAAATATAAATTTTATAGTTAAAAAAATTATAAAATATTTACCATGTAAACTGAAAACATTGAAGTACATATGCCTAGGACACTAACAGCATACTGTGCGAAGAATGTAAAGTTCAGAATAATCTGAGTCTTTGCAGCAAACCTAAAAGAAAAAGAATTAAGAACATAAAAATATAACCGCTATTATCGTAGAAAATATTTTAAAATTTCTGTCTTTAGCCGTTTGGCATCCAATACATTTTTTAGTAATAAATGCGATTGATCATAAACTTGCCACTAAGAATTCCACGTGTCCTCAATGGGGGGAGCATCCACCCACCCGAGGTATCTCAGATACCAAAACGGTTGAGCTCTGATGGGTTCTCTTTTCCAATATTTGAGCAATTAACGTCCCCACCTTTGTAAGCGTACATTTAGTTTGAATTCCGGATGGGCACAGTGGGGGTTAACTTTGTAGTGCCTATTGCAACGTCTCTGGGGGAAAGAATATTTGCTCTTTTTAGAAAATGATTTTAATAATTTCGTGAAAATGACGTAACATGTGGTGGATGCACGACGGTACAACGGGACGTTACCCATCAAACGTGCGTCTGTCGTTACAGAACGACCTTCCTGAAAGGTGGTTAGATCATGATCAGAACATCCTGAGCATGTCGTTAAACTGAACTCAATCACATGAAAATTTTATCTTAACTTATTTAACATCTTGGCCTGTGGTATGTCGTTAAACTGCGTCCAAACTATATTAGGTGCCAACAACCCTTTTCACCTAATACGGCATTACCATCATCTCTTCTAAATGACTTATTCTGCAAGTAAGCCGTTCATTTAAGAATTTTGCTCTTTTGTCCACCCTGCTATTCCCTTTTTATGTTTTTATTTTCTGTTGTGTTGAAGAACAAAAATGTGTACCATATGTATATAAAATGGTAAATTTCAAACATTTCTACCGTTTTATTCCAGTCAGTTTAATTATTGGAATTGAATTTCAAGCCAGCTACCCTCTTTTTATTATTATTATTTGTAATAAGCGTTTTCAAATGCCATTGTTGCTCTGGATGCTGCATTTTGAAATTGTATTTTCAGTGTTTCCGGGGAATTTTTATATAATGCAATGTATTACATATTTATTTAGTTAAGTTATTAAGCAGACATCCAGGAGCTATTAAAATTCGGTTAGAAATGCTAGGGATGTGCGGCTTGGCTTCGGTCTTCCCCGCAGGGCGGGGTAATAATAAATCTATCATGCTGGGAGGGACCCGGGAGTTCTTTAGTACGTCTCATGGACATTTATGACATAATGTTCATACTTCTTTTTTGTTGCACAAAGTGTTTCTCACAAGGTGACGGCCCTGAAATGATTTTGTAGTGTAATTTTAACCACTTTCGCGTAAATAACTACAAACAATTTTCGCTAAAAATTGCACCATTCTTCATATTCTAAGTTGCCTAACTGAAAGGTTAATTTTTTAGACAAACTATATGCCTCACTAAGGGGGCTTCATGCTAACCTCAAGACACCCCTTTGAACAATTTGTAAGCTGAGGTTAAGCCAGCAGAGCTCTGTGTGATCGCAGTAACGGTTTGGACAATCTTGAATGCCTCCAAAGTTTGTTTTTAAATGATCTTGCTTTCCTTTAGAAGCCAACGAACTCTGATCTTCCACTGCGCTGATGGAACAACACTACTCCAGCTAAGTACACAGTTCATCTACTGTACCTCTATTATCTTTAAATGTCATTAATAACTGTTACGACTCGTCATAATTTCTAAAATCTTATATAAATTACCTTGCTTTATATAATTTCATTGTCCTCCTAATAAATTTACAACCATTTTGCCTTATATAGAATCAACTTTTATCAATAAATTTATATAACTAAGTCTTGACTTTTACTTGTGTCTGCGACCCCTGCTGAATTATGAAGCGTACGAGCCCCATTCTTATTTAAAATATGCATTTAGGGTCAACGCTCCGTTCACTAGTCGTGCACTCTTTTTGCAATTTAAATTTCCATTCATTAGAAACATTTTAAACTCTACTCCACAGACGTCGGATCTCACTCCATGTGACTTTCATCTTCAGTGTCATTTTAAAGCACTTGTTTACTCAAACTGTTTACATAGCTCTCATTTACAATGTAGAAAAACATGAAGCTCGTATATTACGTAATGTAGAGACATTCATAAGGAATTAACTGGACATATTTTGTCGAGTAAAATTAAATTTTACTGAACGGCTTCCTGCCCGTCTAATATTATAATCTATATATTAAAGTAAACATTACATTACCATAAATAAATTGTCTAAAGTTTGTATAAACATTACACTGGCGAGGAGGATTTTGCGTTAAAGTAATTAAGTTATATTATTAGTGGTAGGAAACTAGTATTTTCATCAGGTGTTATTATTGAATACAAAAATGTCGGTTGGATGCAAGAATTTGAATTGGGCAACCAAAATCAATATACATATATGTCAAGACTAGAGTAGCATTTTGTTAAAAAGTAGAATAAAGTTTAAGAAGAATAATTCTTCTTACAGTAGTTGATGATGCCATGTTTGAGTTAAAGACGGATTTATGTTACGCCAAAAAAAAACCGTCAGCAAGGAAACGAACAATTTTGGATAATGCGGTCGTCTAAATAATCTTATAAGATGCATTCTAAGACACCCTATGATTACGCATACAATGTTTTCTTGTAGTATGTATAATAACTAATATATTAAGCTCCAGCGTAGAAATGCGTCACCCTCTATATACGTAAACAGATAAAAACAGAAACTAAGCCCGGATATGAATTCCAGGGGGGCTAGTTGGTACACATTTGAAGAAATCTTTTTTAAATTCGAAAGTCGCAGTCCCCCCACTACGAAATGTCCTCCATGAAAATTAGCTAAAAATACATACATACTATATATATATATATATATACAGGGTCGCTGATAAGTCTGGAAACGATCGATTATCCGGGAAAATATACCAGGTGTCGAAAAAAGTTTTATACAAAAGTTTTTGGGTTCTTCAATGTCTACTAGGCGGTGATAATTTCATTTATACAGGGTTGGTCATACAGGCGTGGCACACCAATATTAATTTTTTTTTTAATGGAACACCCTATATATTATTAGATATTTCAATCCTTCTCTTAATTTTGAGTAACATTTATCAGAAGCATGATGTACATAAACTCAATCGTTTCCGGGTAAAAAAATAAATAAAAATAAACGCTACTGTTTTCAAAATCTATTGGATGAAAAACAAAAATAAATGAAAAGTAGAATATCTTTTGAAAACAATCTGTGAGTGTGAAAAGGACCGGTTGCGATGTTTTTAACATTGTTTGAAATCCTATTTTATAAGATGTTCAAAGTGTTCTCCATTGACCTCCTGACAATAATGAATTCGCTTAACAAAACATTGCACTGCATTTACAAGAGCGTTTTGAGGAATGTTATTAATTTCATGCACAATCCTTGCTTGCAACTCTTCAATATTCTGCGGTCTATTTTGGTAAATTAAATTTTTTACATGACCTCACAAAAAAAAGTCAAGCGGCGTCATGTCGGGAGACCTAGCTGGCCATTCAATAATTCCCCTGCGCCCTATCCATCTGCCAGGAAAGGTTTGATTCAGATATTCCCGTACCCCAATTCCAAAATGAGGGGGTGCCCCATCCTGCTGAAACCATATTTCTTCCGCTGGTAGATTTGGGTCGTTATTGTTCGGAAATAATCGACTAACGTCTGGAACAATTGATTCTTGCAAAAGTGTCAAATATCGAGCAGGGTTCAAATTACCGTGTATAAAATAAGGTCCTATGATATGTCCACCAATAATAGCACACCAAACATTTACTTTTTGCGGTCTTTGGGTGTAAATTTGTTCCATCCAATGTGGGTTTTCGTCTGACCAGTACCTACAGTTGTGTCGGTTGACTTGTCCATTCAAACAAAATGTAGATTCGTCGGAAAACAAAATGTGGTTGGCAAAGTTAAAATTTTGGCGTAACTTCTCCATAATAAGTTCACAGAACTCGATTCTGCGATCAAAATCGTCTTCACTCAGTTCTTGCAATAAATGAATTTTATATGGACGGAACTTTTCCCGCTTCGTAATCTTTTGAATTGAATATCGACTCATATTGTGATTTAAAGCCAATTGCTGTGCCGAAGTTTTCGGATTTTCCACCACATCCAATATTACACTCAAAGAATTTTCTTCATTTGTAACGGCTACTGGCCTTCCAGTTCTAGGTTTATCCTTGATACCGCCAGTTTCGTGAAAACGATGCAAAGTTTTCGAAACTGTGGATTTGGAGATCGATTCCCGCTCAGGATGCAACTCATTGAACATAATCACCACTTGAGCAAAACTTCGTGTTCTATCACCGTACCCTATCATCATTAAAATTTCGATACGTTCGGTTTCACTTAAACTTGCCATTTTGCACAAAAACTGTTGACACTAAATTACTAATGTTTCAAAACTGTTGACACTGAATGAATGTTTGACATTCGTTGTCCTGGAAACATTTTAAAACAAAAGAATAATACTGCGTTTCTTATGGGCATCTTATCTTATCTTGGGATTCCAAACAATGTTAAAAACATCGCAACCGGTTCTTTTCACACTCACAGATTGTTTTCAAGAGATATTCTACTTTTCATTTATTTTTGTTCTTCATCCAATAGATTTTAAAAACAGTAGCGTTTATTTTTATTTATTTTTTTACCCGGAAACGATTGAGTTTAGGTACATTATGCTTCTCATAAATGTTGCTCAAAATTAAGAGAAGGATTGAAATATCGAATAATATATAGGGTGTTCCATTAAAAAAAAATTAATATTGGTGTGCCACGCCTGTATGACCAACCCTGTATAAATAAAATTATCACCGCCTAGTATACATTGAAGAACCCAAAAACTTTTGTATAAAACTTTTTTCGACACCTTGTATATTTTCCCGGATAATCGACCGTTTCGAGACTTATCAGCGACCCTGTATATATATATATATATATATATATAAATGAAACTGACCCCGGATATGGATTTTAGGAGGCCTAGCTTGCCTTCATTTGAAGACTTTCTTTTAATTTAAAAATCGCGATCTCCTCTTTAGTGATTTTTTTTAAGAAAAAGGATAAACGTTTGGAAAAAACCTAATTGAAATTGTGATATAAAAGCTCTTAAATGTTAAGACAGTAAAGTTATAACTCACTTCAGTAAGACTTTATGGTGTAGAATCCACTTTTTTATTTCTTCAAGACCATTGCAGTTTGTAAATTCAATTTTAAAGGTTTCAATGTTCTCTGCCAACATACGCATAGCACCAGCAATATATGTCACGTAACCGACGTTAATTAAATCAGTGTTTATTTCTCCAAAAGCTACTATAGATATAGACACTATCTGGTGAAGATATAGTAATTTGCAAACGTAATACTTGTTTTTGTAATTGACTGGATACAATGCTGGAAATGCCAACTCTGTTTCAGTAGAAGTGATAGTGTCCACTACAAGGAAACCACAATATAAGGCAGCAAAAATATTCATAATTACTTGACATTTCGTCAAAGCTTTAAATGATTCCAATAAGGTATTAAGTTGACTGGCGTTTTTAGGTTGTAGCTGTTGACGTTCTGTTTGTGATATTAAGTTTTGGCGAATATCAAAATATCGTGTTAACTCAATAATCTTAGCAACATACAACACTTTTTGGATCCATACAAAAAAGCTTTGTGAGAATGCTAACACGTCTGGTATTAAAAACGGTAGCATCATAAACTGGGCAATAATGTCAGGAAGTGTAAAGAAATAAAATAGTGTAGCCCCATAAAGCTGGTAAAGGGAATTGATCTTAAGTTTAAGAAAATCGTTTGATTGCAATGCGCCGACAAATTTTAAAACGTTAAAGGAATATATCAGTGTTTTCATATGGCTAAATCTTGAAGGATAGTTTTCCATTTCCATCTGAAACAAAATAATGCAATGTTAGTGAAATGACTCATCTTTCTAATTTACAAAGTGGAATATCAATTCTGTGGCAAGTGCACTTTGGACGACACAATTTATCACAATCTATTTGAGTTTTTTAGGCTTGTACTTTTAAGCAAAAAAGAGTAACTACATACAGACTTGGAGACTACTTCTCAGGCTTCACTTTTCGTTTCTGTAGGTGAAGGGCGTAACCAGCGTGTAAGATAACTGGAAAAAGATGCCCTTATGAATTCTAGACGTTCTAGGATGTTCTTCAACGTTTCTGTGACTAGTTTTGCTGCTTGACAGCATTCTCAGATAGATAAGAATGGAATTAGTACTAAATGATGACAACTATTAATAAAGATCTGTTACTATGTTATGATATGATGTTTTGATGAAATTTTTTTTTATCAAATTGAAAATAAAATGAAACACATGACGCTTTCAAAATGTCTACGTGATGTATATCAATATTTAACATAAAAATATAAGTAGCCTATAATAACTATATTAACCGTTAGAACAATAAAATAATTAAACAATAATAGTAATAAAGCAGTCTCTTACAACGAAAGTATGGACATACATCAACTCATTATCTTATTATAACTGTTTTGAAAGAATAGTTAAATTTATTTTCTTTGACTTATTTAATTAGAAAGAAGAATATCCAAGAAAGGGGAATTCATTAAATCAGTTTGCTCATCTAAAACAACGTAGATATTGTCGTGTGTGTGATTTTTGACTTCTAAAGCTTCAAAACGGCCTAGTTTACGTTTGTCATTACAAAAATGTATTGGTTGTATGCTGTTATTTACTGTACGTCTATGTGTAATCAATAATATGTTTTGCAAATGCAGATTTGTCAGCGTGGTTATTTTTAAATGCAGAAATATGTTCTTTGTATAGGGTGTTAAAATTTCTAGAAGTTTGACCTATGTAGATTGTGTTACAATGTGTACAAGCTAATTTATAAATTCCAGCTTTTGTCAAGAAACAAGATTTTTCTTTCGCGTTAAAAGGCGAATCACGCGTGGTGTTGTAAGATCAGGTATTTAATTATTTTTTTTATGTTTTCTGAAATCGTTCCAAAATAAGTTATCGAAACGTACCTGTTGTCGTTTTTTGTTGTTACATATACATGTCACCCTTTCTCACAAAAGCTCTCAGCCTACCATTCTGTGATACATCGTGCATTTTCAATACTTATGTCACAAAACAATCTTAAAAAAGAAATTTCAATAATTAAGCAAACAGCATTTAATGATAGCTATTCTGGTAAAATATTAGATAAAATGATCGAGAGAAAAGAATGCAAATTAGCGATTAATTTAAGTTACCCAAATATTGTAAAATTGTAGATCAAAACTGTATCGAACATTGGCATTGAAACAATCACATTGTTATGTAAATAATAAAGAAGGTAAAAGTTGCAGCGTACAAAGAACTCAGGACTGCTGAAGTCTGCAATTTAGGGAGGTCGTAAACTAATTAAGAAAAACTATAAGTAGATTTTGTTGGTAAACATGAAGAGTGAATTTAGTTCTTACGATGTAGACAGTTAACTTAGATTGCTTAAGATGTAAAGACGCGACACTTGTGATTTAATTATGTAAACATAATAACACTGTTTAATTAAGATTCACGATGTAAACAGTCCAAGTTAAATTTATTCAGTTTGTTAATAGTCATATTGTTGAGTTTTTGTGAGTTTATTAAAAGTTATAATTGGACCGTTACCTATGTCTACATTGGCCTAGTTCGACGAGTTATTCCTTAAAATATCCTCCGCTCCTTAAACAAACTTCTAGAAATTTTAACACCCGATACAAAGAACATATTTCTGCATCTATAAATAACCACGCTGACAAATGTCAATTTCCAAAACATATTACTTAAACCGCACATAGACCTACAGTAAATAACCGCATACAACCACTACATTATTGTAATGACATATGTAAACTAGACTTTTTGAATCTTTAGAAGTCAAAAAGCACACATACGACAATAGCTACCTTGTTTTAAATGAGCAAACTAATTTAACGAATTCCCCTTTCTTGGATATTCTTCTTTCTAATTAAATAAGTCACACAAGATAAATTTAACTATTCTTTCAAAAAAGTTGTAATAAGATAATGAGTTGATGTATGTCGATACTTTCGTTGTGTAGAGACTGCTTTATTACTATTATTATTTAATTATTTTATTGTTGTAACTGTTATTATAGTTATTACAAGCTACTTATATTTTTATGTTAAATATTGATTTACATCACGTAGACATTTTGAAAGCCTCATCCGTCATCATTGTTTGATTTTATTTTCAATTTGATGAAAATGTTTTTGATCAACACATCATATCATAACATAGCAACAGATCTTCAATTGTAGTTGTCATGATTTCGTACTAATTCTATTTTTATATGTCTGAGAAGGCTGTCAAGCAGCAAAATTAGTCACAGAAATGTTAAAAAACATCCTACAACATCTAGAATTCATAAGGGCCTTTTGCTCCAGTTAGCTTACGCGCCGGCTACTCCCTTCACCTACAGAAATGATACCCAACAGTGAAGCCAGAGAAGTAGTCTCCAAGTCTGTATGTAGTATGGACCAGTTTCACCAAGTAAGGGCAACAACAATCAATGAAAAAAGAGTTGATAATTAAATAGAGACTCGGCTGTTGAGTTTTTTGAGTTTGAGTTTGAGTTTTTATTAAATAGAGACTCGGCTGTACCAAAATTAAATAGCTTATTTAAAAAAATAATTTCTGGATTTTATAGTTCGAGGAATGTTACAATTTAATTTAAAAATTTACATTAAGTTAAAATAAAAAGAAATGTATAAGCATTTAATTAAAAAAACTTGGTTGGCGCTGGGTGTCAGATCACTGCAAAAGTCCAAATTTTATGCGTGGTAAACAAAAAAATCATTTAAATATTACAAGCAAATTTTATTTTTTCTTGGCGCATACTTATACAAGGTGTTGTAATGTGTTACAATCGGATATCTGAATAAAACATTTTACTAAAGATTTTGTGAGGGGGTGGACACGTTTTGAAAGATCTTTGACATTTACCCCTCCTCCTCATTTTAAAAGGCCGGTGTCACGTTAAAAATGTCACATGGAATCGTATTCTTTCTTTTTTTTAATTCTTCGTGAAGAACTCCCTATGTACGTAGAAAATCGTTGCATTTGCTCTACTGGTTGTATACTTATGAAACTTCCAATATATAAAATTTGGATACTTTTTTTTGAAGGCCGCCTAAATGGGGAGATGTGCAATTATTTTTAAGACACAATTCACTTCAATTTCTGAACAACGTAGAAAGTTAACAAGAAGAGGTGTGGTTTCAGCAAGACGGAGCCCCGCCACACTTTACGCGCCAAGTCAGAGACACTCGAAATAACAAGTTCGGAGAAATATAAATTGGCCCGCTAAACTGGCCCGCAAGGTCTCCTGATCTCACGCCTTTAAATTTTTTTCGGGATTTATAGAAGACGAAGTTATGGCTATAACACCAACTTTGCCAGAACACATTGGATACCTCCAATATGTTGAATGTGCACTACTCTTGTCAAAGATAATATTGAAATGTTTGGAAACAAATGGAGGACATTTAGGGCACATTTTAGAACACAACCGTCGTTAAACAGAAGGAAGTTCATGATAGTTCTTAATCTAATTTTTTTATTAGAAAATGGCCTAAATCATTTTTATAAACATTTACGATCATAACGCTGCGTCCAGACTTTTTGTAACTTAATGCTTTCAGTTGTATATCACAGTGAAGAATCGAAACGAAGTTCGCTACCAAAACGCACTTACTGCGTTCCGAATTTTTTTTCGTACCAACGTGCATTACGTTTCGATGAAAAATGTAAAAATGCAATAATATAAGGGGTATTTGATTTAAAAAAAAAAGAAGTTTGTATCACCAACCACTTATGAGCCACAGTGTGATTGTAAAAATAATTTTATAATATGCAGCTAAAAATGCGTCACTCTGTACATATATAAACAGATACTAAACTAACCCCGGATATGAGTTCCAGAGGACCTGGTTTGCGCTCATTTGAAGAAACCTTTTAAAAATTCAAAAGTGGCGGAAATTGCACAATGGTGAAC
Source organism: Tillus elongatus (assembly GCA_964006375.1). NCBI lineage: Eukaryota > Metazoa > Arthropoda > Insecta > Coleoptera > Cleridae > Tillus > Tillus elongatus. Next base: position 24,310,011 of record OZ023266.1, on the reverse strand, counting down.
TTTTTTTACGTAAATTCGATAAAACTTATAGACTATTAGACCATAAAGTATAGAACTAAAACTACTGTCAAGGCATCAGAGAAATGGTCTATTTGAAATGAATTTTCTGCAAATATTTCAGAAAAATTTAGGACAATGGCGGTTGAAGCTGAAATTTAAAGACGTGGAAAATATACTTCTTCCCATCTTTTTTCTACATAACCCGTTTTGTTTTACGTTATTTAACTAACAGTTGCCAATGTTGACCTTTTAAATCGGGACTTTTACGTTTTACGAAGAAAAACTATAAAATCTTCGAAATAATTATTCGGGTATTTCTTGACCTTTTTGAGCCAAAAACTTAGTCTTTGTCTGTAATATACAATAGAATTTGTCATCGACAAAAGATAATTAAATTTTGTGCGTTTTTCTGAGCATCAGTGGCACTAAATTTCTTTTTTCAAAGGTCGATACCTTTTTTGTCTTTTAAGCTAGACCTGAATTTTGGTATGTAATATACATTTTATAATATGAATCTGAGCACCAAGCTTGGTTGTCATATCTTTGTTATTTCGGGAGTTACAAAAATTTTCCAAAAGAAATTTCAAAATCTTTTGAGAAAAACTGAGTAGAAGTCTATTGTTAGACTCCATGGCCTACTGCTTTTTGAACACTTTTTTTTGTCATTTGTTTTCTGGTATTGGATTGCATAGCCTACTATCCTCAAAGCGATTTTTCTAAAAATTGTCAGTGCAATTACAACATTTCACAAGCATGTTGTAGATCATTGGAAAGCCCTTTTCACAGACTGTCTGTCACATGAGTAAAAAAATTATATGGCTGCTATAATAAAAACAAGCGTTGATACCTGTAGTATGTAGCTCAAAAACAAATGACAATCCAAAAGTTGAGAATAGCACAAAAATATTATTCTGTAAAAAGTGTCCTGATAATGTGCAAGTCTTAGACATGTCAGATCAACGCCTACTTAGGTATTGAAGAAAAAGGAAATCGACAAATTTTGGTTTGTTCAAAATAACTCTAAAGCGAAAAGAGGCAGGGCAAAATACAAGTGATATTTGGAACAGCATGAAATTCTACAACACATTGCTAATTCAACCGTCTTCCCATCTCTAATAATACTTTTTATATCGTAAACCTACCTACCAAATTTGGTTATCATAGATTTTTTATTTTTTAGGATAAAATTTTTTTTCAAATGAAAACTCAAAATTTTCCCGGAAAACCTCGTCCGATTTTTTTGATTAACGAACTTGTCAAAGCCTTTAACAAAGAAAGGTACGTGCCAAATTTTATTAAAATCGGCCTATTATTCTTTGAGATAAAAATTTTTTTCGAATGAAAACTCAAAATTTTCCCGGAAAACCTCGTTAGATTTTCCCGACTAACAAACTTGTCAAAGCTATTTACAAAAGAAAGGTACATGCCAAATTTTATTAAAATCGGCTAATTACTTTTTGAGATAAGAATTTTTTTCGAATGAAAACTCAAAATTTTCCTGGAAAACCTGGTCCGATTTTCCTGACTAACGAACTTATCGAAGCTATTTACAAACGAAAAGTACATGCCAAATTTTATCAAAATCGGCCTATTATTTTTTGAGTTTTCGGTGTGATACATATATATATATATATATATATATATATATATATATATATATATATATATATATATATATATATATATATAAATATATATAAATATACATAAATATATATATATATATATATATATATATATATATATATATATATATATATATATATATATATATATATATATATATATATAACATATAAAAATTGAAACTGACCCCGGATATGGGTTCTAGGGGTCCTAGATCGCGTTCATTTGAAGAAATTTTTTTTAAAATTCAAAAGTCGAGATCTCCTCATTAGTGAATTTTTTCTAAGAAAATTCACTAATAATGAACGGAGATAGCAATACATTCCCATCCAGTATATATATATATATATATATATATATATATATATATATATATATATATATATATATATATATATATATATATATAAACATATAAAGAATTCTGATTTAGTGAAAACGGGAACAGGGCAACAACAATCAATCAATGGATATATTTTATGCTGAGTGAACCATTTTACCCTCATTAAATTAATTTTTGTCTTTTGAAATAAACCTCTAATCCAGTTATTTTTCATTTTTTCGTGCTTATTTTTAAGTCGGCTTAATTCTTTTTTAATGTGGTTTATTTATGGAACCCGTGATGAGCACTGATAAGCACACTTGGAGAACCCAAATCACCACAACACATTTAAAAAAACCTGACGATCGTTTCACTAACCAAGGTAGCGTCATCCGAGGATGAATAATGTTGTATTAGAATAGAATTATTCACCCTCTGATGACGCTAACTTGGTTAGTAAAACGATCGTCAGGTTTTTTTTAATGTTTTGTGGTGATTTGGGTTCTACAAGTGTCCTTATTGGTTTCTTTTGTTACGTATACTACATGTTAGGTTATTCAAAAGAGAAAATAAAACTTTTGAAAAGTCGGGAATCTAGAGAACAATTTGTAAAGATTGCGTTCATAAATATGTTAGGAAAACTAAAGGATCAATTAAAGCCAAATCAAGGCAAAACTTATTGCAACTTAGATTAAGTACATAATAAATACAGTTGGAGAACCCAAATCACCACAACACATATTTTTAAAGACTTGACGATCGTTTCACTAACAAAGTTGGCGTCATTAGAGGACGAAAAATTCTCACTTGATAAGATTAACTACAACTATAATAGAAAATTCATTATGAGCATCTGTTTGGTCAGAATCACCATGTAGATATAAAAAATTATTAAACATATCAAACAACTACGCAATCAGATGCATGTATGTGCAAGTATATCATTTATTAGTGAAACTAAATATAAAAAATCTCTGGACGCAGCAAGTGCGTTATGGTAGTGAATTTTTATTAAATGCTTCAAATTTCAATAACTCAGTTTTCTATAAACTTAGAAAGTTTAATTTTGGATGTAGTAAGGTCTTTCCTAGGGCAAGATATCCACAACATTTCATTAAAATAGCTTTGTAATTTTTGGAGAAAAAAAATTTTTCCGAAAGAAAATTTAAAATTTGAATAACTCAATTTTCTATAAACTGAAAAAGTTGAATTTTGGTACTTAGTAAGGTCTCTTCCAAGGCAACACATGTAGTAAATTTCATTAAAACACCTTTGTTATTTATGGACAAAAATTTTTTTTTGAAAGAAAACGCAAAATTTTCCCGGAAAAACCCGTCCGGTTTGCCTGGATAACGAACTCGTTCAAGCCATTAACCCTAGAATACTGGACATTCGTAAAATTTACGACGCGAGCTTAAAGTCGTTAAAGTTCGAATACTTCCGGGCTATGCATCGCCGCGTGCCTCTAGCTATTTTCCTAATTAGTCCACAGCTAGCCAATGGTGCATTCGGTTGTCGCATTTTTTACCGCTAAGTGACATATTTCGCGGGCTCGTCGTAAATTTAACGAAAGTCCAGTGTTTACGTTAGTTTTTATTGTAATAATTATTGTGACTAGTGCGTCGATAAATTGGGCTAGTTGTTATCTTTTTGAGAGGTAAGGCACATTTTTGATATTTTGATACTTAGATAATTGTTTTTTTGTTAAGATGGCGCGTAAACCCTTAACACAAAAGGAAATAGAGGCCGAAATTCAGCGTATAATGGCTGGTGAAGACTCAGAACCCGATCCTTTTGAAGACAGTGGAAGTGATTGGGAAGAGGACCATGTAGAATTCGAAGCGGAAAGTTCAGATGATGAATGTGATGACGATATGTTTTTACCACAGCCCCCACCCAACGTCAATCAGTCCAATCAATTCGAAGATTCTTCAACTGCCGAAGAAGAACATTTAGTAGAAAAAAATGGCGATGACATTGAAGAGGAATTTCATACCAACGAGGATCAGTCCAGTCTCCCTGACTACTGCCTACCTGCTGAAAGTGATAAATCAGAGAGGAATATAGCAAATAGCCCTTTTTTATCTAGCTATATAATAAAGCCCAACAACACCAGTTTGAAAGGAAAAAATGGTCATAAATGGTCAACGGTATTACCTTCCAAGCGTGGAAAAACCAAAGCAAGAAATATTATTCATTTTGTACCAGGTCCTAAAGGGGATGCTAAAAAGTGTTCAACTTTAGATGAATTTTTCTTACACTTTTTTTCTAATGAAATACTACATACCATACTTTTGCATACAAATGCCGAAATTCTTAGACAAGCACAAAAATATAAAAGCAATGCCAATGTATCGCAAACGACAAAAAACGAGATAAAGGCCCTTTTTGCAATTTTTATAAGGGCGGCAGCGAACAAAGATAATCATTTGTCTGCAAAATATATGTTTAACACCAATTTATCAGGAACATTTTATAAAGCCTGTATGAGTGGTGAGCGCTTTTCGTTCCTAATAAATTGTCTTAGGTTTGATGACAAAGAAACCAGATCGGAAAGAAGAAATGTGGATTCGTTCGCACCGATCCGTGAAATATGGGATATTTTTATTGCGATATGTAGAGACTCCTACACACCTTCTTCTTACTTGACTATTGACGAACAGCTGGTTGGATTTCGCGGACGTTGTCCCTTTCGTATGTATATACCGAGTAAGCCGTCCAAATATGGAATAAAAATAATCATGGTTTGCGATTCGTCTTCGAAATACATGTTAGATGCCAGCCCCTATTTAGGAAAAAACACAAAAACAAATGGATTGCCATTGGCAACGTATTTTGTACAAGAGCTTACTAAATCTGTCCATGGTAGTAATAGAAATATTACCATGGATAACTGGTTTACATCAGTAAGTTTGGCTGATGATTTACTGAAAGATCCCTATAAACTTACGCTGATAGGGACCGTCCGTAAAAACAAAAAGGAAATTCCCAAGGAACTGTTAGATGTTAAAGGTAGAAATCCTAATACGTCTATGTTTTGTCACGATCAGATGAAAACCATGGTATCGTACATGCCAAAAAAGAACAAAATTGTGTTACTTTTATCTACTCTTCACGAAGGGGCTGAAATATTAGCCACAGGAAAACCTGCAATTATAAAGAATTATAATGAAACAAAGGGAGGAGTAGACACTTTCGACCAGATGTGTTCTAATATGAATTCTGGTCGAAAAACTCGAAGGTGGCCGATGGTCATATTTTATGACATGGTAAATATTGCAAGCATAAATTCTTACGTACTTTATACTTCAAAATTACTGAAACTAAACAAAAAACCATTGAATAGGTATCAATATATGATTGAAGTAAGCCAATGTCTTGCGGAACCATGGTTGAAAGAGAGGCTCAACAATAAAACTTTGCGGCGTAATATTCGGCAAGATATTGGTAATATCCTAAATATTTCTTTGGAAAGTGTGACACCAGAGTATCAAAATAAAAAGCGAAAAATTTGTTTTTACTGCCCCAGTAATAAAAGACGCATGACCACCACATACTGTAACCAGTGCGAGCAAGCCATATGTGGTGAACACCGAGGAAATATATGTACTGTATGTGCAACTGTTTAAGACTTTACTTCTTAAAAATATTTTTTTACAAGCTCAATAGTATACTGTATTTTGTAAAATTTTTGTAGATTTTTCTGTAATAAAAGCTTTTTCTAAATTTGGTGTTTTATTAAACGTCGTAAATTTTACGATACTCCAGTATTAACGTATATTTCAAATAGTCCATTAATCTAGGGTTAATAAACTAAAGGCACTTGCCGAATTTCATTGAAATCGGTTAATTATTTTTTGAGTTATCAGACGGATATATATATACATATATATATATATATATATATATATATATATATATATATATATATATATATATATATATATATATATAAACATATAAAAATTGAAACTGACCCCGGATATGACTTCTAGGGGTCCTAGTGCGCGCTCAGTTGAAAAAAAATTTTCAAAGTCTCACCATAGATACCTCTCTATTAGTGAATTTTTTTTAATAAAAATTCACGAAAAAGCCTGGACGCAGAAAGTGCGTTATGGTAGTGAATTTTCACCAAAATGTTTTTAATAGCAAATATATGTGTTTTTTTAAGAAATCAGGCATCAAATTTGGTTACCATTATAACCTATATAGTCAAAACAATGTGCCATCTTTCATCAAAATAACTTTATTGTTTGAAAATGTACAAAAATTTCCGAAAGTAAACTTAAAGTGTTCCAAAAAAAACTCGCTTCTTGGTAAACCTTATAGGTTAATAGCAAATTGAGCTAGTCAAATATGAAGCATTTGATCAAAATTCGCTACCATAATGCACTTGCTGCGTCCAGAATTTCTTTTCTTACAAACATGCATTATATTTCGATGGAAAATGCAAAAATGCAATAACGTAAAGAGAATTTGTATCAGCAACGACTATAATTAATGTTTACAATTTTTTTGCATATCTTGTATAATAACGGATATATTGAGCTTTATCGAGTCTTTACGAAAATTCGACAAAAGTTATATACCATTAAACGATAAACTCTATAGCTAAGGCTACTGCCAAACATCAGAGAGAGGGTCTACTTTAAATGAATTTTCTGAAAATATTTTAGTAAAATGAAGGACAATGACGGTTGAAACTAAGACTTCAGGGTTTGTAAAACACTCTTCTTGAGACATTTTCTTTCCATGGCCCGTAGTAGATTCAGGTTCTTTGCCTAAATGTTGCCAATTTTGAGGTTTTAAATCGCAACTTTGACGTTTTGAGGAAAACCCCAATTTCTTTTTATTTAAATGCCTATAACTTTTTTGTCTTTCGATCTACAGCGCTTAATTTTGGTGGGTAACTTACCTGCAATAATATAAACTCGTGTAGCAAATTTGGTTGCCCTTACTTTGTTAATTCGGGAAATATAATTTTTTTTCGAAAGAAAATACAAAATTTTCCGGGAAAACTTGGGCCGATTTTCCTGGCTAACGAACTTATCCAAGCCACTTGTAAGTATATCACTTATTAGTGAAACCAAATATAAAACATTGGCATGAACAGAACGAGACACGCACTGCCAGGAATAAAATGATCCCATTTTTATTAAATACTTTAAAACTAATTTTGTATTATGCGTACCTTCTTTAGAGAAGTAGCTTGTAATCTTTTTTGTAACACTTTTATATTTAGGTATATAGGTTGAAAGCTTACACCTATAACACACTTTTATTTAAATACCATATAAAGAACTGAAGCTTTTGTCGTCTATCTGAATACTGTTGATATTGGTGTAACTACCTCTTATTTATATTTCATTCTTTAATTACTGCTTACATAGTTACATTAGACTTTAAATAAACATGCTCACTTATAGCTATTATTAATGCATCATGGATGTGCGCGTCAGCATATTGCTAATTAAGTTACAAGGGTTATCTTTATGACAAAAACGACTAATAGGCTAAATTTGCGAGCCTTTTAAAGATTTCATATACATGCATCATAACTCAGGGCTCGGATTATATGCAATTCGCATATTTTTTGCATAAGTTGCATATTTTAGTGTATTTGGCCTAAATTGCATATTTCCATATATTTTGCCTTATTTGCATATTTAACAATTTTTTGGGGTTTCCGTATATAACAAAATCCACCCAAGCAACATTTAAAGTCAAATTGACGTAAAATCGCCCTACCAATAGGTCGCCGACCAAATCACCACAGGTCATTTTTAAGTAAAATTTAAGTGTATATTACCAATGTGGGGAATAAAGTCAAAGTAATAGGGAAATCGATAATAGGTCCAGCAAGGCGTTTCGACCAAGGCGTTTTAGTTATATTTAGGGCATTTTCATTCAACATTGGGCGAATGGACGTAATATATTGGTAAATACGTGCAACGTTTTACTTGAATCTGACATCTAGCCGAGTGCTGTGACCTTCTTAACAACGAACTACGCATGTGACATTATTCGGTTCTGTAGGATCTGTGGTTATGTATGTATAAACAAACAGTAGAGTAGTAGATATATTGTCCATCTTTGTTAAAAAATGACATCTTGAATGATCAAAGAACTTACTTCAAATATTTGCAACAATGATAAAGGTGATTCGCACTGTATAAAGAAAAAAACCACTGCGGTTATGTTTTTTTCTGTTAACATGATGATGATACTTCGATAAAATTCGAGCGCCCGTGTAAAAGATAAAATTAGTGAAAATAAATTTTTTTTCAAAATTCTTGTAATTCTGATTTTGGAGGATTGGTGATGTAAACAACACAAAACTATCTTGTCATCATGGTATACAATCATTATTTAATGTTTTTTTCGAACTAAAATTTGATTACACTATATTCAACAAAATATTATTTATCATTTTCCAATACAATCAAGATGGATACCGCAAAATTAATTTAATATGGCTGCCCTTCTAACATTATTGACCTGAAAGTTAATTTTGCCCTAATTTTTTTACCTATAAGTCACAATTCCTAATGACAGGGCAAACTAACCAAACTTTGAAGGCATTTTGTCCTATTATGGGAATTTCAACTATATGGTAAAAGAATTTTGTTTGAATTTATTAGAAATGAAACATTTTTGTGTATAGAAATATATATTACTTATATCCGTGCACAGCGGAGAGACATACAGGAATGATTATACAGGGCTTTTGGTCTTTGATTCCATAATATATAAACATTAATAGAAAATAGAAACAAAATAAAATAAGTAAATAAACATAAACATGACAGCTGACCGTTTTGCCAATACTTCACTCCATTTGGCATGAAAAGGGATGTATTATATTGAAGAGGGAAACGTGCTGATTTGATACCAGCATAGAATTGAAATAGTTTTACTTTCATATACCTAGTAGTAGTAGCCGATAAAGTCATACTTTTTTAGGATTGAAAAATAAGTTCTTCATTTGATGTAAGCCACTTTGAATGATCAGCATCTATCACTATTTTTATTCTTTACTACTCTATAATAGTTTGTAGTATGTCTGTAAACTTTTATTCATTTCAAAAGGGGCATTGTAACACTATATTTGTTACTGGTGCACGCACATTAACAACAAGAATAAACTTTTATTGATAAAGTTTATCAACTGACACACCTTTAAGATTCACAAATGTATTTCACTGCTGTACACTTTTAACTTTGAGGACAATTTTTATTTCAAGTCAGATTTTATGGGTATTTTCAACTTGAAGGTAGGCAATTTGACTTGGAAGACCATTTCTGCAGTAATTATGACTTTATAGCCGATCAGAAGGCCATTTTAGGTTAGCTCAGTGCCCAAAATATTCCCTGTGCTGTATTGCAATAAAATTGGTAATATATATATATATATGTAATCTGGACTTCATAAGAAGACCTCCAATTTACTATATCACACAGACATATTGCAGGTCAATATTAGGTAATAAATTACCTTAAAGTAGGTATTTCAGGTATCTGGGCTTGGTAGTCGATTTTCAGTCCAATTTAGGGCACACTTCGACCTAAAAATTACCAACTCTGGAATTGAAACACAAAAGTATATTCAAGTATATTTTATGAGTAAAATTAAACCAATTTTTTCCCAATTTAGTTACTTGTAAGTTAGTGACTTTGGAGTAATTTTAATAGTCATAAATAAGCTAGTTCGGAGCTGCATTTCCAAATTTGTAGTCATTATGACAATCAAGGCAACATTTTAGTTAATTATTACTAAATTACAACTTGGTTAGGTTATTTGGACACGAGTGTTGGTTAACATGCCTTAATTTGTTGCTTGGGCATATACTTGCTTCAATGTAAGCAACTGCTAAGGTAAATTCATACGCCGTTCAAATGTTGCTGGCGGAAAGGAGATTCCAAAGTCCTGGTATTGTATAGTTCGAGCGCTTCACTCAGATATAAGACAGTGCGCTAGACAGGGTGAGCTACCTCTGGGTTCTTAAAATCTACCGCCGCCTAGCTTTGTACGTGTTATACCCAAATGAAACTAGTAGCTAGTAGGTGAGAATATAAAAACAAATTTTTGGAAGGATTGTCGGTAATGGTGCTTTTTTCTTTGTACTTTACATCAACGGGAAGTAAATAGCAAAATGCAATTTCTAGGTATGGTATAAATCTAAAATTCATAAAAACTAAATACACCTCTGATGCCGATGGATCCATCCTACAGCAACAGATGAAGCGTTTTCGTTATGCATTCTACTGAAATTTTTTTAGTCCTGTTTAAGAATGGACCAATTCTCCCGAGGATGACCAGTTGAAAAGATCGAAACGCGTCGGGACAAGGAATAAAGTATTTGTTTGGAAAGAAAAAGCCTTTTTATTCAACTCACCCAAAGATGTCAACCCCAAACATTTTGACGTTAGCAACAACTTATAAAACTGACAGAATAAATGTATTTGACTTTTTCAGTGGTACTGTGGAATTAACATCAGCCTGGGTTGTAGCATTGTATTTGGGCAAGTTCAGTTTCTCCACGTTTCGCCCTTTGGAGGGGTCATAAAGCCGTCTGTCCCGTTCCATGCAATGTTGGGCGCGTTAAACATTCCTACCCTCCTTACAGAAGGATAGAGGTTCGGCCAAAGGTTTTATATAAAAACCGGTAATGAAGCTGGGTGATTTTTGAAGCTACTTATTCCAAAACTCATTGCTAAAATCAAGGACAGAGAATGGGGGCAGAAATGTAGCAGCAATTAAAGAAATTATGTGTACTGTTTCAATAGTATCCCCCGTATTATAATCGATTAATTTTTAAAGTATTCTATGCACAAAACAATATATTTTTTAAGCTTTTAAATGCAATATCGATTATATAAATTTTTAACGACAAAGAAAAGCACGATGTTTGAGCTCCAAAGTCTAAAGGTTTAAGCGTTTATGTGAAAAAATACACTTACGTGGATATCTTTTTGGTAAATAAATCTGTAAAACTCTAGAAAGTGTTTTTTTTAACTTTAACGTCGGCCCTCCGCGACTATGGCAACTCAACGATGCGAGCAGTTTTACCCCCTGGAAATTCTGCCGCACCCCTGCCTTTCTGTATGCGGGGTAGAGATCTCTGACGTGCCGAACCTGGCATGGACACGGGACCGACGGCTTTACGCTCTCTCCGAATGGCGGAACGTGCAGACATTAAACTTGCTTAAATACAATGTCGCAACCTCAGTTAATGTCAATTTTACATGCAGTATGTACTGAGAAAGTAAAAGGGAAACCCTGCGAATCCAAACCAGTGCGTTTTGGTTCAGACGCATATGTTCTTACTCCTGGACCACCGAGGCCTTAGAAACAGTTAATAACAAGTAACATAAGTTTTTATTAAACTATCAGTTATATTCATTTATTTTTCCTACATATCTCTAAATATATTTTTATTCGTTCTCAGTTGTATTTTTTTTTGTAATTCCTTATGCCAAAATTGCGCATGGTAGAACATTTTTATTAAAAAAATATCTTAAGAAAACTCAAGTTATTCACTTTATAGGGCTCAAAAAAAGATTAAGCCGAGACGACAGTTGGGTATATTTTGTCACTGTCAAACAATTTACTTTGCTTCCTTAACTTGGGTCTATTTCCGCGACTATGGCCAATCACCGACTCTAGGGAGGAGCTACACCTCACCATGCTGGGAATTTTGCAGAACACCTTCCATTCTGTGAGGAGGGTAGCGATTTTGACCGTGCCCAACACCAAATATGGTACACACGACCGAAATGTCACAACCTCGGTTGATGTTAATTTACAGTATGTATTGAAAAATAATTTAACATTTCTATTGTGAGTTCAGCCCGGGACACTTGACCCCCGAGGCACGCGTTCCTCCGGGTCTTGCCAGTGCATTGGCCAACTCTGAGAGACGAGTTTTTTTAATGGAAAATTGGAAATTCTCTTCTCGAAACTGCTATGTATTTCAAACTCGTCAATTTATTTTTACTTAAATTAACTCACATATTGCATTAAAATAACATATACCACGTTCCAAAATTTATTTTAGTTAATAATTGTGATCTAAGTTTTTCCGGAATAAAATTTAACTGAATTTCAAAAATGCGGAAAATAATATTCCCTTTGGTGATGTTGGCCAGCCTCGTGGATAATATATTATTTCTGATATTCCCTTTAACCAATAATATTCCCTGTTATTAAAAAAAAACATTAATGTGTATTATAAAGTCAATAATATAAGTAGAGCCTCGGTGGTTGTTGAGTGGTAAGAACGTTTACCACTGAACGGAATAGTAGGTATTGGGTCGGATCCCAGGATTCTCCTTTCACTTTTTTCAGTGCATACTGTAGTTACTATCAACCAAGGTTATAGCATTGTATTTGAGCAAGTTGAATCTATGCAGGTCCCGCACTTTGTAGGAGGCGTAAACCCGTTGATCCAGTCTCCATTTGATGTTGGGCACGTTAAAGACCCCTACCCTCCTTACAGAAAGGCAGGGGTTCGACAGCATTTCCAGGATGGGGAAGTGAAACTGCTCCCTAATGTCGGTTAGCGACGCTAAAGAAAGAAACAAAACACACACACACACACACACACAAAAGAATAAACAAAGATGACTATATTAAATATTTTATTTGTCAATAGTTTTCGTAGTGCACATAATATCACATTATTTAAGTGTCATTTCATATTGAAAAATTAACATGCTTTCGAGTTAATTGTTTATAAGAATCAGCTACCTAAATCTAGTATGGGTTTGTGCAGAGAAATGGATGTCATTGGAAGGTTATCTATCATCCGCAGATTAAATTTAACATAAATCAGTTACAACAGGTCCAGTGATATTCTTGGCAAATAAAGTTAGTTACGTTGTGTGTGACAAAACTTATAAAATTCTAATTATCTACTACAACGCCCTTGCTGCGTCCAGACTTTTTCTTGTAGTCTTTAATAAGTACACTTGGAGAACCCAAATCACCAGAACACATATTTAGGAGACCTTACGATCGTTTCGTTGACCATGTCAACATCTTCAGAGGAAAAAAAATTCTAAAATTAAACTACTAGCTACCGTGTATTTATATCGCGTCTAGGTAAATGAACTAGTCCGAAGTAAAATTGTCGTCGAAGACCCATCGTTTGTTTATTGTGCAGTGAAACTACGAGGTCGAAAACCGGCTTTAATCTTTTGGTCGACAAATTTATGAGCCCTTATCTAATATAAGGATAATAGGCTTAAAAGGAACGGTACCTAATTATTTAAGGAATCTGCAAGTTCCCTTTCGATCTAGAAATTTACTATGTGGATATTGGAGCAAGCCGAAAACCACATCTGGCGAGACAAACACAATAACGTCTGCTCATCTTTTTTATATAGAAGAGTAAACCCGGGTGTAAAGACAAAGTCACTGAAATGTCCGGTAATTATGAGATTAGTTGCAAAAATTGCAATCTTAAATACGTGGATCAAACTAGGAGAAACAGAGCCACCAGATTTCGTGAACATCTCGCACATTTACGACATGGTACGGTGGACAAATCGTGTGTGGCACAACATATATGGGATAATAATCACCACATTGACAAAGAAAATTTTAAACTTGTCAAAAATGTTACACATCAAACTATGCTTGATTCATTAGAATGTATTTTTATAGCAATGTCGATTAAGAACAAAACTTGATTGAATCGTGCGGCACCTTTAATTTCGAGCCCTTTATTTTCACTTTGCATTTGACCACTTAAACACTCCTAATTTGTCTGGTAGAATAATAAATTACTGTCAATAACTCTACCGGTCTATACATATATTAATCTCTACGCTTGTCTCGACTTAAATACCCTTTCGTTTTCTGTGTATGTATGAAGTCAATATAAATACTGTTTACGAAGAACTAAAATCAATATAAATGTTTTTATGTCATACTAGTTCATTATTGTGTTTTTATTGCTTAGTTACCAACTACATAATTGTCTACTTTACGCCCAAGGGCCATACAGTGTACCTTACGGCCCGCACTGACGTAACGAACACTTTATAGCCCGCGTGCACATAAAGACAAATAATTTTTGTTTGACTTCTTTATTAATAAAATTACGGATAATGGAATAAAAGTAATATGTAAATATTTAATTAACATTATTTAGTCGAATTAACATAAAATTAACAGTTCTGAAAAGATCAGGTGATGGTTAGGTTGCCTTCAGCAAACGGTGATTCATGTTTCATTGTTTGGGTATGACATAAAATTTTGTATGCACCGCTGGTATAAATGGAGGTGTATGCCCTCGATCGACTTACAAACCCTCGGGCCGGAGGCCCTCGGATATGTAAAATGGTCGCCCTCGGGCATAAACATCTATTTATACCATTGGCACATAAATAACTATTATGTAGTATTTTAGTTGAATTATTTATTATTTGTTAGTTAACAATGTCAGCCAAACGCCCGGGTTTAGTTTTCTATATAAGAAAAATCGGGACGCAGCAAGTACGTTATGGTAGGGATTTTTTATTAAATGTTTCAAATTTGAATAACTCAATTTTCAATAAACTTAAAAAGTTTAATTTTTGTATGTAGTAAGGTCTTCCCTAAGGCAGCATATTCACCAAACTTCATTAAAAGAAGTTTGTAATTTTCGGGAAAAAAAATTTTTCCAAAAAAAATTGAATAACTCAATTTCCTATAAACGTAAAAAGTTGAGTTTTAATACGTAGTAAGGTCTCTCCCAAGGCAAGATATATAGGGACTTTCATTAAAACATCTTTCTTATTTTCGGAAAAAAAAACTTTTTTTGAAAGAAAACTCAAAAATTTCCCGGAAACCCCTGTTTGATTTTCCTGGCTAACGAACTCATTCAAGCCATTAATAAAAGAAAGGCACTTGCCGAGTTTCATCTAAATCGGTTAATTATTTTTTGAGTTGTCAGATGAATATATATATATATATATATATATATATATATATATATATATATATATATATATATATATATATATATATATATATATATATATATATATATATATATATATATATATATATATATATACAGGGTGGGCCAAACTCGATGACCTATTAGAAGTATTTAGAGCATCAAAAGAGATAGAGATCTGAAATTTGGGTTATTTTTGTAAGTGGTCGCGATCTTTGTTTCGAAAATATCTTTAACAATGCAGTGTTGCCGCATCTACCCTAAATAGATACTAACTTTGTTTTCTCAAATGAAACACCCTATATATTATGACATTTTCGGGTCCCCCGGAACATTTACAAAGTTTTTTATACAAGTTATTTCTCACCTATCTAGAGCCGTTATGGAGATAAAAAATAATATTTAGGAAATTTGGCAACTTTCATTCCTCAATGAAAAAACGATTATCACCGCAACCGACATAGCTAGGATTCTGTATTTATGCTTTCTGTTTGTCAATGGGTTAATATATGATGATATGCTGTGTTAATTCAATTACTGCATACAGGGTGTTCACAAAATGATGGACTTCTGATAGGACATTGAAAGGCAAGTAACTCGGAAATTTCAAATGGAACACCCTGTATTTTATAATGAAATAAGCAAGATTATTTTATTTCCATTCTAAAAGTGCTGGGCGATGTAGTACCTATTCTCGGCGGTTTTCGACTTATAAGCAAAAATAGAAAATATTGCCTTGCCTTGAATAGATTTGTTATAAACAGTAGGCGATGCTTCTAAATTGTCAAGATCGATTGTCAGAATTAAACTGTCAGTTTATAACTCTGTTCGTTATACATATTGTTAGTGATCTTTTATTGGAAATGGCAAATTTATATACAAATGAGCAAATTTTGGACTTGTTCTTCATGCATGGTCAGTGTAACAAGATTATTTCAAGGACATACAGAAACTTCAACGAAAAGTATCCAGGCATTGTTCCGATGAATGGCAAGAAATTCAAGAGGTTACAAGCCAACTTTTTGAATAACGGTCACATGAGCAATCCAAGACTCCAAATGAAACCTGTTACAGGTAACGATGACAATATAATAATTGTCCTAGCATATTTTTCTGCATTTCCTCATGCATCACTTCATTTCGCCGAGAAAGACTTAGGAATATCCTATAAATCCATAGAAAGAATAATGCATAACTATGGAATGCATAATTATAAATTCATAAGACTTCAAGCCATTGAGCCAACTGATCCGGAAAAACGCGTGAATTTATGTGAAATGATGTTAATTCGTACTCAAGAAGATCCAAATTTTCTAAGGAAAATTATTTGGACGGACGAAAGGAAGTTTACTAGAGAAGGCATCTTCAATCGAAGAAATTCACATTACTGGGCAGCGGAAAATCCACACTTCGTTAAAGAGACAGGGTTTCAACATAAATTTGAGTTCAATGTCTTTTGCTTGATGATGAACGACCAAATAAAATTTTGCTTTTACGAAGAGAATTTAAATTCGGAAAAATATCCTCAGATATTACGGACCACAGTATCTGACTTCTTCGATGAATTAAATCTTGAGACTCTCCGAGATTGCTGGTATCAGCTAGATGGTTCTCCAGTCCATTGCACAAACCAAGTGACAAATGAACTTGTGGGAATGTTTGAAGATCGTTGGATACGTCGAGGAGGTCCTTGGGTTTGGCCACCGAGGTCACCAGATCTCACCCCACTGGATTTTTATCTTTGGGGTAGAATCAAACAAATTGTTTATCTGACGCCCATTAACACCAAGGAAGAACTCAAAAATAGAGTGTCGAGCGCATTACTATCTCTAGGGGGATGTGAGATAGAAGCAGCAACAACTCATGTTCTGACACAAGTCATAGAATGTTTGAGAGTTGAAGGAGGACGATTCAAGCAATTTAATTATTGATGTTCATTTCATTATTTTGTAACGGTATAATTTGGATAGCTAAACATCTAAGCTAATTTGGACGTATTTGTGGTTCCTCCCCTGCTTTGTAAAAAGAATTATTGGCGAAACTGTGGTTAATTCTTCTGGATACCCCTCGTATAATGTATCGAATTTAGATCTTTCGTAAATTATTTATATTTGTATTACCCCTGGTATATCGGGCCGGCTTACACGCTTGCGTGCCATGCCGTAGTTCGGAAAGGATCCGCATGTTGAAGAGGATAGATGGCTGGAAACGTGTGTGATGCGAGAGAGAGCGAAGGATGTAGCAGCACCTGTGTTTTCGAGTCGGAGATGTGAATGTGCTGGAAGTTTCGAGAAGAGAGTTGGTTGGTAATTTTTGTGGAGTTAACACGTGGTTCCGTCTGAAGAGCAAGTTTTGGATATTAAGTATCCTCCCTTGTGGGTTTTGTTGCTCTCAGAATTTAATCTGCAGTCTTTCTGGTTATGTCGTAATGTACGGATTTAGTGCCGAAGGCTGTGGAGAGACCCGTTTAGGGGATTTAAGGACCACATTTATCGTATCCCGTTGTGGAATTTCGTTTCCCTCTCTGGAGGTAAGAAATCATTCTCTCTCTTAACTGTAACACCTTTAGCATCCCGTTACTTGTTGTTTTTAGGGTTCACGTACCGGCTGGATAGTTCAAGTACCGACTAGCGTCTTCAAGTACCGTTTAGCAATTTCACGTACCGCGAGATTTCCAAGTACCGACTAGATTAGTTTTTGTATCGTCTGGAGTATTCTCGTACCGATGAAGTCATTGTGTAGGGCGATGTTTGTGTGCCGAATAGCCTTGTGGTAGGCCGACATTGTTGTATGGGCAATATCTTTGGTAAATTCCCGTACCGTAAAGTTTGGAGTGGATTAGCGAATTTTTATGTACCGAGCAAGATATATGGCTGTTGAATTAAATGGAGAATGGAATTAAGATCTCAGTAAGAAGGTCTTCCCTATCGTCGTCGCATTGCCGTACCGTTTTTTGCATTATTCCCGTGGTTGCATTATTCCTGTGGTCGCAGTCCCGTATCCCGAGAGGCCTTGGATTGGTTTGGAATTTGATGGTAATTAGATGGCCTAGAAGCTCAGGAATTTAAGTAAGAATTTTCCGTTTTGTGATAACGTATAAAGTGATAAGAGACATTCTTGATAAGGTACATTTTTGATATTCATGTGTGTTAAATTTATTAAAATCAAATCGAATGTATTTTATTTTAACGCCACTAAATATGGTACAGATTTTTATAAGACCATTATTAATATAATTGCTTCACTTTTGAGAGTACCATTAGTTATCATTTACTATTAGCATTAGACCAGCTTTTTGATTATTATTTGGGACTTGATCTTCAATCAAGCCACTTACCGTAATTATCACGTAATTAAGTAATATTTGGGGAAAATAATTTGTGAGCTTTGCGTGCACGAAAAGTGGAATTTTCCGTAGAACACCTATATTTGTAGTATATCCATGAATATTCAGTAAAGATCTTGTTTGTTTGGTAGTAAGCCATTCTTGTGATATTATAGAGACTTTATATATTTATTTTATTTACTATTTTTAGATCAGAATTTTAAACCAACTTTTAATAAATTCTTGTATACCAAAGAAGCTTAATAAAAGCCCATATTTTATCATATTTTAGGTGTTTTGGTTTTGTGTGTTTGTGTTTTCTTTTTCAGGACTGTTGATAGATTAGATCATTACCGTTATCGTTATTTGCGGGTCTAGGAGACCATACCGTTCCGAACTTTAGTTTGTGTTATCGTAATTACATCTCCCTTGTAGCTTCCTGTGCTCGATTGTGGTTGGCTAGAGTTGCCAGTGTGATCCAAGAGTTCTTGGTTGTGTTGGATCTGGGCAAGGAAGCATATTTGTGAACATCTTATTAGAATATCCGGGAGTAGAGGTTAAACAATCAAGTGGCGCCCCTAATTAACATCTCATTTTAACCCACGCCCATCTCCACTGTATAAAAGCTGGCGGCCCTCTAACTTCCCGGTAACTTAGCTTATGCCAATGACAAATTTGATTTGTTGATAGATTAGTAATTATTTGAGCATTTGTCATCTGGTATAAAAGGAAGCGCGGCGGGGTCATATAAATTTTGGTCCATGCCCACTTTGGCGTCATAAAATTTTTGGCGCCCAACGTGGGGCATTCGAGTTGTCTGGAAGTTTTTGCCCTCGGGTTGTTTGGAAATTTTTGCACTCGAGTTTTCTGGGAATTTCGCCACTCGAGTTGTCTGGATTTCGGCATTCGAGTTGTCTGGAGATTTTTGCACTCGAGTTTTCTGGGAGTTTCGGCACTTGAGTTGTCTGGAGATTTTGGCTTGAGTTTTCTGGAAGTTTTAGCTCTCGAGTTTTTTTTTTTGAGATTTCGACTCTCGAGTTTTCTGGAAGTTTCGACCCTTGAGTTTTCGGGATTTTAGCCCTCAAGTTTTCTGGAAGTTTTGGCTCGAGTTTGTAGGGAAATAAATTTTGGCACAACTTTTTCGAATTTTTCAGCAGTCCATTGGCGTTTGATTATTGAGTGTTGTATGTGTTTGGATTTTAGGTGTTTGATTGTGTATTTTAGAAATGATTTTTAAGAATTACCGTTACCGCTCTATCGTTTATTTATTACCGTTACCGTTTGGTAGCGTTGGGAAGTATTACCGCTACCGCTCTACCGTTATTTTATTAATTGTGGAGAATATTACCGTTACCGTTTTATCGTTTAGTTATTACCGTTACCGTTTGGTGGTTTTGGGAAATATTACCGTTACCGCTGTATCGTTTATTTTTTTTTGTGGAGAACATTATCGTTACCATCCTACCGTTTGCTAATGGAGCACACTTCGTTTATTTTGGTACCGGCATTTAGTTAGCTGTCTCGTATCGCATAATTTCGGATTTCTCTCGTCTCATTCCTGACCACTTACAGCTATGGAAGGAAAAGTAAAGGCCTATCCGCCAGTTGATGATTGATTTGAAAGATTTTGGGTAAAATCTTTTAAAGTAGGGGGGGATTTTGTAACGGTATAATTTGGATAGCTAAACATCTAAGCTAATTTGGACGTATTTGTGGTTCCTCCCCTGCTTTGTAAAAAGAATTATTGGCGAAACTGTGGTTAATTCTTCTGGATACCCCTCGTATAATGTATCGAATTTAGATCTTTCGTAAATTATTTATATTTGTATTACCCCTGGTATATCGGGCCGGCTTACACGCTTGCGTGCCATGCCGTAGTTCGGAAAGGATCCGCATGTTGAAGAGGATAGATGGCTGGAGACGTGTGTGATGCGAGAGAGAGCGAAGGATGTAGCAGCACCTGTGTTTTCGAGTCGGAGATGTGAATATGCTGGAAGTTTCGAGAAGAGAGTTGGTTGGTAATTTTTGTGGAGTTAACACGTGGTTCCGTCTGAAGAGCAAGTTTTGGATATTAAGTATCCTCCTTGTGGGTTTTGTTGCTCTCAGAATTTAATCTGCAGTCTTTCTGGTTATGTCGTAATGTACGGATTTAGTGCCGAAGGCTGTGGAGAGACCCGTTTAGGGGATTTAAGGACCACATTTATCGTATCCCGTTGTGGAATTTCGTTTCCCTCTCTGGAGGTAAGAAATCATTCTCTCTCTTAACTGTAACACCTTTAGCATCCCGTTACTTGTTGTTTTTAGGGTTCACGTACCGGCTGGATAGTTCAAGTACCGACTAGCGTCTTCAAGTACCGTTTAGCAATTTCACGTACCGGGAGATTTCCAAGTACCGACTAGATTAGTTTTTGTATCGTCTGGAGTATTCTCGTACCGATGAAGTCATTGTGTAGGGCGATGTTTGTGTGCCGAATAGCCTTGTGGTAGGCCGACATTGTTGTATGGGCAATATCTTTGGTAAATTCCCGTACCGTAAAGTTTGGAGTGGATTAGCGAATTTTTATGTACCGAGCAAGATATATGGCTGTTGAATTAAATGGAGAATGGAATTAAGATCTCAGTAAGAAGGTCTTCCCTGTCGTCGTCGCATTGCCGTACCGTTTTTTGCATTATTCCCGTGGTTGCATTATTCCTGTGGTCGCAGTCCCGTATCCCGAGAGGCCTTGGATTGGTTTGGAATTTGATGGTAATTAGATGGCCTAGAAGCTCAGGAATTTAAGTAAGAATTTTCCGTTTTGTGATAACGTATAAAGTGATAAGAGACATTCTTGATAAGGTACATTTTTGATATTCATGTGTGTTAAATTTATTAAAATCAAATCGAATGTATTTTATTTTAACGTCACTAAATATGGTACAGATTTTTATAAGACCATTATTAATATAATTGCTTCACTTTTGAGAGTACCATTAGTTATCATTTACTATTAGCATTAGACCAGCTTTTTGATTATTATTTGGGACTTGATCTTCAATCAAGCCACTTACCGTAATTATCACGTAATTAAGTAATATTTGGGGAAAATAATTTGTGAGCTTTGCGTGCACGAAAAGTGGAATTTTCCGTAGAACACCTATATTTGTAGTATATCCATGAATATTCAGTAAAGATCTTGTTTGTTTGGTAGTAAGCCATTCTTGTGATATTATAGAGACTTTATATATTTATTTTATTTACTATTTTTAGATCAGAATTTTAAACCAACTTTTAATAAATTCTTGTATACCAAAGAAGCTTAATAAAAGCCCATATTTTATCATATTTTAGGTGTTTTGGTTTTGTGTGTTTGTGTTTTCTTTTTCAGGACTGTTGATAGATTAGATCATTACCGTTATCGTTATTTGCGGGTCTAGGAGACCATACCGTTCCGAACTTTAGTTTGTGTTATCGTAATTACATCTCCCTTGTAGCTTCCTGTGCTCGATTGTGGTTGGCTAGAGTTGCCAGTGTGATCCAAGAGTTCTTGGTTGTGTTGGATCTGGGCAAGGAAGCATATTTGTGAACATCTTATTAGAATATCCGGGAGTAGAGGTTAAACAATCAAGTGGCGCCCCTAATTAACATCTCATTTTAACCCACGCCCATCTCCACTGTATAAAAGCTGGCGGCCCTCTAACTTCCCGGTAACTTAGCTTATGCCAATGACAAATTTGATTTGTTGATAGATTAGTAATTATTTGAGCATTTGTCATCTGGTATAAAAGGAAGCGCGGCGGGGTCATATAAATTTTGGTCCATGCCCACTTTGGCGTCATAAAATTTTTGGCGCCCAACGTGGGGCATTCGAGTTGTCTGGAAGTTTTTGCCCTCGAGTTGTTTGGAAATTTTTGCACTCGAGTTTTCTGGGAATTTCGCCACTCGAGTTGTCTGGATTTCGGCATTCGAGTTGTCTGGAGATTTTTGCACTCGAGTTTTCTGGGAGTTTCGGCACTTGAGTTGTCTGGAGATTTTGGCTTGAGTTTTCTGGAAGTTTTAGCTCTCGAGTTTTTTTTTTTGAGATTTCGACTCTCGAGTTTTCTGGAAGTTTCGACCCTTGAGTTTTCGGGATTTTAGCCCTCAAGTTTTCTGGAAGTTTTGGCTCGAGTTTGTAGGGAAATAAATTTTGGCACAACTTTTTCGAATTTTTCAGCAGTCCATTGGCGTTTGATTATTGAGTGTTGTATGTGTTTGGATTTTAGGTGTTTGATTGTGTATTTTAGAAATGATTTTTAAGAATTACCGTTACCGCTCTATCGTTTATTTATTACCGTTACCGTTTGGTAGCGTTGGGAAGTATTACCGCTACCGCTCTACCGTTATTTTATTAATTGTGGAGAATATTACCGTTACCGTTTTATCGTTTAGTTATTACCGTTACCGTTTGGTGGTTTTGGGAAATATTACCGTTACCGCTGTATCGTTTATTTTTTTTTGTGGAGAACATTATCGTTACCATCCTACCGTTTGCTAATGGAGCACACTTCGTTTATTTTGGTACCGGCATTTAGTTAGCTGTCTCGTATCGCATAATTTCGGATTTCTCTCGTCTCATTCCTGACCACTTACAGCTATGGAAGGAAAAGTAAAGGCCTATCCGCCAGTTGATGATTGATTTGAAAGATTTTGGGTAAAATCTTTTAAAGTAGGGGGGGATTTTGTAACGGTATAATTTGGATAGCTAAACATCTAAGCTAATTTGGACGTATTTGTGGTTCCTCCCCTGCTTTGTAAAAAGAATTATTGGCGAAACTGTGGTTAATTCTTCTGGATACCCCTCGTATAATGTATCGAATTTAGATCTTTCGTAAATTATTTATATTTGTATTACCCCTGGTATATCGGGCCGGCTTACACGCTTGCGTGCCATGCCGTAGTTCGGAAAGGATCCGCATGTTGAAGAGGATAGATGGCTGGAGACGTGTGTGATGCGAGAGAGAGCGAAGGATGTAGCAGCACCTGTGTTTTCGAGTCGGAGATGTGAATATGCTGGAAGTTTCGAGAAGAGAGTTGGTTGGTAATTTTTGTGGAGTTAACACGTGGTTCCGTCTGAAGAGCAAGTTTTGGATATTAAGTATCCTCCTTGTGGGTTTTGTTGCTCTCAGAATTTAATCTGCAGTCTTTCTGGTTATGTCGTAATGTACGGATTTAGTGCCGAAGGCTGTGGAGAGACCCGTTTAGGGGATTTAAGGACCACATTTATCGTATCCCGTTGTGGAATTTCGTTTCCCTCTCTGGAGGTAAGAAATCATTCTCTCTCTTAACTGTAACACCTTTAGCATCCCGTTACTTGTTGTTTTTAGGGTTCACGTACCGGCTGGATAGTTCAAGTACCGACTAGCGTCTTCAAGTACCGTTTAGCAATTTCACGTACCGGGAGATTTCCAAGTACCGACTAGATTAGTTTTTGTATCGTCTGGAGTATTCTCGTACCGATGAAGTCATTGTGTAGGGCGATGTTTGTGTGCCGAATAGCCTTGTGGTAGGCCGACATTGTTGTATGGGCAATATCTTTGGTAAATTCCCGTACCGTAAAGTTTGGAGTGGATTAGCGAATTTTTATGTACCGAGCAAGATATATGGCTGTTGAATTAAATGGAGAATGGAATTAAGATCTCAGTAAGAAGGTCTTCCCTGTCGTCGTCGCATTGCCGTACCGTTTTTTGCATTATTCCCGTGGTTGCATTATTCCTGTGGTCGCAGTCCCGTATCCCGAGAGGCCTTGGATTGGTTTGGAATTTGATGGTAATTAGATGGCCTAGAAGCTCAGGAATTTAAGTAAGAATTTTCCGTTTTGTGATAACGTATAAAGTGATAAGAGACATTCTTGATAAGGTACATTTTTGATATTCATGTGTGTTAAATTTATTAAAATCAAATCGAATGTATTTTATTTTAACGTCACTAAATATGGTACAGATTTTTATAAGACCATTATTAATATAATTGCTTCACTTTTGAGAGTACCATTAGTTATCATTTACTATTAGCATTAGACCAGCTTTTTGATTATTATTTGGGACTTGATCTTTAATCAAGCCACTTACCGTAATTATCACGTAATTAAGTAATATTTGGGGAAAATAATTTGTGAGCTTTGCGTGCACGAAAAGTGGAATTTTCCGTAGAACACCTATATTTGTAGTATATCCATGAATATTCAGTAAAGATCTTGTTTGTTTGGTAGTAAGCCATTCTTGTGATATTATAGAGACTTTATATATTTATTTTATTTACTATTTTTAGATCAGAATTTTAAACCAACTTTTAATAAATTCTTGTATACCAAAGAAGCTTAATAAAAGCCCATATTTTATCATATTTTAGGTGTTTTGGTTTTGTGTGTTTGTGTTTTCTTTTTCAGGACTGTTGATAGATTAGATCATTACCGTTATCGTTATTTGCGGGTCTAGGAGACCATACCGTTCCGAACTTTAGTTTGTGTTATCGTAATTACATCTCCCTTGTAGCTTCCTGTGCTCGATTGTGGTTGGCTAGAGTTGCCAGTGTGATCCAAGAGTTCTTGGTTGTGTTGGATCTGGGCAAGGAAGCATATTTGTGAACATCTTATTAGAATATCCGGGAGTAGAGGTTAAACAATCAAGTGGCGCCCCTAATTAACATCTCATTTTAACCCACGCCCATCTCCACTGTATAAAAGCTGGCGGCCCTCTAACTTCCCGGTAACTTAGCTTATGCCAATGACAAATTTGATTTGTTGATAGATTAGTAATTATTTGAGCATTTGTCATCTGGTATAAAAGGAAGCGCGGCGGGGTCATATAAATTTTGGTCCATGCCCACTTTGGCGTCATAATTTATTTATTTGTGTTTGTTAATTTATTTGTTTGTATGTTTATTTTCGTCTTGTTATTTTATATGAGAATATAGCCAGCTGTCAATGGTGTGATTTTTTAGTGTTGAATAATGAATCAGATTTTAACATAGCAATAGCAATTGGTTGAGGAACTAAAAATTAGTATTATTTAACACTTTACTTGCAATATTTTCTATTTTTGCTTATAAGTCGAAAACCGCTGAGAATAGGTACTACATCGCCCAGCACTTTTAGAATGGAAATAAATTAATCTTGCTTATTTCATTATAAAATACAGGGTGTTCCATTTGAAATTTCCGAGTTACTTGCCTTTCAATGTCCTATCAGAAGTTCATCATTTTGTGAACACCCTGTATGCAGTAATTGAATTATCACAGCATATCATCATATATTAACCCATTGACAAACAGAAACCATAAATACAGAATCCTAGCTATGTCGGTTGCGGTGATAATCGTTTTTTCATTGAGGAATGAAAGTTGCCAAATTTCCTAAATATTATTTTTTATCTCCACAACGGCTCTAGATAGGTGAGAAATAACTTGTATAAAAAACTTTGTAAATGTTCCGGGGGACCCGAAAATGTCATAATATATAGGGTATTTCATTTGAAAAAACAAAGTTAGTATCTATTTAGGGTAGATGTGGCAACACTGCATTGTTAAAAATATTTTCGAAACAAATATCGCGACCGCTTACAAAAATAACCCAAATTTCAGATCTCTATCTCTTTTGATGCTCTAAATACTTCTAATAGGCCATCGAGTTTGGCCCACCCTGTATATATATATATGTATATATATATATATATATATATATATATATATATATATATATATATATATATATATATATATATATATATATATATATATATATATATATATATATATTTATTTATTTATTTATTTATTTATTTAAATAAAAATTCACTAAAAGGTGAACGGAGGTTATTGTGTTTGTCTCACCAGATGTGGTTTTCGGCTTGCTCCAATATCCACATAGTAAATTTCTAGATCGAAAGGGAACGTGCAGATTCCTTAAATAACTCGATATCGTTCCTTTTAAGCCTATTATCCTTATATAAGGGCTCATAAATTTGTCGACCAGAAAATTAAAGCAGGTCTTCGACCTCGTAGTTTCACTACACAATAAACAAACGATGGGTCTTCGACGACAATTTTACTTCGGACTAGTTCGTTTACCTAGACGCGATATAAATACACGGTAGCTAGTAGTTTAATTTTAGAATGTTCTTCCTCTAAAGATGTTGATATGGTCAACGAAACGATTCGTAAGGTCTCTAAAATATGTGTTGTGGTGATTTGGGTTCTCCAAGTGTACTTATTAGTGCTCATCATAGGTTCCTGTTTTCACATAGCTATAGTCTTTAGAAATGCAATTTAAGTAAGCTCCGCATTATAGTCTAATAGTTTCATTCGATAACTTTACTTTTTCAAACCCACTCTTTAAGAAATCCTCAAGGCAATCTGGTTTGCCAATCCATATGAATTAAAGTTTAGAATCTATACCCTCTTGCTTGCAGGTTCAACATGATCCTCATTATTCCAGATAACAACCAAACTAAATCAGTGGAAAGTCCAAAACAGCAACAATCATGATGCTATATAAACTCCGTAAAACTGGCGATAACGTGTACGAATTAAGTTCTGGTAATGGCAGATTGTCACGCTGTTGTCACTTGCTTTTAATGTCGTCGTTATCAAAATGAATTAACTCGACGTTGTGATGAGTTGTACGTTCGTTGAGCGCTGATTCGGTTAGTGACTTTTATTTTTATTTACTGTCGCAATTCTCGTGTACTCAGAAACACCTGTACCCCATATTTGTTGTCCGCTTATCATGAGGCAAAATGTTACAGCATCGACACATGTGACATCATATCGTCGGTTGATGCAATAACACACGCTTGTTGCAGAAAATGGACGCTTCGTTGTTTTTTTTTTCACCGTTAGCTTGACATGAGAAACATCAGCTAACTAATAAATAGGTTATTTAGTGGAATTATGGAAAGGCTGGATGTAGCATGTCCCTTATAGAAGTGAACTTTCATAAAAATCTCTGTAATTTCCAAAAGATTTTTTTAGTAAATTTTCGAAGAAAAAATTCACTATTAGGGAGATCCTGACTTTTGAATTTTGTAAAATAATTTTCAAATCAGTGGTAACTAGGGCTCCTAGAAGCCACATCCGGGGTCAGTTTCAATTTGTATATGTTTATATATATATATATATATATATATATATATATATATATATATATATATATATATATATATATATATATATATATATATATATATATAAGTATATACAGCGTGCGGCAAAAGTGTGTTATAAATTCATTAAAATTTGAGCGATTAGTGTTTTGACGAAATGCTCGGGCACGTCAACTCTAGTCTTCCAAAATACACATTTTTGCGTAAAATTTACTTTTCTTCCACTCTTGCTTTTAGTGAATTTTCTTAAAAAAATAATTACCAATAAGGAGATCCCAACTTTTGAATTTTAAAAAACTTTCTTCAAATGAGCGCTAATTAGGCTTCCTAGAACACATATCCGGGGTCAGTTTGAATTTTTTTATGTTTACACACACACACACACATATATATATATATATATATATATATATATATATATATATATATATATATATATATATATATATATATATATAACTCAGAAAAATTGGCCGATCTTGATCAAATTTGGTGAGTGAATTCTTCCTGCAAGTGGCTTGGACATAAGTTAGCCAGGAAATTCGGCCAGGTTTTCACGGAAAATGTTGTGTTTTCTTTCTAAGAAAATTTATATGTCCGGAAATAACAGAGTAAGGGCAACCAAATGGTAATCGTGTTTGTATTATAAAGGGTGAACCATATACCAAAATGTAGGTCTCTATGTTTAAAGACAAAAAAGTTATGGGCAGTCAAAAAAATTTTTGGAGTTTTCCTCAAAACGTCAATGTCGCGATTTGAATCGTCAAAATTGCCAATGTTTGTGGTTTATTTTGAAGAAAATGTGTATCACCAAATATAACAAAGTTATGTTACACAAATTTGTTACGTAGGTATACATTATGAAAGGTAAACTAACTGTTTTTAAAAAGTGTTTGGTGCCAGATCATTTCTATGAAAATGCAGTGCCATAACGCACGTCCAGACTTTTTTCAGTTAATGAAATACATTAAACAAGGTAGATAGTATAACCTTTATAGTAGAAACTATGTACCACATTTCATCAAAATAACTTTATTTTTTGAAAATATACAAAGGTAGCTTTTAAATCTTACAACACGACGCGTGATTTGTTATTTAACGCGAAAGAAAAATCTTGTTTCCTGAGAAAAGCTGGAGTTTATAAATTGGCTTGTACACATTGTAATGCAATCTACATAGGTCAAACTTCTAGAAATTTTAACACCTGATACAAAGAACATATTTCTGCATTTAGAAATAACCACGCTGACAAATCTACATTTGCAAAACATATTATTGATACCGAACATAGACCTACAGTAGATAACCGCATACAACCACTACATTTTTATAATGACAAACGTAAACTAGACTTTTTTGAAGCTTTAGAAGTCAAAAGGCACACACACGACAATAACTACCTTGTTCTAAACGAGCAAACTGATTTAATGAATTCCCCTTCCTTGGATATTCTTCTTTCTAATTAAATAAGTCATAAAATAATAAATCTAACTATTCTTTCAAAAAAGTTGTAATAAAATAATGAGTTGATGTATGTCGATATTCTCGTTGTATAGAGATTGCTTTTATACTGTTATTGTTTAGTTATTTTATTGTTGTAATTGTTATCATAGTTATTATTAGCTAGTTCTATTTTTATGTTAAATATTGACATACATCACATAGACATTTTGAAAACCTCATCTGTCATCTGTGTTTCATTTTATTTTCAATTTGATAAATTTTTTGATCAAAACATCATAACATAGCAACAGATCTTTATTTGTAGTTGTCATGATTTCGTGACAGCATTCTCAGACAGATTAAAATTGAATTAGTACGAATTCAATTTTAATCTGTCTGAGAATGCTGTCAAGCAGCGAAACTATAGTCACAGAAGCATTGAAGAACATCCTAGAACATCTAGAATGCGAAGGGCCACTTGCTCCAGTTAGCTCACGCGCTGGCTACGTCCTTCACGTACAAAAACCAACAGTGAAGCCAGAGAAGTAGTCTCCAAGTCTGTATGTAGTATGGACAAGTTTCACCCAGTACGGGCAACAACAACCAATGAATACACGATATTTTCCAAAAACAAACTTAAAATTTTCCCAGAAAAACTGTTCCGATTTTTCTGGCCAATGAATCTATTCAGGCAACGGTCAAGATTAAATTATTTATAAACAGGTTTCTGACAAAAATTTTACTCTCACGAAAATTCTCCACTGTTTTTCAAAAATTTTCTCATTTAACGTTACAAGAAAATTAAATAAAAGCCTTTAAGGAAATTTGATAAAAAAAATTGTACAAATTTTTCACGAAAATCCAAAACCAATGTTCTCACATGAATTCTGAAACTTTAAGTATAGACACTATTGCACCAAAGTTAAATTACTTCACTTCTGATACACAAAATATAAGTTTTCCTGTAAAAAAAATAGTTACCTGAGTTTGAACTTTTTCAAATGCAGCCACTATTTTAGTGTGCCCCGTATTAGGCATCTCGATTTCTTTTTACGAATAATATAAAGACCCCGCTATCTATTGGTAAAAACGCCCTATAACTTTTTTTAAATAAATGCCAAAAGGGTAAAAAGTCTCAAAACAATTAAATAATAAACAACTGTTAAATGAATCTACAAAGTAAGTATAGTACCACATTGCTCAAAAAGCAACTGCTCATCTGCCTGCTGCGGTAGATATAGCATTTGTTGCGGGGATAACACCACAAGTGAGCACCCAATTTAAATTACCACCTGTTACTCAAGAGGATGTCCTAAACGCAATAAATACCCTCAAATCATCTAGCTCTGCAGGGCCGGACGAGGTATCAAGCACATTGCTTAAGCGCTGCAGGTTTGTTGTTTCTTTACCACTGTCACATATATATAATATTTCATTATCCAGAGGTATCGTTCCATCAAAAATGAAAGAAGCATACACAAAACCGACATATAAAAAGGGTGATCCCGCGGATTATTCAAGCTACATACAAATCAGCCTAACACCAACTTTCGCAAAAACCCTCGAAAAAATAGTCAATAACAAGCTGACAACCTATCTTGCTGATAATAAACTTCTTTCGCCATATCAACATGGCTTTCGGCAAGCACGAAGCACTGAAACTGCAATTGTTGAGTTTGTGGAGCAAATTGTCGAACACATTGACAAAAAAGAGGTAGCGCTGGGAGTTTTTGTAGACTTTTCCAAAGCCTTCGACTGTGTGAATCATGAGATCCTTATATGTTCACTGTGTAGGTATGGAGTGACGGGCACCGCACTGGACTGGTTCAGAAGCTATCTTTCAGACAGAACACAAAGAGTTGTAATATCTAACTCTACCAGCACTTACTTATCTAGGACTTTTGAAGTAACGGTTGGGGTGCCGCAAGGAACAGTTCTTGGACCTACGCTGTACATTATCTATGCCAACAGCCTACTTCAGTACATCACGCACCAATCTGAAAACAACATCAATCCAGATAACAAAAGAACGGTCGCCTCCTATGCCGATGATACCAACTTTTTGATAGGTGGACATAGTGTTGAGCACATTATGGCTGATTCTGACAAAACCCTCAAAAGTCTAACCAATTGGGTCGATAAAAACAAGCTTGCACTTAACAAGGATAAAACAGCTTGCGTGTTTTTTAAATCTTCAAAATCAAAAAAAGGTACTGTACAAAGCGTAAAACTTGATGGCCAAACTGTAACCTTGCAGCCATCTACAAAACTACTAGGACTTCATATCGACAGTGAGTTAAAATGGAATGTTCACATCGATGAACTTTGCTCGCTAATCTCATCCGTTACATATGCAATAAGAACACTTACCCAAAGATGCAGTACCTTT
The DNA here is from genome assembly GCA_964006375.1 of Tillus elongatus. NCBI lineage: Eukaryota > Metazoa > Arthropoda > Insecta > Coleoptera > Cleridae > Tillus > Tillus elongatus. The sequence continues at coordinate 24,278,845 of OZ023266.1, read as the reverse complement.
ACTGTGTTGTCACTGTATTATGCGTGTTTCTACTCACAACTAAGGTTTGGTATTACGCACTGGGGATTAGCAAGCGAAGTAAACCGAGTTTTTAAACAACAAAAGCAAGTGATGAGGATCATATTCAATATCCCTCATAGACACACTTGCAGAAACACTTTTAAAGAACAGGGTATCCTTACACTCCCCAGCATATACATCATGGAAGTGCTAACCCATGTTTTTCAAAACAAAACCAAATACCCACGCAATGCAGTGAAACATGGATATACCACAAGAGGTAGAAATAACCTGCAAACTGACAAACATCGCACAGCTCTGTACCAAAAATCACTGTTTTACAATGGCTGCAAGTTGTATAATGCGTTGCCGGAAGATATACGGAATGTTGACACTTTACCAGCTTTAAAAAAAAAGTGAAAACGATTCTTATAAACAAGACGTGCTACTCGGTGGATGATTTTTACACATAAACTACCATTAACTATCTTCTGTTTTTAAATTCTTATAATATGAACACTTTGTTTGTAGTGTAGTTGCCATAGTATAAACTATAAACCTAGTGCACCTGGTGACTCTAAAAAACAATATTGGAATTGGATCTGGATTCTGCAGCTCTTATCTTTTGAACGTTATAAACGTTATAAGTGTGTTTTATAAGTATCTTTGTTTTGTATTATTTAAGGAAAAATTTTCCTTAATTGTTATGCTTATTGTGTGTGCTATTGTCGTTCTTATTGTTAATTTTTTGACGTACATGAACATCCCTGTGTCATTCAGGTGACATTGGCCTGTTTCATTGTTAATATATACATTATACAATGGCTTTTAGTGAAAGTAACTTTAAGGTTCCGTGTGTTTAGTAATCGTCACCAAAGACGAGTTGTAACTACTTACCATAATTCCATATTTTAGTGTATGCTACTTCAAACTGTTTGTTTTGAAAGTCCCCATTTTGATGGATGAAGAATTGCGACGCTATTATTACCTCCGCTGTTTGAATAAATACCTAAAAATTAGTTTGTTTTATTTTTGCAAATATAGTGGGAAATTTTACAAAATGGTTAGTTTTATGTACATAAAACTGAATTATAATACAAATTGCAGCACTTTCAGGGTAATGATGTGGAATGTCGTATCTTACGTGATATATGATTTTTATTAGAAACTGCAAATTTGGACGACGCGTAATTCCTGCAAGCACAATCATTATAATTAATTTAACACTGAGATCCGTTAAGATTTAAACACCCAAGACATCCAAATCTAAACCATCACAAAGTTGATTATTATTGTTGATTTGTAATGTTGCTAGTATCTATAGAATTGGAATAAAAGACAAAAATGGTTTTAGAATATAATAGTTGGTGAGAGATATTATTATGTGGATTAGGGATGGGCACATTTCTTAACATCGAAACCTACTATCGATGGTAGGAAAAACATCGGCTGGAAAACATCGATGTTGGGAAACATCGATGTTTTCAAAATAATTGTGAATTTACCAATTCTATAATTCTATGTTCTTTTGAGAAAAAAAATTGTTTGTAGTTTTGTAGGCATTAGAAAATGGAAACATATTCTGATGCAGATTATGGCAGGTGCAAGTAATACAAAAAATAAGTAGTAACAAAAATAAATAAATGTTTATTGTACTGTAATAAAATAAGAAAGAATGTGTAAAACAAAAATAGCAAAACTTAACTTCTAATGACTTTAATAATAAAAAGTAAACTTCAAATTTAATTCTAAACTGTTAATAACCCTGTTATATATATATATATATATATATATATATATATATATATATATATATATATATATATATATATATATATAATTCACCACCCCATACATCAAGGGGCCGGTGAAGTCCCAACGGACGTTTCCGGTTCTGGTGTATGAGTCGGTTTCCCTTATAAGCAAAAATGATGATGGCTCCTCCTTGTATAAAATATTCCGGAGGCAAAATACCCCTCCATTTGGATCTCCGGGAGAGAGGTGTACAGGGGGCGCCAACATCAAGATTTAACATATCCTTTTCGAATATATGTGGCCTAAATTCTAACCTGAACTCCGTCCACCATTTCCTCCAGGCTAACAGGCCCCAACTCCTCTTCCTCACCGAAACCCAAATCAGTGCCAAAACAGCCACTAATCACCTTAATTTCCCGGGGTATGAGCTCCTTACTGCCTTTAGATTGCATGGAGGCGTGTGCGCATACGTCCGTAGCAATCTACCCTGCACCAGACTTCCCAATTTAGAAGCTGGAAGAAAAGACATACTATGGATAAAACTCTCTCTCAGGGCTGCAACTAAATTCATCTGTTGCATTTACCGGTCACCTTCTGACAACAACTTTGTCCAGCTCTTTGACTACCTTTCTGAAAAAACCGACTATCTGATTTCTGAATATCCTTCCTCCGAGGTCACTATTCTTGGCGACTTCAATGTACATAATAAGGAATGGCTAGGATCTTCAAAAACCGATCCACAAGGGAGAGCAGCGGAGGCCTTTGCAGTCAGCAATTCTTTGGCCAATATGGTTCAGCAACCTACTTACTTTCCTCGTATCCCAATACACAGCTCAAATCCATTGGATCTCCTTCTTACTACAAATCCTGAATGCTATAAGATATCAGTCACCGCCCCCCTTGGTCGCTCAGACCACGGCATGGTCACTGCTTCCTGTGCAATGCAACCCGAGGTCACACAGTCATCACACCCACGTATCGTTTGGCACTACAACTCCGCAAACTGGGACGAAATGCGGGATTACTTTTCCTCATTTCCATGGGCATCTGTCTGCTTCTCTCATCCTGACCCCTCTGATATCTCACAAAACGTCACCGAAATTATCCAAGCTGGCATGGAATTATTTATTCCACGTACACAGAAAACCTCTTCAGCCACTCAAAAGCCCTGGTTCTCTAAACCCTGTGACAAGGCCAGACTTGAAAAGGTCAAAGCTCACAAAACGCTTCTACACAATCCCAGTCAAGAAAATCGTCAAACATTCAACGACGCAAGAGACCGCTATGTCCGCATTCTTTCTGAGGCAAAAAACTCGTTTAATAACCACATCAAAAACAAAGTCCTCTCAAGCTCCAACGGCGGCAAACCCTTCTGGACTCTTGCTAAATCTATTGGGAATAATTTCTGCAAGAGCACGTTCCCACCTCTTGTCTCAGGTGATGAAATTGTTTCTACCGCCCTGGGCAAGGCTGAACTTTTTGCTTCGTTGTTCGCCGGAAATTCTACTCTCAACCCACCTCCAAATGTTTAACCACCAACAGTCCCCAATGTCGCGCATAAAATGACTGATATCATTTTCAAAACTAAAAAGGTACGAAAGATACTCTCTTCTCTTAATACCAGGGAAGCCTCTGGCCTTGACGAGATCCCAGCAATTGTTCTCAAAAAATGCGCACCAGAACTTGCTCCTGTCCTGACTCGTCTGTTTCAGATATCTTACAATAAAGGCATATTCCCTAGTAACTGGAAAACTGCTCGAGTACAACCCGTCCCCAAGAAAGGATCCAAAGCGCTTCCTAGCAACTACAGGCCTATTTCTCTCCTTTCAGTCATCTCTAAAGTGATGGAAAAGTATATAAACACCGAACTACTATAATTCCTTGAAAAACACAGTCTAATCCACGACAGGCAGTATGGATTCCGTCAGCTCAGATCAACTGCCGACCTCCTTTCCTTTGTCACCCATTCTTGGATCAAGTCTATGGAACAACACGGTGAATCCCAGATTGTTGCTCTAGACATATCCAAAGCATTCTACCAGGTCTGGCACGCAGCGCTGCTTAATAAACTTCCGGCCTATGGCCTACCACCAAAACTTTGTACCTGGACAGCAAATTTCCTCTCCAACAGGAGCATATCTGTTGTTGTGGATGGCCATTTTTCTAAACTGTATCCAATTAATGCAGGAGTTCCTCAAGGTTCAGCTTTAGCCCCTACTTTGTTTCTTCTCCACATCAATGACCTCCTCTCTAGCACATCCAACCCAGTTCACAGTTACGCGGACGACAGCACCCTCCACTCAAACATACAATATTCTAAGCCTGTCTCTTTAGCCCAATTAGATGAGGATCGCAGACTCATGGAGGGTTCTGTCTCCGTAGACCTCCAAAAAATATTAGACTGGGGAAGTAGAAATCTTGTACAATTCAACCCCACCAAAACTAAGTCTTGCTTTCTTTCTCACAAGAGATACAGCAGCCCTAGACCCATCACAATGAACAACCAAGTTATTCAAAGTAATGAGTCTTTTTCTCTTGTTGGCATTTCTGTGGATCGAAATCTTAATTGGCACCAACATGTTACATCAATTGCAGAAGCGGCTGCTAAGAAATTGGGTTTCCTCTTCCGGGCTCGCAAATACTTTTCACCAACTAATCCCTATACCTTATACACTTCACAAATAAGGCCAAACCTCGAATACTGCTCCCACATCTGGGGTGCAGCTGCCGCTTCTACACTCGCTATCCTGGACTCCATTCAAAAGAGAGCTATACGTCTCATCGGTGACTCTACCCTCACCCAAAGGCTTCCATCCCTTGCCCACCGACGTGCCGTTGGTGACCTCTCTCTCTTTTATAGATATCTGCACGGGCACTGCTCAGAGGAGCTTTCCTCCATAATTCCCCCACCTGCTGCTCCCAGCAGATCTACCAGGGGAACAGAGCGAATGCACCCTTTTAATGTCCAGGTCACCAGACATAGAACATCTTGTTATGCCCGCTCTTTTGTCCCGAGGACTTCCAAGTTGTGGAATTCCTTGCCGGCACATGTTTTTCCTTCTCCTCCGAACCTCCAAACCTTCAAGTCCAGAATTAACAAGCTACCTCTTTCCTCCTTGTCAACACCCACGGTACGATAGTATTTAGGCTGTAAGCCCTCGTGGTGTGTTGTTGACATAAAAAAAAAATATTAGTGATAATACTGATAATCTCACCATACAATTTTATATACTCCAGTAATCTCTGTCAATGGACTGAAGGAATCATATTTTGCCCAAGTGTTCTCCAGTTAAACAGTTTCTTTCTTGCGTGGCTGTCTGTCCAGCTTTGGAAAAAAAATTCTGCCGGTGCAGAAGTCGCCACTATGGACAAGAATTTTTTCGCGACAGGGTATAAATGGGGACATACATTTTTATTATCTGACCACCATTTCAGTGGATTCTCGGTAAGATTAATTAGAGGATTCTTTAAATACAAAGACATTTCGCTTAATTGTTCTTTCTCTTGTGAAGCACTCTTTTGAACTAACTGAGAATGATGCGCCCATATATTGCCCTTTGGAGTAACTATAATTATGTTAAAATTTTTACCAAACATCATTGTGACAATCTAGCCTACTTACCCGTGTTCTGTTTATTATTTGTCGTTTCACTTTCTATTATTTCGCGATTGTGGTCATCATCTCCTTGCGTTTCTGCTAACAGTGATAACTGTTGTATTAGATTAACTGCTGCTGCAACATTATGAGGACTCTTAAAATAAATCTTTTTGAACCTCGGATCCAGCAAGATTGCCACGGCTAATTGTTGGACTTGTTCAACAGCAGAAAATCGTTTCCTACATTCTTGTAGAAGTGCTTCTTTTAGTGAAATACCTAAGCTGTCGTTTACATCACATTCAATGTGTGAAACTTCTTTTTCCAAATTATACGTAAGAGGGATTACAAGACTCGAACTAATATACTTTTGACCACAAATTTCTGTTGTTACTGCTTCTAACGTCTTTAGAAGTTCAATGATTTTATTCAGTTCAAAAACTTCCTTGGCTGTAACCATTGTGGGGGCAGAAGGATGTCTGTTCACTATGGTATTTATGTATTCCCGCAGTTCAAGAAAACGATTAATCATGTAGTATGTGGAATTCCAGCGGGTGGACACCTCTTGTATAAATTTTGTTTCAGGTTTATGGTCGCTTGTTTGTGCCTTCCGTAATTCATCAGCAGCTACTACTGAATGCCTAAACCACGTTACAATTGTTTTAATTTAGATATAGCTGATCACAATTCCGAAATAGATTTTATATCTGTCAGCAACTAAATTTATTTGATGAGCGAAGCAATGAATGTGCCTTTTTTGGAAAACGTTTCCTCAATAGCTTTTGTCATATTGGCCGCTCCATCCATAACAACAGTAGTAACTTTAGTTTCTAGGATACCCCATTCCTCACATATACGTTTTAACACTCCTGAAATGTATTCGACTGTATGCCGTTCATCTAAAAGATATACACCTAAGTCAACAGAATTTATGGAATTGTTATCTTCCAAGTGCATAGTAACACCAATAAAACTTCTACATTGCATATCTGTTCATATATCTGTCGTCAAACAATAGCAAGACATTTTTTTTAATTTGCAAACGATATGCATTTGCAACAGGATTTGTGGGATACGTGACGATGTTTCGATGATTACAAGTAACACGATGTTAAAAATATAACATCGAAATTACAACATCGATGTTTTAAACATCGATGTTCAATGGAAAACATCGATATTCCAAAAACATCGATGTTAGGTGCCCATCCCTAATGTGGATCCATTTTTAAACAAACAAAGCAAGCACAAGACAGATTAGGTAGTGATAAGCCCGTGACAGTGGCTGTTACCTTTTCGCCACGTCGTTGCTACGTGAAGCCTACGGTGTTGGAGGGTAGCCAGAAAAGTTCCTGGTACCATGCCCTAACGTTTCAATCATTTTATATTTTGATCGTTGCGTTGTCATAGGAACCATCCGACCACTGACTGGCCAAGCACTCACAAGTTATCAAGATAGTAGCTACCTGGTTCCAGCGACCAATTGTGCTGGGTACCTTTCAAAATAATGATCTTTTTGCGATGAAACTTGGTAAAATCTTTTAAAGCTCCTCATTTCCTCATTTTCTTTAGCAAAACCTACTAATTCTACGTTTTGGGAGACACTTTGCTAAATTTTCGTGAAAATAAATTAGTATATTGGAGAAATTAAATAACAAGCTTGATGAAAAAACGCAATGAATTATATATATATATATATATATATATATATATATATATATATATATATATATATATATATATATATATATATATATATATATTGCTATAGAGCGCAAATATGTGAGAAAATTAGAAACATTATTGTGAAGTAAACCGGTCCAATGTACAAAAAATTAATACGACCTAATATTTAAATGCTGTTTAATTGAGAGTGTAAAATATTTTAGGTTTAAATAAGAAATAGCATTAGGTAGAAGAATACAGAACAATGATTTTTTTGTAGTACATTTTAAATTTTCCGAAGCAAAAGTCGTTAAAATATGATAGAACTCAGAACAATATACTTGTTTTTTATGTATAGAATTTTAATAGAATATAAAGATTTTATTTTTTCCTTAGGCAGTTAATACATTTAATATATCATCCATTTTTAATATTAAGTTAAAAATAAGTTTTTTGTAAATAAGACGCAGTGTTAGTTGATAAGGATAGTTTTTTTTTGTGGTTGTTTCAAAAGACTGCAAAGAACAAAAAGTGAGTTAATGGGAAAACGCAAGGCCTATGAACTTTGTTTTACCCGAGGTACAGGAGAAAAGGTTTTTTGTAAGACAGGTGTAGTTTATTTAAGGAGACGACGACAGGTCGGAGGACGATTCGTAATTGAACTACCACAAGTGAAACTTGAAATTCGTTGACGTGCGACGACAGGGTAAAAGATGGAAGTTGATAATTAAAACGTGAAAAGGCGAGTGCCTCCTAATTAAAATCATATTCAAATTTTGTGTGAAGAAAATAAAAATAGATACCTGGTACACGGTTTGTTAAGACCGTTTTAAATAAAATGGAAAGTAATTAATAATCACAGGCAAGCTACTAAATCCAATAGTAGATCAAATGGAAAGTAATAAGTACACATCAAATGGAAGAAGCAATCAAGACAACATTCAGTCGTTTTATGCACTTTATCGAAATAAATGTGCTGACTCTTTTTCTATAGTGTGAATAGTTTTAAGAATATTTTTGTCTCATTGATCCTAATGTATCTTTTCGTTCACTAAGGGGGATATTACATAAAGGCCGAATCACTATATCATAGTTAGGTAATTCATTGTGTTAAATAAATTGGATTTGTATCGACAATCTGTGATGAAAAATTTGATATAACTTTTTTTTTAATGGAAATTTGTTAACTTAATCAATCATAAATAAAACATACTAGATTGTACTTACATAATCTGTTCAATTTTGACCTCAAATCAAACAAATATTAGTTATATAATGAGGTAATGCTATATGCACAATCAACCAAGGGTTGCGGTGATATCGGGGTGGCAAGGCCGCGGACGAGCCCTGAGGGAACAAAAAAAAGGTAAGGCTATTTTTCAACGCTAATTAAAAGTAAAATCAAAAGAACCCAATCAAATATAATTTCTTTTGAAACTTCCAAACAATAGGAAGTACAAAATTTAATAAAAACCATATATTAAACAAAAATTCTAGCCCAAGCACAGAACCCTACTCATGAGATGAGAGAAAAATTTAAAATCACAGCAGTAAGTAAACAATTTTTAGCATAGCTTTAGGATCATTAACATTAGCGTTTTTATTTAAATAAAGACGCAATTAAATTCTCATGCTCTTCAATAAAAGTGCTATATAATAAATTATAAAAATATAAATTAAAAGAAAACACACTAAATACCATAGCAATATATATATATATATATATATATATATATATATATATATATATATATATATATATATATATATATATATATATACAGGTCCATTTTTACTGTCTTCAGGAATGTTAAAAACCTATTTCAAAAAAAACAAGCATTTATAAAGCCAGAGAAAAATATCTACATGTTCCCTGCCTTTACAAACTCTTGAAGCCGGCTGTAAAAATTAAACAAACATTTGTGACGACAGAGAAAAAGTATCTTCATATATATTTACTATTGAAGGGTTTCACCAAGCAAGTTAACAAAAATCAATGAGGTTTCTTTTCTAATTTGGTAGATTTTACTGTTATTTTCCCGCCCCCATATTCACATATTTTAACGCCCTCAATTAGATATCTTCACGCCTTTCGTTCAAATAATTAACTTGTTCGCTGAAAGCCAGAGAAATTAATAATACATAATTTGCTGATTTATTATTTAACCACCTTACCTCACCTGAAGTCACGTCGGCATGAACTTTTAATTAAATTAGACTGTTTTAATAAATTCTCCCTTCCATATTTAATGGATCACTTAAAATGCTTCTTAGCTACACACAAGATCGCTTCCGGTTTACTACTTCCCTCGGATCGTAAAGTCTTAACGGTTAAATTAGCGTCAGAAGGCATCTACAGATGCAATAAAAGGGATCAGCGTAAGATCTTAAACAGAAACCAGCACTTAGGTGGTCACGTCTCTCAACAAAAGCCTTCGTTTCATGTAATACTATGTCACTCAGCCAACACCGCAACAGCTTCTGTTACTTCTTGAATAAAACATTCTCTCTACGTGAACTGTAAAGCTTCAAGTATTAAACAACACTTCTGTAAATACAGGGTGAACTTTAGACATAAACATTCTAATAGGAAGTGAAATATGAGATTAGAGAAAGAGTCTTCATTGAATATTTTAGTACCACTCAAATGCGTTTCTAAAAGGAAGGGTTTATCCGAGTGCGCCGCGATATTTTCCAGTTCCTGTGACCTTTTGTAGGTTGTAGGTTACTTGGTAAGTAGCTTACGCATACTTTGTAAATACCTGCGAAAACACATGAAAAACAAAGCTTTGTAAAGACATATAAAAGCTGGGTCAAAAAAGGAAATGGAATTTATTAGAGATTTTTTGTGAAATTATATCTAGATTTTATAAAATATATAATTGGCACCGAATTCCACCACCTGCACAGTTAGAGTAAACTGAACGCTAATTAAAACATTTGATGAACACTTTTTGCATAACTTAGTGTATTTTGCCTAAATTGCATAATTCCATTTATTCTGCGTTATTTTCATATTTTACAATTTTTAGGGGTTTCCGTATATAACAAAAGCCATATACTTGTTTCAGTGTAAGCAACCGCTAAAGTTAATTTATAGGCCGTTCAAATGTGGCTGGCGGAAAGGAGCTTCCTAATTCTTGGTAGAAGGATATATATATATATATATATATATATATATATATATATATATATATATATATATATATATATATATATATATATATATTATACAGGGTGGCGCATTGAAAACGAAACAGGCCGATTTGCGTCCAGATAAATTTTTTTTTAAGAAACGCTGAAACAAGTTAATTTTAATATTGAGGGGGACATGTTTTGACATAAAACTCAACTTTGTCACATCAACCCCTTAAGGGTGGTGATAACAACCTTTATATTTTAAATAGGGAACATTGGTCGAGTGTTACACCATTTGAAAGCTCTTTCTTTTCTGAATTCAGCACACTACTTTTTTTGGAAGTTTTATCAAGTCGTTTAAAAATTATTCACAGTTGGAGTTGCAAGAACGTATTTCATTCATTATGATAAGAAATGCACTAATGAGCCAATTTTTCGTTAAAAAAACTAAAAATAAAACCAAACGTTCATAAATGTTTATTCAGTTAAGTAAGTGTTGTTGACCACCAGCTTCCATACAAAAGTACAAATTTTGTTCCAAACGAGCTCTGACATTCTGGAGCATTGGTGAAGTTATTAGACGGCATTCTTCAACAATGCGTCGTCGTTATTCTTCCAGAAACGCCGGTTCTTTTTCGTAGATTCTACTCTTTAAATGGTCCCATAGAAAGAAGCCTAAATGAGCTAAATCCGGTGATCTAGGGGGCACTCAATAGCACCTCTACGCCTAATCCATTGTCCTAGAAACTCTCTGTTTAAAAACTCCCTAACACGTTGTAAAAGATGCGGAGGAGCTCCATCTGGTTGAAACACTAATTGATTTTCTTGATAGCGATCATCATTTTCAACAATGTCAATTAGTAGAGGGTAAACGATATCTTCTAGTAACTCCAAAATAAGTTTCGCCACTCAAATCGTCATCAAGAAAAATTGGTCCGATTAAACGGTCTCCAAAAATGCCAGTCCAGACATTCAATTTCTGTGGAGTTGGAGTGTGGACTTCGTGAACATTTATTGGATTATTATCTGCCCAATAACGACAATTATGACGATTTAATAAAAACGTACACTCGTCTGAAAAACAGATATTGAACAGAAAGTTCCCGTTATCAGCTATTCGCGCAGTCATAACTTCACAAAACTCCAGCCGCCGATCAAAATCATCTTCTTCAGTTGTTGTACAAGATGAATTTTATACGGGTGAAATTTATGAAGCTTCAATATTCGCTGAATCGTTATTCTTTTGATATTTGAAACAGTGGCCAATTTTATCGTGCTCAAAGTTGGGTCTGCAGCAATTTGTCCTAAAACTTCAATCTCAGTAGTCTCATATCTAACGGGAAATTCACTATCAGGATCCCGTTTTTTGTGCGCCACTGAACCACTTTGTCGAAACTTTGCAACTAACTCCAAAATGTATTTTCTGTTAACATGTCTGTTCGGATGTCGTTCATTAAACAAATTTGAGGCACGGTTGGGACAGTCATCGTTTTTGAAAAAATAAGTAATTATTTCAACTCTTTCTTCTGCAGAATACACCATTGTAAACTTAATTTTCGGTAGTACTATCAAGTATCAAACCGACCGATAAACTGAAATAATAAACCGCAATCTTTTGTTTACAAACCAACAAAACATTAACTATCAGCACATTTCTTATCGGAATGAGTGAAATGCGCTTTTGCATCTTCAACTGTGAATAATTTTTAAACGAGTTGATAAAACTTCCAAAAAAATTAGTGGGCTGAATTCAGAAAAGAAAGAGCTTTCAAACTATGTATCAGTCGACCCATGTTCCTTATTTAAAATATAAGGGTTGTTATCACCACCCTTAAAGGGTTGATGTGACAAAGTGGAGTTTTATGTCAAAACATGTCCCCCTCAATATTAAAATTGACGTGTTTCAGCGTTTCTTAAAAAAAACCTGCCGCAGACCAAATTATCTAAATGCCATCCTTTGCCATTAAAATTTTTAATAAACGTAGCTGTAGGAGGAAAACCTAATTAGGTTGTGGTTTCTAATCCTACACTGACAGGACATAAATATAAATTCTCATTTCACCGAATTTCATTTAGTAGGTACAGCGCTGAAAAATTCGATGTTCCTTTATTTTACAACACTGATTGTTACGTAAGTCTGTATTTACCCCAAACTAAGGAGTGGAATTTGAATCTGATGTTGTGTCTATTGTGTATACAAATTTATTTCCTATATAATATTATATCAGATGGTCTCGGCCCTAAAATATAATAAAACGTCTTTAATTATAAATTTTCTCTTATGAGATCCAGTTACGCAGTTTGTTTTTTACTTGTATATTGAAATTATCTACATAAGACAGTCTTTAATATTGGCTACATTTTAAATTTAATTTGTGTATCAAAAAACAGGTTAGGTATGGCTTCAGACGAGCCCATTAGCCATAGGTAATATTATTGATGGCAAAAAATTTGTTCGCATCACGTGCTTTATGGAAGCGAATTTGTATACAAATTATCTCTCATCATACATTCTCCTATTAAATGCTTATAACTTTTTTATCAAGAAAAAAGTCTGGACGCAGCAAGTGCGTTATGGTAGCGAATTTTCGTAAAAATATTTTTAATGGCAAATATGTCTTGTTTTTAAAAGGAGGACATTTGGTTGCCAGTATAACCTATATAGTAGCAACGTACACTAATTCAATAAAAAAATAATATAATATATTTATTCGCACCATCAATACATAAAAAATGTGTAGAACACGTCAACATTTAAAAAAACATAAAAACACAGGAATTACAATTCAAAAAAAAAAAAAAAACTATACAATCACGATATTGATTACCAACAACTACAACTTGTCAGATAAAAAATCATCAATATTATAATAGGCCTTTGCCGCCAGAATATTATTCAGTGTCTTTCTCATCTTTGAAGGTGGAAGCTCCTTTATCTGCACCGTCAGTTTATTGTTGACATTTAGGGATTGCACCACGGCACTATTGTAAACAATACTTTTTGTAGTTTGTGGCGCAATTAACTGATCCTTTAAACGTGCTCTAGTGTTGTATTGATGCTGTTGTTCACAATCTGAAAACAAACTGCGGTTTTCCCTAACAAAAATACCTTTGTTGTTTCAAAAAGCAGAAACATTTTCCGAAAACAAAGTTAAAAAAAGTTCCAGAAAAAACTGGTCTGATTTTCCTGGCCAACGAACCTCTTTAAGCTATTTACACACCTGCCAAGATATTATTTACAAACAGCTTTACTACCAAAATAGAAAAAAAAATTGTTATGAAAATTTGCAAACATTTCTTTTACAAAAAAACAAAAAAATTTTTTACAGAAATTGTCTTCACTATAATGTTACACTAAATTATATTTTTCACAAAAATTCGACAACTTTTCTTACAATAACTTACTGAATATTAATATTAATTACCAACAAAAATCTTACAAAAATAATTTCTACAGAAACACTAAAAACATTTCTGCGGAAAATTTTAAAATTCAGCCACTCTTTGAGAGTGCCTGTATACGGCAGTTAGATTTTTTTGACGAGTAATACAAACAAAAACTCTCTGAATACGTCACTTTCACGGGGCTCCGCTATCTATTGATAAAAACGCCGTATCACAATTTGTGATGTGTTTGAAATATGTGTCAAAAACGTGAAAAGTTGCCAAACAATCGAAATAACTCAAAAACGATGAAAGATATAATTTTTTTCTTACAAACATGCATTATAATTCGTTAGAAAACATAAAAATACAATAACACAAGGAGGTGTTCTATTAGAAAAAGAAAGTGTTTATCACCAACGATTTACGGGCCAGGCTGTGATTTTTAAAATAGGTTTATAAGATGCAGCTCGAGATACCCTATAATTAACATATATACTTTTTTCTAATATCTTGTATAATAACGGATATATCGAGTTTTACCGTATAGATGCGTCACCCTGTATATGTGTAAACAGACGAAAATTGAAACCGACCCCATATATGGATTTTAGAGGTTCTAGTGCGCGCTCATTTCAAGAAATCTTTTTAACATTCATAAGTGGCAGTCTTCTCAATAATGAATATTTTCTACGAAAATTTGCTAAAATATAGACTATTAAACCATAAACTCTATAGCTGAAATGGATTTTCCGAAAATATTTTAGTAAAATGAAGCACAACGATGATTGAAACTGAAGCAGAAGGCTTTGTAAAACCCACTTATTACGACATATCTTCGACATATTCCGTATTTGTTTCAAATTCCTTGTCTAAAAATTGCAAATTTTGACGTTTCCAATCGCGACTTTGACGTTTTGCGAAGAAAAATTTGAAATTTCAAAAATATTTTTTCTGCTATTTCTTGATCTTTTTGCGTCAACAAAACTTAACCGTTGTATGTACTATTCAATTGGTTTTGTTAATCTCACAAAATATTTTGTTCTTGTGCTTTCCTCTGATCACCAGTGGCACCCAAATTGTTTTTCTTAAACTTCAACTTTCGGCACGTTGGGTAAGTTCGATAGTGGAAACGTGCATGCCAAATTTTGTTGTTATAGCTCTGTTATTTTCAGAGATACAAAAATTTTCCAAAAGGAAACCCAACATTTGCACGGAAAAACTGGTCCGATTTGCCTAGCTAACGAACTTATCCAATCTTAGTTTCCACGATCTCAATTGCAACTGGCAGAAAATGATTTTCACCAATGATTTGAAGCTTTTTATATTTGGCTATTTACTATCAAACTTTATAAGACGCATGTAAAGCTTTTTCCTTCTTAGACCATGTTTTTAAAACATTATTATTTTTGCTTTTCATATGATTTTAATTGTAATTCGAAGAATTCTCCGGGTTTGCTAACGTATTCACCATGAAGCGTTTCCAAATGTCATTTAAGTTTATTTGGCCTCATGCTGCCAAAATTTTTCAGCAAATCACACACGGGAAATTATTTTTTCATTTACTTCAGTGCTGCGTTTAAAATACCATTGAGAATATTTTCTTGATTTGTTTCAGAGCCACTCTCGCCTGTACACTTGTTGCTGCTTTACTATCGTCAAATGCTCGCTTACGCCACCTTATAAATTAATAATAATTATGTATACACTGTATAAATCTACCACTACTCGAATATTGTGAATTGCAGTTAACATGCAAATTACAAGATACGCATTCACGGTAGAAGGATCGACTCGACTGAGACATGCTGTAACTAAACGAGATGACGCATTTATACACACAGTGCGGGCGTTATAGAATATAAGAACAAATGGGAATTTCTCGCGCAGACGCGACTTTATATAATTTATTTACTGATTAACACAATTAACCTTCCGTCGGGCGCAATATCTTGACCTCGGAGTTCGAGCGCAATGTGCCTAGCTGGCACACGTTTGAAAGATCAAATTAACACCGCTAGTTTAATAACAATCTCATTATAACTGTTAATTTGACTAACAGGCAAGTAAAGAATATCATCGTTAAGGGTTCTCAAAGAAAAAAACTACAAAAGTTGCGACAAAAAGACCTATATTTGGCATAACACATATTGAGAACATTTTTAACGAAATTTTGGTAGCACCACTAAATACCAAAGAAAAGCATGCAAAACAAAGTAAACTTCATAAATAATTGGAAAAGTTCACATTTTCAATATGTATTCAGTCTTCTTCAAAAGTGACATAAAGATTAGTACCTTCTTCAGAAATGAAGAATTACGCAGAATAACAGGAGTGACTGATGTGGTAAAACTCAAATGAAAATGGACGGGACATGTGGCTCGCATGCAAGATGACAGGTGGACAAAACGGTTAGTTGAATGGAGACCCAGATCCGATAAAAGAGACAGAGGAGGACCACCAACTCGCTGGACAGACGACATTACAAAAATTACAAAAAACTGGATTCGTAACGCTCAAGGCAGAAAAGAACGGACTCAACTACGTCCAGCAGTGGACGCAGAAGGCTGATTGATGATTGATGACCTTCTTCAGTCAGGCACCGACCGCACACCATATTCCCATGGGATAAGCAGATAGGCGTCTAGCATTTCTTACATTGGTGATTTGTCAGTCTTCTTGAACCAGTTTCGCTGGTGCAGGTTGAGCATCGGCGTCTTTTAGGGGCTAGTGTGGGATTATTTTCTTATTGGAGAGGACGAAATTTTTTCAGTCTGTTTTGGAGGTCACTAGGCAGACCAATAGTTTTCAAACTTCTTCGCTTTAGTTCTCCAATCGTCAATTTTTGGGCCAAGCGTTTTAGGTACAGTCTTCTTCGCAATGGCTATAAATTATTACCAAGGTAGATGATTAGAGAGTTGATAACACTCACATTCAACATTCTAAAAAATATTATCATTGGCCAACGCTTTATATTTCGGCACACGTTGAATGTAGCGCACATTTTGTCTACAGTATCAACGCCACCTTTCGTTGAATTATAAAATGTGATAATGTCTGGTTTTTTCTGTTCTCCGGAATCAAGATCGATAGAGTTATCACTATAAAGCATTAACACCAGAATCACATTATTGTTTCGACGTGGAACGTGCGACACTAAGGTCTTCCCCTCACTGAAGCCAAACAAGCTGCTGACTTGTTCTCTTCCTTTAGTAGCAATAAATTGTGATGTCAGTTGTCTTTTATTTTTTCGGACAGTCCCAACGTAGGATAGTTTCTTCTTTTTCATGTCATCAACGAGATGGATGTCTGTAAACCAATTGTCAGCAGTGGTATTGCGACCATACCCAAATAAGGGCTCAGCCATCCTGTTGACTACTGCACTTCGTTTGTTGCTGGCCCTTGTAGTTGAATTCCAGCATATATTTTCATATTAAATGTGTAACTAATGTTTGCGTCGACTAGGGCCAAACATTTCACAACATACTTGTTTGGCTTCTATTGCCGAAAATGACAGTTACCTCGAAAACCTGAAAGCATTTCGTCAATAGTTACATTTTCCCAAGGAATGTAACTCTTCTGGCAGTTTTGAATAAATATCTGGAAAATGTCACGAATTGGAGCAAGTCGATCTTCTTTTTTTTCTTTCTTCCCTTGTATTTATTTCGATTGTCAAAACAAAGGCAACGTATCAGAGTCTTGAATCGTATGATACTCATCACAAGTCCGAATTTTTCGATGCCATCAACTTCTTTTCCCCAAAGCTCTTCGAGACTTTGCCGATTTACTCTGTAAGCTCCTGCTAGATACAGCAATCTGATGAAAGCTCTTATTTTGATTGTATCAGTGGGTTTAATGTATCTGTCTCTGGAGAACCTGTCCTTGATGGTGTCTATGTACTGGTTGGTGTACCTTACTATTAGGTCCAAGATTTCGTCGGTGAACAGATTGTTCCAGCAATTAGCAGCCGTTTTGGCAACCCTTGCGTTCTCTTTGGCCCCAGGTAAATGAGTAGTTACGTTGTAAGATGCCTTACGTACATTTTTTTGTGGAGGATTTTGATTCCACTTGGTAATCTTATCTTTTCCCAAAAAAAATTGCTGCCTATATCATCACCATAATCTGTCTCACCTTCCTGATCTGTTTTGGAATCACCATCACGTTCTGCTACCTCATCTTCTAAAGCGACGTCAATTTCCTCTGCTGAATCCTCATTTAAAGTCGGGTCCACGCCATCATCCTCTTCTAGCCAGTTCCTTCTTTCTTCTAAATGCTTAGGGTTTTTCAAATCGTACGTTTTGGGTAACAGCATATTTGCGGAAAGTCTGAACCAAATATAACGCAATTTGTAATGATTATTTAGAACATAAATAGTAGTTGTTTTCACAATTGTTGCCCAATGTTTTATAAACAAGTACAGTGAGTTTGAAATGAATAAATTCAGTATCTGACATCAATATGGCATCAATACATTTCTCTAATTCCATGTTAGGGCGCAATGTGCCGTATGAAGCGGACTCAAAAATCATTTTCACAAAATGTTTGAAAACTTTTAGATTATTTAGTGTTGAGATAAGTGGAATTATATATTTTTATGCAAATATTTCGAAAATACGTACCTTTATGAATGTGACGAGTTCGGGCGCTATGAGCTTCTCTGAACAAAACTTGCACAACTCTTTTTGGAGAAGGCCAAAGATTATTTAGTGTTGACATAATTGGAATTTTATATTTTTATGCAAATATTTCGAAAATACGTACCTTGATGAATGTTACGACTTCGGTCGCAATGAGCTTCTCTGA
Source organism: Tillus elongatus (assembly GCA_964006375.1). NCBI lineage: Eukaryota > Metazoa > Arthropoda > Insecta > Coleoptera > Cleridae > Tillus > Tillus elongatus. The sequence goes on along the minus strand of OZ023266.1, from coordinate 24,260,505 downwards.
ACAAAACTTGCACAACTCTTTGTGGTGAAGGCCAAGAGTAAACTAAGTAGGAAGGTTGCATACAGCACGTAAAAACATACAGCTACCAGAACAAAGTCAGCAACTGTGCATGGGGGCGGGGAGAGGAGACAAATTGGCCGCGCTATGCCTGACAGATCAGAAGCGCCCGACAGAAGGTTAATACTTAAGATGAAAAATACATATATAAAATAATGACAAATACAAACATCAACATGAGTGTTATATAATAGCTTGAGCACACGAAGTTCAGAGTCTAAAGCAAGAAACATGAATGAACGCCTCGCTGAAGGCGAGTTGCCCTAGGTGACACCTTATTATTTATAAGTGGTCACCTAGAGCGTAGCACTATTGTTCCTAGAGGTGACTTCTATTATGTCGACACAGCTTCCCACGCATTACGGCACAGTTTCCCAAGGTGCCTTTTGATCCTGCTGACTCGGATGTCTGCATACTGGAACCGCAACTTTGTATCATAATGGGTCTTTGTTGGTGGTCCGTTTATCTCACGAGAATGGCGGGATAAAAAATTGTGACACAAATACTAAAATGTTGAGAAACGCTGCCTCAATGATACAATAAAAGAAGGGGTCAGAGCAAAAAGTAGTTGAGTCACATTTTTGAGTTTCGAAGTTATAGCTGTTTCAAAGTTTTAGAAGGTTCCCATATCTACATTTTTAGTGATCGCCATGTCTACTTTTTTTAATAAAGGCTACACCTATATGCAATATAATAACATATAACATGTAATCAAAAGTGTATTCGATTACGAGAAAAAAGATGTTGAATATGTAGACTTAGATACTTTTTGTGAAAATAGATTAGATTCAAAATATGAGAATGACTAAATTTTGCTCTATTACCCCTCCCCCCTAAAATAGAGGTAGAAAAAAGAACTGGAATTATATATGCCAAATATATATTTTCCCAAAAACAAAAGCATACAACAACATAATTTTCTCAGAAATATCAGTATCACCTTCGATAATATCTCGTTCGTCAATCGTACTGTTATTATGGTTGGCCGTAGTCACATTTTCAACGTTAATAAGAGTCCTCGTGTAGTCAATAGCGTGCGACATAAAAAGATTGACAAGTTTCATAACAGACTCAAACTTTTTATTATTTTCAAGTAACTAACTGTCGCCGTATACCGATGTAGATTTACTGTATATTTTTCTGTTCATATCCACTCTACAAGGTGCCATGTTGATACATTATACTGTTATGGATTCACTAGTTTGATTGGGTTTCCGCATTCAAATTTGACGAATCGAGTTTTAGAAATACCTAGTACAGATTTCTTGACGTATGGCATAACCTATTGTCTATAATCTTTTACTTTAAGGACTCTATCGCCTGGACCTAGCTATCCGTGTGGTCTAAGAGTTAAAGGGATTATTTTACTGCATGCCTTGATTAGTTCAATGTAAGTCTCAGGATTATCAGCCACTTATAGCTTCAGCCTTCTTTTCTTGATGACACCAAAATCCCTATGGACTGGCATCATAGAGTGCCCGGAAACAGGTATATTTCAATGTCCTTAAAAACATTACTCTTACAAAGCTGGTCTAGATAGGTGAAAAGAATACGATTTTTGTTTTGCCTAAATGCATCTTCAAGGTATCTTCTGTTACGGCTAACAGATTTCGTAAGGTGCGATTCTCGAGCTGGTAATGCGGCAATAAATTGTCTGACCTTTTCGGGAAATTCTGTTGGTGTTGTTTGGCCTGGTGACGTGAAGGCCTCTCTTGTCTGCTGGCTGGTCTGCAGTTCTAATCTCGATAATATCCCTTGAAGAGCTTTTGACATAAAGAAACTATTCCGTTTTCGGAAATAGTACCAACTTTATAGGAGAAGATAGTATGACTTCGCGGTCTTTCGTGGAAACGCACTCGAGATTGGGGTTGTGTATCTTTCTTTACACAACCTTGCGAACAAATTGTTTGTTCTGCATGGGTTAATAGTTAATAGACCACAGTGCCTTTCAAAAATATTTGCTTGCTCTAAAGCAGCTAGTTTAGTTGCACACTTGCACCTACAGTGGCCAATTTCACGACGTTTATCCTTCTCCTTAAAAAATTTCTGTTGTTTTAAACTTCTTTATTATTTTTCTGGATTTCAAAACCGCTTTTTATCTTTTGAAATGCGAGGTAAATTCTGGACGCCACCCTCAACATAAACTGAGTTACCGGCTGTATTTTCTGCTTCTGCAGCATCAGCGTCGTCATCATTTTTGCTGCTGGATCTTGAGCTAATCATTGCAGATACATTATTGGGCCGTTTGTCTTCGTGAGGATCATACTTCCTTCCGGAAGTTACATCTTCGCTATAATTACTTGTCCAAGTCCATAGACTTGTCACTTTTTACTGTTAGCTACTTCTCGCACTGAAATGACTTTCGACGAAGATTTCGACATAAGGGTTTTTTGCGAAGTAGGACTCTACCTGCCACAAATCTGACTTTTCCAACATATAGCTTAGGTAAATTTATATAGAGGCCGCTCCTTAACTGATATTTACAAAAATATAGACTTAGTTACTTTTTGCACTAACCCCTTCAATTACACAACGCACTTTCAAAAGGCTTGCTGCCTTTTCATTGATAAAGTATATATCAGCTCCTTTTACTTTACATTCCAATGTGTATTGTTTAAATAAAATTTTGTACTAATTTTTGAAAAGAAAATCTAAAAACCTGTTCCGTAGATTTTAAAATTACAATGAGGTTCGGAGTTATACCGATCACAGTTGATCCCTCTGGACCACCCATATTTGTAATCCCGTTAAAAGGAGTATATTTGGAAATTAGAGTCCATTCTATTTTCTGACATCGAAATCGTTCAAGCGATTCAAATCAATAAAACTCGGCAATTAAATGTCTCCGGAGAAAAATATCTATTGTCTCACAAAACATCTAAAATTTTAAATCGGCAATTTGGTTCCGCGTTCAAAAGCGTAGCAGGGTAATTTTCTCTCTAATTTATTTATTGCCTGAAAGTGTGAAGTATAGTGTTCATTACTGATAATAAATTGCATAAAACAGCGAGCAAGGGCTCCGGGTTCGTCCGTTCATTACTGCGAAGTTTACATTTAATTGATATGCTTGTTTATGCTTTTGCTTGATTAACGCTGCTTTAAAAAAACCAGCAAAAGCTTTGAATGGGGCGGAAGAACAAAATAAATTACGAACACATTCAACATAAAGCACTACAGAGCAGGCTTATATTTTTCATTTACAGTATCTTTCATTTAAATCGTCAATATATTTTGTGTCAGACATATTTTTTTTCGTATTACTGGCTGTGTTTTTCATTAACCATTAACACATCATGACCCTCATTTGCTAACATTTTCCTAAAGTCAGAAGATCACCTCTACGCTTTTCCTTTTTATACAGGGTGCTACGAGAGTTTCGGGGTCGCTTAAATTAGGAAAAAACTGTAATTTTTTAAGCCTTTTAATATGACGTTCACAGCGTTGCCAAATTGTTTTTAGAGAATTTTCTTAAAAAAAGTTCATTATTGAGGAGATCCCGACTCTTGAATTTTGAATAAAAATCTTCAAATGAGCGCGAAATAGGTCTACTGGAACTCATATTCAGGGTCAGTTTCAATTTGTATATGTTTATATATACGGTGATTCAGTCAAACCGTTGGTTAGAATCTGTTGTACTTGTAATCGGAATTTGAAAATGTCAGAGTAGGCGTAGTCGAGGCTGATCTTTCAGGCTAATACATTTTAAAGATGGCGGTACATCCGGTTTTACCGAAACTACTATCAACTCAATTTTTTCAAATGGAACATCACATATATTATTACATTTTCAGATTCGACGCTGAATTCCACGTCAAGCTTATTGAGGTCACTATGTACTATATATTAGCCGTTTCAGAGTTATTCGCCAATTTCCGAAATTTTTTACTGCCACTACATAAATCGAGGTATCTATGTGTTGAAAACAGCGCATGATCTGAAATTTTCTGTGGGTCATATAAAAAGGTGGCTTCATATACTTGAATGAAAACTTTCCTTAAATCACATGCAAGGTGTTCAGAAATTGACCTCAAAATTGGCGATGCTACATCTGAAAGAAAAAATGATATTTTTAAACAGGGCACCGTGTATTTTACTAAGTTATTGGATGCAAAAATTCAATGTGAAGTGTATTGGGTTTCTAATAGTACAGTTTCCGAATAAACAGATGTTTACTGACTTTCAACAAATTTCCAAGAAGTTGCCCAAGGAAAAAAATGCAGCAAGTTAATGAACGCATTTATATTATATTTACCCACATAGCATAACATTATATAACGTAGCCTACCATAAATACCTAGTCTTTTTATAAAAAAAAATTCTATCAAATTTGAAACGTATCAAGTTTCTTCCCTAACTACTTAAATATGTTTGAATGATTATCACTATGTTTTTAAGTTCGAAACAATCAAAGTAGAATAATGTAAAAATATTGCTTAAATTAGATGACATGCTAGATGTGATGCCCGTTCTGTTATAAGCACATCAAAACTCTGCGATGGACAGAATCGATTGTGGCTTTCGTCAAATGATCTGCTGACAAGTTTTCTAGACTAGTGATTCTAGACTGGTGACCACTCTGTTGAGCAATTCTTCCTTGGTATCTATTGGATTAGGACATACCTGATTTTTGACGTGACCCCACAAATAAAAATCGAAGGGACTCAAGTCTGGCGATCTAGGTGGCCATATCAAGGTCCATTACTTCCAAGCTAGCGATCTTCAAATAGACGTGACAAAATAATGAAAATTCGCTACCAAAACGCACTTGATGTTTTTTTTTACAAACGTGCATCATATTTCGATAAAAAATGTAAAAATGCATTAATATAAGGGTGTTGTAGGTATCACCAACGACTTATGAGCCACGCAGTTATAGCTAACATAATAATAAAAGATGCAGCTCAAGACACCCTATAATTAACGCTTACAATTTCTCTCGTATCTTGTATAATAACAATTATATTGACCTTTACCGTATAAATGCGTCACCCTGTATATATGTAAACAGATAAAAACTGAAATTAAACCCGGATATGAATTCTAGGGCGCCTAGTTTGCGCTCATTTAAAGAAATCTTTTTAAAACTCAAGAGTCGCGGTCTATTCGATAGCGAAATTTTGTACGAAAATTAGCTAACAATTATAGACTGTTAAACCATAAACTTAACTAAAACTACCGCCAAAACATCAGAGCAAGGGTCAATTTGAAATGAAATTTCTGAAAATATTTTAGTAAAATGAAGGACAATGACGGTTGAGCTAAAACTTAAGGGATTGCAGAACACTCTTCTTGCGACATTTTCTTTTCATAATCCGTATTTTTTTCAGGTTCTGACTAAATGTTGCCCATTTTGACGTGTCAAATTGCGACTTTGACGTTTTGAGAAAAACCCCATTTTTCGTTAAACGCCAATAGCTTCTTTCTCTTTAAACTTGTAGGCCTAAATTTTGGTACATGATTCGCTCCTTATAATGCAAACACGTGCACCAAATTTGGTTGCCCTCATTTTGTGATTTCTGCAAATATAATTTTATATATATATATATATATATATATATATATATATATATATATATATATATATATATATATATATATATATATATTTGCAAAATTAAAAAGTCGGGATCTACTTATTAGTGAATTTTTTAAGAAAATTCACTAATAAAACATAGCAGATGAAGTTTTTTCTCTAACTGAATCTGCAACCAAGCCAACATGGTAACAAACCTTTAAGAATCGGTGATTAATGTCTATATAAACACATATGTTTTACTAGCATCCTCTTATCGGATCTGAATCTTAAAATCCTGACGTAATGAAATTTTTCATAGTCTAATAATTCAGCACACCTAAATTTAAAAAAAAATTAAAAATCTGGACGCAGCAAGTGCGTTATGGTAGTGCATTTTCATAGAAATGATATAGACAAAATAGTTTTATAAGTTTTTCCCTGTAACATAGATCGTTAGATTTTGGAATATAGTTTCCTTTTAATGTCATAAACTTGTGCACCAAATTTGATTACCATAGCTTTTTTATTTTTGGAGATAAAAGTTTGTTCCGAGAGAAAACCGAAAATTTTTCCGGAAAACCTCGGTCGATTTTTCTGGCTAACGAACCTGTCCAAGCCACTTACAAAGGGAAGGTACATGGCGAAATTTATCAAACTCGGCTTATTATTTTTTCAGTTATAGGTTTGATATTTACACACACACACATATATATATATATATATATATATATATATATATATATATATATATATATATATATATATATATATATATATATATATATATATACATACGGGGTTTGCAAAAACTCCCGGAACGGTCAAATATCTACGTTATTAATGACGCAATTTTTTTGGATATTTGTAATGACGAATGGTCACAAATAAGCATTTTTTATAACACGTTTACTTTTTTCTCACTTCCCGTTTAACAGGAAATGACTAAAACTTAATTCTTATAAACGGGACACTTGCATTATTTACCATTCTCGGACGCAGGATGAAGAACTGCGTTCTGAAACATCAACATGTTTTTTTGTAATTGATAAGATAACACCACAAAAAATGAATAGTTGATAAAGTGAAACCAAGATCTGTTAATAAAGCCGACAATTCGGGTGCTGCATTGAGATTGTCACCTGTCAATTGTGGTCGTGGTTTTGCTTTTTCTTGTGCAATTAAAATTTTGAAAACGGCAGTGAAACTCACAAAATCTGAGCGCATTGATGATGTACGGATATGGTGATCGTCAACGATCGTTAGAAGAAGTTCGTACTTTATTTAATATTGTTCATTCGGGTAGGCAAAGTAGTAAAAGTGTCGGGTTGTTAAAAAGTACGAGGAGTTTCACCCAGTAAGGGATTTTTCAAGAAGTGGACCTCCAATAACAGTAAGTAGCGCAGACACAAGGTTGAATTTTCTATTATCAGTCCAAGAAAATCCTCATGTATCTACAACATAATTGGGTCAATTTCATGACATATTCCAAAAGTCTGCTCACAAAATTCTGAAGTATGAAGCAATAAAACCCTTTAAAATGCATGTGGTCCATGAGTTGACCGAGGATGACACACATCGTAGACTAAATTTTTCTGAAATAATAACAGAACTTATTTAAGCTCGGCCTAACTTTGTAAATGAAATAGTTTTTCAGATGTAGCAACATTTCATCTAATTGGTACGGTTAACAAGTACAATTTTCGTTTCTCGTCAACAGAGAGCCCTCATTGGATGGAAGAAGTCCATACGCAGTATCCTCAAAAAGTGAATGTGTGGGCTGCTTCGGTCGGAAACAAATTAATTGGACCTTTTTATTAGCGGAAATTTAAATGGTGATGGCTACTTGAATGTATTGAGAAACCTAATTGTACCAGCACTTAGAGCACTATTCCCAAATCCAATGAGACCTAACCATCCAAGCGATAATATTTGGTTCCAACAAGATGGAGCTCCGCCACACTTTACGAGTAATGTCCGTGATTATTTGGACTCAATATTTCCTGGCCGCTGGATTGGACGTAAAGGAGCAATCGAGTGGGGTCATTTGAAATGTCAGGTGTATAAAAAACGACATAATGATCTGAAACAATTACATGAGCGGATAACTGAAGAAATCCACCATATTACGCCAGAGGTGATACAAAATTGAGTGCGACATTTTTGTTGATAGATTATATCACTGTCAAGTGGTAGACGGCGCACAATTTGAACAATTACCTTAGTTTAAATCATATTACGAACTTGTATTTTGCATTATGAATATTTTATTAATATTTTTGTGGTATTATCTTATCAACTACAAAAAACATTTTGATGCTTTGGAACGTAGTTTTTTATACTGCATCCGAAAGTGGTAAATAATACAAGTGTCCCATTTAAAAAATTAAGTTGGAGTCATTCCCTCCTAAACCGGAAGTGAAAAAAAGTGAATGTGTTACAAAAAAAGGCTTATATATGAAAATTTGTCATTAGAAAAATAAAATAAAAATGCGTCATTAATAACATATTCGACCGTTCCGGGACTTTTTACGCACCCTGTATAAAAATTGTAACTGATCCTTGATATGGGTTCTAGGGGTCTTAGTTCACCGATAACTCATAAAATAATGGGCCGATTTTGATGAAATTTGGTAGGTACCTTTCTTTTGTAAATAGCTTGGATAAATTCGTTAGTCAGGAAAATCGGACTAGTTATTATGAGAAAATTTTTGGTTTTCTTTCGGAAAATTTTTGCATATCTTAAAATAACAAAGCTATGACAACCAAATTTGGCAAAGACGTTTTCACTGTCAGTCGAAACTAAAATTTCAACGTTAAAACTAAAAAAAGTTATAGTAAAAAAAATTATGGGCATTTAAAAAAAAATGGGTGCCACTGGTGATCAAAGAAAAGCACAAGAACAAAATATTTTGTGTGGTTCAAAAAATCATCTGAATATTACATACAACGGTTAAGTTTTCTTGGCGCAAAAAGGTCAAGAAGTGTCACAAAAATATTCTGAAATGTTGATAGTTTTTCTTCTCAGAACCTCAGAGTCGCGATTTAAAACGGCAAAATTTGCAATTTTCAGATATATAATCTGAAATAAATACGGATTGTGTAGAAGAAATATCATAATAAGTGTGTTTTACAAAGCCTTATGTTTAACCTTAACCATCATTGTCTTTCATTTTACTAAAATATTATCGTAAAATCCATTTCACATAGGCCCTGTTTCTGATGCTGTGGCAGTAGTTTCAGCTATAGAGTTTATGGTCTAATAGTCTATAGTTTAGCAAATTTTAATAGGCTTATGAATTTCGAAAGGATTTCTTCAAATGGACGCGACCTAGAACCTCTAAACCATATACGGGGTAAGTTGCAGTTTTTGTCTATGTACACATATACAGGGTGACGCATGTCTACGGTAAAACTAAATATTTTTGTTTATCTATTTTTATACGAGTAAACATTGTATACGTTAGTTATAGGGTGTTTTGAGTTGCATCTTATAAAATTATTTTGATAATCACAGGGTGGCCCACAAGTCGTTGGTGATACACATTTTCTTTTTATAATAGAACACCCCTTATGTTATTGCATGTTTGCATTTTCAATTGAATTATAATGCATGTTTGTAAGGAAAAATTGATATCGTTCATCTTTTTTGAGTTATTTTCAACTACAAAAAACATATTGATGCTTCAGAATGTAGTTTTTTATACTGCATCCAAAATAAATTAAAAAAAAAATTGTTGGAGTCATTCCCTCCTAAACCGGAAGTGAAAAAAGGTGAATGTGTTACAAAAAAAGGCTTATTTATGATCATTTGTCATTACAAAAATTCAAAAAAATTGCATCATTAATAACAAAGATATTCGACCATGCGGGACTTTTTACGAACCCTGTATAAGAATTAAAACTGATCTCGGCAATGGGTTCTAGGGGTTCTAGTTCGCGTTAATTTGATAATTTTTTTTCAATATTCAAAAGTCGCGATCTCCTCATTTGTGATTTTTTTAAAGAAAATTCATTAAAACGAGCCACCAGCGGTCATTATTGATATTTTGCTGCAATTCATTAAAGAGAAAGACACAATTTACAGTTCAATAGTTCAAAAAGTAATTTGGCTCGATGAGGATATTTATTTTACTTGTAAACTAGTGTAGTTATAATTTATATTAATAATACACCTAAAATGAACATTACTGCTATAAGTAGAACCCATTGTTTAGTACCTACTTTTAAAATAATATAACTTTTCTAGTAGACTCAGCTTTATAATCGCTAATTTGGCATAATATTACAAGGTTTCTGTAAAAAAAAAACAATAATCGTGCATTGGACCCTCACAAACCAAAACAAATATTTCAATGGAAACTAACATGCCTAAACATGTTTTGCGATACAACATTTGTTACGGCAACAATACCTAAAACAACATAAAAGGACGAACCAAACCACTCACATTTTACGTGTGCGAACAAAGAAGCTTGTTTGTTTTTGTTCGAGTTTCAATTTTGTTAGGTCTGTGACATTTATTCTCATTGTTATGATGAATTATTGCAGTCTTGTGGCAAATTGAAACTGACAATTTTGAGAGCAATATCGACGGCTTGCTCAACATGAGAAATTTAAAATTCACAATGTTTTTAAATTATATACACCGTTATCAAATTTTATAGTATATGTAATTACTGATGTAATTTTTCAGTATCACATCCAAAAGTAAACATCTACAAACCAGGGCTTCAGGTTTACCTAAAAAGCTCTACACATATAGAATGCGTTGTGTGAAAATTTGCAATAAAACCTTTTAAATCACAAAAAGGTTTAAGCTTAAACAATTTGTAATGTATTTTTGTACTCCTACGCAAATTTTAGCATAACTTATTACTAACATAAACTGAGCTGTGTCGCCAAATTTATACCGAAATCATCATTATTGGGTTAGGAATATCCGCATGTAGCTAGACAAAGAAATTTTTAAGAACGATTTAATTTTAATATATGTTGCACTATCAAAAATGAAAAGGTGCATTTTGAAATTTAAAATGAAAACCTTACTTCCCAGAAGTGTCTAGAGATTTTGACGCATATAGTAGTAAATTTCGTCAAGAGCTTACCAGGAAATTTACATAATAATTGTTGATATCAGGTAGACGGTGTGCCTGCCCACTCTGCTAGAGTAGTTCCTCAAGAGCCGACACATATGTTTGGAAACAAATGGATCGGTCTAAATGGGTCTTGCAGATGGCCTCCGTGATCACCAGGTCTCACCCCCTTAGACTTCTACTTGTGGGGACATATAAAGAGCAAGGTCGACTCCCGACCCGTGAAAAGTGGGCAAGATTTATTAAATCTAGTAAGGACGGCGTTCAACATATTAGATCCTGATGAAATACGAAGAGCATTATGTAAATGAGTCTAAATTAAGCATACTTACATGTATTCAACAGCAAGGATGTCATAGAGAACACTTATAATGTTCCTCATTATTCTATGTGTTTTTACTTAATTTAATTTTTGGCTTTTATTATCATATACATAATATTGTTCTTTGTTTGGTAATGTCTCGTTACTTATATATTTGAAAGAATCGTGTTTTGTTTGTATGTTTTTAAACAACCTAATAACAAAAATGTTCTAATAATTTAGTTTTTAACTATTCACTTATTACACTATAACAAACTCATTATAACTGACACTGGCAACACTATTATTGCCATAACCACGTAGTCTTTTCTCCTCCTAAATAATTAAACCTTAATAACAGAAAAACTATCGCAGATAGTTATAGGGTACGCTTACGCAGTCGACAAAGTAAAATTAAAATTTCTATCCATATATTTAAAAACATATAGGGTTTTCTATTTGAAAAAAATGAGTTTTTGAGGTTTCACATTTTCTTGATTTGCCATTAAATTTTGAACATACTGTATTAATGGGATCAATTATCCTTATACCTTCTACAAACCTAATATATCGACCATATGGTTCCTTTACTGAATCTCGGAAAGAAACGTTAGAGCTCTTAGCACACACACACTTCCCAGATTGTCTGATCCTGAGCAACGGTGAGGTCCTACCAGCTGAGGGACGATCTAAACGCCCCCAAAGGGAGGACTGGCTAGTTGCTCGGAGAATAGTTACAGCCTCGGCAGTGGAGTGTGCTGTGAATCATTTCCAGCCATTCAAGTCGCCAGGGGAGGATGGGGTGGTACCGGTCCTACTACAAAAGGGACTGGAGATTCTCCTACCCTTCCTTATCAGGCTGTTCAGAGCCAGTCTGGCCTGGAACTATATTCCTTCCAGCTGGACGGTGGTTAGGGGGGTTTACATTCCCAAATTGGGACGTAATGACCTGCTACCTACTTCACTGAGACCTCTCAGTATTACATCATTCCTCCTGAAGGGATTGGAAAAAATACTGGACGGACACATTAGGGGGAACATCTTACCCAAGAACCCCCTAAATACCCACCAGTATGCCTATCAAACTGGCAAATCAACTGAGTTAGCGCTCAATAACCTCGTCGAGAAGATCACACACTCTCTGGAAAATGGAGAGGTTGCGGTGGCGGCATTTCTCGACATAGAAGGAGCATTTAATAATGCATTACCGATCTCCCTCTACGAGGCCACTATCGCTAGGGGGGTGGAACCTACCATCTGTGGCTGGATCGGAAACATGCTGCACAATCGGACCATTAGTACCTCATTACGGGGAGAGGTGGTCAGCGTTAGGGCTGCGAGAGGGTGTCCTCAGGGGGGGTTCTATCCCCCCTGTTGTGGTCCCTCTTTGTGGACGACCTGCTGGCTATCCTCGGACTCTGGGAGGTTGAGGTCCAGGCGTATGCGGATGATCTCGTCATAATGGTTAGAGGCAAATCTGAGGAGGAACTGTCTAATACTCTTCAAGAAGCACTAAATGTAGTCAATGATTGGTGCCGTAGGGAACAGATGTCTGTGAACCCTCGCAAAACGATCATTGTCCCGTTCACCAGAAGAAGAAGGTTGGACAAATTAAAACCACCTAATCTTATGGGGGAAAACATTCCATTTTCGGACCAAGCAAAATATCTGGGAGTTACCCTAGATAAGAAGCTCAACTGGGACAGACAGTTAGAAAATGTTATCCGCAGGGCTAAGATGTCCCTGTGGACCTGCCGGAGAATCTGTGGGAACAACTGGGGAACAAACCCCCAACAGATGTACTGGCTCTATGTAGTGGTTATCAGACCTATGATAACATATGGAGCCATAGTTTGGTGGCCTAAGGTACTTCGTGGTACCGCGAGGGCCAAACTGGCTCATCTACAGAGACAAGCATGTCTGATGATAACGGGAGCGATAAGCACCGCACCATCAGTCGCTCTGGAGGTCCTCCTCAATATTCCCCCACTTCACATATGGCTGGAGAGGGTGGCGAGGTGGACAACGTACAGACTAATACAAACGGCAGATAACATGCCGAGGGAAGTCAGTCTGAGGGGGTCCGGACTCCTTGATGACAGTGATTGTCACAGGATTCTGGGAATGGTCTCGGACTTGATGCCTACAAAAATCAGCAGAGATCTGTCTTTCAAGACCGTCCTCCCGGAAAGGGAGGACTGGGACCGAAACCAATCGACCCTGTTGAGAGCGGACCTCTGCTGGTACTCTGACGGCTCCAAAACCAATATGGGAGTAGGAGCCGGCGCATATGGGGGCAGCACCGATGCTAGACTATCAACTAGCCTCGGCAAGTACGCAACCATACACCAGGCAGAAGTTTATGCCATCGAGATGTGTGCAAGGGAAAGCTTAAAAGACCTATGCACAAACAAATCGATAAAGATATTTGCAGATAGCCAAGCTGCAATAAAGGCTCTTGGTTCCTACCAGTGCAATTCAAAGACGGTATGGAGTTGTAAATCTGCCCTTAACGAATTGGGCAGCTGTAATGAGGTGTCGCTGGTCTGGATACCGGGTCACTCGGACCATGATGGCAACGTTGCGGCAGACGCGCTTGCCAGGAGTGGTGCCCAGTGTGACTTTGTCGGACCAGAACCGGTGCTGGGAATAACATCTTGCACAGCAAAACGCACCTTAAAGACCTGGACAGATAGAAGGACAATTCAATATTGGCAAAATCTTCCAGGATTAGCTCACTCTAAGACCTTCATAAATGGCCTGTCTGAGTCAAGGGCTAAGAAACTTCTAGAGTTGAACAGACAACAACTGAGTACTCTAGTCGGCCTGTATACAGGACATTGTCGCTTGCGGCATCACATGCACCGTATTGGGATCGGTCAGGAGACCGAGTGCCGGCTGTGTATGGAGAATGACGAAACAGCAGAGCACGTGCTGTGTTCCTGTCCGGCAGCGGATAGGACTAGACACCTGCTCTTTGGCAAGGTAAAGCTTGCTCCAGAGGATCTGGATCAACTTTCGCCCGCAAAGGTTATCGACCTCTGTAGGAGGCTGGATTTGTTGGGCGAAATATAGACAGTAGGCGTGAGCCACAATAGACCTTATGGTCGCGGTGGAGGGACCGATATGGACCACTCACAAACTAACCTAACCTAATATATGTATCAGCGACTAACAAAATTCTACTTCTTAATTATAAAAAATAAATGACAACAAAGGGGTTCAATATTTCAATGCAAATGAGTAAATATTTAAAAAAATCACAATAACTTGGAAACAGTTGAAGGTAGATAAGGATAGTTGATGCTGCTGTACATAGAATTTTACGTACAATACAAATACGTAAAAATATACAGGTGTTCCATTTAAAATAACAAAGGTGATCGCTACTTCCGGTTAAGCCGGAAGCGATATCGACTCCAAATTATTTAGAGTAGAAAGATCGTTATGTCTTGTATATGAATGCAAATTTGCAGAACGAAAATACTGTATATATATATATATATATATATATATATATATATATATATATATATATATATATGTATATATATATATATATATATATATATATATATATATATATATATATATATATGAGATATACTTGGTTCTCGGGTTGAACCGCGTCCAGAATTTATTAAAACTCGACGTTTCGGCTCTTGTTTTTAAGGCCTCAATCTGCCAACTCCCCAAATATCGCTGGAGATCGTCTCTAAAGTCTCAGTGTGTTCAACCACAGGCCTCAGAGAGGTCTGACAGTTAGTTGCAAGTTTTGTGTTGTATGTATCGTTTCGTCTACCTGCTTCATTATCAGTGAAATTAGTCCGGTCACGGTCAATTAAGTCAGGGGCTTTGGTGACGGTACTTAAAGGACTACCGGCACTTGTTGAGACAGATAAGGGGGTAGTGAAATTGTCTATTGAATTTGTTTTCTTTTCGTTTTTTCGTAATGAAGATATAATAGTCGTTGAATATTTGGAGGTGGGTTAAGGGTAGAATTGCCGGCGAATAACGAGGCAAAAAGTTCAGCCCTGACCAGGGCGGTAGATTTAGCAAGAGGCCAGAAGGGTTTGCTGTCGTTGGAGCTTGAGAGGACTCTGTTTGTGACGCGGCTATTAAACGAGTTTTTTGCCTCAGAAAGAATGCGGACATAGCGGTTTCTTGCGTCGTTAAATGCTTGACGGTTTTCTTGACTGGGATTGTGTAGAAGCGTTTTGTGAGCTTTGATCTTTTCAAGTCTGGCCTTGTCACAGGATTTAGAGAACCAGGGCTTTTGAATGGCTGCAGAGGTTTTCTGTGTACGTGGAATAAATAATTCCATGTTAGCTTGGATAATTTCGGTGACGTTTTGTGAGATATCAGAGGGGTCAGGATGAGAGAAGCAGATAGTAAAGCATCAACAAGTGCACAGGCGAGAGTGTTTCTGAAAAAAATCAAGAAAATATTCTCAAGGGTATTTTAAACGCAGCACTGAGGTACCTAAATGAAAAAATAATTTCCCGTGTGCGATTTGCTCAAAAATTGTGATAGCATAAAGCCAAATAAACTTAAGCGACATTTGGAAACGCTTCATAGTGAGTACGTTGGCAAACCCCGAGAATTCTTTGAATTACAATTAAAATCAAGAGAATTCAGAAGGGTTTGCTGTCATTGGAGCTTAAGAGGACTTTTTTTTGGTGTAGTTATTAGACGAGTTTTTTGCCTCAGAAAGAATGCGGACATAGCGGTTTGTTGCGTCGTTAAATGCTTGACGGTTTTCTTGACTGGGATTGTGTAGAACCTTTTTGTGAGCTTTGACCTTTTTAAGTCTGGCCTTGTCACAGGATTTAGAGAACCAGGGCTTTTGAGTGGCTGAAAAGGTTTTCTGTGTACGTGGAATAAATAACTCCATGCCAGCTTGGATAGTTTCGGTGACGTTTTGTGAGATATCAGAGGGGTCAGGATAAGAGAAGCAGACAGACGCCCATGGAAATGGGGAAAAGTAAATCCGCATTTCCTCCCAGTTCGCGGAGTTGTAGTGCCAAACGATACATGGGTGTGAAGACTGTGTCACCTCGGGTTGCATTGCGCAGCAAGCAATGACCATGCCGTGGCCTGAACGACCAAGGTGGGCGGTGACTGATATCTTATAGCAACCAGGTTTTGTAGAAAGAAGGAGATCCAAGGGATTTGAGCTGTGTGTTGGGATGCGAGAATAGTAAGTAGATTGCTAAACCATATTGGCTAAAGAATTGCTGACTGCAAAGGCCTCCGCTGCTCTCCCTTGTGGATCGGTTTTTGAAGATGCTTGCCATTCTTTATTATGGACATTGAAGTTACCAAGAATAGTGACCTCTGAGGCAGAATATTCAGAAATCAGATTGTCGGTTTTTTCAGAAAGGTAGTCGAAGAGCTGGACAAAGTTGTTGTCAGAAGGTGACCGGTAAATGCAACAGATGAATTTAGTTGCATAGTGAGAGTTTAATCCAAAGTATCTGTTTTCTTCCAGCTTCTTAATTGGGGAGTCTGGTGCAGGGTAGATTGCTACGGACGTATGCGCACTCGCCCCCACGCAATCTAAAGGTAGCAAGGAGCTCATAGCCTGGGAAATTAAGGTGATTAGTGGCTGTTTTGGGACTGATTTGGGTTTCAGTAAGGAAGAGGAGTTGCCTGGAGGAAATAATAAACAAAGTTTGGGTTTGAGTTTAGGCCACATATATTCGAGAAGCATATGCTAAATTTGATGCCGGCGCCCCCTGTACATCCATCTCCCGGAAATACGAATGAAGGGGTATTTTATATCCGGAATCTTGTACATGGAGGAGCCATAATCATTTTTGTTTATAAGGGCAACCGACTCATACCCCAAAACCGGAAACGTCCGTTGGGACTTCACCGGCCCCTTAATACAAAGAAAAAGTCCACTACCACCTGCTTGATTGTGATTAGTCGCCTCATACGACAGGCAGGAGTTACCTTAGGCCTATTATTTTAGTTAGTCCCCGGACCCACAGGCGAGATATATATATATATATATATATATATATATATATATATATATATATATATATATATATATATATATATATATATATATATATAATGTTTTTATAACACAAGAACGTATAAAACACACATAGGTAAGAAAACTCCAAGTGAATGTTATTAGCTGATATTTATCCTAGAGCGAATAACAAACAACTAATGTACCAACAATATCTAAACAAAATAAAGCAAAAGAAACTAACTCTAATAAGCTTTAAGTACCATTCAAACACAATAAGTACACCATAACCTTAATTAAGGCTGCAGTTAAATCCGATATCATGAATAACTGGCTATAGCCGAGGTGGTTATTACCACGGACTAAATGTTTCAAATGCGGACTCCGCTAATCCAATAAGCTATATCGTCTACGGCTCCGGGTGTAATCGAGCTCAAGTTCTATTAACCATTATTCATATAAGTTAGAACTATTTACCAGAGCTAACTCGAAGCAATATTTAGTGACGTAAACTGATTCTTAAAGAAAGTTAATGAGAGTAAACTAAAATCTTAGTTCAAGGAGTGAAATTTGGTACCTGTGATGACCACTGATAAGTACATTTGGAGAACGCAATTCCTTACAATACAATTTTTTTAGATATGATTATAGTTTCGCTAACAAAGTTAGCGTTATCAGTGGGAAGAAATAACTAAGCGACTAAAAACTAGAACTACTATTTATCTGTTAATTGCCAAGCAGTTGTGAACAGCGTCCTCTAGGAAGGTATACAGACAGCACTGTTGAGTCTTAAATTCCTGTAATTAAAATTGCATACCTGGTTTTGTAAAACTGTGTGTCGTTATCAAATATTCTTTCTAAGAAGGACACGCGGAGTATTAAGATAACAGTTCCAACAATTCACTACACAGAACGGGACCTACTCTAGTCATCGAACGATTTTTTATCAAATTTTTAACGATGTATATATATATATATATATATATATATATATATATATATATATATATATATATATATATATACTTTGTTAAGCATCTAACTATCGCGACTGCCTGGCATTTTTTATTAACTTTAGATTTGCTCTATCTGCATGATAATTGTTATCCAAATATACGGCCGTTTCCGGTTCTGGTGTATGAGTCGATTTCCCTTATAAGCAAAAATGATGATGGCTTCTCCTTGTAAAAAAGATTCTGGAGGTAAAATACCACTCCATTCGGATCTACGGGAGAGGGGTGTACATGGGGGCGCCAACATCAAGATTTAACATATCCTTCTCGAATATATGTGGCCTAGATTCTAACCTGAACTCCGTTCACCATTTCCTCCAAGCTAACAGGCACCAACTCCTCTTCCTCACTGAAACCCAAATCAGTGCCAAAACAGCCACTAATCACCTTCATTTCCCGTGGTATGAGCTCCTTACTCCCTTTAGATTGCACGGAGGCGTGTGTGCATACGTCCGTATCAATCTACCCTGCACCAGACTCCCCAATTTAGAAGCTGGAAGAAGAGGCATACTGTGGATAAAACTCTCTCTCAGGGCTGCAACTAAATTCATCTGTTGCATTTACCAGTCACCTTCTGACAACAACTTTGTCCAGCTCATTGACTACCTTTCTGAAAAAAACGACTATCTCATTTCTGAATATCCTTCCTGCAAGGTCACTATTCTTGGTGACTTCAATGTCCATAATAAGGAATGGCTAGGATCTTCAAAAACAGATCCACAAGGGAGAGCAGCGGAGGCCTTTGCAGTCATCAATTCTTAAGCAACTATGGTTCAGCAACCTACTTACTTTCCTCGTATTCCAACACACAGCTCAAATACTTTGGATCGATCAACTGCCGACCTCCCTACTTTTGTCACCCATTTTTGGAACAAGTCTATGGTACTGCATGGTGAATCCCAGATTGTTGCTCTAGATATATCCAAAGCATTCGACAAGGTCTGGTACGCAGCGCTGCTTAATAAACTTCCGGCCTATGGTCTACCACCAAAACTTTGTAGCTGGACAGCAAATTTTCTCTCTAACCGGAGTATTTCTGTTGTCGTGTATCCAATTAATGGAGGAGTCCCTCAAGGTTCAGCTTTAGTCCATAATTTGTTTTCTCTCCACGTCCATGACCTCTTCTCTAGCACATCCATCGCAGACTCATGGAGGGTTCTGAGTCTGTGGATCTCCAAAAAATATTAGACCGGTCAAGTAGAAATCTTGTACAATTCAACTCCACCAAATCTCAGTCATGCTTTCTATCTCATAAGAGATACACCAGCCCTAGACCCATCACAATGAACAACCAAGTTATTCAAACTAATGAGTCCTTTTCACTCGTTGGCATTTCTGTGCATCAAAATCTCAATTGGCACCAACGTGTCACATCAATCGCAGAACTGGCTGCTAAGAAATTATTTTTCCTCTTCCGGGCTCGCAAATACTTTGCACCAGCTAATCTCTATACGTAATATACTTCACAAATAAGGCTAAACATCGAATACTGCTCCCATATATCGGGTGCCGCGGACGCTTCTACACTCGCTATCCTGGACTCCATTCAGAAGAGAGCTATACGTCTCATCGGTCACCCAAAGGCTGCCATCCCTTGCCCACCGACGTGCCGTTGGTGACCTCTCTCTCTCTTTCTCCCTCTCTCTCTCTTTTATAGATATCTGCACAGCCACTGCTCAGAGCAGCTTTCTCCCTTAGTTCCTCCACCTGCTGCCCTTAACAGATTTACCAGGGGAATAGAGCGAATGCACCCTTTTACTGTCCAGGTCACCAGACATAGAATATCTTGTTATGCCCACTCTTTTGTCACGAGGGCTTCCAAGTTGTGAAATTCCTTGCCGGCACATGTTTTTCCTTCTCCTTCGAACCTCCAAACCTTCAAATCCACAATTTACAAGTTGCCTCTTTCCTCCTTGTCGACACCCACGGTACGATAGTATTTAGGCTGTAAGCTCTCGTGGTGTGTTGTTGAAATATAAAAAAGAAAAGCTATTATAACCGTGTCTGCTCAAGGAGAAATTGTATTTATTCAGCGTATCCCTTTGACTCCCAATAATCTCCCTTTTGAATTCAAGATACTGCAGTTTCTCCTGAAAATATTCTTCGCTATGACAATTAATATGTTAAGGGGAAAACACTAAAATTTACAGGAGTTGACTTAAGGCAGGGCTGTTTTTCCCATGGTAAATTTTACATAGAGTCTTCTCGTGTGAGCTCAACCCTATACCCTAATTGTACTGACATCTTCCTCTAAAATAGTAAAGAACGTCGTATATAAAGAAATATTATTAAAAAAATATCTAAAGTTTTGCTATTTTTTTTCACCCCTAATTACTGACTTGAAATTTTAAGTTTCTAATTCTGCAATATGAACCATGGTTTTAGGTTTAATTGGAATATGTATGTCAGTTTGTAAGGTATTTATTACCATGCTAGACTTATAGAGCACAAAAATATGGATATTCTTTTTACGAGTATTAAAACCTAATTCCACGCGGACTAAGCCGCTGGCAACAGCTAGTAAATTGTTAGCTTTTAGGGAATAATACAAACTACTCCACAGAAAAATTATCCCTGTTAAATTTTTCTTTAAAAGCAAATTTTTGTTTTTATATTTGCTCTTAGTTTTTGAACGTGGTGACTTAAATTGTTTTATTAGTTTTTATTTTATGAGCATATGTTTTTGAAAAGTTGTGTATTACTTTCTAATTAATTTATTTTTCTGTAGACAGAAAAGTTGTGCACTATTGTCTGTAACATAGTTGATTAATGCAATTTTATTTGAATTCTGCATATAGCATAACTCCTGCATTTTCCGTTCAGAAAAGAAAAAAAAAACAGATAGCTGGGTCGAGTCATGATGTCAGTAATGCGCTCCACTTTGTCATTCTGTGTCCTCGTATCGAGTCGTAAACTTGTATAAAGAAGACATCAGTTGATCGAATAGAGAAACAAAAAGCTACTATAATCTTCTCTCAAGTTTCAGTAATAGCATCAGCGTTTTATTCAGCCCAGTCCATAAGACGCGTTTTATTAAGCTCGACATCAAAGTTGGCTGCACTGAATCAAAATGACGGTCAGCCGCTCCAAAATGGCCTTTCATCTTGTGGCACGCTTGATTTGTTTCTATGAAATATTCTGCTGCGGGCAAGTTAGAGCAGAGTATAATAGTCAATTATATAAGGATCACTGAAAGGGTTTCTTTGTTTTGTTTTATTTGAAGAAGTTTGAACGATAAGAAATTCCCAAGATATTATTATATATCGGACGAGGCACATAACACAATTATTGTGCTGGTTAAAAAAACGCACCTTAAAAAAAGTTAAAAAATGTATATGAGTTTGGTAAAGAACAGATCATACCATGCAGTACTATTGATAAATGACATTTCAGAAAATCTTGAACACGCAAACTGATAAAATAAAAAACTCTGGACGCAGCAAGTGCGTTAATGTAGTGATATTTTATTACATGTTTCAAATTTGAATAACTCAGTTTTATATAAACTTAGAAATTAATTTTAGTATGTATTAAGGTATTTCCTAGTGAAAGATATCCACCAAATTTCATTGAAATAACTGTAATTTTTAGAGAAAAATTTTTTTTCAAAAAAAAATTAATTCAAATTATTCAATTTGCTATAAACTGAGAAAGTGGAATTTTGGTACTTAGTAAGGTCTCTTCAAAGGCAACATATGTAGTAAATTTCAATAAAACAGCTTTGTTATTTTCGAAGAAAAAAATTTTTTGTGAAAGAAAACTCAACATTTTTCCAGAAAACCCCGTCCAATTTTCCTGGCTAACGAACTCATCCAAGCCATTAATTAAAGAAAGGCACTTGCCAAGTTTCATTGAAATTGGTTAATTATTTTTTTAATTATCAGACGGATATATATATATATATATATATATATATATATATATATATATATATATATATATATATATATATATATATATACATATAAAAATTGAAACTGACCCCTGATATTAGTTCTAGGGGTCCTAGTTCGCGCTCATTTAAAAAAAAAATATGCAAAGTCTCACCATCGATACCTCTCTATTAGTGAATTTTTTTAAATAAAAAATCTCTAAAATGTAATATATAGCGTGTCCCAGCTTAGGGCTGCGTGTATGGCTTTTGTTATCATTAAAGCTACAACTTGGGTAAACAGGAAAATTTTCGCGTTCACAGGTACATTGTAGACGAGCGTTAGCGAATTCTCATTAAAAAAATTGGCTATTAGAGAGGTTATGATGAAAAGCTTTTGAAAAATTTCTTCAGGTGAGCGCGAATTTTGGTCACTAGGGATAAGAGTTGTTAACAAAAATATTAAAAAGTTTTCTTAATTTTTTTTCGTGGAAAGAAGGATGGCATATATTCTATTTTTTAAACCTAATAAAATGTTAATTTTAGTTTTATATCTTGAGAATTATATTATATACCAAAATTATGTTGTTATCGTTTGTTCTAATTAATTTTGTATCTAGGAATGGTACACTGTTATCTGTTTCCTCTTCTAATGTAAATTTAATAAATTGGTTGTAAGAATTACAAACCTCTAAAATGTGTGTTGTTGAATTTAGAGGAATACTACAAATAATGTCGTCAACATATTTTTTTTAAAAAGGAATATTGAAATTTAATTTTGGTATACATGTTTCAAGCAAATCATCTATCTATAACATATTGTGCAATAAGAGATTTAAGCACCTATTGGAGTTCCAAAAATTTGTTTACAATATGTGTTTTCAAAAACAAAATAGCTTGAGATAAAACTATGAAAGCTTTTAACTAATGTGTTACGTGAATCACCCTGTATAACAATTCAGACCAAATATCATTTTTGTTGCTGTGATACTTGACCTTTTGCTATCTTCGTTTGCTTCCCACCCTAACGCTAGAGTTGAGTATATAGGGCTAAAACTTGAGCTTTATTTTCATTATAATTATCTCATTTCTTAGTCAAACAGTACAGAAGGTGAATGTTTTATGTTGTTTCGGAAGTACAAATATTAGTCCTAAATGATACAACAGCCTGAAATGAAATAATTTTCTTGTTTCTCATGAGCAAATGTTTATCTTGCAAGTTAGAAACATGTTGATATTAAACTTTGATGGCATAAGACGGATATCACAAATGTGAGCCTCCTTCAAATTTGGAGAATCACCTGTATAAGATATTAGAAATAATTAGATAAGTTACAAGATTATATCTTATTGTCTTTTTAGAATTACTTAACTGAACAATAATCAATTCTCACGCTTTTAAAAAAATAACTTTGTATAGCGATTGGGTGTAACTCTGAAATTCATAGCAAAGGCTTTGGAGGGTCAGCAGCTTATTGCTCTTAACATGTGGGCGACACCTAAACTTCATGTCTGCCTTCTTCTTAGAACATGCTTAGTTCAACTGCTTACTATATATCTACCCTACCAATCGCTGTGCAGACTAGTTCAAGGCACAGTGATTTTGGAATGGGTGTAGTAAGACTAAGTGTATGCACAGTCAACCAAAGGTTGCAGTGCTATCGGGATGGCAAGGCCGCGGACGAGCCCTGAGGGGAAAAAAAGTGCTATATGCTGTCATTTGTATAATATATATAACTGACAAGACAGATACATAACTGTCTATAGTACAGCAGAGTGTTAGTGCTTTTCATTCTTTATCTTTTATATATAAATTGCCCTCGTTAATGTGGGATATAATTTAGTTTGTGCAAAAAAGTGAAGTTATAACCTGCTGTCTTATTAACTGGTAAGGTTTGCTCTGGGATCATTTTGTTACTTTGCCTTAAATTAGATTTTGTAAAAACTTAGTCAAACTTCGAATTGGCTTTTAACAAAATTTTGATAAGAAATATCTAAAACTTTATCTGTTTAATTGTCAGATCTTTGTATCGTCAGTGACACTCACTGCCACTAATGGCACTTATTAGAGGTATACACTGAATATGACTGGAAGTAACTCAGCTGTGATTTGTTACATATGCCGTGGGAGCTATCACTGTTTTTGTGCAAATTTATTTAAATGGGTCAAACGTTAATTTCATTTCTGAGGGTAGTGGTAAATGGTTTAAGGAATTTCTGTTCCAGAGACCCGGCAATGATCAAGGCCCGATGTGGAGGAGATGGGCCGAGAGACATCACTGTCGGGTCGCCCTATCTGCCAGGGGACAGCACGGACCCTCCTCCACCCAAGGAATTGGAGCAGCTGAGTAGCAGAGCAGGTGGATAGCAAACCATCATCGGCATAGATGCGAACGCACACCATGAGTTGTGGGGAAGCTCGGACACAAACTCTAGGGGTGAGTCATTTTTACAGTTCTTTATAAAATTTAATTTAGATCTATTGAATAGAGGTAATAAACCCACATTCGTCACAATACGGCGTAAGAAAGTTTTAGATCTAAGAGTTTCCACCCAGTTTCTGGGTGACTTTGTTAAGAACTGGGCTGTGTCTGGGGAACTGAGTAGCTTAGACCAGAGATACATCTGGTTTGAAATCGCCAAAGTCGAAAGGAATGGTCACGTTGAAAAAATAGTGCGTAAGGCAGTCATGACCCTAGCCGTGACTAGGCAGCTATATGGAGAAACGCGTTGACTAAGACCTAGTATGGCCCAGTGGCTGTACACATGGGTGGTCCGACCGTCGTTAACATACGCGGCACTGGTCTGGTGGCCTAAGGTGACACAATCCAGTGCCAAACAAAAACTAGGCAAGATCCAAAATATGGCTAGCCTAGGCATCACAAGGACCATGCCTTCAACTCCAACAGCCACTACGAAGGTGTTGCTGTATCTGCCCCCCTGCACTTAGTTATTATGGGGGAGGACAAGCTACGACTATACAGGCTAGCCTGCAATTGTAGACTGAAAATCAACCCAGGTTTCAGGGGCCACTGCAAAATTCGAAAGATCATGAAGGAGCCCATGCTCCAGCAACCGGTTTTGGGCGTGACAAAGAGCACTGCTAGGGGAGCCATTAAGTCCTGGGTTAGAAACGAACACAAGGTGTACTGGGCAGACTGTCCAGAGCTCGGATATGGGAAGTCAGTAATTGACGAACCCAGTTCAAAGAAATCTGTGGAGCTGCTTTATCTTAGCAGAGGACGGCTCAGGAACATAACAGGTCTCTTGACGAGACACATGGCCGTCAAAAAACACCTGCATAAAATGAGGCGGTTCGAGGAGGACCTGGCATGCAGAATCTGTGGTGAGGGGGAGGAATCAGCCCAGCACATTGTGCGAGTGTAAAGCTCTGGACCGCAAAAGACAACTGATCTACGGTCAGTCTAGACCGGAGACAGAGTAATGTAAAACTTCACCCTACCAATCGCTGTGTAGACTAGTTCAAGGCACAGTGATTTTGGAATGGGTGGAGTAGAAAGACTTAGGGCATACACAATAAGCCAAAGGCTGCAGTGCTATCGGTGGGGCAAAGACGCGGACGAGCCCTGAGGGAGAAAAAAAGTGGTAAATGGACAAAGCAGGACTGCAATACGTCGTAGAAGTGTCAAGGACGACCATTATGTGGCTGACCTGTGTCGTAAGGAGGTTGGTAATCCGGTACCGTATCAGCTCAATCAGTTAATGCAGGAACTAAAAGACATTAAGGTCGCTCAAATCTCGTTTGCTAAGGACATGTCTACTTTAGTTGTTATGCAGAACAATTTAGCGGAAACTATCGCAGAATACACCTCGACCCTGAAAATTCATTTCATGACACCATTTTGCAGGAGTATGTGACTAATGTTTCTGGTTTGCCTGACTCTCATGACAATCTTCATAAAAAAGTTGCGGTATTGTCTTCTGTAGTAGCTAGCTTGGTACGGCCATTTGAAAGATATTTACCAGCTGATGAAATTTTCTGGGAAATGACTGATCGTTAATCAAGCTTGTGCTTGCAGTTAACACAATTTTATTTTATGTTCCAAACTAACCTGCCAAAATATTTTTATAAAATGTCACTTTAAAAATGTTGTTCAGCGTATGTTTCTTTTTCAGCATTTATACCAATTACACTCACATGGGTTTTAGGGATTCTAGTTTGCGCTCATTTGAAGAAATTTTTTCAAAACTCAAAAGTCGTAATCTCGCCATTGGTGAATTTTTTGTAAGAAAATTCACTAAAAGTGAATATGCGGAGAACTGAGAAGCAGTCAAAGGTGAAATAGAGGAGATCCCAGCTGGCACAGCGATATTTAAGACAACCAGCTAGATAAGAGATAATAACACAAGTAATAGCTTTCACCAGCGTTATACCGGGATATCTGGGAACGAAATCTCATTGTTTTCCTTGATTTAATTATAAACTAGGAACACCTCAGTCTGAGATAAACTGGAGCAGTGTCTCATTAAAGAGAAGCAGGCCATGACGAGAGTGCTTGTGTGTGTGTGTTGTTCAGTGTTACTCCTTGTCGGCGTCATTGTTTCCACTCATCTGCACAGGACCTTGTAAACATGTATGTACATGTTCATGCATTTATTCTACTTGGTTTGGATTTAGTAAAAGGAAAAAAGAAAATTTTTCATACGACTCTAGAACACTTGATTTTTAGGGCAGATGGATAAGTTTATTTTATACAGAAAGGCAGCTATGTAGTTATATACTTTTGTTTTCAATGTGTACATTGTGGAATATAATTTTGCATATGCATAAAAAATTCCGATATACTTCAACTAGAGATAGAAAAATGACATCCTGCAATATCTTCACCCTTACATTTAACCCCCTTCGAGTGACAGTTACAAGCGTCAAACATTTAAATGAGAAGTGGGGGCTTATGTTACCTCATCCGAAAGAGCTCTTCATTATCGATTCTAAAATCTACGGTTTAAAAATTTATTGCAAAACTTAACACTAAACAAAGAAATTTATCTGATTGACCCACATCGCTACAACAGAGTAAAAAAAAGGGCCTGGGCGCAGCAAGTGCGTTATGGTAGTGAATTTTCATAAAAGTATTTTAATAACAAATATGTCTTTTTTTTAAGAAAGCAGGCATCAAATTTGGTTACCAGTATAACCTATATAGTAAAAACAATGTACTACGTTTCATCAAAATGAGTTGTTGTTTAAAAATGTACAAAAAAAATCCGAAAATAAACTTAAAATGTTCCCGAAAAACTGGTCCCTGGCCAACGAACGTTAGGTTAATAGCAAATTGAGTTATTTAAATTGAAACTGTAATGATAATTCGCTACAACAACGCACTTGCTGCGTCCAGTAAAAATTTAAATCGGTTTCAGAAAGGAGCAAGCACTTGTGAAGCCACGGGAAAGTCTATGGCTGTATTAAGTACGGAAAGGTTTCACTAAGTTAGGGCAATAACAAACAATCGCGAGCTATTCAAATTGAATTAAGTCTTAAAAGTATTCATCTCGTCCTAATTGAATTTGTCATACTCGCTAAAGAATTCTTCGGAATTACACAATCTGATCAGATAACGGTAAAATGAAATAAAAGATGAAAAAAAAAAAGTGAAGTTACTAATCTGGATTAGAACGCGTGCTATAGGAGTCCATTGTGAAATCTAACGTGCTCCTTTCACCGCTCGGCTATTGACGACATAATAGGTCTACCTACCAACAGGTATATACCCTAGTATATTATTTTCTAAAGTTTTGATTATTTACACCATACAATTTTTGTTGAAAATGGATTTTTTTTCTTATATTTTAACGAAATGAAAGAAAATGAAGGCTGAGAAACAGATGTAGATGGTTGTTAGTCATTTCTAGCCGAATTTTAACTCACAAAGCCCTAATGCGTACTAACGTATGACTACCAGAATTATCAATTTTGACGTTTCAACGTTTTTTTCATCAGAGGCTTGTAATTTCTTTGTCTTTTAACCTAGAGGTCTGAATTTTGGTACAAATACTCTTTATGACAGAAACTAGCGTGCCAAATTTGGTTAGCATAGATTTTTAATTTTCCAAAATATGTTTTGAAACGAATTCAAATCCATTTAATTTGCAAAAAGTGTGGGACGCAGCAAATGCGTTATGGTAGTGAAGTTTTATTAAATGCTTCAAATTTGAATAACTCAATTTTCTATAAGCTTAGAAAGTTGAATTTTGGTATGTAGTAAGGCAAGATAATAATCAATTTTCATGAAAGAACCTTTGTAATTTTCGGAGAAAAAAATTGTTTTCGAAAGAAAATTCGAAATTTGAATAACTCAATTTTCTATAAACTTAGAATGTTTAGTTTTGGTACGTAGCAGGGTCTTTCCCAAGGCACCTCAAATTTTTGGAGAAAATAATTTTTTGAAAGAAAACCGGAAAAACTTCTTCTATTTTCCTGGCTAACGAACTCATCCAAGCCATTAATATTCGGGGTCAGTTTCAATTATATATGTTGTGAAAAGCAAAGCCAAAACCATTAAAACAGAGAAACTCTGCCACAAAAACATGCAAAAAACATGAAGTATAACAACCATTTTAAACAATACATGTAACTTTGCGCAGACATTTGTACGTTGAAAACATTCAAAGCCAGTCATGAAAAAGCATAAAAGAGAGTTAACAAGGTTAAAAAATTAAAAAAGCTTTGAAAAATTCAAGTTTTTGGACACCTAACCCCATTCTTTCATGTTAGACACTAACATGAAAGTCTAACATAAAAGCATGGGGTTAGGTGTCCAAAATTTTTATACGTGAATTTTTCAAAGCTTTTTCAATCTTTTAACCTTGTTAATTTTTCTTTTATTAGTTCTAGGTGAATATAGATGCAGGAAAAAAATAAAAACTTCTGAACCCAAAGAAAGTGTCTCTAAATCTGTATTTAGTACGGAACGATATATATATATATATATATATATATATATATATATATATATATATATATATATATATATATATATATATATATATATATATATATATATATATATATATATATATATATATAGTATCACTTCGATAATGGGCCGATTTTGATAAAAGATTTTGAAAAATAGGTTGTTTTCTTCAATACAACCGGATTAAATTTTTACAGCATCCATACGCAAAAGAATTTTTTTATGTGAAGCCACAGAAAAAGTATATAGTTCTGTAGATCTGTCTAGTAGATCAGATTTTGAATATTTTTTGATTAATTTAATTTATTTCTATTAGCTAATTTTCTTGTACAAAATGTTTTTTTAATAGCGAATTTTCTTATAAATGAATTCAATGATTTTTCGTTGAAGAAACATTGGTTGAGATTTTTTGTATGAAAACTATTCAATTGATGAAACATTTTTTAGACGAAATTAGTCGATAATATGATTCTAATGGATTTTCGTGCAAACATTATTTTCAATTGAAATTACAGATTAGGTATATAATTTGAATTTTATGTATTCAAATTTGTTGTAAAAAATATTTACCCAAATTTGCTGCCTGCTTTCATTAAAAAATTATATATTTGCCATTAAAAAACATTTTATGAAAATTCACTACCATAACCTACTTGCTGCGTCCAGACTTTTGTTTTCATGACGAATGTTATTGTAATTTTAGACACATCCACTTAACTTTACCCTTGTTGTTTCCTAATTAAAAATGTGAAACATAAATAAAACACGGTTTTAATTAGCTAGAGGTTGCTAAAATAAGATAAATCCTCTTGTTTCTATTTTTAAAAATAATCTGTATAATAAGAATATAAACACGGAGGCAAAAAAGGCAGATACTCTTCTGATTTATACTCGTAATTAGCCAATTCTTGTTCCCTGAAAGGTTAATTAAGAATAAAAACGGGCATTTTTATTCTTTGCTGTGAAATGTCTTACAGCATGGATAAACCCATCTTCACAAAACGCAAAGGTTAATTATATTTTAAGACATACCTCTTTGATGATGCATAGGGAACGTCTGCCCTCTTTATTTAAGAAAGATGGTTCTTGTTTCTGTGGATATTTTACTTCAGTAATAGTGCGTATGCTGTAATTTTAAGCGAATTTTTCGTAAAACGAAAAATTCACTAATGAGGAGATCTGTGTTTATAATATATATATATATATATATATATATATATATATATATATATATATATATATATATATATATATATATATATATATATATATATATATATATATATATATATATATATATATATGTAAATCGCTTCTTTCTCTTCAAATAGTTGCAGTAAAATATCAATAATGACCGCTGGTGGCTCGTTTTAGTGTATTTTCTTTTAAAAAATCACTAATGAGAAGATCGCGATTTTCGAATTTAGAAAAAATTTTCTCAAATGAGCGCGAACTAGGCCCCTTAGAACACATATGCGGGGTCAGTTTCGATTTATATATATATCGTACGGATATATCGATTTAGATGAAAATTGGTACGTGTCTTTCCTTTGTAAGTGGCTTGGATAAGTTCGACAGCCAGGAAAATCAACCAAAAATTTTTGCGTTTTCTGTCGGAAAATTTTTGTATCTTTGAAAGTAGTTTTAGCATATCTACTACCAAACTAGCCCTACAGGCCGAAATTCAGATCCCTAAGTTAGAAGCAAAAAAAGCTATAAGCATTTCAAAAAATGGGTGCCACTGGTCCTCAGAGGAAAGCACAAGAACAAATTATTTTGCGTGATTGATTAACAAAACCAATTGAATATTACACACAACGGTTAAGTTTTTTTACGAAAGAAGGTAGAAAAATGTCATAAAAAATATTTTGAAAATATGATAGTTTTTCTTCTTAAAACGTCAAAATCGCGATTTGAAAGGTCAAAATTTGCAAATCTAAGTGAACTAATTTGAAACAAATAAGAAATATCATAATAAATGTGTTTTGCAAAGCTTTAAGTTTCAGCTTCAACCATCATTTTCCTTCATGTTACTAACATAAACTCGGAAGCTCCATTTCAAATAGACCTTTTTTCTGATGCTTTGGCAGTAGTTCCAGCTGTAGAGTTTATGGTTTAATAGTCTAAATTTTAGCAAATTTTCGTAGAAAAAAAATCGTTATTGAGAAGGCCGCGACTTATGAATTTGAAAAAGGTTTATTCAAATGAGACCGAACTGAAAGCCATAAAACTCATATACGGGGTCGTCAGTTTCAGTTTTTGTGTGCTTATACATATACAGGGTGACGTATTTCTACGATAAAGCTCAACATATCCGTTATTATACAAGATATGAGAAAAATTACATACGTTAATTATATAGTGGTGTCTCGAGCTGCATCTTATAGACCGATGTTGACAATCACAGGCTGGGCCATAAGTCGTAAGTGGTTGGTGATGCACATTCTCTTTTTAGTGAATTTTTATTTTAATAGAAGTATCGATGGTGAGACTTTGCAAATATTTTTCCAAATGAGCCCGAACTAGCACCCCTAGACCCCAGATCCGGGGTCAGTTTCAATTTTTATATGTTTATATATATATATATATATATATATATATATATATATATATATATATATATATATATATATATATATATATATATATATATATATATATATATATATATATAAAACCGATAACTCGAAAATAAATAAGTGGTTTGGATAAAACTCTACAAGTGCCTTTCTTTCATTAATGGCTTGGATGAGTTTGTTAGCCAGTAAAATCGGGCAAGGTTTTCCGGAGAAGTTTTGAGTTTCCTTTCGAAACTTTTTTTTCTCCGAAAACTACAAAGCTATTTTAATGAAATTGGGTGGATATGTTGCCTTATGAGGAGCCTAACTACACATAGAAACTAAACTTTTGAGTTTATAGAAAATTCAGATATACAAATTTGAAGCATTTAATGAAAATTCACTACTATAACGCACTTGCTGCGTCCCGAACTTTTTTTTAATCGAAACCCCTTATGTTATTGCAGTTATCACAGTTTTGCATTTTATAATGCACGTTTGTCACGAAAAAAATTGATATCGTTAAAAAAAAATTGAGTTATTTCAATTGTTTTGGAGCTTTTCACGTTTTTGGCACATATCACAAACACATACCAGAAACACATATCACAAATTGTGATACGGCGTTTTTACCAATATGGGTAGCGGAGTCACATGGAAATGATGGATTTAGAGAGGGTTTTATTTGTATTACTCGTCGAAAAAATCGAGCTGCCGTATACATACAGGTACTATCCAATAGTGGCTGAATTTTAAAAGTTTTCGCAGAAACGTTTTTAGTGTAGTGCGTAGAATTAATAATAAATGTTTAGTAGGTTATTGTAAAAAAAAAGTTGTCGAATTTTTGTGAAAAATATAATTTAGTGTAACATTACTGAAGGCAATTTCTGCAAAGAAAAAAAATTGTGTTTTTTTTTCAAATTTGGTCCTAAAGCGACTTGTGAATACTTAGATCTGCTGGTGTGATAGTAGCTTGAAAAGAGTCGTCGGACAGGAAAATCGGACCACTTTTTTCTGGAACCTTTTAAGTTTTATTTCCGAAAATGTTTGCACTTTTTGAAACAACAAAGCTATTTTAAGAAATATGGTACATTGTTACTACTATATAGGTTATACTGCCAACCAAATCCCCTTCTTTTAAAAACAAGACCTATTTGCAATTAAAAATATTTTTACGAAAATTCGCTACCATTACGCATGGTCACAAGACTACATTATTTATGTGTAAACCAAATCTGTTAAAATTTACAGTCAAATATTGTTTTTCTTGCCGAGTATATAATTTTAGTAAAAAAAAATGTCGTACCATTTCTATAAGCGTACAGACTGTTTTATACAAAAAAAATCTGGACGCAGCAAGTGCGTAATGGTAGCGAATTCTCGTAAAAATGTTTTTAATTGCAAATATGTTTTGTTTTTAAAAGGAGATTCGGCTGGCAGTATAATCTATATAGTAGTAACAGTGTACTACATTTCTTTAAAATAGCTTTGTTGTTTCAAAAATTGCAAATATCTTCCGAAAATAAACTAAAAAGGTTGCAGAAGAAACTGATCTGATTTTCCTGGCCAACGAACCTCTCCAAGTTACTATCATAGCAAAAGTGATAATTATTCACAAAGAGCTTTAGGACCAAATTTAAAAAAAAATCACCATTGTTTTTACAGTAATTGTCTTCAGTTATGTTACACTAAATTAGTTTTTTCACAAAAATTTGTTCATGTAACTTAATATATTATATATTGGTTATCAAAAAGAGTTAACATAACACTGATGCTATTATATTTGGAAGAAAACACAGGGCATATTTATGCAAAAAATTGCCATCAGATACTGCCAGAGGATCAGAGTTACAAACATACATGAGACTCAGCATCCGGCTAATTTCTTCAAACCAGAAGCATCAGTGCATCTACTCTAATTAGATTTGTGTAGATTTTGCTCCACTCTACATCTTATGTGGAACGATCTCACACAGCTACCACATTGAATTCCGATGTCAGTGTTTTACATATTAACATTACAGGAGAAAAATAACCACAAGTTATTCAAAGTAATGAGTCCTTTTCACTTGTTGGCATTTCTGTGGATCGCAATCTCAATTGGCACCAACATGTCAGATCAATTGCAGAAGCGGCTGCTAAGAAATTAGGTTTCGTCTTCCGGACTGTCTATACAATCTCTATACATTATATACTTCACAAATAAGGCCAAACCTCGAATACTGCTCCCACGTCTGGGGTGCCGCTGACGCTTCTACACTCGCTATCCTGGACTCCATTCAGAAGATAGCTATACGTCTCATCGGTGATCCTACCCTCACCCAAAGACTGCTCATAGGAGCTTTCTTCCATAGTACCTCCACCTGCTGTCCCCAAGAGATCTACCAGCGGAACAGAGCGAATGCACCCTTTTACTGTCCAGGTTACCAGACAGAGAACATCTTCTTATGCCCGCTTTTTTGTCCCGACGACTTCCAAGTTGTGGAATTATTTGCCGGCACATGTGTTCCTTCTCCTCCGAACCTCCAAACCTTCATGTCCAGAATTAACAAGTTGCCTCTTTCCCCCTTGTCGTATTTAGGCTATAGGCCCTGGTGGTGTGTTGTTGAAATAACAAAAATAACACTTGGATGTTAATTTTATTTGTGAACGTAGTTGAATTCCTATCTGGGCTTGTGTCTCCTCGGAATATCTAAATTATGTATTTCAAAGCCTAAAGGCTAGGCGTTCAAAATCTCCTCATCTTGTCGTGATGAGTCTTCAGGTTTTGGAACCGGAATACCAGATATTCTAATTTTTTCGTTTTCTAACCCCTGTCTGAGTTTTTGTTTTCTTGCTCACCGACTATCTGCTTTTTAGTATTGTTTATCTGTTTGTAGAGATTCTTCCCTTTCAATACCTTCGTCAATTCTCGGTCATTCCTTCTTTCTTCTTTTCTCATGTTAATACTTGTCTTATATTCATCTTTTCTATTCGTTATTTCTTTTCATGTAGATAATCACATATGGCATATTTTCTAGAACTCTACTTCCTTTTACTTATGGTGTTTTTGGCCAATAGAAGTATTTTTTCATAGCATAGGATGATACGTGATTTATAGTCATTAACTTCTGATCAGTTATTCTTTGATTTGTGAAACCCACCGTTGATGCATTCCCATTTGGTTCCTTGACAGAGATATACACAGGCTAATTTAAACTACTTGTTTTCTACTGACGGCTATTATTTTCAGAGTAGTCATCAAACACCTCTTCTAAAATAACATTACGATCTACATAGTACAACGGTTCTTGATTATTTTCTATTATGAACGGTAAGTCAGAAATAATAAATAATATGTTTCTTTCTCGTGAAATATATTGATTCTTAGCATTGTTTTATCAGTCACCGTTTGACTCATCTTATTTTCTCCATCTAACATCATGCTTTGACCGAAACTCTTTAACCAGCCTGCAAACAATAGTTTCTCCTTCATTAAGATCCTCTGCCTTGTTTTCCTCACTATGTTTCTCCATCAACTGTGAACCAACAATCTCTTGGAATTTTACAAACTCTATCACCACATCAGGTGAAATATCGTCGATATTTGTTCAGGATAATTCTTTCCCAAACACTTCGACAAATAGATCGCCTTGGGATTCCAAGGATAGAGGACACATGCTTCGGAACCATTCCTTAATGTTTATAGTCGCAGAGCATTCTCTATCAAAAACTTTGGCACGGGTGGGAATTCTTTTCTTGTCAGTTCTTTCAAAGGCTGGGTCCTTTAATACACCCACGTCTCCAACCGTCTTTCAACAGCTCGATTGTTGACACATCTGCAGGCTGTAGGAGTGGCATTTGGGTACAGAGCTATTAGTATTAGTTCTGAACACATGTATAGTATAGTATAGTATATTTATTAGTACATAATTTTACAATGTGTTTTACAAATAAGCCTAATGCTTGTGCTTGCAATAAACACAATTTTGATTTCTGACTTGCCTAAAGGGAACTGCCAAATCTTGCTACGGTCACATTTACATAAATGTGTTCTGTGTCCATCGACAAATAAAACAGTTGGGGACGGAATCTTAGGTTTTTCCTTGGAATAGCGATAAAAAGTGTCTACTACATATTCATAAAAAATTCTGTTTTCAACCAGCCTGTATCGCTATAGGCAATACTAAGCTTGTTGGAGACCGAATCTTTTTTTTTCCTAATGGCTTGCCCGTGTCTTTGCAGCCCCGATAGCACGGCAGTCTTTGGCTTATTGTGCATGCCCTTTGTCTTTTCTACTCCACCCATTCCAAAATCACTGTGTCTTGAACTAGTCTGTACAGCAATTTATCTCCGATCTATGCTGTCCGTAGATCAGTTGTCTTTTCTGGTCCAGAGCTTTACAATCGCACTAGATATGCTGGGCTGATTCCTCCCCCTCGCCGCAGAGTCTGCTTGCCAGGTCCCCCTCGAACCGCCTCATTTTATACTGGTATTTCTTGACAGCCATGTGTCCCGTCAAGAGTCCTGTTATGTTCCTGATATGTCCTCTGCTACGATTTAGCAGCTCCACAGCTCTCTTTGAACTGGGTCCTCCAATTACTGACTTCCCATGTCTGAGCCCTGGACAGTCTGCCCAGTACCCCTTATGTTCGTTTCCGACCCAGGACTTAATGGACCCACTGGCAGTGCCCTGCGTCACGCCCAGGACCGGTTCTGGTCCCATAAATGGTTCTGCTGGCCCTCTCTTTGCGAGACTGTCAGCTTCTTCATTGCCTTCGACGCCCGGGTGACCCGGCACCCGGATTAGGGTGACCTCATTATGCCCAGCCTGGAATTTACCCTTGAGCTACTTAGGGCTGTCTGGCTGTCTGTGGCTATGGGGATACGCTTTTTGGTGTAGCCCCTCCTCTTTTTCTCTCGCACGCAGTGCAAAATGGCGTACATTTCAGACTGAAATACTGTGACTTACCCTCAATCCTTCCGAAGAAACGCCTGCCGCCGTCCCACGCTCCCACCGGATCCGTCCGTGAACCAGACGAGCGCGTCCTGTGGTAGGCCCAGAGTCTCCCCCGCCATGCCTAACGGTCGGGGATTTCTACTGTGAACTTGTTTTCCCTGCAGATTCTCGGGCTCGCGAGGTCTGACCTCATTTCAAGCATGGGCCGCTGCACAATCTCCTGAGTTTTGCAGCCCGGGTTGATCTTCAGTCTATCAGTGCAGGCTAGTCTGTTAGTGCTAGCCTGGCCTCCCTCACTCCCCCATGATAACAAAGTGTAGGGGGGGGGGGGGGGGCAGTGATGCCTAGGCAAGCCATCCCTTGGATCTTGCCTAGTTTTCGTTTGGCACTGGATTGTGTTCCCCTAGGCCACCAGACCAGTGCCGCATATGTTAACGAAGGTCTGACCATCCTTGTGTACAGCCAGTGGGCCAGACTAGGTCTTAGCCGCCACGCTTGTCCATATAGCCGCCTAGTGAAGGCGGCCAAATCCTTACTTACTTACAGAATTGGAAATTGAGTTCGTCACTATTGAAAAATCTTTCTGGGTACTGAAGAATATATTCTAAACCTTTTGGGTTGTCAATAAGAATGAATTTGCCAAAACCGTTTTCTTATATTATTTTCGGTGACCCTTAAAGAAGCAGATTTGTGCGCTTCTGATTTTCTGTGTGCGAGCTTCAGATGCCTCCCAAGAAAAGCACCATACAATCCATAACCTAAGAAGTTATCCTTAAACCGCTTTGGACGAGGTTTTTGGTCTAAAAATTGTTTTACAGAAACATGCACATCCTCCATACGACGAAAAATCCTTTATGATGATTCTCCTTGATCTATTTCACGAATGTACATTTTTCTTGTGGAGTAGATACTGTTGTGGGTCTATGATTATTTTTAATTAACTTGGTAGATATCTGTAATTGGAGGGAAGCACGTGCAATTCTGAAAATTTTTGCAGCTACTCTTTTAGGCATACTATTATGAATTGCTGCTATAGGCTTGTAGATCTGCTCTTCGGTATAAACTTTTTTTTTGTCTCCAGTTACTAAAGTCTTTGGCATTCTGTAATATGAATTGTCTTTTTTTATGCGACATTATCAAAAGACATTATCGAAGTGTAATTCCATTTATTACCGAATTAGTGCAATCCATTAACATAAAGCTTTATTCAATGGGCCAATAGCTAAGAATGAACAAACAGGGGGAAGTGGGGATACCTCGGCCAGTGGGATACTCTGGACACATCCAATTTTCGCGGCTCTATTTACATTTGACATTCGTAAGTTTGCTTACAGGGAGCGTAATTGGATCTAAATCAGAGGTGATGTTTATGTTTTCAGTTATGGTCGTTTTTTCAAAGTGGCAGAAAGTAATGGTTTTATTGGCCAACTGGATGTAAGAATTAGTAAGTGATGCAGCTACTATTAAGCATTAAAAAAGATTTTAATTACCACATACTGACATGCATATTACACATTTATAAACGCATAAGCAAAGTGTTGCTACTTTTATGATTTTTGAACCTTCAGGGATACTCTGGACGAGATGTCAGAAGTATCACCCATGTGTCCAGAGTATCCCGTACTTTTTTTTACAACCCCTATTAATGTTGTAACTAGTAGCAAATATATAACAATATTTAACTGAAAACACTGCATTGCAAGAACATTGAAGTGGCGTGTGCTTTAGTTACCATCATGCACAGGAAATTGTTAAACTTTTTTCAGATTGTAATTAATAATGGATTCTATGGCTTACCAGAAACGTACTGAGCGCGCATCCTCAGAAGAAGCCATGAAACAGGCATTATCGCCAGTATTGAAAGATAATATATCAATCAGAAAAAGTGCACAAGTTCACGGAGCAGAATTGAAACAAACCTAGCGTCATACCTCCTTAAATGTTCTGTTTTATGGACTTCCACCAAAGAAAATTAGTAATTAGCTTTTTATTTTGCTATGCAAAGCAAACTTGCTGTTCCAAAAACATGGACGGAAAAACAAATGGCTGGCTGTGACTGGTATTCAGGATTCTAACACCGAAACCAAATTTGTCAATTAGAAGGTCAGAAGCGACTATAGTTTATCTAGAATGACTAGTTTTAATAAAACAAATATTAATGAATTGTTTGATAAGCTGGAGAGCCTGTACCGCCAGTTCAATTTCACTGCTGCAGAAATTTATAATTTGGACAAGGTAAGTTTCTAAAAAATTCTCTAACATAGTTGTTATTTTTCAGAACGGCGTAACTACTGTTCAGAGGGTTAAAACGGGAGTTGGCAAGCAAGGGCAACACCAAATCGGCCAAGCTACATCAAGGGAAAGATAAGTGTTGATAACACAAGTAGTAATAATATGTCCTTCTGGTGCAGAATTGCCTCCTGTCTGGGTTTTCTCACGCAAGAGATGTAACGAAAATCGAACGATGAAGGGTCTAACACAAACAGGTGCTTTGGGTCTCGTGTACAAGTCTGGCTGGATGACCTGTGAGAAATTCATTCTAGTTCTTGAAAATTTGGTGAAAACGCTCATTCTAGTCATCAAAATAAAATTTTGTTAGTCCTCGATAATCGCGAATCCCATATTTTTATTGAAGCTATCGACTTTTGCAGAAATAATACCATCCGTATGTTAACTTTTACACCCCACACATCCAATAAAACACAGCCATTGGATCGTGCAGTCTTTGGTCCCTTTCAAAAAAAATTTAACCAAAATGCTGATGGTTGGATGCTGGCGAATCCCAGCTAAACACTATCAATCTTTGATCTTCCACCATTATGTGCTCTTGCTTGGGATAGGGCAGCTACGCCCATTAATGTGAAGTCTGGATTTCGCTGCACCGGAATTTGGACTTACGATCGGAACGTTTTTCGGAGGAAGATTTTTTGGCATCTTATTTCACAGACAGGCCTATGAATGACGCAGCAAGGCAAATCAATGATAATGGTAGGTCAGTGAGTAACGAAGCTAATCCAGATATTGCCAACCCATCCCATCATTTTGAAATAGAATCCTGAACAGACCACTCCACCACCTTCAAATATTTCAGGGTTTGTTTTTCCTGAAATTATTCGACCTTTCCCAAAGACTGGTATAGGAAAATGAAACCAGAAGGGGCAGAAAGAAAAAGAAATCAATAATTGCAACCGATACCCCAAAAAAGTAGCACTTCTTGCACTGAAGATGAAAAGAGGGAAAAACTTGCCAGCTGTAGAAAAAGTGAAGAGAAAAATGTTGGAGTCTTTATCTGAAAGAGAGACTGAAGCAGTATTAGCAGACAATAGCAATGATCATTTTGAGTTGGAAGAATTAAGTGAAAGTAAAGAAATATATTATAATAAGGGTTTATAGAAATAAAACAAAAGACGGAAGAAATTTTGTGGCAAGTGTTTGCAACACCTCTGAAAAAGATTATGAAGTGAACCTGTAAGTCGTTTCGCAATAACTGAGGAGAAAGTATTTGTTTTTAAACAAGATGTTGTGGCAAAACTGCCAAATCCAATTAGCGATAGCAGGGCAAGATTTACGTGGACTTTGTTCACTATAAGTTATTGTGAGTTTAATACTTCTTTTTGGTTTGTCCAAAGTGTCCTTCTGTGTGCGAAACTCTGGACAATCTTTATTTTTTGGTATTTTGAAATAAAGAAAAATCAAAAGCACCATCGATTTTTAATTGAATAATACATAGGTAATTAATCAAAACGATTTTTAATTGAATAATACATAGGTAATTAATCAAAATTTAACGTCAATAAAAAAATGTAATAAAGATACTATTTTGGGTACAACCATGTAAATAAAAAAAGTGTCTAAAGTATCCCCACTTTCCCGTATACTTTATTTACAGTGATTGGCCGTGAGGCCAATAATTCTCAACTTAAAGTTTTTGAGACTTATAGTGGTTGGCTTTAAGAAATATCAAGTAAACCACGAAAAGTGTAAGCTCATGTGTCGAAAATATCAAATTAGAGTTTTGATATATGTATAATACTAGAAAATTTTACAATACGCTTTGAATTAGACTTATATAGTATCATAAAATATTTCGCTGCTTATCTTAATTGACAAAAAACAGTGCAAACCGCCAAAAAGTTCCGAACAACACGGCCTTGTTTGTCAATTCCTTCAGGTCACTTTGAAACAACTGACCATCACTCTTTTACCACCATTGAAAATTTAAAATTACTGAATCAACTCATTCCTATTAATTTACAGTTAAATAAAGGGACAAATAATTGTATAGAGGCCAGCAACTGTGTTGCTTACCCTATATAACGACTGGTGGGAGAAATATCCAAAGTAGAAGAAAACAAGCTACATGAGGTAAATTCTTCTGCTTGATATAGTCTTGAGGCACTCAGTGCACGCATATCTGCAGTGGGGTAAGATTTAGCATTGCCTCTATTGCAGATGTAGGGCAATTTTTGCAATTTGCGTTGTGTTGAAGCTTGTTCGATTTTTTACCATATGTGACAATAAGAGTAACCAGTTTTGTATATCGAATAAATTAGCCTGGGATTCAGCCGCCATGTCTTTCCTACGAGTCTAGGGCAAGTCCAGATTGTCATTGTGGCACTCGAAAGATTGTGTTCCAGTTCAGTGTTTGGTCTAAGAAGATACGAGTGTAGTCAATAGAAAAAAGATTTCTTACATTCGCAATTTTTCTATAACTATGGGTAGTAGTAAATATAACAATTAACAATTATATTTTACAATGTAGCGGTTAGGACATGAATATATTTAATTCACCTAAACACAACAACAAATGTGGCTGCTTCAACAAATCAAATTATTG
The DNA here is from genome assembly GCA_964006375.1 of Tillus elongatus. NCBI lineage: Eukaryota > Metazoa > Arthropoda > Insecta > Coleoptera > Cleridae > Tillus > Tillus elongatus. The sequence goes on along the minus strand of OZ023266.1, from coordinate 24,219,397 downwards.
ATTCATTGGAAGGACAGTTATTTTATTATTTGTCTAATTCAACATATACTTTTTTTCTTTTTTTATTTCAACAACACACCACGAGGGCTTACAGCCTAAATACTATCGTACCGTGGGTGTTGACAAGGAGAAAAAAGGCAACTTGTTAATTCTGGACTTGAAGGTTTGGAGGTTCGGAGGAGAAGGAAAAACATGTGCCGGCAAGGAATTATACAACTTGGAAGCCCTCGGGACAAAAGAGCGGGCATAAGAAAATGTTCTATATCTGGTGACCTGGGCAGTAAAAGGGTGCATTCGCTCTGTTCTCCTAGTATATCTGTTGGAGGCAACAGGTGGAGGAACTATGGAAGAAAACTCCTCTGAGCAGTGTCCGTGTAGATATCTATAAAATAGAGAGAGGTCACCAACGGCACGTCGGTGGGCAAGGGATGGAAGCCTTTGGGTGGTGGTAGGGTCACCGATGAGACGTATAGCTCTCTTCTGAATGGAGTCCAGGATAGCGAGTGTAGAAGCGGCAACGGCAGCGGAACCCCAGATGTGGGAGCAGTATTCGAGGTTTGGCCTTATTTGTGAAGTATATAAAGTATAGATATTAGCTGGGGAAAAGTATTTGCGGGCCCGGAAGAGGAAACGTAATTTCTTAGCAGCCGCTTCTGCGATTGATGTGACATGTTGGTGCCAATTGAGATGTCGATCCACAGAAATGCCAACAAGAGAAAATGACTCATTACTTTGAATAACTTGGTTGTTCATTGTAATAGGTCTAGGGCTGGTGTGATATTTGGTGGGGTTGAATTGCACTAGATTTCTACTTCCCCAGTCTAATATTTTTTGGAGATCCACGGAGACAGAACCCTCCATGAGTCTGCGATCCTCATCTAATTGGGCTAGAGAGGCAGGCTTAGATTATTGTATATTTGAGTGGGGGGTACTGTCGTCCGCATAACTGTGGACTGGGTTGGATGTGCTAGAGAGGAGGTCATTGATGTGGAGAAGAAACAAAGTAGGGGCTAAAGCTGAACCTTGAGGAACTTCTGCATTAATTGGATAAAGTTTAGAGGAATAGCCATCCACGACAACAGAAATGCTCCGGTTGGAGAGGAAATTTGCTGTCCAGGTACAGAGTTTTAGTGGTAGGTTGGTTTTGGTGGAAGTTTATTAAGCAGCGCTGCGTGCCAGACCTGGTCGAATGCTTTGAATATGTTTAGAGTGACAATCTGGGATTCACCGTGTAGTTCCATAGACTTGTTCCAAGAATGGGTGACTTATAAAGTAATTCAATTTTTTTTATTACCAAGGTGCCATCTGGAAAAAATATTCGAGTTCCCCAGAATTCAAGTAGATTTGCTATAAGAATTTTATCAACTATCTAGATTAGGTACACTTGGAGAACACAAATCACCACAACACATTTTAAAGACTTTGACGATCAGTTCACTAAACAAATTAGCGCCATCAGAGGGTGGAACATTCTTAGAATTAGAATGTGTTGTGATTTGTGTTCTCTAAGTGCACTAATCAGTGCGCATCACAGGTTCCAATCTTCACTTAACCACTTGATTTTTATAATTTTTCTCTCACCGCAAGTTTGCCTTATTTGTTATAATCATTATTGTTTTCAAAGGCTTGAAAGATAAAAGTAATACCGGTTCATAAGTTTGTAAAAGGATCTTCATTACAGTATACAGGCGACGTCGCCCTGTCTTTCCAATTCTGGCTTTTTGTTTCCAACAGCTCCGTTCATTTTCTTGGAGCTCCCACACTTCATCCGTTGTGTCGGGTTTTCCAAAGGTTTTGCTTTTGGCCTACCTCTTCCCTTTGTTAAGTATGTGTGCTTAAAATAATGTCAGAAAATTATTATGTCTCGAAATCTACACAACAAATCTTGCTTTTCTTTCCTGAGTCTCTAGCAGCAAGCGTTTATCTTGTCACCTTTTCTAGCGCAGTTTTAGTTGTTTTTGTATACGTGTATCGTTTTCTTCTTATCTGATCAAAGGGAAAATCAAAATTTAACTGATATTATATAATTTCATTATGTAGGTATATTAAGTTTAGAAATCATAATTTGATAACAGTTCTTTTCAGTTTGTTTCACAAAATAGGTAGTAGTTACTTTGCTTGTCAAATTGATTTACTCAATATCCTTCCCACACAAAACGTGGAACTACAACCTCGGTAGCCCATCGCTAAGATCATCTACCTCTAAAGCCAAGTCGCGGGTTCGGTCCCATATGTAACGTTACTTCACTTTTCTTTGGTACATATTCTAAAAATAAGATCAACCGAGGCTGTAGCGTTACGTTTTCGCAAGCTAAAGTCTGTACTTTCCGCCCCTTAGAGGGAGAGTTAATCTGCTGGTTTCGTGTACCATGTGTTGTTGGATACTTTTAGGATGACAGAGATCCACAAAATTTACAGGATTGTTAGATAAAAATACATAATTGCCTTTTAAAAGTAAAAAAAGGTAAATATAAATAAAAGTCAAGTTATAAAATGGAGAGAGCTTTACTTTTGTGTTACATTGCTGACATGACACATAGTACCTATACATAGATGGGGTTGAGTATTAACACCGAATAAAGACAATATGAAATATATACAGATGTATATCAATAGTCAGTTAGGGGCGGTGTCTTCCTACGTAAGGCATGACAGGGTCGTGGGAAGGCCAAAACAGAACTAAATTACATTATCTATATAAATATATACACATATATAAATGTATGTATATGTATATATGTATGTCGTACACTCCCAGGAACTGCAGGGATAGGCTGCTTCAGCCCAGAGATTCAGTCAAGCGATGCAAAACATAACAAACGCCGCGCCTGCGCGGATTGGCAAAGACAGATGACGCCAGCGTCTACTGCCTCACACGCCACCATTGCTGCACCTGTAACCAAAAACAAAAAACCGTTAAAAACACATCTTTTTCAATTTCAAACTGATCAACAACTCCTCGGAAAATCTAACTATCTTAAAGCTTTTAGTAGTGACAAAATTGGTTTCTCTGTAATCTTACAGAAATGTTTGGTGTTGCAAAACGCCTTCGCAGCTATGCGAATAGACCGCCCCTTCAGTATTCGGCCATTTTAAGTTACAAATGCTGCATGGACAAAATTTTCTACAAAATGGGTTTCAGAGAGTTGAAAAATTGCTAATCGCTTAAACCAAAAACAAATGAGAACAGCAGAGAAGGCGTACAGCATTACTCAAATTAAAACTAAAAGGAGCGTTTCTTCATAGTTAAAATAAACTATACAGCAATTTATACATGTAAAGTACACACATTTGTAAAGTCCCAGTAAATATCCTTGTCGTTCCCTTTATACGTAAAAAGGCTAAAATAAAATCTACCTAGGTGAAGAAATATTTAGAGAAAAAACAAAATTTTACTCTTCTAAATATTAACTTTTAGCCCATATACAATTAGTCCAAGGGTTCTGCGACACCATTCAAAGAATACTTCTCTTCAGAAACTCATCGAAAAGTCGGACGTTGCTTCTTTAGTAGTAGTAGCAACGGTGGTGGGGTTATTGCCAGGCAAGTAGGCCACAACGGGCCCTTTTTTACAATCCCGGAAAGCCAGCAACCATGCCCAACCCCTCCTGGTTTCGGCACCAAACCTCGTCGACCTCGAAATAAAGGCCATGACGGTCTTCCATTGGACGGAAATTACCTGGCTCCTCTGCAGGGTTCTCGAACCAAACCATTATATTCCAAGGCTCCCGAAAGACTCGCATTCACATAGTTAGTGGTAAGACGTCTCTGTATGCTGTCTTCTCAGAGTGCAGTGGCCTGTTAGCACCCCAATGATGCGAGAGATTCGTACCAAGAAGCCAGACAGTCTTGCTTCTGTCCGGCCTCTCCACGAAATCCCTCGCCTACCTACTTGAACCGAACCATTATGTTCCAAGGTTTCCGAAAGCCCTGCATTCACACTTGGTGGTAAAACGTCTCAGTATGCTGTCTTCTCAGAGTGCAGTGGCCTGTTAGTACCCCAATGATGAGGCAAAGCGCAGAGAGACTCTTACCAAGAAGCCAGACAATCTTGCTTCTGTCAGGCCTCTCCACGAAATCCCAATGCTTCTCCATTGCCTCCTCAGTCAATTTGTCTAGGGCGTCGGAGACCACCGTCCTACTTATGCCTATAGCAGTCATTCGCCACTTCATTCCCCGCCCCGCCAGAGCTTATACCTCCTTTGTCCTAGAAAGTCCCGTAAGAACGACAGAGCACTCCTGAAACAGCGTTGACCTAATTCTGGACTCGCAGACTGCCTCGATGGTCGCCTGACTATCTGAGCAAATGTATACACATTTCTCAAGGCCCATCCTCACATCCTGTCGATTAGATACAACCAGAATAGCTTCCTTTAGAATGCCGTGGTATAGGCGCTCAGAGCATAGGTCTCCCGCATCCCCAGGCTATCGATGTATATTCCCTTCCTGAAAGAGTGCTGCTCATCTAGCCGTGATCCGTGGGTAAAACAGACCAGGCTAGCAGGCTGGAAAGTATCCTTATTTTCCCTCCACTGATAATTGCTGGGGATTCTGGGGGTATATGTCCTACTCAGCCTAATATATGCATCTGCATTTCGTATCTTGATGGCGAAAATTGGAATTTCCCCCTCCTTGGGAACTGTTGCATGTCCTGTTATTGCTCCATCACCGCACCAGTTTCCAAAGTCTCCCATTCTGAAATGCGACGCCATAGCCTCCCTTGTGATTAGGATGGGAAGCGGTGGTAGCATCAACAAGACCTCTAGCGCGATTGAGAGCCTTATCTTCATAGCACCGGTAATACCCAGACTTGCCAGCCATTGAAATTTGGTCAGCCTCCGTATAGCAGTTTGCTTCACATGGCTTCCTTAAGTTCCGCACCTGAAGAAAATCAACGTCCTTGAAAGTGTTTCTTGAACTTAAGAAAGAAGTAATAGTCCGATTGAGCTAGGTATATGCTCTTAGGTGAATATCGTTGCTAAACATACTTGTTGATTTCTTTAAATTTATGAGCCCTCTGAACTCTGCAATTTCCATGGAACCATACAATGTCATAGGGCAAATTTGGGGTTTAGTAAATTTTTTGTCATTTTTTTATAGATATTTTGCCAGTTCTGGACCGCTTCTGAACATACTTGCCCTTTCCTAGTAACCATTATTATTTGTCTCCCGCATATCTCTTCCTTTTGTTATAACTTCTGCACTTTAACAGCTGTGACAGGTTTCTCCAAAGTTCTTCTGTTGGTTTAACTATTCTTTTTTTATGTCCTTGAAAATATCTTGTCAGAAAGCTATTACGCCTCAGAATATTTATACGTATTAAACACATTTCATTTCCTTGATATCACCGTTTGTTTATGAGATTTCTAATCAAAATGGCAATTCTTATTTTAGAAGCTACGATGCGAATTAGTGGGACAGATGAAATACCGTACTAACCAGCAGATTATGCCGCAACTAGAACATTTTGCATCACCCGAAGCTTCTTCGTACCCGTATTTTTCTGTGTGGTGAGCTGTAAAACTCTATATTTCCAGTAAATATGTTTATAAAGTAGTTTTCTTTCTGCTTTTTTAATAACCTCTCCATGTATTGAACAGCAAGGGGATGACAAAGGAACGTTTCCCGAAATTGTTTGGATTTAAGCCGACAACCCAATAGCCTCTGTTCTTATGTAACATTGGTTCATTAGATACCAATACACCAGGGAAAAAGCAGCAAGTTCTTGAATAAACTATACCCATGCACATGTTAGTGAGCAATAAAACTTATTTGATATAATAACCTTACGAAGTGTACACAGCGTGCCCCAAGGATATGTGTGGATGTCTAAGTTTGTAGCTTACATTCATAAATAATAATATTTTTTTTTACAAATTTCGATTGAAGCAAAAACATTTGAAAGTGAAAATAATTTACCTTTTCGGTGAGCTTTCTACAGAGGCCGACCAGCCTCCGTCACATCGGAGCTTCCGCTTCCGCCTCGCCTTCCCCCTCCTCCAGAGTCACCTGAAAACGTATTCCCGGCCTCTGAGGATCTGAGACCACCTCTTGTTCTGCAGGTGGACTGGGAGGTATGGCGCTTTGATACCAGTCACGATTCTCCTCCAGCGTGTCTAGTATGTCTTGCGCGTCGGGATGCACCAGGTCAGCCCAGGTTTCCCACAGCGGATGCACGATGTAATCTATGAAGCCGACCTGCGACTTTTCAATGGTTGCGGAGTGGCGGTCGCACATTGGCGAAATATCCATCTTTGCTTCGCGCTCTTTGTCACCTTGCTGGAAGAATTCCTCCATCAGGAGCTCTACCCACCGCTTGTAAAGAGACAGCGGTTTGGTTGGATTGCTCAAATCGGCGCAGTGGACTAGGTTCTCTAATACTTGGATTCGGTCAGTGTAATTGTCCAGCAATAACACACCAGAACCGGCTACCTGTAAACAAACAACAAATATTTGTTAGTGGTGTCTCTAGACATGAGTTAATAAAATATATAAATCCGTTTAACCCATCCTGCAATTTTTAAAAATAAATTAGGCGTGTGACTTATCTAATCAATGAGTTAATCATTTTGTTTTAAGTATTAATCAGACTCGCTTCTAGAAGAGATGATTTCATTATTATATTTTCCGATGTGGTCATACACATGAATCTCCTGATGGGATCCCTTTGAATAACCAGATCCACCGATGACTTTTAATTAAAAACTATACCAAGAAATCTTCCCTTGTGGGCAAAATAATGCATTTTTCACTGGGACTACCCTAAATAGTTTTTCCATGGTTTATAAATCCACTAGTTTGAGTTTTGTGGCACATGTCAACTCCTTTGTTGACAAAAAAGTGACATTCAAGATATACTAATAAATATATCAGTAAAAGTGTGCTAGAAGAGTTAAGAGACGATATGTGCTTACTAAAAGAAATTGAGATAAAGAAGTCAACATTTACTTGACATAATAATATTCAAGAGACTCATACTAAGACGGTAAATTAACAGGGAAACTTCTGGAAAACCAGACATATTCTCTGGAGCGGAGAAATTACAATGCAATGCAAAGAACTTTTATAGAGTAAGAGAGAGTAAAAGATAGCAAAAAGAGATAGATAGATAAGGAGATGTCAGCATCACCTTTAGACTCCCATGATGAGGACCTACGTTCAACTGTGCTGTCTTTTTTTTGAAATAACGTAATTCAAACCCTCACAATTTTGATCAAAAAGTGCTTTGAACAGGGCATGACTCAAAATAATGAATAAAGTGACAACATTTGTGATTTTAGTTCAAAAGAGCCAGTTTTAGTTAAACTCAATATGGGTGACAAGTATCTTGAGAAAATAGCTATAAAAAATACAAAATGACTACCTATAGCATCAAAAAGCCACTAGAAAACACAAAATTGTCAGCCATAATGAGACACTGGCAGCTAGTAGCCAAAATAAGGCAGTTACTAATTTTTAAAATGCATCCTTCAGGGCTAATATAGAAAGTAAAAATCAATGTAAAAGTTAAATGATCAGCCTGTTTTTGAAATAAACATTTCTTATAATCAAATTATTTTATGTCACTGAAGAAACATTCTTGATATCGTGAAAGTTAGAAACACCTACGTCTTTTATATAATAAATATACAAACCTTTTTGGTTTCCACCATAGTCTTTAGATCAGCCAGAAGGCTCATATGTTTTGACATGTCGGTACTCAGCACCATATCAATAACCATCTTTCTCAGTGTTTGTCTTTGTTTTTTGGTCATATTGATAAATATATCACAACCCTCGTTCGACAATAATTTGAACGCCACAGCCAAATGATGGTTCTCTAACACACTCTCGTCATTGTACATCAGTGCTAACTCCGAACTGGAATTTATTAAAAATTGATTTGTCAGACCTACAAAAGAAAAATGAAGTTATTGAGGTGGCGTAAAATAATTACAAGTACTCTAAGAAGGAGGTATTGAAACGTACTGAGCATACAAATAATAAAAACGCAACAGTTATTTAAAACAAGATTGTACTAGTTTAAGATAACCTTCTATAAGATATACCCATTTAGCAGAGCGTTCATAAAGCATTTCTAAACATTTAAAAAAATTGTCTTGGTCTTAAAACCGTTTCTTAGCGGCAATATGATTTCGTTGTGTGCCGAAAATAGTTTACATTTCAAAGGTTTTTTTAGCTCTGTACACAAATAGTGGTCTAATGGTGCCATACCCGGAAAATAGGGCGCGTGATGAACCAATTAAATATAATTTTTTTCAGTGCACTCAACGACTCTGGGGTAGAGACGTGGCCTTGCAAACAAAACAGAGCAGAACTCTAAATCAGTATTCCGCGGTGTTTTCCCACAATTTTCTCCCGCGCGCTGTTTAATTAGCAAATTATTATAGTGTGACAGTCCTACTCTATTCCAGAAGATATGGCAGAATTATTTGATCTTTGTTGCAGAAAACTAAAACAAAAACCTTGCCAAACGGGTTTTGAATACAAATTTGTTGTATTGTTGAGAACCGTAATTCTTACACGCTTCTGATCAGCGTGCAAGAATTTTGGAATCCATTTTTCCGATTACTTTCTAATTGACAAGTCGTGATAAACAATGTGAAGCTTACTTTGATAAAAAGGCGCAATGTTTTTGCTATAGGTATCAGCCAAATGCCTCGATCTTTCAAGAATGATTTACAATTATAAAGTCTATGTAACTTGGCCCTCTACAAAACTTGTTATTTTGGCAAAAATATGGAGCAGAAAAGAAATTTGTTTGTACTAAAACATTGTTATAAAGAAAGAAACAACAGACAGTAAAGATTTTGGGCGAAATTTAAGACGTAGAAACAAAGAGGCATATCTGAATTGAGGAACTTGATGTGAAAAAATTTGATGTATGTTATTTTGGTAACTGGCAAACACTTTTAAGAATAAAGATTATCAAAATATGTCGAAATACTTCACAAGTCAAAGACTTATCTGTATTGACATGCTGTATGATTATGACCGATAAAGGATATGATTATTATAGTTTTTTCATCGTTTTCTGTTTTTAGTGAGGCAAAAGTACAACTGCGTGAGCCTCGGCAGGACCGTCTAAGATCCAGTGATTATCTTACAATGTTTGCTCTTTCGAGCAGTATAAATTTTTGCATAATCCATTTGTAGATCGTGGTAAGATCTACCGGCCTTGTTGCGGTTTTCCAATTTTTGCTAACCAATCCATGTACCGAAATAACCAGAGGTACTAAGTTGACTGCATATTAAATTATTATTATTATTATTTCATAGACATGACCAATGTTTTTTTGTGTGAGTAGTCACATAAATTGGTTTTGCAGAACGTTGCGCATCTTTGATATTTGTTACATAACTGCTGCTATCAATAATACAGGTTAGCGCACTGTAATCTGGCTGCAGTATGGTGCGAAGGATTTTGAGCTAAACATTTTGGATGTTAGCATACTTTCAAATTCCTCACCTCAATTTTTAATCGTATATTACGAATGACATAGATGACGTAAGGTTTCTACTTTAGAAGAACATTTCTTTACCCGATCACGCTTACAAAAATATATACTTAATAACTGACCACACCTCCTTTTTATCAAAACGTAGCTTTCCTCAGATATGCTGTTTTCAGAAATTCACTATTCAACTTTTGGATGTCAAACTTTCACTGTCATTATGCGATATTGTTTTGAAATTCTATCATTGGAAGAAGGCCGGCTTGTCTCAGATTGTCTTTTCCTTTTTAAAATAGTAAACGGTTTTATAGACTCTCCGGAACTTCTAAGTCAGATAGGTTTCAATGTTCCAAATCGACTTTTAAGGGTGGCTGAACCTTTTTCCTTGCCCTTTATCAGAACTAACGCTGCTCTAAATTTGCCGCTGTCAAGAATATTGAGAGCGGGTAATGAGTTCTCAGCCATCGACATGTTCAGTGGCTCATTGCTCGGACATAAAAAAGCTCTGAAAGTCCGACTATTGTTGTTGCCTTGATTTTTTTGATTCTTTATTTCCCTCCATATTATAAGTGTGTGCACAAGTATGTGCATATTGTATTTACAACTTAAATTAAATATTGTTTTGGTTTGTTTTTAGAATAATGAATGATGTTTTTGTTATCACTGCTATATTTGTATTTGTATACTCTGTATGTGATCCTATTTTGGGGGCAACCCCGTTGGTATCCAAATAAATAAATAAATAAATAAAAGATGATATATAGTATACTTTATTAATCCAGCTTTCTCAGCATGCTCTGCAAATCAGCATTAGCTTGCGTATGTTGTTTCTTTTTAACGTTAACGGCGGTCTATTTCCGCGACTATGGCCAATCACCGACGCCAGGCAGCAGTTTCACCTCACTATCCTGAAAATTTTGCCGAACCCCTGCCTTTCTGTAATGAGGGTAGGGATCTTTAACGTGCATGGACACGGCACTGGCGGCGTTACGCCCCCTTCAAATGGCGGAACGTTCAAACATTCAACTTGCCCAAATACATTACCAGAACCTCGGTTGATGTTAATTTGTTAGTTTGCATTGAAAAAGTGAAAAGGAAACGAACCCACTACCCTTCGGTTAAGAGGCAAACGTTCTTACCCTTGGACCACAGAGGCTTCTATGCTTGTTGTTAATACAATTTCACTAGGATGTGATGTTTCAAACTAAGTTCTCTGAATATTGGGTTTCAAAGGGTCTTCAGAAATTTGGCTTAGCAAATATGCTTTTTGTATTCCAGTCTCCGTACATACTGAGTATATATTATCAGTTTTGAATCAATGTTCTAATAACAGCTCACTCCCATTTAGCACAACATTATCTTAACTAGTACTATAATTTTTCCCACCATTATTTTGAGGTCCTAACTTTTAAAGCCTCATAATTGTTACCATAGGAGATCAAGTAAATTCTCCTTACTGAAAAGTGTCCAGGGTAACTGGATATAGATATACCTTTAGAAAAGCTATACACTTGTTAGCTTATTCCACCTTTACTGGCGTATCTCAAAAGCAAATACAATCATCTTTGGCGAATTTGAAAAAATATATAATATACATAGAAGGCAGTTGTACGTATGTTTAATTTAATACAAGTCATTCACTGTTCTAACATAGACACGCGTATATTTTTTTCCATATGCTTTACATTAGCTATTATGGTGAAGGCATAAATATAGGTTGTAGATCTCTCTTTTATTTAATGGTTATTGTTTTAAATATCGCTGCCGTTAAATTAGACTTAATCGACCATGTTTCGAGGTTTTGGCTCAGCGTTTTAGATATAGACGTGAATTTAATATTGTCCAACGTAGTAAATAATTGCCTCAGCTTTAAGGCTCTTTTCTATTAGGTAAAACTACGTCCTAGCTACAATTTCAAAAAGCCAGTGGAGTTAGAAGTTGTTTGCTATAGATCAAGCCTATGAACTTGAGTAGCTTCAAGAAAAGCCCTTGAGATCAGACACAAGTATTTCCCTTTGTTTATTCGATGTATTATTCAATATAAGCTTAATATGCGATGTCACTAGATAGTCTGCTTTTAACTAACTCTCTTGCCACATCAATTCGTACTTAACACAGGTGTCAAATTTGAGAACTCTTCAAATAGATATATCAAATATTTGTATTATTACTCACCTGGATGATCTACGTCATGTATACATGCTGCAAACAAAGCAGCTGTTATTTCTAAGGGCGTGAAAACCGACTCCAGTGCCGGCGTGTTCAAGAGAACATTGGTGCTTTGTGTGACGTCGGCAGCGTGGAGTGAGTTATGGAAGGGGTTGTCCTTAATATAATGGTCCTCCAGTGTCATCATGAACGTGACGAATGTCTTCGACGGTATCATCATCGCTTTGAGGAGCTCACGTTGAGTAAAAACAGTATACGCCACACAGGTCAATGGGCGGCCGTTACTTAGATCACCTAGAAACAAAGAAAATCAGGTTAGGTCTGTATAATATGATACAAACAAAATGAGCAAATTTTGTTTGCGTGGATGCAAACAAAATTAGTACATTTTGTCTACATTGATAACGAGTGTATTGTCCCTAGGAAATGGATACATGATAAATGTATATATTTTCTTGTATCACAGTTAAAACTCATCTAAATAATATACGCAATCGAAAATACCTACAACGAAAAGTCAACCATCTACTATATTAAAAAATATACGAAATCTGGAGTAAAATCCAAGAATGGAACACAAACAGCATGTTGGCAAAATAGTTTGGAAAAGTACACACAAATTTGTTCCAAGTTGTACAAAGATGACTTTTTTCAGCAGGATGGTACAACAGCACATACAACAGGAAACAATACGGCTTTTCGTTGCTAATTAGTGCATTTTCTTAGAAAAAATTCACGAATGGGGGATCTTCACATGAGCGCGAACTAGGACTCCTGGATGCCATATCCGGGGTCAGTTCCAATTTATATATATATATATATATATATATATATATATATATATATATATATATATATATATATATATATATATATATATATATATATATATATATATATATAATATTACAAGATTAACACTATTTCATTGTTAAAACTTTTATTTTTGTTCTTGTGTTTGTATTTTTTTTCTCCTCTACTTTAATTCCCTTCAACTCGTGTTTTGTATATTATATAATTTTTTATTTTTTTATTATAAAAATGCCTTAATAAGAATATGGAATTTCGCAATCACACATTATCGAGACATAAATAAACAATGTGTACACACAAACCCAGACGGGTTTACAGCACACGCATTAAAAATATTTTGTGGAATTTTAATTTGGATTTAAACTTAAATTAAATTTAAATTTAGAATAAGACCTAAATTATGTTGTAGCAATTTACTACAATTATTTTTAGATTAGATTTAAGTAATATTATCGATATTATCGAGTTTAGAATTATTCAATTATTCCGTAATTGTTGAAGTGAACAGTAAACATATTATATATATATATATATATATATATATATATATATATATATATATATATATATATATATATATATATATATATATATATATATATATGTATGTATCACACCGATAACTCAAAAAATAATGGACCCATTTTGATAACAATTTTCAGGTACCTTCCTTTTGTAAATGGCTTGGACAAGTTCGTTAACTAGGGAAATCAAACCCCCCAAAAAAAATAATTGAAGAGCGATATAAAAAGTAAGCTATATACGAAAATTTAGATCTCTATGTTATAAGCAGAAAAGTTCAGCATCTAATTTTTAAAAAATGTTTGATGCCAGATCATTTCTATGAAAATTCACTACCATAACGCACTTGCTGCGTTCAGACTTTTTCAAGATCAGCCTGTCAAGTTTTCACACGCAGGGTGAGTTTTTATTAGGATTGGCTTGCTTGGGGGGTGTGGCATATTCTGTTACCTTACTTTGAAAAAATATTTCCAGAAGCATTGTGCATAAGCTTCTGTAATGTGACAGAAAAAACTGTTGAAAAATGTGTAACCGTAACGCAAAAATAACTTCAAAATGCTTACGAGAGCATGAGAAGCCGCGTAAATATGTGCATAAAACAATACTGGCCGAACTTTTAAGGGTAACTGTTATTTCTAACTTTGTTAAGAAAACTGTTATTATTTTATTATTATTTTATAATGTTTATATTATATGATCTTAAGAATCGTAACACATTTATACCTTAGTAACTCACAAATATTAAGATAATTATTTTACAAACGATGATACTGTTGATTTTAGCACCAGGCTAGACCAACATTTCTGTTATCTCGTTATTTTACCTTCTAGAGGTGAGTGTGTATAGCGTTGGGAATAAAATATAAACCAGAGATCTCATTATGGTTTCACAATTCGCCTTAGCAGCTAATGTTCATCACGTAAGGTGTTCAGGGAAGCGGAGGTTAATAAGGGAATAACTTTAATAACTAGGATAATATGGACATGGTAACGATGTAGTAAAATTTAACAATAAAAATAAATTAACAATTTTGACAAACTAATTTAACCGAATGAATTTAGAACCCAAATCTTTACATAATGAAATCTTAATTAAAAGTCTCTATTTATCTCTACATAATTAAAATCAAAAGTCTCGCTAATGTTTACCAACACCACTATTTATACCCTTCTTGTTCTACATTATTAACAATTTGCAAACATCATCAGCATTCCTTGTACTGTACTCTGCAATTCCAACTTGGTTATTATTTAGATAAATATGTAATATTATTTCAATGCCAATGTTTATGATATCTATGTGACCTACTTCTACATAAAATATAACATTAATTATTGTAGAGACTTTTCCTATAACTAATTTTTAATTATAAATTGAATGATATTAAAAAATATATTTTCACGCCTAATAATGCCCTCCTGCATAGCTTCATGTTCCATGAACATAAGGTTTGTAACAATTTAATTTTGATCTCGTTATTAATAACCTAACTTAAATTGCAAAAAGGGATAGATAGATAAATATATCTTTGTTTAGAAGTAATTAATTTTGAGTTCTCATTGTAACTTGATTATTCAATAACTTTTTCATGCTAATAAAAAACATTTCCCCTTTCTTTACCATTGTGTATAATTTGGTCTGCTTGTAAATGATTTTGTGCAGGATTAAACAAGCTTTTATTTGATAAACTTTGTAGCAGGTGCTAACAATTTTGGCAGGTCATTGTCGACATATTGGGAATGCCAGAAAATTATCAAAAACGTCTTTTTTTAAATTATAGTAATAAAGTACGCTTCCATTTAAGTACCCTTAATTTTAACTTACCTATGCGGAAGATGTCAACTCCCCACCTATCTACTTCGATCAGGCATTTGCCCAGGTCTTCTTCGAAGGGTGTTTCGACACCGTGAGTTGGTAATTTTTCCCCTGTAAACGAATTGGTGTGGCAAAGGGGCTTCTTGTTGATGCCAGAAATCTGTGACATTGTGGTGTGGGGACCACGGGAACGCTCTTTGCGCTGCCCCGCCCCACTTTTCTGAGTCTCTGTACCCTCATCGACACGCAGAGAGGGTATGTCTAACTCTTGTTGTTTGTCTGAAATTAAAAAATATGGTGTTAAGCCGGAGAATTAGAAAGTGGAAAGTTATAAAGCGCAAAGAAAGTTACAAGTTACTAAAAATATTTTTTGGAAACTGCAAATTTTGAGCCTATTGTGATGCAGAATTTATAGAAATGACATTTGCCACAACATAACCTTAAATTTTTTGTCGCTCTTATCAAAGGTTGCATCAAATAATTAATTAACTGGAAAATTTCGCCTCATCAAAAGGTGAATATTTTACTCAAGAGCTGATGATGTCAGTATTTAGCGAAACGCCTATCAGTTTTAAGGTTGTGTGATTTTTAAGGGTATACGTGTCGTGACGCCATGGCCTATCCTCTCGGTTTTTTAAGCAGAATTCTATGCACTAATGGAGTGCGCCAAAGAAAGCAACATGAGGGGATATTCAAATCAGTTGATGTTTAGGTTAGACAGTCAGACGGCTCTCAAGACGATTGGAAGCTACGAGATGTCTTCAGCATTGGTTTGGGTATGCTGCGAAGAACTCAGAGCACTGGCGGGTTCCGATCCGCTGATCTGGTTACTACGGGATCAGAGAGAACGAAAAAGGCCACGAACTCGCGGGCTAGGGTGCGGCGTCGAATTACGTGTATTCAAAGCTCCTTTTGTGCATACCAAAATGCGAACTCACCAGAAAAATTAAGAAGTGGTCTTGCAGTCACTACACTTATTACTTACTTATGTAAACAGAGCATGGATTTAACGTAGAAAAGAACTCATTCAAAAGTCGCGGGGAGGACGCAGAACTACTACGCTGTAAAAAGCGCGGCTGAGATTTTTTTTTGTAGTGGTACCTTCTATACCATTCCTTACCTAAGCGTGAAGTAACTCAAGTAAGGGTTAGTCCAAAATTGTAGAAGGACCCATATGACATAACAAAGTTATGTGTAGTGAATAACAAACAAGTGGTAATGCTATAAAATCATTTGACAGTAAAATTTCGTAAACACCATTATTCACCTGAGCGCGAAGTAAATCAAAGAAAGGTCAGCGCAAAACCACAGAAGGAGCCATGTGACAAAAAAATTTGTGTGAATTACAAACAAATGGTAATGTTATAAAAAGATTTGAAATTAACATTTCGTAACCAACCTAATTAATTAGCTCTCTTATAATACCTTTTTGCAAATCTTTGTGCCATGTAAAGAGAACATACTAACATCTAGATACCGTAGAAATTTTGGGAGACTAAATGATGCAGAATATCTTTTCTCTGACAAAAATTGGAAGTTGGAATTTCAACATTACTTAATTATTTTTTTTTGACAAGTATTTTGCAAACTGGTCAGAAATAAAACAATAAGAATCGAGTAAGCTAATGTAGTAACTTTAATATATTGACATTTATTTGCAATGAAAGACTGCAGATAATTTAAACAGTCCTTGAGACTAAGTGTGAATAAATATAATTTGGTTGGTAAATAACTTTAAAACGTGTTATTTAGCACGAACGGCTACTTAAATAAACACTAATGATTTTTTACAACTGGTTCTAATGATGATCGGAAAACTACTAACTTTAAACAGTAAAAAATTAGGTACTGCAAAAAACTTACCCAAGAATGTGGAACAGATATATTCCGATATTTGGTTCCCAGATTTGCTAGACTCCGAAAAATGAGACAGTTCTTTGTTTAACATACGCTTGAACTGAAAAGAAAAGAAAAACATAATTAGCTATAAAGTTACAAATAAAATAAAATTGGGCTCTACATTGCTTCACAGTTAATCAAGTAGAGTTACTAAAAACACGTAATACCTTTCTTAAACTTCTAAACAAATCACGTAGGCGATACATCATATTTAAACACCCTGATTAGTTAATAATACAAATGTAGGCAATATATATATACCTATATATATATATATATATATATATATATATATATATATATATATATATATATATATATATATATATATATATATATATATATATATGCGCTGCGCTTGAAGTAATTGAGCACAAAATATATATCGAAAAAAATAACAATCCACAATTCTTAATCACGATATTGCTAAAGAATGTAGTCGCAATTTTTTGTTTACTAAATACTATGCCAATCGAATTAGAATACTAAGACAACAAGATGTTTTTAGCAGGCTATAAACACTTTGATGTACAAATTTATTGCCACAGGTGATCATCTAAAGCAAACAATTGAATCACATTGTCCCAAAAAAAAAGCAATACGTATCTAATACGTCGCAAACTGTGCCACTATACAATTAGAGTATTAGACAGTTATGTAATAAATAATTCGTACATTCCCTGTGAAACGCGTCATCAAAGAAACACATCCACAGGAAGCCGAAAATTGTCTACAACCATATTTACACTTCGAATTATTAAACTTGGCTTTGTTTCGTTTGGCTTTCCAAAAAAGGAAACCGGTGTTAGCACCATCTTCCATTATGATCACCCACATTGGCGTCTAATTCACGACCTAATAATTGTATAAGTATGTTAAATATTTAAATATGCGACGAAAATATGTGTCTCTTAGTAACTGAATGTCTAACAAGGTACTATAGAATGCGGTTGAACCCACACCGTCTGCGCTAAGGATAATTTGTTAGATGTATTACTCAAATAAACAAGTGAAATCTTATACTAAAAGCTCAGTAAACACAAAGAACAATGTTTCGCTGATTTGCGTAATTTAAACATGTTTCTTATAATCTCGTAAGACGCAGATACCGGAGAAAACTTGTTTGTGCTCTATTTTTAATATCAGTATGATGATAATTTCTTTATATCTTAAAAAATGTAAAAATGGTGAGGAAAGAATTAACGTAAAATGTATATTTTTATTCATTTTAGTCAACGATAAGTTTTCAAGATAGGAAACTTGTTAGGTACTAGCCGTTGCCGTGACTTTCTCCGCGTGGGACCCAGTTATAATAGTATAAAAAAAAGTCTGGACGCAGCAAGTGCGTTATGGAAGTGAATTTTCATTAAAATGTTTTTAATAGCAAATATGTCTTGTTAATGCAAGCAGGCATCAATTTGGTCACCGGTATAACCTATATAGTAGGGACAATGTACCATATTTTACCAAAGTAACTTGTTTGAAAATGTACGAAAATTTTCCGAAAAAAAACTTAAAACATTTGCGAGAAAACTCCTTTCCTAGCTGACGCACCTTAGGTTAATAGCAAATTGTGTTATTGAATTTTAAAGTATTTAATGAAGATTCGCTAGCAAAACGCACTTACTGCGTCTCGATTTTTTTTACAAACATGCATCATATTTCGATGAAAATTGTAAAAATGCAATAATATAACGGTTTTCGAAAAAAAAAGTAGGTATCAGCAATGACATTTGCCACCTGTGATTGTCAAAATAATTTTATAAGATGCAACTCAAGATAGGTAACCTATACAATTTTTTCTCGTATCTTGCATAATAATTATATTGAGCTTTACCGTATAAATGCGTCACCCTGTATAAATGTAAACAGAAATATTTTAGGGTGCCAGCTTTTTAAAACTCAAAAGCCGCGGTCTTCTCATTAACGAAAATTAGCTAAAAATTATAGACCATTCAACTATAAACTTAACTAAAACTAGTGCCAAAGCATCAGAGAAAGGGTCTATTTGAAATGAATTTTCTGAAAATGTTTTATTAAGATGAAGGGCAATGATGGTTGAAACTGAAGCTTAAGGGTTTGAAGAACACTCTTTACATAATCCGTATTTCTTTCAGGTTCTTTGCCTAAATGTTGCCAATTTTGACGTTTCAAATCGCGACTTTTTACATATGTGTTTCCTTTCGAAACTTTTTTTCTATTTCCGGAAATAACAAAGTAAGGGTAGCCAAATTTGGTACGCGTGTTTGAAAGGCAAAAAAGTTATAGGCACTTAAAAAAAAAATTGGGTGCCTCTGATGACCAGATAAATGCACAAAAGCAAAATATTTTATGTGGATAACAAAATATTTTGTATGTTACAGATAAAGACTAAGTTATTTGGCGCAAAAAGGTCAAGAAATGTCAGAACAATTACCTTAAAAATTTGATAACTTTTCCTCTTGAAACGTCAAAGTCGCGATTTGAAACTTCAAAACTGGCAAGTTTTAAGCAATAAACTTAAAGCAAATACGAGCAATGTAGTGAAAATTTCGCAAGAAGTGTGTTTTACAGGTCATTTAATTTCGGCCCCAACCCTCATTATCGTTCACGTTACTAAAATGTTTCCGGAATATTTATTTTTAATATACCCTTTCTCTGACACTTTAGCAGTAGTTTTAGTTATGGAGTTTATGGTAGAATTATCTATAATACATTTAGCAATTTTTCGTAGGAGAAATTCGCTAATAAGGTGACCACGACTTATGAATTTTGACAAGATTTTTTCAAGTGAGCGTGAACTAGGTGCCCTAGGACTCATATCCAGGGTTACTTTCAGTTTTTATCTGTTTAAATATATACAGGCTGACGCATTTCTCTGTCCGCCCTGCCCATCTTCAGAAGGTGACACCTTACTTTGAAGTGTCCTATGGCAAATCCCGCGATTATTCACAAGCCGTTCCTGTTTGATCTAATAAACTGGTTAGACTTCTCTGTTAATATGGTGATGAACCGTTTTGCCCGCCTTTGGCCAGGCATTTTCTTCCAGTATGACAGAATTTGGTTCCTTCATTTCTCACATGGCTCTTGGTTAGTCCACCATAGGGCTCTGGACCATGGAATAGTGTTGTTGCTGCCCTATTTGCAAGGCTATCTGCTTTCTCATTTCTGTCAGTGCCTTGATGCTCTAGCGCCCATATCAAAATTTATTTTGTTTTTCTTAGCCGGTTGCTTCCACGATATTTGCAGTCCCAGGTTGGGTTGGACTTAGTTTTGAAAGATTTCAGAATATTTGGTACTGGGTTGAGAGGATGTAGATCTCTCTATTTCCTGATGCATATTACCATAATATATGTCTAATTTCTAATACGTTTATAAAACCTCCGCAACAACCGCCAAAAATCTGGTATAAGAAAACCAACTAATTAAGGAGTTTTCCAACCTTTAGAACGCGAGTTATTAATTTAACCACATCTCATGGAACAATCGACTTTGAATGGATTCGTTAAAAATAATGCTATACAAATTGAATCATAACTTCTACATAGCTGTGATAATTTATTCTCTGCAGAAAGACATTCTCATGGAATGAATTTGGGGCCCATAACTTGACCACAAAGAAAATATTTGTATTTCTGTACCTTTTTCATTACTTTTGAAACGTTATATTACTCGAGTTTCATTGAAAAAATGTCAATTTTCACCAAATCACCCCTTATTTATGCGCTACCTCCTGAAGCGATCTTCCCCAAAAAGATTCGAAGCGTTCCTTTATCGCTTGCTAACTATATACCAAATTTGAAAATGATATCTCAGTTCGTTCGAAAATTATGGCTCCTATTAACAGACAGACGTACACGCCGACAGACAAAAAATATTCCTTCCAGAATCAAGTTTTCTATATGTTTTGAGAGTTTGTACGTCGTTTAGCAAAAAATAATGCGAAATTTTGTCAACGATATTTCACCCCCGCACATTCAACCCCTAATTTAATTTCAGCACAGAATACCAGATGGTTGATGAAATTAAAAGTTTTCTAATAAATAAACCCTAAAACGTTATATTACTCGACTTTTCACGAAAAAATGTCAATTTTTATTAAATCACCCCCCATTCGTCTCCTACCCTCTAAAGCCATTTCACCCAAAAACAATCCGAACCGTCCGTTTGTCGAGTGGTTATATACCAAATCTGAAGACGAGATCTCACTTCGTTCTAAAGTTATCGTGGCTACAAACAGGCAGACATACACTCCGACAGACCGACACTCGACACACCAACACACCGACAGAAAGAAAAAAACGTTCCCAGGTGATGTTTTCTAAAATGTGTTGATATTTTTTACGAGGTTTATGCACAAAATAAATTGAAATTTTTGTCGCCGATGCGATACTTCCACAGGTGACGATGTGGAACTAATTAACTCTTGCAAATATCGTTTTTATAATTGTAAATTTATACGCAGTTTTCGTGGTAATAACCAGATATTTAGTTTAATAACCAAAATAAACAAATTGCTTAAGAGTTACTACAGCTTAGAGGTTGATTGCATTTGAACCTCACGTATGCAGGTTGGCTGTTACGTAAGAGTTCAATTCTCTTATTTCGTAAGAAACGAATTAAATTCAAGGTAAAGAGAATGTCGGAGATTTATAGGATATTAAAATCAGGTGGGTCTTCAAATCGTGTACGATTTAATTAGCAATTACTTACTAATAAAAACAAGATACAAAGAATAAATTTAAATAATATGTTTCTTAAACTAATAGTTGTTTTTAAGCAAAGCCCATATAGATTTAACTATTATATACACTGTCTGAAATGGTTATAAGATTCACAGATGTATTGTTATTGTGTTACCTATGAATAAAGCTTTTTCTGGCTGAAGAGATCAGCACTAAATTCTTTGAATTAAATAATATTTGAAACGATACTGACCCGGTGATATTATACCTCAAAATATCTATTTTCGTTTCAAGATAGGTTTTGTAGCAGTTTAAATTAAGCAAATGTTTGTGTAAAAGACACGGCAACATGTAGCTTGTACTCCTATTGTTGGAAAATAAAGGGCACAACCTACTCTTCACTATTTTCTGTATTATATTCTCGCAGGTTTTATCCTTACAATACCAGGAATTTCTTTGAGTTGTCTACGTTTTAGCTAAATGAAACTGCCCTGACTAATTAATTAAGTAATTGTGGTAGCAACTTCCATGGAAATTTCAAAGACAAAGCAAAACAATTTTGTTGAGTGGG
The DNA here is from genome assembly GCA_964006375.1 of Tillus elongatus. Lineage (NCBI taxonomy): Eukaryota > Metazoa > Arthropoda > Insecta > Coleoptera > Cleridae > Tillus > Tillus elongatus. The sequence goes on along the minus strand of OZ023266.1, from coordinate 24,197,488 downwards.
TAGGACCAAGGTTTATCTTGAAAACAAAACAAGTATATAAAAGAAAAAAAGTGGTATTTAGATTTAGGTTTGAAACCAACTTTTGTCTTGCTTAAGATTAAAATGAATAATAAAAAAAATTCTGGACGCAGCAAGTGCGTTATGGTAGTGAATTTTCATAAAAATCTTTTTATTAACAAATATGTGTTTTTTTAAGAAAGCAGGCATCAAATTTGGTTACCAGTATAACCTATATACTAAAAACAATGTGCCATGTTTCATCAAAATAACTTTATTGTGTGAAAATGTACAAAAATTTCCAAAAGTAAACTTAGTGTTCCCGAAAAAACACGTTTCTTGGTCAACCTTATAGGTTAATAGCAAATTGAGCTGTTCAAATATGAAACATTTGATCAAAATTCGCTACCATAACGCACTTGCTGCTTCCAGAATTTCTTTTCTTACAAACATGCATTATATTTCGATGGAAAATGCAAAAATGCAATAACATAAGGCGTGTTTGATTTAAAAAAAAACGAAAATTTGTATCACCAACGACTTATGGGCCACCCTGTGATTGTAAAAATATTATTTTAAGATGTAGCTCAAGAGACCCTATAATTAATATATACAAATTTTTTTCATATCTTATTTAATAACGGATATATTGGGCTTTGTTGATTTTTTACGAAAATTCGACAAAAATTATATACCATTAAACGATAAACTCTATAGCTAAGGCTACTGCCAAGCATCAGAGAAAGGGTCTATTTGAAATGAATTTTCTGCAAATATTTTAGTAAAATGAAGGACAATAACGGTTGAAACTAAGACTTTAGGGTCTGTGAAACATCCTTCTTGAGACATTTTATTTCTATAGCCCGTATTAGATTCAAGTTATTTGCCTAAATGTTGCCAATTTTGACATTTTAAATCGCCACTTTGACGTTTTGAGGAAAACCCCAATTTATTTTTCTTTAAATGCCTATAACTTTTTCGTCTTTTGACCTACATAGCTAAATTTTGGTAGGTGACTTACCTATAAGGACATAAACCTGAGTGCCAAATTTGGTTGCCCTTACTTTGTTAATTCCGGAGATTCCGAAAACACAAAATTTTCTGGGAAAACCTGGGCAGATTTTCCTGGCTAACAAACTTATCCAAGCCATTTGCAAAAGGAATTTTTTCACCAAATTTAATCAAAATCGGCCCATTATTTTTTGAGTTATCGGTGTGATACATATATATATAATATATATATATATATATATATATATATATATATATATATATATATATATATATATATATATATATATATATATATATATATATATATATATATATAAACATATAAAAATTGAAACTGACCCCGGATATGTTTTCTGGGGGGCCTAATTAGCGCTCATTTGAAGAAATTTTTTCAAAATTCAAAAGTCGGGATCTCCTCATTAGTGAATTTTTTTTAAGAAAATTCACTGAAATAGAAAAAGTCTGGACGCAGCAAGTGCCTTCTAGTAGTGAATTTTCATAAAAATATAGTTAATAGCAAATATGTCTTTTTTTAATGAAATGAGGCATATAATTTGGTTACCAGTATAACCTATATAGTAAAATAATGTAAATTTGGCACACAGTATATATATTTTTTAATTAAAAATTTAATTAAGCACCATATTTTAAATTCGATACACAGTATAGTTTTGATGATGTATATCAAATATATAAAAATTTTAAGAAAGAAAGCACAATTTTCCACGGAAAATTACTCAGATTTTCAAGGCTAACAGACTCATCCAAGCCACTTGCAAAAGCAAGGCACGCACCAAATTTTATAAAAATCGGTCCATTATTTTTTAAGTTATCAGTGTGACACAAATATATATATATATATATATACATATCAAAACTGAAACTGACCCAGGGTATAATGTGTTCTAGTAGTTCGCGTTCATTTGAAGAGAATGTTTTGAAAATTCAACTCGCAATCTCCTCACTAGTTAATTTTGTTTTACGGAAATTCACCAAAAGCAAGTATATCTAATGTGTTGAAGAAACTTTGAGGCTCTATTTCGTTTAAAATAAAACATTTTTATTATCAAATTATTGTTTGACCATCAGCCATGACGACCATTGTAAACGTAGATCAGGTCAATTTATTATAGGAAATCTTTGAAATGTTTCCTTACTTTTTCACCAATATAAATGTTTTAAGAACTCAGCTGTTTTTTTTGACCTTGCAACAATAAAAAGCTCTTTACCTATTTACAAATTCCATGGGTTTTATTTAACAGTAAAATATTTTAGATTAATGCTAAAGCTTGACATACCGCATGATTTAAAGAAACTCTTTCCAATTTTATTATCTAAAATTTCCTTAGTCGTAGATCTGCGGTGTTTAGAAAGACGATTTGCGTAACAAACTGCTCTTAATATTAGTGAATTTTCGTAGAAACAATTCACTAATGGGAAGGTACCGACTTTTGAAAAAATTGTTACAAACGAGTGCAAACTAGGACCCCTAGAACCCATGTATATATATATATATATATATATATATATATATATATATATATATATATATATATATATATATATATATATATATATATATATACGAAGAACTCAAAAAATTATACACCGATTTTGATTAAATTTGACGTGCACCTTCCTTTTGCAACTGGCTTCGATAAGTTCGTTAGCCAAGAAAATCGGGCCAGGTTTTCCGAGTAAATTTTTAGTTTTCTTCATAAAAAAATTTTTTTCTCAAAAAATTAAAAAAAGCTATGGTAACCAAATTCGGTATGTAGGTTTACGATGTAAAAAGTAAACTATGCATTAAAATTAAGTTTTTTATGTTACAATAAAAAAAATATAATAAAATATTTGGTGCCAGATCATTTCTATAAAAATTCACTACCATAACGCACTTTCTGAGTCCAGACTTTTTTTAATTTTCTTGGAAATAGAAACTATTTCTAAGCCTTAGTCAATTGTTTTGCAAACATTGAGTTATTTTTATAAAAGTTTGTCAAATTTTTGTTAACGGTATTGTGCATGTAAGTCATGAAGTTGAGATATTTGTATTTTATTTAGAATTTCTTTTATATAAAGCTGTTTTTAAATTGTACAAAGGTCTTGAGCAAAATCAGACATAAAAAGTATGTTTTCCTGATTTCAAAAAGTTTTAGTTCTTTGCTCAGAAACTGAAAAACCACTGATTAAATTTGCAAAAAAATAGAGGTCACCAATTGAAGGCGGTTAAAAATAGACTTCAACATGGGATATATGTACCGATATGGACCTTCGACAACATAGAATTTAATAATTTATGGGTCAGATACTGGGTTCTGACGTAAGAGCCAACCTACTTAACCAGCACAAAGCACCAGCAATATCGATCTAGTTGTTATTATATAAATGCAGTGGCCTCTAACTTACAAGCAATAAAATTTACTAACGGTAGTACTCAACAATGAATTACCCGATAAAAAAAAGTATACACACATCAACTGTAAACATGTGAAAAACATGTTTTTAGTTTGGTACAGATTAACATAACTCAATACGTTTTCTTTTTCATTAAGAGAAAGTGGTAAAAATTTATTCAGAGGTCACACAAACGTATAAAGTTGTTATTCAATTGAGATAGTGACATTTGGGAAACGTGACTAAGTTAGTAATATGATTAGCAAAATTATTATCATACTTGAAATCATAATATTAGATATTGTAAAAGTTATTGCTTTTGTACTATTTTTGCAATTGATAAAATTACCTAATAAGGCAGCCATTGTAATTAGGCAATGCTCTTAAAATCAAAGTGTTGTGTAGTACAATTAGTAATAGAATAATCATAAAAATTTGGTAAGGTTCAGTTTAGCAACAGATCCCGGGTGGTATTGACAGACCGGTCATTCTAGGGAGTTTTCAAAAAAGTCTTATAACTCTTATAAGTCTCATAAGTTTCTAATAATGACTGTTTAACATTTGCTTGAAATATTGAAATAAGGATGTACCACATACTAGTCATCTTTAAGGTGTTCTGAAACCAACAATTACTATTATTTATGTGTCCGTTTTAGTAAATTTTCTAAAAAAAAAAATCATAAATGAGGAGATCCTGACTTGAATTTTGAAACAATTCCTTCAAATGAGCGCTAATTAGGCCCCCTAGAACACATATCCAAGGTCAGTTTCAATTTTTATATGTTTATATTGACATTTGTCAAACTAAAGTAATTTTTATCTCCTACGAATTTAAAAATGTTGGTGAAAATATGGGTCGCTTGGAAAGAATAGCAGTTAGAAAGACATTATGGAATAGTAGAGATTTGTGGTAAATGAAGGTGATGGTTGAAGTGTTAGAAGGTGCGAAATAGAAGAGAAAAGAGAATTTAAGGTTGGTACGTCAAAATCTGAAGTTTATTGAATTTGGTGTCGGACTGTCAAACTATTTAGGGTTCAACCTTCTAAATTATGTTATATGATACACCACAAGTCGCATAAGACTTATTGTTATAACATAATGTATAATTCTTGCCAATAAACAATTATATATATATATATATATATATATATATATATATATATATATATATATATATATATATATATATATATATATATATATTACACGGATAACTTAAAAAATAATAGGCCGATTTTGATTTAATTTGGTAAATACCTTCCTTTTGCAAGTGGCTTGGATCAGTTCATTATCCAGGAAAATCGTCCCAGGTTCTCCCGGAACATTTTGTGTTTTCTTTCGAAAAAAATTTATATCTCCGGAAGTAACAAAGTAAGGACAACCAAATTTGGTACGCGGATTTATATGATTATAGGTAAATTACTAAGCTCTGTAAGTTAAAAGACAAAAAAGTTATAGGCATTTAAAGAAAAATAAATTGGGGTTTTCCTCAAAACGTCAAAGTCGCGATTTAAAACGTTAAAATTGGCAACATTTAGTCACAGAACCTGAAACTAATATGGGCTATGGAAAGAAAATGTCTTAAGCACAATATTTTCTAAACCCTGAAGTCTTAGCTTGAACTATCATTATCCTTCATTTTACTAAAATGTTTCCAGAAAATCCATTTCAAATAGACCCTTTCTCTGATGCTTTGGCAGTAGTCTTAGCTATAGAGTTTATCGTTTAATGGTACAAAATTTTTGTCGAATTTTCGTAAAAAATCAATAAAGCTCAATATATCCGTTATTATAAAAAATACGAAAAAAATACACTAATTATAGGGTGTCTTGAGCTATATCTTAAAAAATATTTCTATAATCACAGGGTGGCCCATAAGTCGTTGGTGATAAAAAAAATTATTTTTTTAATCGAACACGCCTTATATTATTGCATTTTTGCATTTTCAATCGAAATATAATGAATCTTTGTAAGAAGATAAATTCGGGACGCAGCGAGTAAAGAATTTTTATTAAATGCTTCAAATTTGAATAGCTCAATTTGCTATTAACCTATAAGGTTGACCAAGAAACCAGTTTTTTCGGGAACACCTCAAGTTTACTTTCGGAAACTTTTGTACATTTTCAAACAATAAAGTTATTTTGATGAAACATGGTACATTGTTTATACTCTATAGGTTATGCTGGTAACCAAATTTGATGCCCGCTTTCTTAAAAAAACACACATATTTGCAATTAAAAACATTTTTTATGAAAATTCACCACCACAACGCACTTGCTGCGTCCAGACTTTTTTAAACATAATTTTATGGTGAAATTATTTAGATTAGATTGGCTAACATAAAACGATTTCGAGGTACCTTAGCTATAAGTTCTAGGGACCTTGTGACAAAAATGTTCCAAAATGACCTCTTTTCGAAACGATCTTTTTTAATGAAAAATTTGTTAAAATGAATGAAGAAATCTGCAGTTATTGCACTAATGGCCTAAGCACCACAGTTATTTAAAAGGCAGTCTCAATACGTTGTCAGTCACCGTACAACTTGATCTGCATCAATTTATTGAAATAATTTTAGCAGCTAATTAATAACCACATCAAAAAGAAAGTCCTCTCAAGCTCCAACAGCAGCAAACCCTTCTGGAGCCGAAGCAAATCAAATTAAAATTAACAAATGAAGCGGATTTATGTATTATATATTTTTGGCAAATTAAAACTTAATTTCTGTTAATCCATTAACGTGGTGTAGCTGTTTCATGCTCATTATATAAATTTCAGAGGATTCCCACGAGCTTTAGAAATACTTTTTTATTGTCTTTACAACTGGTTTCGTGTTTACGGCATCATTGGGCGAAATAGTTGGAGAAAATGTAAGAGGCTATTGTAAATTCAGAGGTAAAGCCTTTACGGCTGTATTTACAAAAAAAGCTCGATATCCTAAAATTGAAGACCACTACCTAAGCTAAACGTAGCTGATTTATACAAATTTTAATTTGTTGGTTAGGTCAGGTCAGGAAACTCTTTAGTTATATTCTCGCTTATATAATAAACTAGTTGCTTTTTAAATACGACCCTCAAATAATCTGAAAATAGAATTTTACGTAGATATATAATAAGCAAAAGATATACCTTTATCTCGGCAATAGCAGCGGTTATAGCTATATCAGTCATGATGTTGAGCCACGGAAGGTTTTCAAACAACTTATCAGAATTTGGCGGTATCCTTGTTTCGGGAAGAAGATTGTCCTGGGATAAAGCCTTTTGAATAACCCTTTGACGGGCTGTGGGATCACCATCCGATAACATTGTAGTACATTAAGCACTGACTGACGCGTTTAAATATTAACTAAAAGTTCAAAATACCACAACAAATCAACACAATCTAATTGCGAGATATGCTATAAAATATCCACAGGATACAAGTCATATAAATTAGGTGGTTTTTTATGAAAACGTCCAGAACGAAAACTCAAAAGAACTCAAATAGGTCGCACCGTGTGGTCGAACTAATCAATAACTAGTAATGGTTGAGTGAAAAGCTGCGAAAACACTGGTGAAATCAGCTGTGTTCTGAAACGATACTTTCACAAATAAAACTAGCGTGTAACTGGCCGGAATAGATAAGCGGGTTTTCTTAAATACACGATCGCGGTCGGCCGAGTAACAGCGCCGCCTACGAAACCATAATCATACACAATAATTTCGGATTATTCTACGGCTACAAGCTGGTTGATATAGATACGCGGTATTGTGTGTTAAGCTATTATTGAGTCATGAAATGTGATGTTTGGCTCGTACGCACTCAGGATAAGTGGATTGGAAGGTGTGAGGCTATTTTCAGACGACGTCCTGTCGTGGCCCCATTGTTTTCCTTTGAAATTTCCTGAAGCGATCCGTATGTAAACTTGTTTCACCGAAAAACGATACAGTCACAGGCGATTTTATAAAGACGTGAAAATATGGATTAGCGTAGTTCTGTTTGAATCATATATTTTTTTTCTAGGGCGAACGAATAATTTCTTGAAATCAGAATAAATGATTTCATGGAAATTTGCAATTATTTTAAAATCATGATCAAACAATGCTTATTTAAAATTTATCAATAAAAACACAGCATGTTGGTAGCAAGTTTTTATAAAAAAAATTTAAGGGTCATAAAAATAACAAAATAATTTGGCGAAAACCATTTTATATATCCGAAAATACCAGAGTTGGTTGCATGACATTTGATAGATATACTGCCGCTTTTACGAACACTGTAATATTCCAAAATTGAAGTTTTCAGGCTATTTTGCTCTCGTAAAAAAAAAAGCAAAACATATCTTAAATGCATCTAACTCGATTTTTCTTAGAGATAGAAACTTGAAATTTGGTGCATGGTGTGCATTTTGCAAAGGAGTTGTGCTTCCTGAAGCTCGTTAAAACAGCTCTAATAATTTTTAATACACAAAATTTTGTGGGATGAAAATGTAAATGTCTCCGAGTCCATTTTCCATTAAGCTGCAAACTTAAGATTTGGTACGTGCTATAGAGGCAGTGAGTGCACCTTTCTCCAACAAAATAGCTTTGTTATTTTTAAGGATACATTAAATTTCCGGAAGATAATGTACACACATACATACAGACTGGCGCATTGAAAACGAAACAGACCGATTTGCGTCCGGAGAATTTTTTGTTAAGAAACGCTGAAACACGTCAATTTTAATATTGAGGGGACATGTTTTGACATAAAACTCAACTATGTGTCACATCAACCCCTTAAGGGTGGTGATAACAACCCTTATATTTTAAATAGGGAACATGGGTCGAGTGTTACATCATTTGAACGCTCTTTCTTTTATGAATTCAGCACACAAATTTTTTTTTGAAGTTTTATCAACTGGTTAAAAAATTATTCACAGTTGGAGTTGCAAGAACGTATTTCATTCATTCAGTTATTTTTTTGTTAAAAAAACCGAAAAACAAAACCAAACGTTCAAAAATGTTTATTCAGTTAAGTAAGTGTTCAAATTGTTGATCACCAGCTTCCACACAAAAGTACAAATTTTGCTCAAAACGAGCTCTGACTTTCTGGAGCATTTGTGGAGTTATTAGACGGCATTCTTCAACAATACGTCGTCGTAATTCCTCCAGAGACTCCGGTTCTGTTGCGAAAATTATACTCTTTAAATGGCCCCATAGAAAGAAGTCTAAAGGAGTTAAATCCGATCATCTAGGGGGCCACTCAATAGCACTTCTACGCCCAATCCATTCCTCTGGAAACTCTCTGTTTAAAAGCTCCCTAACACGTTGTGAAAAATGCGGAGGAGCTCCATCTTGTCGAAACACTAATTGATTTTCTTGATAGCGATCATGATTTTCAACAATGTCAATTAGTAGAGGGTTGACGATATCTTCTAGTAACTCCAAATACGTTTCGCCACTCAAATTTCCATCAAGAAAAATTGGTCCGATTAAACGGTCTACAAAAATGCCACTCCAGACATTCAATTTCTGTGGAGATTGAGTGTGGACTTCGTGAAAATTTATAGGATTATTATCTGCCCGATAACGACAATTATTAGGATTGACTGTAGAGTTTAATAAAAAAACGTACACTCGTCTGAAAAACAGATATTGAACAGAAAGTTCCCGTTATCAGCTATTCGTGCAGTCATAACTTCACAAAACTCCAGCCGCCGATCAAAATCATCTTCATTTCGTTGTTGTAGAATATGAATTTGATACGGGTGAAATTTATGATGCTTCAATATTCGCTGAATAGTTCCTCTTTTGATGTTCGAAACAGTGGCCAATTTTCTCGTGCTCAAAGTTGGGTCTGTAGCAATTTGTCCTAAAACTTCAATCTCAGTAGTCTCGTTTCTAACCGGAAATTCAGGTTCAGGATCCCGTTTTTTGTTGGCTACTGAACCACTTTGTCGAAACTTTGCAACTAACTCCAAAATGTATTTTCTGTTAACATATCTGTTGAGATGTCGTTCATTAAACAAATTTGCGGTACGGTTGTCACAGTCATCATTTTGAAAAAAAGAGTAATTATTTTAACTCTTTCTTCTGCAGAATACACTGTGAAATTAATTTTCGGTAGTACCATCAAGTATCAAACCGACCGATAAACTAAAATAGTAACCGCATTTCTCTCGTTCCGATAAGATAAGTGTTCTGATACTAATTTTTTTGTTTACAAACCAACAAAACATTGACTATCAGCAAATTTCTTACCGGAATGAGTAAAATGCGTTTTTGCATCTTCAACTGTGAATAATTTTTAATCGAGTTGATAAAACTTCAAAAAAAATTAGTGTGCTGAATTCAGAAATGAAAGAGCTTTCAAATGATGTAACACTCGAGCCATGTTCCCCATTTAAAATATAAGGGTTGTTATCACCCCCCTTAAGGGGTTGATGTGACAAAGTTGAGTTTTATGTCAAAACATGTCCCCCTCAATATTAAAATTGACGTGTTTCAGCGTTTCTTAAAAAAAACTTCTCTGGACGCAAATGGGTCTGTTTCGTTTTCAGTGCGCCACCCTATATATATATATATATATATATATATATATATATATATATATATATATATATATATATATATATATATATATATATATATATATATATATATATAATCGGTTCCCGATAAAGCTGAAATTTAAATTTTGTTCTCCAAAAAGGCAATGCGTGCACCCAATCTGAGTTGAACCGCTTTGTTATTTTTAACGACACATTTATCTTCTACGACAAGACGTAAATGCTGGTAACTCTTAACTCAAATATATTTCATACCTATTCATTGGAATATATAACACAATGGGCCGAACTTTGATTACTAACTTACTTTGAAATTATGTTTCTTTGAGTTTTAAATTTTAATGGCGGGCCTCGCTGGTCCAGTGTTGAAAGCGTATGCCTCTGGACCAAACGTTACTGAGTTGGATTCCCTGGGTTCCCCTCTCACTGATTCAGTACACACTGCAAAAATTAACATCCACCAAGGTTGTGGCATTGTGTTTGAGCAAGTTGAATATCTGCACCTCCCGCCATGCGAAGTGAGCCTAAAACCGTCGGTCGCGTGTACAATGCAATGTTGGGCACGTTAAAGATCCCTACCCACTTTGTAGAACGTCCGGGATTGGGCAAGATTTCCAGTATAGTGAGGTGAAACAGTCCTCTAGCGTTTGTAAATGGCCATACTCGCGGCAATAGATCGACGTTAGAGAAATAAAAAAATATCTAGGTCAATCTGAGGTAGAGCTTCCTTCTTTTATTTTAGTGACCAACGACTTAAAATAAATTTTAATTTAATTGTCGCTCGAGATAACAGATCTTTTCCTACCAAAGCTAGCTTATTCAGGTATCAAGGTAACACTCTGTTTTTAATGTAATTATCCCGTATACAGGGTGTATCAATTAAAACTTCCCACCTGGAAAATAACGGTGTTTAAAAAAAGATAAAAGCTCAGACACGTCGAGTTTGTTTTTAAGGGGAAAGATGGTGGTCTAAGTTTTTATCTCAAAAAATAGAGAAGCTATGGTAACCAAATTTCGTATGTAAGTTAATGATATTCAAAGGAAACTATATACCAAAATTTATGATTCTATCTTAAAAGAAAAAAAACGAAAGAAATATTTGGTGCCTGATCATTTCTATGAAAATTCACTACCATAACGCACTTGCTGCGTCCAGACTTTTTTTTCTATATTTTAGTATTGTTTCATTTTATTTTTTTGCCTCCAGATAAAACTAAGGAATAAAGGAAAATTGAATTTTTTTTTCATGATTTTAATTAGTTTACTAATAGTATATTAAACAACAAGTTTAGAAAGCAAGATTTATATAGATATATATGTATATATATATATATATATATATATATATATATATATATATATATATATATATATATATATATATATATATATATATATATATATATATTGCAATGGTACCAAGTTACTGTCTTAGGAGAAACTTGCAAGTACTCCAGAAATTTCTGTAGCTAATTGCCGCCGAATCTTAGAAATTAAAAAGTACCAGCCATACAAAATTAATTTGGTACAGGAACTTAATGAAGACACTCTTGATCGTCGCGTGCAGTTCTGTTAAGATATGAGTGACCATGCCAGAAGGAATCCCACCTGTGTTACCTACTCAATTTGTTCTCCGAAAAATGCAGGTCCCAACTGAATGGCCAAATCAACCGCCATAATTGGCGCTATTGGAGTGATGAAAATCTAAAAATCTTTCGTGGCATACCAAGCATCTCAACAAATTGATGATCTCGGCGGGCATACTGGGAGACCAACTTATAGGGCCCTTCTTCCTACCAGGACACCTGGATGGAAACATGTATCTGGATCAGCTCGAAACGCATATCTACCCAACAATTGTGGAAGTGTTTGAAAATGACAACGCTTTGGCAGAAAATGTGTGGTTCCAGCATTATGGTGACCGACCACAGTATTCCGCAGTGTGCGTGAATTTCCTAATCAAAACTTTTCGAATCACGCAGAGGTTCAATTGTGTGGCCTCACAGATCGCCAGATTTAACACTCTTACACTTTTTCTATGGGGGGGGGGGGGGACTTGACGTTACGGCCAAACTCACTTGGGGGATCTTCGTCAGCGAATTGTTGGAGAATGTTGTCAGATAACGCCCGAAGTGATTCGAAATGGTCATTGTAAAATTGAGCAAAGATTTTATGATTGTATGGAAGTGGAGAAAAAACAATTTAAACATTTATTTAAATAGCATTCTTTCGTTCATTGATATTTTGTCTTGCTCTTTAAAATTGATGATTTTATTCCCATACTCAAACCAAAAGTTAAAAAGTCGTATGCCGTCGCGAGCACAAATGTGAAAGCCTTGTAGTGAGGCTTCACTCAATATAGCTTGCCTTTGAAAATTTAAGGGAACATTAGGCCACTGCCTAAGGGGTAGGTTCCAAGACACCGAAACGTACGCCCTTGGAAACAAAGTCGACGTACCTCGGCTTTCTCTTTTTTTTTTCAATTCCGATATTTTTCAGTTTTAATTGGCACCGCCTAGAACATCGTAAACAAGATACCTATTACACATTGTCATTAATATGTATATGCTTTTATTGTTTAATTATTATTTAAAAAATCTTATTAAGTAGCACAATTAAAAACAATTATTTTCGTATAAACTAGACCACCGTAAGAATGCGCAAGAAGACAATTTCATCAAATTTTATATGCAGTCTTGCTAAACTAAAAAGTAAGCGTCAACAAAAGGCGACTACGTAGTAAAAGTAATAGTAATAATTACTATATTAGATGATACTCACTTTTCATATGCGTCATTATCTGGTGTTTTGTTGTATTAGTTTTTAGTTATATCTCTAAACCGTTAAAACATATTCTTTTGTTCTATTTTTATTGCAAAGACCTTAAAACAGTGCCCATAAGGTGCCTAAACGAAAATGCCTCGAGGTGAACTCATTCAGTCATTAGAGAAAGTTAACATTGTTAAAATAAGCTTTAATAAAAACGACAGCAATTGTGTTTGGTAAGTGCCATTTCTTGAATGAAATAATCAAAATGGTTTACAGTGAGGAAAGAAAAGTCCAAATATTTACACACAATAGATAACAAAAGTTTAAATATAAATAAATAATAACTAATAAAAGATGTTCGATGTGTCCACCATTATTGTCAACGCATAATTAATAACAGAGCCTCGGTGGTTCAGAGGTAAGAACGTGCGCCTCTGAAACGAAGGGTACTGGGTTCGATCCCAGGGTTCTCCTTTCACTTTTTCAGTACAAACTGTAACATTAACATCAACCGAGGTCCTGGCATTGTATTTGTGCAAGTTGGATGTCTGCACGTTCCGCCTTTTGGAGGGGGCATAAAGTCGTCGGTCCTGTGTTCATGCGATGTTAGGCACGTTAAAGATCCCTACCCTCCTTACAGAAAGGCAGGGGTTCAGGAAAATTTCCAGCATAGTGAGGTGAAACTTCTTCCTGGCGTCGGTGATTGGCCTTAGTCGCGGAAATAGGCCAACGTTAAAGAAACAGAACACAACACACACATAATTAATAACGTCTTCCTACATTTATAATTGTACCGGAAGTGGCTTCATTATTGGGATTCAGATTGTCTATTTCAAGTCTAATCATGTATTTAACGATCTGAATATTATTATTCTTATTATTATGATTATTGTCAATGTCTTTTTAGAATTTACCAAAGAAATGAATCGATAGGGGTCAAATCCGGACTGTGAGGTGGCCATTTAAAGCTCCATTATTTACTATCCATATTAGGAATACATTACTCAAATGATATCGAACAAGTAGGATAATGTCCTGCATCCAAATCACATCATCAAATTCAGCTTGCGGAAGATACGATGAAAACAGATTTTATACTTCTGGGATATGTATTTCCAAATATGCAACTCCAGTTAAAGAATATTGATAAAATATAGGCCCAACATTTTTTTTGAAAATTCCACAAACAGTTCTTCTTCCTGATTTTTGTAATTGTTTTACCAATCCTTTTCTGTGGTGCTTGTCTTTCCACGACCATTGATTTTTCCTATTAAAAATTCTCGCCGTAGAAAAGGATCAGTCCATAATATTTTAAAAATCAATCGGGATCCTCATTCAACTTTTTAATCATCCGGCGGCAAAAGTCCAGCCTTTTTCTTTTATGAGCCGCTGTTAAAACTTGTACGGGTAAAATGTTATATAGCCAGCAGTTGTTATTTTTTAACGTACGTTGAATTTTGAAATAATTTTTACCAAATTGATCGACTACATTATTTATACTGTATTCAGAATTTTCTACAAAATAACACGATGTTTCAAAAAAATCCATTCGTGAATAAATATAGATGGGCCTACATTCGAAATTAAGCAGTACATCTAGCTGTTCTTCCCGATTTTCTTGAACTACACCATTTTTTAACTAAAAGTGGAGGTATTATTCACCTTTCGGTAAATATTTTTTAAAGAATTTTATGATGGTATTGGACGATTTGGATACAACACCCTATATGCACTTCTTGCCGCAAGTTTATTTTTGTTATTTTTTCATAAAACAAGCATGATTTGGACTATGTCTTTCCCACTGTAAACCATTTTGTTATTTCATTAACCAAATGTCACTTATGAAATAAATAACTGTCATTTTTACAGCTTATTCATAAAGTTAACTTTTCTGTATTTACAGTAACTCCTTTTACTAACATATTCGACGTTTAATAACTCAAAGAGGGTATAAGTTAGGGTATATTTTCGAAATCAGGAAAAAAGGTCATTCAAAAAAAAATCTTTTATTTGAGCTTTGACTTTGAGGACTGGCTCATTCAGCATTGTCAATCTTCAAAATGAACAAAGATGCATCTGACCTTGCTTTTCACAATGGCAGAACCTGTCTTATAAATGCTTATCTAACATGCTTTTTTAACTTATTTCTTTTATTTCCCTATAAACTGACTGTTTACTAAAAAATAGATATTAGTTCCAAAAATTTAATAGTATACAGGGTATCGCATTTAAAAGAATCTTATTTTTGTATTTCCTGAAGTGTGCACGCCACTGTACTTTTGATAGAAGTTTAACAAAATTCAGTCATAATCACACAACTGTTTTTATATAGGCAATAATAACGATGATAAAGAGTGGAACATTTGTAATGAATAATCCCGTACATAAGGCTGTAGGTAGACTATCATCTAATTTAGACTCCCATACTACATAAGATCGTTTTTCCTTACAACTTTAATAAAGAAGTCCATGCGTCATTCCTATCAAGAATTCAAAAGGTAAATACTTAAATACTTCTTTGAAACGCGAAAATAGAGGAACACAAAGGAAAGACATTCGTATTGAGGTACTGAAATAGCCTCAAAATGCACAGTACAAAGTCCAGCATAACGTTAAATATTAAATGTTTCAGGAAAGCTCGAGCAATAAGTATACACAAAGCATCAGTGATGCTAAACCGCTTGACAGAAATAAGAATTTTAAATATTGGGAAATAAATAACATATATACAGAAAGAAGCTTTCCCTACGATCTCTAAGAAAATTATTTATCAACACCTTTTAGTGAAAGAAAGCTCCAAGGAAATTGTATGTAAATACGTATAAACATAAATCGTATTATAAACATACGTACCAACAAGGATATCAAATAGGCTAAAATTGGAAAGAAGGATTATATAAATTAAAACTGACATATACGAAGCACGATTTCTTCGAAAAAATCATCCATATTTTTATTAAAGAATATAATATAGAATATTTGATAGACTACAAGTTCGAGGACAAACGACTCCTCATACACATACACACACTATATATATATATATATATATATATATATATATATATATATATATATATATATATATATATATATATATATATATATATAGTTGTATCTATTGAACTTTCCGTTATTGGCGAATTTCGAATCATCAACTCAAATGACATTATCCAAAAAATTCCCATCCTCATCTTTCTGCATTATAAGCCATTCACAAAAGTTGACTCCTTTTTCCAAATCAGTGCTTACCAGAGCATGTACTCTGAACAAAGAACTTCCAATTTGCATCCATTAATAAGATACAGGGCGTTGAAGGCGACATATTTTTGTAATAAAAACGGCCATATGTCGTGAAACCCTCAGTATAAAGTAGCAAAACCGTATATTGGGAGAATTGTCACGATCATCAGTATCCGAATCTGTAATAATATGCAGAGCGTTCCATTTAAAATAAGCGAGTTAGTGTCCACTTCTGGTTTAACCGGAAGTCGCAGGATGTTCTAAATATTTTAGATGGGTTGGACATATTGGTAAACCTCATACTACAAATTTTCAGAATCCAAATCAGTCTATTTTCTCCAAAACGTCAAATAGGAACTCGTAAAGAATCACCCTATATATATATATATATATATATATATATATATATATATATATATATATATATATATATATATATATATATATGTATGTATATATATATATATATATATATATATATATATATATATAATCTAATACAATTTATATAATGACCTCTCTAGTTTGGATAAAAACAGTAATTATTTGATAGATCAACGAATAACAGAAAACGACTTATTTACTGCTCTCAAGTTGCTTGACAGAAACAAGGCTACAGGAATTGATTGTTTCAGTACGGAGTTTTATATTGTTTTCTGAAATCAAATTAAAAATTTGTTTTGTAATATGATTCAACAAGCATTGCGGCAAGAACTACCCGTACAGCAATCCTTGCTTTATTACACAGAGGTGGTGACTCCAACATTTTGGGAAACTGGAGGCTAATTTAAATTTTAACAACTGACTATAAGATTCTGTCAAAGACGTTGTCAATACATGTGTCAGGGGTATTAAACTTAATAGTGGACCCAGATCAGTCCTATTGCGTACCGGTAGGTCGATATATGACAGCCTCCATCTTTATAGGGAGCTTACTCAACACATTATTGGTCACAATCTACCTGTTGCTATCGTTTTGTTAGACCAACGAAGTGCTTTCGTTAGTGAGTCATAATTATATGTTTTACCTTCTGGAAAAATACAACTTATGTTTTACCTTCTGGAAAAATATAACTTGGACCGCTTATTTATAAGCTATGTAACGCTTCTTTACGAAGATTCAGTTTGTATGGTCAGAAACACTGGCCTTCTGTCTGCTCCGATTCAATTTGAAGAGGGTATTTGTCAGGGTTGTCCATTTGAAAGTCCACTGTTTGTTCTCAGCATTGAACCACTTCGATCCTTGATCAGAATTAAAATAGTGGGTCCTAAGTTGCCTATCTCCCAGGAAAGCCACTTCCTAAAAGTGTCAGCCTATGAGGATGACCTTAGCGTGGTGATTTCTGAGAAAGCTGTATATATAACGTATATTCTCAAAGCTCTGGTGCGCAATTCAATTCAGGAAAATGTATGGGTTACTTGTTAGGAGCTTACAAAAGGTCTGCAGAAACTTTGGTTTTAATTTGGCATCCGGATACATTAATGTCCTGAGTGTTACCTTCAAGAAAGACGCAGACGTACTTGATATTGCCACCTTGGATGCGGTGTTCAAAGAGTTGAAGATAAATGGATCAGGGTTCTTCCGACTCTGTCCTGGAGGGGAAGACCTATGGTTATAAATCAGTTTCCTGCACCTAAACTTTGGTACACTTTACCAATTTTTGCCGTCCCATATGACTTTGTGAACAAAATTCAGTCTTTTCTCATAAATCTATTTTGGAGTGGCAGAAAGCACTGGACTTCTGGGCAGGATCTTTGCCTTCCTAGTTCTCACGGAGGTTGGGTCTAGCTGATATAGCGTCAAAAATTAAACTGTTTCGAGTTTCCTCTGCTTTGCGATTCCTTGCGTGTAATGAGGAAAGCAAGTGGAAGCTAATGCCATAGCGCTCTTTGAGTTCTTATATATCTAGGGGCCTGACGCGTCAGGTCTTATATATGCAGTATTCAAGTTACTTCCCAGCAAACTTATCATTATTCTTAAAGCAACTCGTTGAATCAACCTCTTTTGTAAACCTCTGTTTAGAAGACTACCATTTAACTCTCTCAGGCTTGATCGCATCCCGCTTGATACTAGGCAGTATTTATTTCTCTAACCTCTGGTTTCCAAAAATATCCAGCTAGAGGAATATAACTCCCTCCTCAAAAATAATCTTAGAATTATCTTTCGCAATTTGAAAGCATTGGTAGCGAAGACTTGCAGGGATATCTTGTCCAAAACAAGCCCCCAAGCATGATATTCTATATGCATACAAAAACACTGAAGGAAAATTCACAAATTGTGCTCTCGGCAACAACCGCGCCTTATTACGTGATTTAACTTTAGGGGCATTTTGTATCACTTTGAAACTGAAGGAGGCATGAACCGATGATAAAGTTAATCGGAATGCCTTATGCTCTACACCCACTATGGGTCATGATGCGACTGTCGCCCTTATATTTGCAAAGAATAGTTAACTCCTAAGAAACTTAAGGGACCATGAATAAACAGGGTTGCTGGGCGGGGAGGAAATCTGAGCGGAAAATGCTGAAAAAAAACATTTAGTCGGACTTTGAAAAGATGCGTTTTTCACATTTTGCAGCAATACTCGCTTTAAACCCTGTCTGCCCCGAACAACACCCATTTTCTCTTAGGTCCAGTAACTTCCTTGGGGGTTGCTCTCAAGAAATTTTTCTTGTGCTTTATGCTTTGAAGTTAGTTTTACGCATGGACAGGGGGAAGGAGAACTTCCCGTGTTTTTGGGTGAGGGGGCAGAAACCCTCTTCGTCCTGTGGGTTCTTATTCCCCTTCTGCATACATACAATCACCCTCAATGCATGAAACACAGGAATCCTTATATGTTCCGCTTTCTAGTGTATTTTTTATTGAGTATGTTTCCTGTTTATCAACTGTTTTGTTGAGTTTTCTATCCAAATTACTGTATAATTATGGTAGAGGTCATGTTTTTGCTTGCCCTTCTTTACCTTATTTTTTATCATTCCTAGTAGTAGTAGTAGAAGTGGTGGGGAGGCCAACGCCAAGCAAGTAGGCCACAAAGGGCCCTTTTTTCCAACCCTAGCAACCCAGCAACCATGCTCTACTCTTCCTCGGTTCCGTCGCCAAACCGCCTGGACCTCGAGATGAAGGCCGTGACGGTCTTCAATTGGACGGTACTTACCTGATTCCTCTGCAGAGTCCTCGATCCGAACAAATCTGCTCGAAGACTCCTGGCAAATGGGATCCCTCTCTACGACTATCAATGTGAGGTGTCTTCTAAGGGTGCAGTGGCCTGGCAGCACCGCAAGGATGCGGCGAAGCGTAGGTCGACTCCTTCCGAGTAGCCAGACAGCTTTATCTCTGCCCGGCCCCTCCACAAAGTCCCTTGTCTGCCTGCAGCCACCAACCGACCCCCAGTGCCTCTCCATGGCTTCCTCGGTCCATCTGTCTAAGGCGACACAGACTGTCTTCCTAGTTATGCCTATTGGAGGCTCCGGTCCACAGAACGGCCGCTGGGAACCAATTCTTGCGAGATTATTCGCCACCTCATTCCACGCTACGCCACAGTGTCCCAGAACCCACACCAGTTGCACCTTCTTCGTCCTGGCTAGTCAACTGAGGGCGTCAGCGCACTCCTGAACCAGTGTTTACCCGATTCTGGCCGCGCAGACTGCCCGGAGGACCGCTTGGCTATCCGAGCAGATGTACACACATTTCTCGGGTCTCCGCTTCACGTCTTGTCTATTGGCCACAGGCAGGATAGCATACACCTCTGTTTCGAATGCCATGGTATATCCGCCAAGAGCATAGCTCTCGCGCACCCCCAGACCCTCGATGTATATTCCTGCCCCGGAGGATTGTTGGTCCTCCAGCCGCGATCCGTCGGTGAAAAAGACCAGGTTTGCGGGCTGGAATGCAACCTCATTTTCCCTCCACTGATCCCTACTGGGGATTCTGAGAGTGTATGGCCTAGTCACCCTAATATCGTCCTCGGCATCCCGCAACTTTATGGCGGAAATCAGAATTTCCTTTTCCACCTCCTTGGCGACTCTTGTATGCCCTATTACTGCTCCTTCTTCGCACCAGTTTCCTGCGTCTCGCATTCTAAGATGCGATGCCATCGCCTCCCTTCTGATACAGATGGGAAGCGGTGGCAGCATCATCAGGACCTCTAGCGCGTCTGAGGGTGTCGTCCTCATAGCGCCTGTGATACCCAGGATTGTCAGCCTTTGGAGTTTGGTCAGCTTCCTGCTGGTAGTTTGGTTCACACCACACCACCAGACCAACGTCCCATAGAGGATTCTCGGCCTGACGATCGCAGTGTAGATCCAATGAAGGATCCGATGATTAAGTCCCCACGTCCTCCCTATCACACGACGCAGCTGCCAGAGGGTCGCTACTCCCTTCCTCACTACTCGTTCTATTTGCGACCCCCATGTTAGTTTGGGGTCCAGGATCACCCCCAGATATTTGACCTCCCGCACTAAAGCTAAAAGTTTTCTAAACATCACGGGAGCCCTGAACCCCTCTACCTTCCTCTTCTTGGTAAATAGGATCATCTCCGTCTTCGCCGGGTTTACGGAGAGTCCCTGCTCACCACACCACCTTTCAATTATGCTACAGGCAGCTTGCATGCACTCACGGACGACGCCGAGGAATTTTCCGGTGACTAAGACCAGCCCATCATCAGCGTACGCATTCCTAATTAAATAAAGTAGCGTTTTCTAACTTTTAATATAGGGCTGAATCACTATAATATATTATTCTTATGAAAATTCACTACACTACTACAATAACGCACCTGCTGCGTCCCGAACATTTTTTTATTACAGGCTTATGATATGATAAGAGCTTCATGCCTACGGAACAAATTATAATATATTGTTTTGTTTATTTACAGAACGATAAAGCAATTAATACATCCAGGCAATAAAGATCCAAAGTCAAGTTGTTTTTCCAGGTATTGCGCGCTGTTTTCCTAGAACGAGATTCTGTTGATGCTTATCTCCACTAAGTGTATCTATTTTTAATTTTTATCGTTATTACCAAACAATTAACTTTTGTAATATTTGCTTAATGGATTTGTAGTCTAAACGCCGTTTTAGTTTAAGTTAGCCACTACGTAACGTGTAGTTATATATTGACATTTATCAAAAACACTTAGATATTTTACTCTGTGTGTTGTGTTTTTTGTTCCTTTAACGTCGGTATGTTTCCGCGACTATGGCCAATCACCGACGCCAGGGAGCAGTTTAATCTCACTATCCTGGAAATTTTGCCGAAGACCTGTTTTCTGTAAGGAGTGTAGGAATCTTTAACGTGCCCAACATCACATGGACACGCGACCGACGGCGTTGCGCCCCCTCCGAAGGGTGGAACGTGCAGACATTCAACTTGCTCAAATGCAATCCCACAACCTCGGTTGATGTGAGTTGTACAGTATGTACTGAAAAATCAAAAAGGAAACTCTGGGAATTGAACCCAGTACCCGTGGGTTCAGAGGTACACGTCCTTACCACTGAACCATCGAGTCTCTAATTTATTCTGTTATTGCATATTACACGTCGACCCAATACCGATACGAGTACTAATTCCGCCTTAATTACTTAAAAAAATTGCGTAAATATCGTGTTTTGCAGAGAAGGTAAGGACCTTTTATTTTCCCAACTGCACATGATACTGAGAACCGACTGGGTACACTACCTTCGAAAAGCAGACAAAATTCAAAAGTCGCGATCATCTCATTGATTTTTTTTTCTATAATAATATAAAAATTCAAGCTGACCCATAATATCGGTTCTAGAGGTCCTTGCACGCGCTCAATTAAAATGGTTTTTAACATTTAAAAGTCGCGACTTCCCTAATAGTGAATATTTTCTCCGAAAATTCACTATGAATAAAGTTGCTATCTCAAAGCGTTTTAAAACTACTGTGTTTATAATCTGGTTCTAGGTACAACTAGATTGGTCGAAATTTGTACTTGAAATTAGTACTCATCTTTAGATTTGATGGAGAATCGACAGAAAGCTTTTTTTAAATAAAAAGTAGCTGCGACTTTGAAATGAGGCGGCTCATAGAAACATCATAATATTGACATCTTTAAGCTCATCACACAACACCTTTTATCAAACAACTTGCTCTACTAATAACAAAACCATTTTTGGAGAATTTTCGTAAAAAAGTTCACTAATGGGGAGATCCCGACTTGAATTTTTAATTTTTTTCCAAATGAGTACGAACTAGAACCCCTAGAACATGGGTTATATGGTATGGATGCGGGGTTGGTTTTAATTTTTATATGTTTATATATATATATATATATATATATATATATATATATATATATATATATATATATAATTATTGATTTCAATCTCGGATCTAATGTCATATTGTCATATTTATTTCAATTCAAAATTGACAATTTGGATGAAAATATGGGCTGTTAAGTAGTTTGATAGGTATTGTGTGGAAGTATAAAAATTTATGGAAAGTGAAGCAAAAATAAATTTGGTATGTCAAAACAAGGGTTACTGGATGAAGTTTTCGGGTAGGTTTTGATCGAACCTTATTAAAATGATAGATAAATAATATAATAATAATAACCAAATTTGATAGACAGGTTTACGATATAAAAAGTAAACTATACAACACAATTTAGATTTTTATGTTACAAGAAAAAAAAAAGCTTTAAAAATATTTGGTGCCAGATAATTTCTATGAAAATTTACTTCGATAAGGCACTTGCTGCGTCCGGCCTTTTTTATTTTCATAACCTGAAACCGGCGCTGTTATGATATGAATTGTTTTCTAATCACCTCATTTCACGCTTTCAAGGCTATGATGTATTTAAAAGAAGCAACGTCCTTAGCTCATGACTATTAAAAATTCGCGTTTAATTTTTTTACATATATACGTACACACACACAACCACATAAAGTTTTCACGTTTTTGGGTTTAGAATATTCTGATTCAAAACCTTCTATAAGGGAGTCCTGTGTGACCATTTTTTCGGTAACACGACTTGAAAAAAATCTTCATGACGATATATATCTTTACTAATGTCAAATATAAGGATCAATTGCATGGGAATATCAAAAACCCAGACGATGATTTTTTTTAAAACTGAACGACGAAATAAAAACCTATAAATGCAAGCTTTTAGAGATTGAAAAAATGCCACGAAACAGCACTGTCCTTTTCTTGATATCTCCTCAAGTAACTTAAGACATAAGTACAAATGAAAATTCAATTAAGGGCTTTTTTCAAAATAGCTGAAATATGAAAAATCTCGGTACGCAGCAAGTGCTTTATGGTAGTGAATTTTCATAAAAATGTTTTTAATAGCAAATATGTTTTTTTAAGAAAGCAGCCATCAAATTTGGTTACCAGTATAATCTATATAGTAGAAACAATGTGCCATGTTTCATCAAAATAACTTTATTGTTTGAAAATGTACAAAAGTTTCCGAAAGTAAACTTAAATTATTACCCAAAAAATTGGTTTTCTGGTCAACCTTATAGGTTAATAGCAAATTGGGCTATTCAAATTTGAAGCATTTAATGAATTTTTTTTTTTAATGTAGCTCAAGACACCCTATAATTAATGTATACAGTTTTTTTTTCGCAACTTGCACATTAACGGATATATTGAGCTTTAATGATTTTTTAAGAAAATTCGACAAAAGTAATATACCATTAAACGATAAACTCTATAGCCAGCACTACTGCCAAAGCATCAGAGAAAGGGTCTATTTGAAGTGAATTTTATGGCAACATATTAGTTAAATGAAGGACAATGACGATTGAAACTAAGAGTTCGGGCTTTGTAAAACATTCTTCTTGAGACATTTTCTTTCCATAGCTCATATTAGTTTTAGGTTCATTGCCTAAATATTACCAATTCACACGTTTTAATTCGCGACTTTGACGTTTTGAGGAAAACCCTTTTTTTTTAAATGCCTGTAACTTTCTTGTCCTTTAACCTACAGTGCTAAATTTGGGTAGGTAGCTTGCATAATATAATGATATAAACCCGTGTACCAATTTTGGTTGTCCTTACTTTGTTAATTCCAGAGATATAATTTTTTTTGAATAAAAACTCAAAATTTTCCCGAAAAACCTCGTCCGATTTTCCGGACTAACGAACTTATCCAAGCCATTTACACAAGAAAGGTACTTGCCAAATTTTAAAATCGGCCTGTTATTTTTTTAGTTATCGGTGTGATACATACATACATACATACATACATATATATATATATATATATATATATATATATATATATATATATATATATATATATATATATATATATATATATATATATATATAAACATATAAAAATTGAAACTGACCACGGATATGGGTTCTAGGTGTCCTAGTTCGCGCTCATTTGCAAAAGTTTTTTCAAAATTCAAAAGTCGGGATCTACCCATTGGTGAATTTTTTCTACGAAAATTCACTAAAACGGTAATTCTATTTTGGAAAGGCTGTTTATGAGCTTTCACCGTTGCGCAAGTTTTCCCTCATGTCACCGTCACTCCATCCCCCCACAGTTTTGGAGATCTCCATGCACTACATCCTTATCCTTATATTGGACACTGTGTATATAATAATAACGGTTCAATCAAGAGCTGCCTATTACATGTAATTTATTTGTGAGCTCTATTGATCTACATTATTTGATGAGTTAGGTAATGCGTACATCACCATCATTTACAAACATGTTTTTAGTCAACACAACTAAAATTTTAAGTTATTTGCACAGCTCGCGATCGTATGTAAAAGATGTCCTTGTAAGCTGAAGTACATTATTATCTAATTCTTTTGTAACGACCATATAAACATCAAAATTACCTCTTTGTAGCCTCTAAATAAACAAAGTAGTTTTATTATTTAATAAAGCCTGTTATCAGAGGCTAGACGGCTTAAGAGATAAATCTTGTACCCTATTATTCTTTCATTTTGTTTCTATCTTGATGCATTTCATATACTATAAAATATGGCTGAGATTACTTGACATGTGTCAAGTCAAAATAAGATAGGCTATAAATTACAGCAGACTTAAGACGTTTTTATCTTTTAATTTCTGAACTAATTAGGTTAGAACATGGAACTCAAAAAATAATTTACAAAATCATCTGTATGTGTTGCAATTTATCACCCAGAGTACTGTGTGAGTAGGTATAAGTTTTAGAATGTACGATATTGTGAATTTTTTTATAAATGTATATACAGGGTGCCCCATAATTAATTGTACATGAAGTGAGGGTTGATAGCTGGCACAGAAATAAAGCGACTGGGCTCAAGATGCCTTAGTATAATAATACTCGGTTTCGTTTTACAAGCTGTTTAAGGCTAGATGCATTCTCACAATAATTCGAACCGTAGACCGGTTTGGCTCTAATTAGAGCCCGTCAGTACGGCATACTAATTGTAGCGAAAATACACCTATAAAGTAATACGGCTATGGTATCCAGCCTTCCAACACTAAGTGAGTGGTAAGACACGAAGCAATGTGCCGCCACTCAGTTGAGGAACCAAGTGGTATCTTGTCACGCCAGCTCCAAATAACACAACATGTTAAAAAATAGAGACTGTATACAACCAACTAACAATTTAGTAAATTGTCAGTCCTGGCCCATTTCTACCCTAATATAGGGACAACGTGTGTAAGGCTAGATGCATCCAGACAACAATTAGAACCGTAGACCGGTTTCGCTCTAATTACATCTCGTCAGTGCGGCATACTAATTGTAGCGAAAATACGCTTATAAGGTAATACGGCTATGATAGCCAGCCTATAATTTACTAAATTGTTAGTTGGTTGTATACGGTCTCTATTTCTTAACACCTTGTGTTATTTGGAGCTGGCGTGACAACATACTACTTGGTTCCGCAACTAGGTGGCGGCACATTGCTTCGTGTCTTACCACTCACTTAAAGCTGTTTAAATATTTTTTCAAATATCTTGAATCTGGTTCAACATATTAATATGAAATTAGGCATCATGCGTAATACGATGAGGGTATCAATTTCATCACTGCCGCTTGATGGCGCCACCGACAGCAATACTATTTCATTATGATGGTCATAATTTTTGTCCACCCAGTATGCACATTCTCGAACAAAAATAAAGAAAGCCCATCTAGTTACACACAAAAAACGTATACATCTTTGAAGGCGAAAAAGTTGATCGTTTTCAAAATAAACGTACTTTTTCAATGAAAAAAAAATAGCGATTATGGCAAGCATGATGTATTCTTGAAGGTTTCGATCTTAACCGAAATTATGTGTATCTGTCGTAGATATTTTAGCACAATATAATGTACGTTGTCGAAAGAAACATTTTTATTGAAAAATCAACAAAGCCATTAAATAGCATATCTATAAAACTATTAATTAAAAAGAAATAGTTAACAAAATGGATATTGAAAACATTGTTACAAATTGCATTTGTGTACCTAATTAAATTAACCTAAAATTAAACTTCAACTTTAGAATCAAAACAAAAACAAATCAGAGTAAGTGCTTAAAGTGTTCACCATTTATGGAAATGCATTTTATCACTCGTTCATTAAAATTATCTCTTACTTTAGAAAATGAAATTTGTTGAGCGCTGATATCATTAGCAGCCTGTACGATCTTTTCCATGATGGCTGGCGGATATTTATTTGATCCTTGTAGACCAGTGACCTTAAGTAACCCCAGAAGTAAAAATCTAGCAGATTTAAGTCGGGAGTACGCGCTGGCCGTGGGTGCACACTACCCGTACCAATCCACCTTTGAGGGTAAATTTATTCTAAATAATTTCGCACATCTTGGATATAAGGTGCTGGATCACCGTATGCATGAACCAAGAGTCACTCCTTTAAGTTAAAGGTACATCATCTAAAATGATCGGTAAATTACCTTTAGAAAGCAAGAGATACGTGGCTTCGTTAAGTCTAGGCGGTACTTCAAATGGTCCCACAATACAATCAACAATAATTCCATACCAAACGTTTATTGAAAATTCATGTGAAAAATGATGTTCCTGGATAACATGAGGATTTTCAATCGCGTAGATATGGCTATTCCGCAAATTGAATAATCTGGTGAATGAGGCTTTATAAGTAAATAAAATTTTCTTGTAGAAAATTGGATTATTTAAATAGCGTTCTATATAAAAGGAAAAAAATTGAAGTCTTCTTGGTAAGTCCTGCGGTAAAAGCTGCTGAACTCGAGTGAAATGAAACGGATGCAGCTTTTCTTTGCGTATAATTCTGGACATCGAGGATTTGCTTAAACCTATTGCTGCACTAACACGTCTCGTGCTGGTTTCCGCGTCTTCTACAATACGAACTATGACTTCGTCTTCCATATCAGCATCAATTACAATCGGTCTTCCTTCATTTCTGTTTTTGGGATGAAATGAGCCAGTTTCGCCTTATCTATCGTACAGTGCATTAAAATTTTCTTGGTTTGGTTGCTTTCTAAAAGGACAAAGCTCAAAATAGTGCTGTGCTGCTCTGCGTGAATAAAATTTTTCCTGGGCATAAAGACACCATTTCTCGCATTTGCGAATCTGAAAAATTATAATGACGCGGCATTTGAACGCAAATAACAAGAATAAACTGACAACTAAAGATAATTGTTTAATGTCACTCGATTTTGAGACGTTATAGTAAACAAGTTCCTAGTTCCTATCATAACATACTTAGCAACACAGTAGGTAAATATAGATTTTTGGTTTTCATTGAAAAAGTACGTTTATTTTGAAAACGTTAAACTTTCTCGACTTCAAAGAAGTATACCTTTTTTGTGTAAAACTAAATGCGCTTTATTTTTCTTCGAAAATGTGCATAGAGCGTGGACAAAAAATGGTGACCATGTTAATGAACCAGTGCTTCTGTCGGTGGCGCTACCTAGTGGCAGTGGTGTTATTATAGAATCCACAGAAAACGGGAGGAAGGAACTCATAGAGAACTATATGCCTGGAAGATGGAATATAAAAATTATATGAACATGTAATAAATAACAGACTAAAAAAAGAAATCGAGAGAAGAGGAGGGTGTGCAGACAATCATTTTGGCTTCCGCAAGGGGCGTTCGACGATGAATGCTGTAAAGAAGGTACAGGACGTGGCAAGGAAAGAAGGCAATAAAGACAAGTTTGTGGCCATGGTAACATTGGACGTAAAAAAACGCGTTCAATACAGCATCGTGGAGAGGCACACACGAAGTATTCAGAAAGAGGCAGGTTGAACCATATATGCTGAAAATAGTATGTAGTTACCTGGAAAACAGACAGCTACTGATTGGACAGAAATATCGGATGCAGGTTACATGTGGCGTGCCTCAGGGGTCGGTCCTGGGACCAACACTGTAGAACTTTTATTACGATAAGGTCTTTAGTCTGGAGTATGTAAACAACACGGCTATTATAGGGCATGCAGATGATTTGGCGCTAGTTGTAAGCGGAGAAAATAAGGCTGACATAGAATAAAATATCAACTGAGCAGGGGCAAGGGTGGAAAACTGTATGGCAAAAAGTGGTCTACAACTCGCGCCCTACAAAACTGAAAGTGTAGTGCTAGTGGGTCGAAGAACACTGAGAACAGTAACCGTCAAGGTGGGGAATGCAGAAATTCGGTCGCATACAAGCCTGAACTACCTCGGTATACAAATGGGACATAACATGAACATGGGGGTGCACATAGAAAAATTAGTGGCACACGCAGACATGATGATTGCAAAGCTAGGGCATCTGATGCCAAATATCGGTGGATCAAAACCATGGAGAAGGAGAGTGGTGAGTAGTGCCGTAAACTCAGTCGTACTGTACCTGTGCACCAGCATGGAAGGCCGTGTTGTCAAAGACAAAGTATAGAAAAAAGATTGAGGGGGCACATAGGAAGGTAGCCCTCAGAATAGCAAGCGCATATAGAACAGTGACAACGAAAGCAATACAGGTGATTGCGGGAACAATCCATATACACTTATTGGCAAGAGAGGTAACTTACGAAAGACATGAAAATAGAAGAGAAGGAAAAAAAGAAGGCAAGAACCGAACAATGCTGGAGTGGTAGTGAGAATGGGAAGAGGAAATGTCAACATCCCAGGTGACAAAGAGGGTCATCCCACACATACAGACATGGATATCGAGACAGCATGGGGAGGTGGGTTACTATTTTACCCAATTTCTGTCAGGTCATGGGCGTTTCAGGTCTTACCTGAGTAAAATGAAAATAGTCGACAAAGAGGACTGTACGTGTTGTGGTGATAAAGATACGCCAGCACATATGGTTTTTGAGTGCGCAAGATGGTCGCAAATTAGAGAACAAATGTTTAAAGAGATTGGTATTGATTTAACAGCAGATAATGTGGTGAAGCATATGCTGGGAAGTGAAAGGGTATGGAAAACTGTGGAGAGAGGGGTTGTAAAAATAATGAGGTCAAAGGGGGATAAAGACAGGATGTTTTGAAAACAACAGCAGTTAGGGACGTGGTGAAGTAATGCCAGCGAGTGGTTTCCGCCACGTCTGTAGGTTTCAAGGGAGTGTTTAGTGGGTAGTCCCGACCTCCTGGAGGGAGGGGGGGTCGCCACAATACCGGTTGGTGTCAGATCGCGCAAGCGCCAGCCACCGGTCTACGTAAAAAGCATTCACCTCCGCTATGAGGAAAAAAAACCTAGTGGCTGTGGTGAAATTGATATCGTTATCGTATTACGCACGATGCCTAATAATACCATGTCACATTTCATAATAATACGTTGAACCATTTTTAAGATATTTTGAAAACATCGTTTTAAGCAAAATGATTTAAACACCATGTAAAACGAAAACGAGTAACACTTTACTGAGGCATGTTGAGCCCAATCGTTTATTTTTCTGTCAGCTATCACCCCTCAGCTAATGTGCAATTGATTATGGGGCACCTGTATATAATTTTTTGATTATTTCGATTTCCATAATACGCCCTAATATTTCCCTTTTCTCACGCAATACCCTCTTTAAAATATTGGCTTAAATTGCAGATTATATGATCAAGACAATAGGTGCAACCAACACGTCGCAGTTAGATATTATTGAATTTATTTACAAAAATATTTAACGGTTTTTACCACCCTCTTGCAAGTAAAAAATATATTAAAAAAAAGATCAAATTAATATATATATATATAAACATTAGAAAAAGAAAAGAAAAAAAAGAAAAAGATAATATTAAAAAAATAATAATAAAAAAATAATAAAAAAAATCTATATATAAATAATTTTAAAAAAAGGAAAAAAAAAGGTGTAAAATAGGTATAACATAAAGTATAAGTAAATGCTAGAATTGTAAGTATAGGTCTAGATGACTGAAATTTGTGTGATATGGCAATTCGGCATGAAAGTGCAATCTTCCCACTTAAATTGGAAATTCAAAGCAACTAAAAAAGTCTGTGGCCAATAAGACTACAAGCTCGAGGCCAAATCACTCTTCACACACACACACACCACCCTCCTGCAAGCGGTTATGCAACAAGGATACTCAATCAATAGTTTGTAATTATAATTTACGCACATATTGGGAAGTTAACACGTATATTATAGTAGTAGGTCTAGTAGTATTAAGACGGCAATACAAACTTAATACATCAATTAATTGCTACCTATTAATCACCAACCAAAAGTATAGATCGTTAACTAACTAAGTAGAATTCTGTTTTGAATATTAATTACTTAACTGTCAACTACACTATTCAATAAATTATATTAACGACGCTTTTGTAACAAGTGGGTACCTATGACGGCAATGGATATATGTTGGTAGCATTTTCTGTAAACATTACAATTAACATGTATTTGTTACTAAAATACTAAATTAATTACATTTTCCTTTCTAACAACCAATTAATATTGTCCAGATAGTACCTGCGTGTCTGTTTATAAATATAATCAGTCTAAAACTGCGGCTACACAATTAATTAATGATACAGGTAAACATACGTATTGAATATTAATAGAAAATACGTAAAATCAGACAAGGTGTGGAAAGACAAACATTAAATAACACGAGGATTATAATGTTTGTATTTTTGTTTGGTTCGAGATATCCCCACGACTATCGGCAATCACCAACGCCAAGAAGAGTTTCACCTCACAATCGTAAAATTTCGCGTTGCTTTCTGTAGAGATGGTAGGAAACTTTGATGTCTTTACACCCCCTCCTAAGGATAGAACATGCATGGATTTAGTTACTCACTTGCAAAGCCACAACCTCGGTTTTATATAATCCAATAGTATAAGGTAAAGCTAAAGGTAAGATGCTTACTGGCAATTAGGCCATTGCTGACCCTTTTTGCTCATTTAAACTAACCTACCCTCCACCTTGAGCTCGATCTCAACGACGACAGTGATTTAAAAAATCATTCGCCGCCGGTGAGTCTCGAACCGTCGACCCCCGAGTCCGTATTGGAAAGTCTGAATCGACTTTCCCGCACGGCCACGGAGGCGCTTATGCAACAGTATAACTCAAAGTGGACTTACGCATTTACAGGCAATTGAAGCTACGGCACTTGCTTTTAGTGAGTGAAGATTGGAACCTGAATATAAAAGTAAGGGCAACTAAATTTGGTACGCGTGTTTGTACTATAAAGAGTATAAAAGTATAAATGATAAAATTTTCAAAATATTTCTGCTGCTATTTCTTGACCCTTTGGCGTCAAGAAAACTCAACTGTTGTATGTAATATTCAATTGGTTTTGTTAATCACACAAAACACTTCGTTCTTGTGCTTTTTCTGATCACCAGTGGCACCCAAAATTGTTCTTTTTAAATTCTATTAACTTCTTTTTCCTTTAGCTTAGAGATCTGAATTTCGGCATGTAGGCAAGTTTCTAGAACCGTCCCTGTCAAATTTGGTTGTCATAGCTTAGTTAGTTTCGGATATTCAAAAATGTTCTGAAGGGAAACCCAAAATTTTCTCGGAGAAACTGGTCCGATTTTTCTGGCTAATGAACTTATGCAAACCACTTTCAAAAGGAAGGTACGTATCAAATTTCATCAAAATCCGCCCATCATTTTCTGAGTTATCGGCACGATATATATATATATATATATATATATATATATATATATATATATATATATATATATATATATATATATATATATATATATATATATATATATATATATATATATATATATATATATATATATATATATATATATATATATATATATATATATATCACACCGATAACTCAAAAAAGAATAGGCCCATTTTGAACAAATTTGTTTGTTTCCTTTTGTAAGTGGCTTGAATAAGGTCGTTAGCCGAAAAATCCGCTAAGGTTTTTCGGGAAAATTTTGGGTTTTATTTCGAAAAAATTCAAATGTCCGAAAGTTAAAATGCTATGATAACTAAATTTGGCTGGCTGGTTTACATCGTAAATATTAACATCGTTCAATATTTGTAGGGTAATGAAATCTCTGCTGATCATCGTCACGGCCTAAAGGCGAAATAATAGCTCTGCCCAGCCATGGTAACAGAAAAATTAAATCTCTTAAATCTTGATGATCAGTACAGTTATCGCACTCATCTTTGGCATGTGGTACAATTGAAGACCTTGCTGCAAAAAGGGGGTAACTCCATTTTTTTTAGGAAAATGACCTTTCTATACTAAATTGTGTACAAAAAAAATCTGCATCGTTTGGTGCAAAAACGACATAAATCCGTGATATACACCACCTTCTTGACCGTTTTATGTACTTATCCTCTAGTATTGCTTGGAGCAAGAATGAGACTTCTCCGGATTTATCTCCTTATTGCACCAAGCAATTTTAGTATTCGGTTGACAACAAGACCATACATATTGCGTTGTTGTGCTATTTTACGCAGGCATACAACACGGGTTTCTATGAAGTGGTGTGTTTGTTAAAATTGAAGGGTTTTAGTGTAAATTTTCTGCGAATAAAAGTAACTATGAGTGATACAAGTGAAGTAGAAAGTGAGCCTTTTAGTGCTGGTTCCTCAGATAACTATGAACCTAGCGAAAAAAGGGAGATTAATAATAGTGATACAAAAAGTGAGGTTACTGCCATTTCGAATCCGAGTACATCCGGAATAAAAAAACGGAAATCAAGAAATGAACTTAACTGGAAAAAGAATGTTAGGAAAATAAATCTGGCATCAGGCATGGTGCATACTGACTATAAAATTCAACCAAAAGCAGCTAGAGTCTTGCGAGTAGATTGCCGTTGTAAAAAAAATGTTTTGGAAAAGGTGATGATGGTATGCGGAATGATATGTTATCAAAATTTAATGGCATCGGTGATAAAATTGCACAGACCGTTATCTGCTTGGTAATATCACGTCTCATACTCCGGTTCGTTCTCGTCCAAAAAATAATCTCGGCAAACCTCGCGCTGCTGTATATAAATATAGAATTCTAATTGGAAATAGTTGTAGATGTTTGTAAAAAGGCATTTTGCGCCACTCATGGCATTTCTAAAAAGCGAGTGGAACTTTTGGCAAAACATTTATCTATTTCAAATGAAATAACGTCACCTAAATGAGAGTCGAGGAATACATCATAATAGACCGAATGCAATGCCAGTAGAAATCGTTGAACAAGTCAATCTTTACATCAACAGTTTCCCAAGATGTGCTTCACACTATAGCAGAAATAAAAACCACAAAACTTGTTACCTGCATCCCGACATAAACGCTAAAAAAATGTATGAGTTATATATCGAAAAATTCGAACCTGACATGAAAATATTATTAGAGGAGAGGAAAGAGAAGATTTTAAACCAAAAGTAACTTACGACTTTTATTTCCGATATTTTAAAGCTAATTTTAAGCTTAAATTTGGTAATCCAAGAACTGATACTTGTCAAGTTTGTGATCAGTTGGAAAATGAGTCTAAATCTAAATCACTCTAGATGAGCGTCTCAAGCAAATAAAAACTGAGAAAGAATTGCATCATGAAAAAGCGCAATCATTTTTTGAGGATCTGTCCCAGAAAACTGCGCTTGCTAAGGAAAATAGCAACATTGAGGTACTATCGTTTGATTATCAGCAAAATATCCCCTTGCCAAGAGTTCCATCAGGGGATGCATTTTATTTAAGATAGTTATGGCTTTTCAACTTCTGCATTCACTCTGGGAAAATGGCATTGCCCACTTTTACGTTTACGATGAAACTGAGGGCATAAAAACACCCAACGAACCCATTAGCTTCTCACTACACTATATTGAGAATGTTCTTCATAAAGATGTCGATACTTGTTTCTCGCATAACTGTTGTGCTCAAAATAAGAACCATAGAATGATACAGTTTCTTCATACATTAGTACAAACAGGCCGATTAAAAAAAATACTCATAGATTTCCAGAGCCGGGTCATAGTTTCCTCCCCTGTGATCGCTGCTTTGGGGTACTTGAGAAATCAATAAGAAAAGTTGAAAGGGTATACGTTCCTCAGGAGTATATTCAAATAATGGCCAAGTCTTCAAGTTCATTTTTTATTATAAGGGTCTCTCAAGATCAAATTAAAAATTTTGTTGAAGTCCTAATGCCTCATTTTAAACGAGTCACAGTGAATAGTAACAGAGAACGATTTAACATAAGCCAGTACAAGGTCTTTGTTTACTGTTCTGACGTCTCTACCATCCAGTGCAGTAAGTCTACTAATATCATGATGTTCGTAAGTCTTGCAATCCAAAAGTCAGCTGTACTGCCCGCATTGGCCGAAGCTTTACCAGCTTATTGTAACAAACTACCTGTCAAGAACGCAAAATATGAAATGTTAGCTAATAAATATGTACCTCAGAATGACATTTGGTATTATCAACAGCTAAAAATCAGATTCCAACAACACCCACGGTAGTGAGACCGAAATCACAGACGATGATGCTAATGGATATTTCTGATGTATTCTGTATTTGTTTATTTCACATTATTTTAGTTTTATGCTCTACTACTTTAGTTTTTGCTTAGGAAATTCATTAATTTTATGTTACCGTCAAATTTATTCAATAAAGTTTATTTAGAACATGAATCATTTTTGTTTTTTGATGTTCTCTACCAAAAAAAAATTTTGGGGGCAAAAACGGGATAACTCCACCGGTTTCTATTTTTTTGAGTTAAAATTGATGAATATATTGAAATGAACTAGGTGCCTAAAATAGCTAACTAATTCGATGATACACTAAAAAAAGGTAAAATGATATTTATCAAATTATATGAATTAAACGTTTTTTTTTTCAAATTACTCGAAAACTACTTTTATGGAGTTGTCCCCCTTTTGCAGCAGAATCTTCAATTATCGCTTATAACGAGAGGAAATTTTAATATTTCTCTGTACCTGACTTTTACTGTAGTAACCGAAGAAATTAAATATCAATATATGCTACTTTCCTGTGGGTTGTCCTTAAAATAACTTCCCCTCTTATTTCTTATATACACGTGTTCTCACTATTTACGGATATCAAATATCGTAGGCGATATTAACAATAATAGCGATCTATAAAAAATTGTCACGAGTTCAATACATTGAGACGATCCACATAAAAAATTATGATTTGCTATTAGACGATAAATATATGTTTCCAAACAACTGAATGATTCTAGTGCACACACCCAAGCTTTTCTTCCAATAGCAAGGCTATTTTCTATAGAGGCACTGCTGGTTGTCGCAAATTTGCCCATCGTAAACAAGGCGCGTGTAAACAATAATATTATGGATAACTGATTCCGCTTCATATTGATCAGATAAGATACGTCAATAGATTCCGATTATTAGACATAATCTGAAATATGACATTTCGTATTGTTTGCTTAAAAAAGCTAATGTTAATATAAATATAACCGATAAATCCTTAGAGTAACTTTCAGCGAATTTCCATACAGCGAATTTATATACAGCAAGTTTGCTTATAGAGGAATAATTGCAATTCCAATGTTCGAAAAATATTTTTATATGAAACTTAAAAACACTCTGGACGCAGCAAGTGCGTTATGGAAGTGAATTTTCATTAAAATGTTTTTAATTACAAATATAACGCTCTAATACGAGCAGGCATCAATTTGGTTACCGGTATAACCTATATAGTAGGAACAATGTACCATATTTTATCAAAATAATTATTTGAAAATGTACAAACGTTTTCCGAAAATAAACTTTAAATGTTTCCGAGAAAACTGGTCTTCTAGCCAATGAACCTTAAGTTAATAGCAAATTGAGTTATTGGAATTTGAAACATTTAATGAAAATTCGCAACCATAACCCCCTTGCTGCGTTCATACAAAAATTTTCCGAAAACAAAGGTAAATGTTGGTTTCCTAACCAACAAAATTTACGTTAATAGCAAATTGAGTTATTGAAATTTGAAGGATTTTATGAAAATTTGATACCAAAACGCACTTACTGCGTCAAGATTTTATTCTTACAAACATGCATCATATTTCGATAAAAAAAATGCTAAAATGCAGTAACGAATTTGTTCTACGAAAATTAGCTAAAAATTATAGACCGTTAAACCATAAACTTCACTAAACCTACAGCGAAAGCATCAACTTAACTAAACCGACGGCCAAAGCATCATAGAAAGGGTCTATTTGAATTGAATTTTCTGTAAATATTTTAGTAAAATGAAGGGCAATGACGGTTGAATCTGAAACTTAAGGGTTCGCAGAACATTCTTCTTGCAACATTTTCTTTTCACAATCCATATTTGTTTCGCGTTCTTTGCCTAATCATTGCCAACTTTGACGTTTTAAATTGCTAGTTTGACGTTTTAAATTGCGAGTTTGACGTTTTGAGGAAAACTGCAAAATTTGTTTCTTTAGCTGCCCGTAATTTTTTTGTGATTAAAAATAGGTACATGGTTCACTCTTTATAATACAACTACGCGTACCAAATTTGGTTGCCCTAACTTTGTTATTTCCGGAGTTATAATTTTTTTTTGACAGAAAACCCAAAATTTTCTGAGAAATCCTGGTCCGATTTTCCTGGCTAACGAACTTGTCCAAGCCACTTGCAAAAGGAAGGCACTCACCACATTTGATCAAGATCGGTATATTATTTCTTGAGTTATCGGTACGATATATATATATATATATATATATATATATATATATATATATATATATATATATATATATATATATATATATATATATATATATATATATATATATATATATATATATATATATATATATATACAGTGTGGAACAGCCAAATGGAATAAATTCGATAACGGATAAATGAGGGCGTGTTGGGAAAAACGCTTGGACACGTCGATTTGTATTTTTAACTGCGCATCTTTTTCAAGAAAAAAAAATTATATAGGGTGCGTCATGTGACAGTGGCCAATACCAACTTTCTTATTTTAAATACAAGCCCCTGTATATTATTAATTTTTTGGATTCTTCAGAAAATTCTAGACATAATTCATGTACAATGTTCTATACCTATCTTCAACTGTTTCGGAAATATTAAGTATTTTCAGATTTATTACAAAAATTAACATTAAAAATAGAAAATTATTTTATTTCACAAATTCGCTACATTGCATTCAATACTTATTTCCCATTCAGCTCTTGATAATGAGAAAGTAAACAAAAACCATTCCTGCGTTTCTTTTTACTGATATGAAATGAAACAAAAACAAAAACAGTTTTCTTTCTGTTCGTATAAAACTCGTAGCCTTAGCAACTTGTTGTCTGCCTGCATGACAGTAGTGATTAGTGTCAGTGCTATTGTCGTTTGAATTTCGTTAACTGTACGTAATAATATCAGAAAAATGGTTCATTTAACAGAAATGCACAAAATAACCATTCTACAAATGATTGGTTATGGAGATAACACACGGACACAGATGGAAGCGTCTCGCTTATTTCACGAAAAATTTCCAAATTTGCCGCCTGTATCCCAAGGAACAATTAGCAAAATAGAAAAGCAGTTTCGCGAGCTTGGTCATGTGAGACAGATAAAAAAAGTAGCTGCCAATGCAGTAAGTGATGATACGAAATTGGATATTACGCTTGAGTTTCAAGAAAACCCACATACTTCTGGTCGACAAGCAGCCCAACTATTCAACGTTAGCCACACAGCAATTTTTCGAACATTAAAGGAAAGTAAAATGCATCCCTATAAAATGATACCAACTCAGGAGCTCATGGAGGACGATTTCGATAGGAGAACGTATTTTTGTGAACAAATGATGGCAATGTTAGATAACAATGTGATCCAATTAGAAGATGTTTTGTTTTCTGATGAGAGCACATTTACACTTCACGGTCATGTTAATCGTCAAAATTGCCGCTATTGGTCTAATGAGAATCCTCATTGGATGAGAGAGGAACATACGCAATATCCTGAAAAAGTTAATGTTTGGGCAGGAATTGTTGGAAATCATATCGTAGGTCCCTTTTTCATTGATGGCAACTTGAATGGGGATAAATATTTAGAACTGCTCCAAAATAATGTCGTGCCAACTTTGACAAACTTATATCCAGATCCAGCAAACCCACAAGTTCCTGCCAATAAAATATGGTTTCAGCAAGATGGAGCACCGCCCCATTACCAAATCAATGTCCGGCAGTACCTGAACCAAATTTTTCCAAATCGGTGGATAGGGAGGCGCGGATCGATAGAATGGCCAGCACGATCTCCTGATCTGTCGCTATTAGACTACTTTTTGTGGGGATATGTCAAAAGTATTGTATACAAAACTAAGCCCCTCAACTAAGATGACTTAAAAAGACGAATCACGCTTGCGATTAGATCAGTCACGCCTGAGATGTTGAGTAATGTTAGAAGACATTTCTATACCAGATTAGCATGTTGCCAAGATGTTCGTGGCGAGCATTTTGAACATTTACTACATTGACATTAATTTTTTTTTGTTTTTTTAAATTATTAAGAAATAATCAGTATTTCTTATTAGAATTTGTGAAATAAAATAATTTTCTATTTTTAATGTTAATTTTTGTAATAAATCTGAAAATACTTAATATTTCCGAAACAGTTGAAGATAGGTATAGGACATTGTACATGAATTATGTCTAGAATTTTCTGAAGAATCCAAAAAATTAATAATATACAGGGGCTTGTATTTAAAATAAGAAAGTTGGTATTGGCCACTGTCACATGACGCACCCTAAATAAATTTTTTTTCTTGAAAAAGATGCGCAGTTAAAAATACAAATCGACGTGTCCAAGCGTTTTTCCCAACACGTCCTCATTTATCCGTTATCGAATTTATTCTATTTGGCTGTTCCACACTGTATATATATATATATATATATATATATATATATATATATATATATATATATATATATATATATATATATATATATATATATATATTTGTGTGTGGGTGTATATATTTATATGTGTATCACACCGATAACTCAAAAACTAATGGTCCGATTTTGATAAAATTTGGCACATACCTTCCTTTTGCAAGTGGCTTCGATAATTCCGTTAGTCAGGAAAATCGGCCCCTGTATTTTTCCAACAAAAAAAAATTATATCTCAGGAAATAACAAAGTCACGGCCACCAAATTTCGTAAGCTGGTTTCTGTCCCAAAGAGCATCCTAAGTACCAATCTCAGATCTTTGTATTAAAAGACGTAAAAGTTATAGGTAATTAGATGATTGTGGTTGCCCTTACTTGGTGAAACTGGTCCATACTACAACAGTGAAGCCAGATAAGTAGTCTCCAAGTCTGTATGTAGTTATAGGTAACTTAATTTTTAATTAATTAAATCTGATTCAAGAAAGTTAAAACGTCAAAATTGATTGAGTACGAATGTAAGTGAAGAATACTACAAGAAATGACTAACAATCTCCTAGATATGTGTCTAAATCGATATTTTCCTTGATTCCCTTAAATTTTGAGCAAAAAATCTATTGTAAATCAAAATGGTTTTATGAAAATTGCAAAACGTTCAACAGTTAACATGTATTATGGAATATACCTACTAGTAAATACATGTCGAGCGTAGCTCAGTGGTCAAGTCCCTGTACATCGTATAATCGACTCCTACATGACGAGTTCTAATCCTAGTTAGCGACTTTACTTTTTATAAATTTTTTCAGTCTCATTTCACTTTACCGTTTTCTAATCAGATGGTTGTTATTCCGATGAATTTTTTAGCGGCGAGGTTTTGTAAAAAAAATAATTTAAGAAAGAAGAGATAAAAACTTTTAAAACACTTCAATTTGAATAGCATATCTGGTTGTTTGTTATTGCACTAACTTAGTAAAACCGTTCCATATGTAATAAAGTCGTAGACTTTTCCCGTAGCTTTAAAAGTGCTTGTTTTGGGGAATTTCCATTAAAAAAAATCACTAACGAGGAGATCCCGCCTTATATATAGATTATTTAAATGAGCGCGAACAAGGCCCCCATCAGTTTCAATTTTATATATATATATATATATATATATATATATATATATATATATATATATATATATATATATATATATATATATATATATATAAATGAAGGGTGAACAATTTACCAAAATTTAGGTATGTAAGTTTAAAAACAAAAAAGTTAGAGGCATCTAAAGACAACAAAATTTGGGTTTTCCCCAAAACGTAAAAAGTCGCGATAGAAACGTCAAAATTAGCAACATTTAGGCAAATAACCTGAAAGAAATACTGATTATGTGAAGAGTGTTTTGCAGACCTTAAACTTCAGCTTCAACCATCATTACCCTTCATTTTAATAAAATATTTACAGAAAATTTATTTCAAACAGACACTTTCTCTGATGCTTTGGAAGTAGTTTTAGTTTAGTTTATGGCTTAACGGTCTATAATGTTAGGATAATTTTTGTAGAAAAAAAATCGTTAATGGGGAGACCGCGGCTTTTGAATTCTAAAAAGATTTCTTCAAATGAGCGCAAACTAGGCCCCCTAGAATCCATATCCGGGTTTACTTTCTGCTTACATATCTACAGGGTGACGCATTTCTACGGTAAACCTTAATATGATTCTTATTATGCAAAACACGGGAAAAAATTGTATACGTTACTTATAGGGTGTCTTGAGCTCCAGCTTATAAAATTATTTTGACAATCACAGGCTGGCCCATATGTCGTTCGTGATACCTACAATATTTTTTGAACATCACTTATTGCATTTTTGCATTTTTCATCGAAATATAATGCACGTTTGTAAAAAAAAACTAGACGCAGTAAGTGCTTTTTGGTAGCGAATTTATGAAATGCTTCAAAATTCAATAACTAAATTTGCTATTAACCTAAGGTTCGTCGGCTAGGAACCGAGTTTTCTCAGAATCATTTCAAGTTTATTTTCGGAAAATTTGTGTACATTTTCAAACAAGTTATTTTGGTAAAATATGGTACATTGTTTCTATTATATAGGTTATACCGGTGACCAAATTGAGGCCTGCTTGCATTAAAGAGACGTATTTACTATTAAAAACATTTTTATGAAAATTCACTTCCATAACGGATTTGCTCCGTCCGGAATTTTATTAAACCAGTAACTTTAGCATTTGGTTAGGCATACAATCTTGAAAAAAATTTGGTTTATTATCGGTGCTGACAGCTAAAATTTGTTTCCTCCATCAAATTTCAACGGAACTATTAATTAAAAAATATTATTCCATATTCTGGTTAATTAACGTCAACAAAATCGATATACCAAATTTAATTGAATGTAATTTGTAATACAAATCTGGTTTGGAATCATAAACGCTAGGTAACAAAGATTAACTAAATTGATAGTAAAATTACTATCATTAAGTGCGTCAGTATAAAATTAGCTTAATTTATTGATTAAATTAAATCATTCTAGTACACCTGTAAATCTGCATTACATAAATGGCCTTGACTTTGTGAGGCAACACTAAATTTTTATTTTAGTAGGGTCATTAAAATATCAGACGACACCTTGTGCATAAAGTTAAATCTAGACATGTAAACAGAACTTTTATGAAGCTTACCAAAATCATCAAATATAAAAACAAACTTTATGTATCGACTGATTTCAGCAAAATCTTCGTCTTTCAAAATTTACGATTACCTTGATTTTTATGGATATACTGACCCTGGCTATGGCGTTTCAAATATAAATGTATCACCTTTGTAACACATCAAAGTGTCTGCAAAAATGTGCAGCTAAAATTATTTATTTTGCGTGCATTAATCAAATAAGGTTACTGGATATATTAAAGAAACAGACAATAAAATTACATTTATATTTTACAAGTTACTTTTATTCTAAATAAATAAGCTTAACTGATTTGAGCAAGCAACTAAATTCAGTTTTTTTTTCGTAAATTTTGGTGGAGACAGGAATCTGTGATGAGCACTGATGAATCTACTTGGACTCGCAACCCAGTTAGAAGAAATTTGCTAGGTAACGCAAATGATAAAGATATCATCACTAATATGTCGAAGATGTATGAAATATAATTTCTGAACGTGTGTACGTCTGGGTTTGACATTATTTAAAGCGTTTAATTTTTGTTCTTTTAATCATCTATGAAATAAGTTCTAAAGATTACGTTTTTAGGGAATTTTCATTGCGAAAAATTCGTTAATAGAAAGATCAAGATGGAAAGATTTTGAAAAAATTTCTTCAGTAGAGCGCGACTTTCGGTCCCTAGAACCAAAAACCAAGGTCCGTTAAAATTTGTATATGTTGATATATATATATATATATATATATATATATATATATATATATATATATATATATATATATATATATATTATTGTGTTTCGGGGGTGCGTATTGTAAGGGTGATTTTATATATTGTATTTTTGTATAGTGTATTGTGTTTTATTGTAATTTTTAAATTGATTATTGTTATATTGAAATAAATGTGTTATTAAAGTTTTTGTTGGTTTTATTATTTTTACTGTATTTTTATTTAAATATAAGTGTTGATATTTGTGTTATTTGTTTTATTATGTTTTTGTTGGGCGCCTTTTTTTTATATATTATTATACTGAATTAAATTATGAGTTTATTAAGAAATATATATATATATATATATATATATATATATATATATATATATATATATATATATATATATATATATATAATTTTATCAAATTAAATATCTACCTGGTTTTTTGATCTACTTACTATGCCAAAGCTATTTTGTTGATACTCTTCTTACCTACAGGGAATGTTTAATAGTTGGGTCCACCAATGTCAAAAATTCTTACTCTTGGTGCATATATATTATATTTGCTGAACCTTTTATATACGGCTAGAGGATTAATTGGTCAATGGACAGATATGTGTGACATTTACAGAAAATAAAATAATGAGCAATATATAATTTGAATTTTTTTTTTAATATTTATTATTAAATATTATTATTTTTATCAAAAAGCTTTTTGTTTGGTTATTGACTTAATTTTATAAATTTAAATTCTTACTTGGGATCCCGTATATTACTAATTTTAACATACAAATATGCCAGCTTTATTAATGCAATTATGACTTATTATTGAGAATTTTATTTCCAATGCTTTGTTTAAAAAAATGTTATGACTTGCTATGCCGGATCTGAATAGTTTCATTGGCAATTATTTATCACCATGGTAACGTCGTTTCAGGTGAATTTTGTTGCTTGGCAACGGAAATATTAAAATGGAGGAAATAAGGTTGAATTTCTTACGTTTACTTATCGCCCTCTGGTGACTCTTACAAGTACTTCATAAATATTTTATATTTAGTTCTTCTTTTGGTATGATTGCCTTTGCAAATGACATTTAACTTCTTGGATTGACGTTGACATATTATTCTTTTATAAAACTTACAGGTTCATTTCTTGTTTTGTAGATATAATACACTTTTTAACAATTATTGATGTATTACCTTTTGGTTTACTTGGCGTGGGTCAATCTTCTAGCTTATTCACTGTTTTTACTCAATTTATGTACGGGTATTCTTGATTGGAGTTGTTGTATAGCTGTTTACTGGTAGGTATAACCTATAAAATACTTTCACTCTAGTTTTTAATCATTTATATTAACTTTTTTGAACATTTTCTCTTGCTGCAATCTACTAGCTTCTTCTTTCTACCAGCGTCTTCTTCCCAATCTATCGTTCTTTCTCCCGGAAGTTCTAATTTTTATCTTTTGTTTTGTAACTTTGAATCACAGTTGTTAATTTTTATTTAAACTTTTTATTTACCAATCACCATTTTTTGTTTTCAGATAAGCCAATAACATGATTTAACTACATTAGTCAAAAGAAAGTAATTTCCTGTATATAATTCAATATTCCGATTTTATACATGTAAGTCAAATTGTGTTTGTTTTAAAATTTATAACCTATCATTCATTAACACATTAAACCTTATTTTTCTAGAATAATTACTAACACATAGTTTCCCTAATTGATAATTAACAAATTTTTACTTATTTCTTATACATATTAACACATTTTGTTAAAATCCCTAATCACATTCCTATTTAAATTCACTTTGTTCTGTCGAAGACAGTTTATAAATTAGGTCTTTTACCAGCTTGTTTGTGTTTGTAGCTGTCTATACCGGGTTTATATCACTTTGTATTTTGTTAAGCAGTTCATTCATTGTGAGTTTAATTGTTCAATGTTTTCTGATACAAAATGTTTTTTATGCCTTACCTAATAAATTTAAACTATGT
Organism: Tillus elongatus; assembly: GCA_964006375.1. Lineage (NCBI taxonomy): Eukaryota > Metazoa > Arthropoda > Insecta > Coleoptera > Cleridae > Tillus > Tillus elongatus. The sequence goes on along the minus strand of OZ023266.1, from coordinate 24,152,908 downwards.
CAAAATCTATTCATTGACGAATATATTTATATTTAATTGTTTTTAATTTGTAGGTTCAGTAGGATAAAAGGCTGCAATTTACCACCTGTGTCTGACTAAAGCTAGGACAATAAATTGGATTTTTACTTCCAGGTATGTGTTTATTTTAAAACATTTTTTTAAATATATAGCCATGTCTGTGCATGCAATAATATATATATATATATATATATATATATATATATATATATATATATATATATATATATATATATATATATATATATATATATATATATATATATATATATATATATATATATATATATATATATATATATATATATATAGGTTAGGTTAGGTTAGGTTTGAATGTGAGTGGGCCATACCGATCCCTCCACCGTGACCATAAGGTCTATTGTGGCTCACGCCTAATGGTCTATATTTCGCCCAACAAAGCCAGCCTCCTGCAGAGGTCGATAATATTTGTGGGCGAAACTTGATCTAGATCTTTCGGAGCAAGCTTTGTCTTGCCAAAGAGCAGGTATCTAGTCCTGTCCGCCGCCGGACAGGAACACAGTACGTGCTCTGCTGTCTCGTCACTCTCCATACACAGCCAGCACTCAGTTTCCTGACCGGCTCCAATTCAGTGCATGTGGTGACGCAAGCGGCAGTGTCCTGTATACAGGCCGACTAGACTACTCATTTGTTGTCTGTTTAGCTCTAGACGTTTTTTAGCCCTTGACTCAGACCGGCCATTTATGAAGGTCTTACAGTGAGCTAATCCTGACAGATTTTGCCATTGCTGGATTGTCATTCTTTCTGCACAGGTCTTTAAGGTGCGTTTCGCTGTGCATGATGTTATCCTCAGCACCGGTTCTAGTCCGAGAAAGTCACTCTGGGCACCACTCCTGGCAAGCGCGTCGGCCGCAACATCGCCATCATGACCCTGTATCCAGATCAGCGACACCTCATTACAGCTGCCCAGTTCGTTGAGGGCAAATTTTCAACTCCATACCGTCTTTGAATTGCAACGGTAGGAACCAAGAGCCTTTATTGCAGCTTGGCTATCTGTATATATCTTTATCGAGTGTGTGCACTAGTTTTCTATCCTTTCCCTTGCACACATCTCGACTGCATACACTTCTGCCTGGTGTATGGTTGCGTACTTGCCGAGGCTAGTTGATATTCTAGCATCAGTGCTGTCCCCATATGCGCGGGCTCCTACTCCCATATTGGTTTTGGAGTAGTCAGCATACCAGCAGAGATCGGCTCTCAATAGGGTCGTTTGATTTCGTTCCATATATATATATATATATATATATATATATATATATATATATATATATATATATATATATATATATATATATATATATATATATATATATATGTCTATGTATATATTCGAGCGATAACTCAAAATATACTTAACTGATTTCAATAAAACTTGGCAAAAACCGTGGTCGAGCTCGTTAGTCAGCCTTTATGCTTAAGTTTTTCCGGTGGAAAATTGGGGAAAACTTTGTGAAAACGATATATATATATATATATATATATATATATATATATATATATATATATATATATATAAACCTTATAAGTTGATTAAAACTTTTACAACATTTTTTGTGAATTTAGTCAGGGAGATTTATCTATAGATTTGGCATTCTGAAGTTACGAACGACACTATTATTGGTCACGTGGTCAGAAATTAAATTGGAATTGGTTTGTTCTGTTATTTTTATTCTAATAGCAAAATGGCGCGGTTTATGTAGCGTCATATGAAAAATCAATTTATTTTTATTTTAGGTTAATGAGAGAATAGGTTGTTTTTCGATTAATAATTTTAGTTCATATGAAAAGCTTGTAAATTAAGTCATTGCCTTGTTTGATTATATTGCGAAATAAGTTAATTGTCCAAGACCCTACCCTTTTAAATATGTTATGTACAATCTTTCATACAGGAACAGAACGTATGCAATCAGGACTGTTAAAATTTGTGTAAATATTGCAAAACCTACCTACCTGGATTCCCGGCTACCGCTTCCAAAATAAGTGACCCTAGATGGGGGTTTTAGGATCCTAGTCTGCCCTCGTTGAAATCAAGTTTTCGAAGGTCTAAAAATCGTGATCTAGTCGTAAGAAAAACCTTTTTTAAGAATTTTCTACAACGTTCAAAGAAAATATTTGGAATGTTCGTCTGGTTCTGGTTATAACAACAAAGACTTGCAGAGGGAAGCTAAAGGTGGAAACACCATTTTATGACTGTCCATCAATTAATAATGATTAGTAATTTAGTTACGTGAATGGACTGCCCGTACCTTCCCAGAAAGTATGAACGCAGTTAACAATATTTCTATTACTAATTAATACCTAGGTGAGAACAAAAACATGATTATTACATATCAATATTTTACGGTGACAATGGCATTCATTATAACCGTCGCTACGCTGAATTGAACATTGTAAAGTAACTGGCTTTTCCGATTGCTGGACCTAATGAATTCAAAGTATTATATTATTAGATACAACAGAAAAAACTTATTAGTGAAAACGCATTGTAAAGTTGGCAATGTTTCATAAATTTGTTAAAGTTTAATAATATCCTTTCCAATTATGTTTTATCAAGAATTGGTTGATGGTGTATCTTGTTAATAATATATCTAAAATAGTTACTCTAAGAAAAAGTGGTTTAAATACACTATATATATATATATATATATATATATATATATATATATATATATATATATATATATATATATATATATATATATATATATAGATATATGTATATACAGTGTGGCCCATTTTAAATGGAAACACCACTGTAACTTTGTATTTAATAATCAAAAGATATACGATGAAAAACTATATTAGTGCTAAGACTAGATGCATTCTCGCAACAATTAGAACCGTAGACCGGTTTCGCTCTCATTAGAGCTCTTCAGTACGGCATACCAATTGTAGCAAAAATGCACCAAAAATAACACGGCTATCGTAAAGCCAGTCTTAAAACACTAAGTGAGTGGTGAACGTGTCGCCACCTAGTTCGGAACCAAGTACTATGCTGTCACGCCCGCTCCAAATAACACAGAGTGTTAAAAATAGAGACAGTATACAGCTAACTAACAATTTAAAAAATTGCTAGCCCTGGCCCATTTCTACCCCAATATAGGGACAAAGTATGTAAGACTAGATGCATTCTCGCAACAATTAGAACCGTAGACCGGTTTCGCTCTCATTAGAGCTCTTCAGTACGGCATACCAATTGTAGCAAAAATGCACCAAAAATAACACGGCTATCGTAAAGCCAGTCTTAAAACACTAAGTGAGTGGTGAACGTGTCGCCACCTAGTTCGGAACCAAGTACTATGCTGTCACGCCCGCTCCAAATAACACAGAGTGTTAAAAATAGAGACAGTATACAGCTAACTAACAATTTAAAAAATTGCTAGCCCTGGCCCATTTCTACCCCAATATAGGGACAAAGTATGTAAGACTAGATGCATTCTCGCAACAATTAGAACCGTAGACCGGTTTCGCTCTCATTAGAGCTCTTCAGTACGGCATACCAATTGTAGCAAAAATGCACCAAAAATAACACGGCTATCGTAAAGCCAGTCTTAAAACACTAAGTGAATTGTTAGTTAGCTGTATACTGTCTCTATTTTTAACACTCTGTGTTATTTGGAGCGGGCGTGACAGCCTAGTACTTGGTTCCGAACTAGGTGGCGACACGTTCACCACTCACTTAGTGTTTTAAGACTGGCTTTACGATAGCCGTGTTATTTTTGGTGCATTTTTGCTACAATTGGTATGCCGTACTGAAGAGCTCTAATGAGAGCGAAACCGGTCTACGGTTCTAATTGTTGCGAGAATGCATCTAGTCTTACATACTTTGTCCCTATATTGGGGTAGAAATGGGCCAGGGCTAGCAATTTTTTAAATTGTTAGTTAGCTGTATACTGTCTCTATTTTTAACACTCTGTGTTATTTGGAGCGGGCGTGACAGCATAGTACTTGGTTCCGAACTAGGTGGCGACACGTTCACCACTCACTTAGTGTTTTAAGACTGGCTTTACGATAGCCGTGTTATTTTTGGTGCATTTTTGCTACAATTGGTATGCCGTACTGAATAGCTCTAATGAGAGCGAAACCGGTCTACGGTTCTAATTGTTGCGAGAATGCATCTAGTCTTACATACTTTGTCCCTATATTGGGGTAGAAATGGGCCAGGGCTAGCAATTTTTTAAATTGTTAGTTAGCTGTATACTGTCTCTATTTTTAACACTCTGTGTTATTTGGAGCGGGCGTGACAGCATAGTACTTGGTTCCGAACTAGGTGGCGACACGTTCACCACTCACTTAGTGTTATATTAGTGCTGTGAAAATTCTTCTCTATGTCACCTGACCCGGGCGTACTAATGCAGTTTTTCTATGTAAAAAAATGGGAAAAAGGTTCAGCGCCATTTTTGGAATAAAACATAAGTAGCTATACTGCATTCGGTACCCCTCAAAATAAATATGTACCAAAATTCATCAAAAAAAGAAGAATTATTAACCATTTCAGAGAGGTTTACTTGTGTGACCCTTGTATATGGAAACACCCCCGTAACTTTTGTATTTATAACGCGATTTTTTAACGAGATCTTAAAAGATGGAAAATAAAGAAGTCTATAGATCCCGGGAAAATTGTTTCCTATGCCATTCGATCACGGCGAACTAAAACTATTTTCATGTCACAGCATTTATAAACTTTTTTTCTACAATCTTTGAGATGTTATTGTTGACTTTCATATTTCCGTTATAATAGTTATATTTTGCCAAAATGTAGTAGGTACCAATTTTGAAGAATAGCAACTCCAGTGGCGAACTTATTTTTTTCGATTGAAATTACTTCCCATTCAGTGATATGGCTAAAATATGTAATAAACAATATAATTCAGAACAATAAGATGGTGGATAAAAATAAAAATACCAGCCACTACGATAATTTGTTATTCCTGAATTTAATTTTGTTGTTTTAATTGTTTTCACAGCTAATTAAATTTTGCTACATCGCATATTGTTGAAACAATAATAGAAATCACATGAGACTCAATACATAGAATTCTGTGTTTACTATTTGTTTACGAAAGCATCTGTTTTGCCAATTATTAACTTGGTTATATTTTAACACAGTAGCTATATAGTTAATTTTAGCACCGTGTAGAGTTTCAAATAGATAATAAAAAAGACATAAATTCTGTCCAACAAATATGTAAATATTTTATAGGAAAATGAAATCTTCTTTAAGTCAGTAATTTTCCTAGGCTTATAAAGATTAAGATATTTCCAGTATCAGATAAAAAATATTTTTCGCCTAGTGTCAAAACTCTGGTTTCAACGAATTTTAGGAGAAAAAAAAATCGCTATTTGGCAGCCCACCATTTTTGAATTTTGAAAATAGTCCTTCGAATATGCCCGAACCCCTCAGAACCCATAGTTGAGGTACCTTAAGACTTTATGTGTTTATATATATATATATATATATATATATATATATATATACATATATATATATATATATATATATATATATATATATATATATATATATGTATGTATATATGTATATATATATATATATATATATATATATATATATATATATATATATATATATATATATATATATATATATATTGTAACCAGTAAGAATTTTTTAACTTTGTAAAAACAGATGACTGCGGCCATCGGTGACTACGTTTAGCAGACAGAAGTAGATGTGTCATATGCAGATTGTAGGTGGCGCTTGTGTCGAAAGAAATTATTCGATGGCAGCAACTTTAAAAGGCATTTTTCGATATGTGAAAACTTAACGACCTAAGTCAACGATGAATTTTGTTAAGAAGCTTAAGCAGAATGTATTAAACGTAATTTATAGGTGGCCCTGATGTAGGATATTTTTGCGATCGCAAGAACCTTTAGAAGTGGTATGTCCGTGTGACTTCTGAATTCAAGCCAATTTTAATATTATATTATGATAAACGAGAAAAAAACAATAACTCAAGAAATACAGTTTATTTCTTGAATGATCTATATTGAGAAAAAAAGTATTTTATTTATCAACATAACTATAATCATAACCATAACATAAAAACAAACAAACGAAGCATACAGCATATGCTCAAAAACGTTACCGTTTACCGCAATACTCATTTCGAAACGATGTCGTAATGCCGGATTACAAGAATCTAACAAAGAATGTCTATTTATAGCCGCACAACTAGCAAAAATTTTATTACCTAAGTCTGTCATATGTTCTATTGGCTCAGCATACACCAGGTCTTTCAATAAACCCCACAGGAAGAAATCGTTTGCAAAGGAATTCCACAATTTGGAAGTCCTCAGGACAAAAGACCGGGCATTGTTGGATTTTCATATTAATCAAAGTAGCTACCTGGAATTCTTTCTGAATATTGTGCGAAGGGTGTATATCTGCTTTAGGTACCTGCGCACCACCACTTACTAGGATAAAAGGCATGCTGGTGAAGCCTTTATAACATTCGATTTCGATCCACAGAAATGCCAACAAGTGAGAAGGACTCATTACTTTGAATAACTTGGTTGTTCATTGTAATGGGTCTAGGGCTGGTGTATCTCTTATGAGATACTGCAAGACTGAGTTTTGGTGGGTTGAATTGTACAAGATTTCTACTTCCCCAGTCTAACATTTTTTGGAGATCCACGTATTCTTTTAGAACTTGCTTATACTTATGTGCTGAGCAAAATGGTGGTCACTTCTAACATTTAATTAACTAGTTTTCATTGTTTTTGTGTAGTTGTTATATCATTCTTATAACAATTTTCTGTGATTTGATACATTCTAATTTCAGCTTTAAGTTTTATTTCAATGTCACTAAATCGAATAGTTTTTAGTTTATACTTCTTAAATATTTCCACTAAAATTTTGTTTTCTAGTTAATATTTTTATTTGAGGAATATTTTTTCTACTTGCTTTAGGTAACAATACATTATTTACAGAATGTCACAGTTAAAACAAGCCGATATTTGCAAGTTTTCTGAAATAATAAAGCGAGGTCGGAATAAGTACTAGGTTTTGAGAAGTAGTGACCGTGAATCTTAATATCTTTCTTCATATGCCCCAACAGAGTATTAATAATCAAACCGAGAGGAGTCTAGACAGGAAACTTTATACAGCTGTTTCAAAAATAATACACTAATTTGTTCCTTTGTATAAATGTTCCTTCTTTCTTAAAAAACACCCAATATCTCAGTAAATACTGGTTTTAGGTATAGGGAATACTTCATGAAACTGTAAGAATGATGTATCGAAGTTGATTATAATATACAGGGTGTTCCATTTGAATTTTTCGAGTAAACTCACTCTGGATACTGTTTTCAAGGAATTGTTTTTGTATTGTTTGCAGTTGAAAGAAGAAAACTTTTTAAGATTTTTGGCATAACAGAGTGTTGCATGATAACATGTTAATGAAGATACAGACCGTCAAATATGCCTCTGATGTTTTAGAAAAGTGGCCATAACTTTTGAACGATTCTGACCCCAACAAATATACACTGGATGAATTGGCAAAACAAGAGGAATTCAAAAATGAAACAATATACTGGTGTACAATTTAAAAAAAAGTAAAGTTTGGGTTGTACCTAACTTATGCAACACCATTTTTTATGCAAAAATATTTTTATTTTGTATCTAACGTTAGTACCTGCAACTTTTGTTCATTTTTTTTCTTTTATTGTATAATAAAGGAGATATTGAACTTGAACGCAGTGTTGGACCAGCCTGTATATAGCGGGCAGTGAAAGTCAGGACGCCGCACAGTGGGTCAGAATCGGCATTTTTCAGAAAAAATCACAAAATGTTCGAATATTTCATTTATATGTTGTTGTTTTTTGCAAATGGTAATGGTAGTACGTATATTTCAGCATACTATATATTTTAAATTTACCATCTAAAAATGTCAAGAAAAAATAAATACCGAGTACCTGGCCATCCTCTATTCAGATCTTATAAAATACCTAAATTGACATCTAAAAACTTTATCAATTGTTTTTTTTCTGCACAGAACAATTACTTGATCCTTCTAAGTATATATATATATATATATATATATATATATATATATATATATATATATATATATATATATATATATATATATATATACATACAGGAAAGTCAAATTTCCATGCTTATTGTTATACAGGGTGAAATACCAAGTCAATTATGGTTTTGTCATAACGCCCGCTGCTGCCACAGCAACAAGAAGCACCGCCAACTATGTATTTATCCGCAGATATACACAGCTGATTTATGCCTTATCACTTAGGTCAAGGTACAGATAAAATAATTAAAGTGGTCAGACCATGTAGATCCATGTAGCTAGTAGTTAAAATTCTTAGACTTTATGAGACCTAAAAAAAGTTACATTTATTTATTTATTTTATTTATTTGTTTGGATACCAACGGGGTTGGCCCCAAAATAGGATCAGATACAGACTATACAAATACAAATATAGCAGTGATGACAAGAACATTCATTATTCTAAAAACAAATCAAAACAATATTTCATTTAAGTTGTAAATACAATAGGCACATACTTGTGCACACACTTATAATATGGAGGGAAATAAAGAATCAAAAAAATCAAGGCAACAAGAATAGTCGGACTTTCAGAACTTTTTTATACCCGAGAAATGAGCCACTGAACATGTCGATGGCTGAGAACTCATTACCCGCTCTCAACATTCTTGACAGCGGCGAATTTAGAGCAGCGTTAGTTCTGCTAAAGGGCGAGGAAAAAGGTTCAGCCACCCTGAGAAGTCGATTTGGAACATTGAAACGTATCTGACTTAGAAGTTCCGGAGAGTCTATTAAATCGTTTACTATTTTAAAAAGGAAAAGGCAATCTGAGACAAGGCGTGGAATGAATAGTGGAACCTTGCCAAATTTGGCATGACACTTTTATATAACTTTTAATAATTTATTATATATATATATATATATATATATATATATATATATATATATATATATATATATATATATATATATATATATATATAAAGTAAAGTCCCTAATTACTCGTTAAAAATACTGAAACCCATTAAGCCATTTGTTATACAAAAATTAAAACTTGTAAGCACTTTTCCCGATTTTTTAAAGTACGATTTTTAGGTCACTTGGAACACATAAAGATATGTCAACGGAAAGTGAATATAATAGCTAAAATAAATCACATTCACTTTCTAAGAACACAAAAAGAAGATAATATGGCTTATATGACATATATAATAAATAAATAAAAAATTCTGCCTCTAACCCACTGTGCGCCGCCGTAAGAGCGCATTTTAATTAATTACATTTTCCTGAGTTTAATAACTTCACTTTCAGCTAGCCTAGAATCTTTGATTTTTCTACGTCAAGTCTTGAAAGAGGCAATATGAGTACCAACCGTTAACATGCCAACGTACTACATTACACACTATATTATTTTTGAAAACAGATGTTTTTTTTATTTTCTTCCTAATTTTTCCACCTTTGAGAGACTTCCATGAAAATTCGCTAGACACCATAACGCATTTTCTGCGTACAGAATTTCAATCGATATCGCCCATAACATTTCGCTGTAGAAAAGCTGTGATATTATGTACATTCTAAGGTATGCATGCTAACAAAAGATCAAGCTAAACTACTGACGCACGTGGCAGTGTAAAAATCACATATTTCTTGTTGAGTTAATCAATAACACTATATTAGGCGGGACACGTTATACTGATTGGGACATTAGGGTAGTTTCGAACATGAAAGCTTATGAAACTTATAATGTTTATTACATAGGCATTGTAGTCAAGAATATGCTATTATTATCATTGTATACCGATAACCTTAATTCGGGAAGCAGGATGTCCAAATAGAGAAAACGGTAATTAATCGATAGTCTAAAATCTAGCTTTGAGAATCTAATCTTACACCTTATAAAATTATGTTTTCTTATAAGAATGATTAAAGGAGAATTAAAGGTTTTTACTACCAGACAAACTGATTTATTCCTAAAACTCTACGCATTTCAACACATTATCGTGCCATCTTCAGGGGTTTAGACAAATTTCTTGTCTCAATTACAGAAAGATGCATTTTGAAATGTTGTCAAAGTTTGGCTTTTCATCTATGGTCTTCAGGATACCAGAGAGAAGCTGCGTAAAACAGGAAGGCAGAAACATCACAAGATTTGTAGAAATAAGAGGATTAATGTTGTCTAAACCCCTGAAGATAGCACGATAAAGTGTTAAAACGCGTAGGGTTTTAAGAATAAATCAGTTTCTCTGGTAGCAAAAGCCTTTAATTTTCCTTTAATCATGTCAAACCTAGACGTCATGACGTTCAGAAATAATAATCTTATATGGATAGATAAGAAGCTTAATTGTTGTGGTTTGTTTTTTGTTCTTTAACGTCGGCCTATTTCAGCGACTATGGCCAATCACTGACGCCAGGGAGCAGTTTCGCCTCACTATCCTGAACATTTTGCCGAACGCCTGCCTTTCTGTAAAAAGGGTAGGAATCTTTAACGTGCCCAACATCGCATGGACACGGACCGACGGCTTTACGTCCCCTTCGAAGGGCGGAAGGTGCAGACATTCGACTTGCTCAAATACAATGTCACAACCTCGGTTGATATTAATTTTACATGCAGTACGTACTGAAAAACTGTAAGGAGAGCCCCGGGATCGAACCCAGTACATTTCTGTTCAGAGGCAGACGTTCTTACTATTGGACCACCGAGGCCTTAGAAGTTTAATTAACTAATAACAAACAGATTTTCTTTTACTTTCTTATTCGTCATTTACTCTACGTCATATTTACTTCATTGATTGTTGTTACCCTTACTTGGTGAAACTGGTCCATACTACATACAGACTACTTCTTGGAGACTACTTCTCTGGCTTTACTGTTGGTTTTTGTTTTTGTAGGTGAAGGACGTAGCCAACGCGTAAGCTAACTGGAGCAAGTGGTCCTTATGAATTCTGGAAGTTCAAGGATATTCTTCAACGTTTAACTATTCTTTCAAAAAAGTTGTAATAAGATAATGAGTTGATGTATGTCAATAATTTCGTTATCTAGAGACTGCTTTTATACTGTTATTGTTTAGATATTTTATTGTTATAACTGTTAGTATAGTTATTATAGGCTAGTTATATTTTTATGTTAAATATTGACATACATCACGTAAACACTTTGAAAGCCTCATCTGTCATCTGTGTTTCATTTTATTTTCAATTTGATAAACTTTTTTTTTGATCAAAACATCATATCATAACATAACAACAGATGTTTATTTGTAGTTGTCATGATTTCGTACTAATTCAATTTTAATCTGTCTGAGAATGCTGTCAAGCAGCGAAACTATAGTCACAGAAACGCTGAAGAACATCCAGAATTCATAAGGGCCACTTGCTCCAGTTAGCTTACGCGCTGGCTACGTCCTTCACTTACAAAAACGAAAACCACCAGTGAAGCCAGATAAGTAGTCTCCAAGTCTGTATGTAGACATATTTACTGTACAGAACTGGTGTAAATTTGTCGCCTGGTTAAAGAAACCGAAGAGAAAACAAAGTTGTTCTGCGATCATTGCACTGCTCGAAGCTTATTTTTCAGGTGAAGACCATTTAGTTCTAACTAAATCTTAAAAAAGTCAGGACGCAGCAAGTGCGTTATGGAAGTGAATTTTCATAAAAATATTTTTAATGGCAGATATGTCTTTTTTAATAAAAGCAGGCATCAAATTTGACTAAATATTTTTTACAAAAAATTATGCTAAAAGAATACATATAATTCAAATTATACGTAATATGTAATTAAAATTGAAAACAAAATAATTTGTTTGCACGAAAATACATTAAAACTTTATTTTCCACGAATTTCGTTTAAAAGATGTTCCATCAATTGAATGATTTTTCATACAAAAGTTACAAACTAATGGAAATAGAAATAAATTATATAAATGAAAAAGTATTCAAAATCTGATCTAAATACAGAACTAGATACTTTTTCTGGGGCTTCACAGAGAAAATGCTTTTGCCTGTGGATGCTGTAAAAATCGAATCCGGTTGTAGAGAAGAAAACAACCTCTTCTCATGCCACAAATCTCTACGTCAATGTTAACAGTCGCGCGGGATTACCAACTAAGGGCAACAATTAAACTTGAATTAAAAGACTTGAAAGTGCTTATCTTTCCTTTTCAACAAAAAGTCGCTGAAAATATATTGTAATTACACAATCTGATCAGATAACGTTAATGTGGAATCAAATGCGAAAAAAATTTTAAAAAAATTATTAAAAGAGAAACACAGTCAACGGCGATATTTGAACCCGCGGCCCTTCCCTTATCCGACAGGATCCTAACCATTACACCACGAAGGGCTTCTGGCAAACTGCAATGAAGAAAGTTAGATAACCGATGATGGTCTTAAGTTATTTATTTGTAATATGTAAGGTCTTAAGAGGCAGATTTTGGAGTTATTTTAACAAATAAGAAGATTAGCATAAATATATAACATTCTAATACACATTTCATGCAATATTTTGACATTTACAAGAGAAAATTATAAAATTCTCAAAGTAATCTTTATGGTACTTCTTGATTTTTTTGTGCCATGAAAAGGTAAACGTTGTCTGTAAGATTTAATACATTTTGTTTAACACATACAATATTTTGGTATTGCGCATAAAGACCTAGATTTTGGTGCAGAGTTACAACATAAACCAGCTTTCCAAATGTGGTTGCCATAGCTTCGTTATTTCCGGAGATAAGAATTTGTTCCAGAAGAAAACCTAAAATTTTCACGGAAGAAACTAGTCCGATTTTCCTGGCTAACGAACTTATCTGAGACACTTTACTCACCAAATTTTATCCAAATCGCCCCTAAATGTTTTGAGTTATCGGTTTGATACACACACAATATATATATATATATATATATATATATATATATATATATATATATATATATATATATATATATATATATATATATATATATATATTAAAAGTGACTCCGGGTCTGTGTTCTAGAGGGGCTAGTTTGCGCTCATTTGAAGAATTTTTTTCAAAATTCAAAAGTCGAGATTTCATTAGTGCATTTTTTTAAAGAAAATTCACCAATACAAAACCTCTTAATTTTTTTCAATTTATAATTTAAATGTCTTAAGAACTAACAACAAAGGCAATTACCAAGTACACGAGCCCGAAATAAAGTAACGCGTTAATTTCAATAAAATCTGAAACTTGAAAAGAAAAACTTGGAAAATCTGTAAAAAAAAAACAAGTGGGCTTCATTGTGTTTTAAGTAGTATAAATTGAATACCTTTCCACACCAAGGGTTTCATTTAGTTAGGATTTAATTAAGGTGGATAAAAAAATCTAGAGATTTTTTTAAACAAATTTTACCAGAAAGAAATTTTTGGGTCATCGATGAAAAAACTTAAATAATATGGCGTTTTTGTTTTTTGCTGCAATAACTACCAATTTCTAAATTAGAAAATTTTCGAGACAAGGTCAACTTCTCGTTGGGCTGTTTGGGAATCGAATCCGCAACCTCTCACCTTGCAGCCTGGCGCCTAACAACTTAAGCCACGAGGGCGCTATTATTAATTATTCAAATACCCCTTTTTGGAGATTTTTCGCCAGTCTTAATAATAAATACCCGTCGCTTGATAACACTATTCTCTTAACAACTTGTTTTTCCAAGAAAAACCCTCACCTTTTTCAATGTTTAATCTGATAAATCGCACAAGGCGACCGTCACGTGCATTATTAAGCGACACTTAATTATTTACGTACAGTACGGTGAAATTTGTTGTATTTACTCTTATTTCGCAATCTGTTTTCCAATCTCCGTACTACATGCAACACTCAACTTCCCTGAATTCAATTACATCTGCTATTACAGCGATGATTCAGACACCAGCACATGTATGTAGTTTGTGTCAGGAACATTCGCTTTGTTTGAAACTATCCGAGTTAAGCAAATTAGAGGACAAAGGCAGCTAGAAAACAGATATGCAAAAATAGAATAATTAAATTAGAATGTTGCCGACAAGAAATGAGTAAATAGAGACTTTATTTTCGACGTTGTCTACTGCTGGATACCTATTTCAATATTTTCTTATAAGGTCGCTAAAACAAACAAAAATATTTTGATCGTTTCTTAGTAAGAGGCAAGCACACTTGGAGAACCCGAATCACTAGAGCACCTATTTTTGAAGACCTGGCGACAAAGTTATCGTCATCAGTGAATGAAAAAATGTTTCTTCGCCTGGTGACCTTAACTTTGTCAGCGAAACGATCGTCAGGTCTTTAAAAGGTGTGTTGTTGGGATTTGTGTTCTCCAAGTATCAGTGCTCATCACAAGTTTCAATCTTCACTTAGTGATTAATATACGCTGTAACGACATATAACCTAAAATGTTGGCCTTTATCTTTTTTTTCTTAAAAGCCCCCGTGTGCTAATCTGCAAATTTACCGAAATTTTGAAAACTGTTTCGATTGAGTGGACTAAAACGGATCATCCAAGCGACTAATAAGGAAAAAATACCTGCCACGTTTATAATTTGACAGGTACATTCATTTTTATTAACAAAACAAATGTACCTGCCAAATTATAAACGTGGCAGGTATTTTTTCTTATTAGTCACTTGGATGATCCGTTTTAGTCCACTCAATTATGAATGTACCTGCCAAATTATAAACGTGGCAGGTATTTTTTCCTTATTAGTCGCTTGGATGATCCGTTTTAGTCCACTCAATTGAAACAGTTTCTGCAAACAAAATAACAAAAATGGTTTTCTAAAACAAATTTTTTGTTGCCTGTGAAGCTCATTGTGTTATTTTTTACATTAAGTACCCACGCTGCTGTTATATAGGTTTTAGTATGTATCAAAACTGAAGATTATAGTTTAATGGGAAATTGAATTATCAACATTTGGAATATTTTTACGAAAATTCGCTTCCATAACGCACTTGCTGCACCTAAACCCTTTTCAACATTTATTTACTATTGCTGTATTTATACTTTTTGAGAATGGAATAAATATAAGCAATACAAAATTTTGAAATTAAAATTTTGATAATTTACACATCTGTTTATTGGTATAATTTAAACTGCTGCATGCTATTATGTAGTTCCATTTACCTCAGATTTTCCATATACGGCATGAAGAGTAAATAATAACGAAAATTCACTAAAAACTAAAAGTAAACAATAAGTACCTTATTCCAAGATTCAAAGGTATTTGCCGAGTCTTATTTGTTTATGACGTCTGTAAACAAAAAAGAAGAAGACCCTCGAATTATACTAACCCCCCCCCTACTTTCAGTTTGCAAAATAACAAACGACAATGACAAATCACTAACTGGCGTTGTCAGATTTAAATAGGAGAGGGCGATGGGTTTTAAATACCTTGAAGAATGGGAAGCTTAATATTTATACATAAAATAAAACGTAGTTCTAGATTGCCTTTAAACAAATTGATAACTTTCATTAAAATTTTTATTTATTACTATATATTTTTCTGATATCTTCACATCCAGATGACAGTTTTGGCAAATGGCAAATTCGCTGATTTTTTATTATGGCATTTTTGTAACCTGTTCGTTTGACGTTTAATTTGAAACATTTGTTTGCAATAGCGGCGTAACCCCGATATATGTCTGACCTTGTCTAACATTATAGGCATCCATTTAGAGGTAATTTCAGGTCATATCGTAAATTATTTATTTGTTATTTGGTTATAGCTGAAAATCTACTACATTGATTAAGTCCAAATTTGGTGTAGGGGACCACTGATATGATGTCCACGTCCCTGTAGAGTTTTAGTTTCATACCTCTAGTAATTTAAAAAAATATTGCGTTTTCAAACAGTTTTTTACATTTTTTCTGAAAGTATGTGAGTGTCAAAACTATCTAACGAACACGTCGAATCTATTAACAAAATGAAGGGAATTCCCAAAATTGGTTTCGATTGGTGAAGTATTTTTTGAGTTATCGGTTGGATACACACAGATTGATATATATATATATATATATATATATATATATATATATATATATATATATATATATATATATATATATATATATAAACTTTTCAACTGACCTTGGATTTGTGTCCTAGCGGCCCTAATTCGCGCTCATATGAAGAAATCTTCCAAAAATGTTACTATCGATACCTCTCTATTAGTGAATTTTCAATAAAAAAAATCGGAGTCTAATGCACATTATGCATTCACAGAGGTTTTGGTTTATATTAGTTTATAAAAAAAAATCAAAATGCCGTATGCGGGGCGCTCTCAAATAGCGAATGAAATAACAAAAATTAAACTGTCGTAACTCAATTGTTTCAAATAGAACAGTCTGTATGATGTAGTTCTGAGGTGAGGGGGGTAATAACAAATGCTTAATAGGTTTTTTTAAACATCGGATTTTCTTTAAAAAATTTGTTGTAAAGTTTCATGCAAAAAAACTTTTTTGGAGTTTTGTCGAAAAACTTATTTGATAAAATATGGTGCATTGTTTCTATTATATAGGTTATACTGGTAACCAAATTTGATGCCTGCTTCCATTAAAAAATAAATATTTGTTATTAAATTGTTTTATGAAAATTCACTACTAATTACGCACTTGATGCGTCGGGAAATTTTTTATTGGGGTCGGTGTGTCCGCTGTATAGATACCACAATTTTTAAAAACCTCTGTAAATCGAGCATAGCTGTTTATAACAGTGACCAAATTAAAGCTAAAATCTGGTACAGATAAACACAGATCGGGGCTATATGCACGCAAATCTGTGGCAATAACACGGACCACGTGCGGGGTAATATTGGTTATATTATCATACACACGATTGTCATTTGGAATTGTCCGCAGGCTATGTGCGGTCTTTTCAAATCACCAGTGGAGAACAACATCCAGATAATACAATAACAATGTCCATTATGGTGTGCGGTGAGTAGATAATCACTTTCATATGTAAATGTTATTAGCCATTATTATATCGAGGGATTGTTGTGTGGGCATTATAATTTGTTTGCTTCACTGGATAGCTGGAATAATGTAAACACGTTTAAATAATATTATATTGGCAGTACTAAGACGTAACGACTAATTTGTCGCATTAGCCTTGTAAAAAACAACTAGTGATATCCTAACTAGTCACGTATGAGGACTTTTGGTAAAATATGGTGTCTTACCCTAATAGTTTATAGCCTACCAGGCAACTTCGTCGCAAAGTTCGTCGACTTACCTGTAACAAAATGAGAACACATTAATATAGCTAAAACGATTTACCTTTAAATAATTTAATAAAACATAAAGTTTCATCCCAAACAACTACCACAAGTTTCGCTAACATATCCGATACAAAAATCGCATTTCAAGGGAGGTTTGATCTTTAAATTATAGCTTTAGATTGCCGGTGGTTGTAATGTTCACTCAGACTTTGGGTGAATTTTAGTAGAAAAAAATCACTAACAGGGAGATCCCGACTTTTCAATTTTGATTTTTTTCCAAATGAGCAAAAACTAAAACAAAATGGGTAGGTGGTAGTGGACTTTCCCTTTACGTGATAGTAAAGGATTTTTTTAATGCCCGAGGAGGTACCACCCCTTACATCATGAAGTCCCAACGGACGTTTCCGGTTTTGGTGTATGAGTCGGTTTCCCTTATAAGCAAAAAATGATGATGGCTCTTCCTTGTACAAAAGATTAAGAAGGTAAAACACCCCTGTATTAGGATCTCTGGAAGAAGAGTGTACAGGGGGCGCCAGCATCAAGATTTAACATATCCTTCTCGAATATATGTGGCCTAAGTTCTAACCTGAACTCCGTCCACCATTTACTCCAGGCTAATAACCCCAAATTCTCTTCCTCACCGAAACTCAAATCAGTGTCAAAACAGCCACAAATCACCTTAATTTCCCGGGTTATGAGCTCCTTACTTCCTTTAGATTGCATGGAGGCGTGTGCGCGTACGTCCGTAGCAATCTACCTTGCACCAGACTCCCCAATTTAGTAGCTGGAAGAAAAGACATACTATGGATAAAACTCTCTCTCTCAGGGCTGCAACTACATTCATCTGTTGCATTTACCGGTCACCTTCTGACAACAACTTTGTCCAGCTATTTGACTACCGTTCTGAAAACACCGACCATCTGATTTCTGAATATCCTTCCTCCGAGGTCACTATTCTTGGTGACTTCAATGTCCATAATGAGGAATGGCTAGGATCTTTAAAAACCGATCCACAAGGAAGAGCAGCGGAGGCCTTTGCAGTCAGCAATTCTTTAGCCAATATCGTTTAGCAACCTACTTACGTTCCTCGCATCCCAACACACGGCTCAAATCCCTTGGATCTCCTTCTTACTACAAATCCTGACTGCTATACGATAGCAGTCACCGCCCCCATTTGTCGCTCAGACCACGGCATGGTCACTGCTTCCTGCGCAATGCAACCCGAGATCACACAGTCATCACACCCACGTATCGTTTGGCACAACAACTCCCACAACTGGGACGAAGTGCGAGATTACTTTTCCTTATCTCCGTGGGCGACTGTCTGATTCTCTCATCCTGATCCCCCTGATATCTCATAAAACGTCACAGAAATTATCGAAACTAGCATGGAATTATTTATTCCACGTAGACAGAAAAACTCTGCAGCCACTCAAAAGCCCTGGTTCTCTAAATCCTGTGACAAGGCCAGACTTGAAAAGGTCAAAGCTCACAAAACGCTTCTACACAATCCCAGTCAAGAAAACCATCAAGCATTTAACAACGCAAGAAACCGCTATGTCCGCATTCTTTCCGAGGCAAAAAACTTGTTTAATAACCACATCAAAAACAAAGTCCCCCTAAGCTCCAGCAGCAGCAAACCCTTCTGGACTCTTGCTAAAACTATTGGGAATAATTTCTACAAGAGCACGTTCCCACCTCTTGTCTCAGGGGATGAAATTGTTTCTACCGCCCTGGACCAGGCCAAACTTTTTGCCTCGTTGTTCGCCGGCAATTATACTCTCAACCCACCTCAAAATGTTAACCCACCAACAGTCCCAATGTCGCACATAAAATGACGGATATTATTTTCAAAACAAAAAAGGTACGAAAAAGGCTCTCTTCTCTTAATACCAGGAAAGCCTCTGGCCTTGACGAGATCCCAGCAATTGTTCTCAAAAAATGCGCAGCAGAACTTGCTCCCGTTTTGACTCGTCTATTTTAGACATCTTACAATAGAGGCATATTCCCTAGTAACTGGAAAACTGCTCGAGTATAACCCGTTCCCAAGAAAGGATCCAAAGCGCTTCCTAGCAACTACAGGCCTATTTCTCTCCCTTCAGTCGTCTTTAAAGTGACGGAAAAGTATATAAACACCGAATTACTAAAATTTCTTAAAAAACGCAGTCTAATCCACGACAGGCAGTATGGATTCCGTCAGCGCAGATCAACTGCCGACCTCCTTTCCTTTGTCACCCATTTTTGGAACAAGTCTATGGAACTACACAGTGAATCCCAGATTGTCGCTCTAGACATATCCAAAGCATTCCACCAGGTCTGGCACGCAGCACTGCTTAATAAATTTCCGGCCTATGGCCTACCACCAACACTATGTACCTGGGCAGCAAATTTCCTCTCCAACCGGAGCATTTCTGTTGTCGTGGATGGCCATTCCTCTAAACTGCACCCTCCACTCAAATAAACAATATTCTAAGCCTGTCTTTTTAGCCCAATTAGATGAGGATCGCAGACTCATGGAGGGTTCTGTCCCCGTGTATCTCCAAAAAATATTAGACTGGGGAAGTAGAAATCTTGTACAATTCAACTCCACCAAATCTCAGTCTTGTTTTCTATCTCATAAGAGATACATCAGCCCTAGACCCATCACAATGAACAACCAAGTTATTCAAAGTAATGAGTCCTTTTCACTTGTTGGCATTTCTGTGGATCGAAATCTCAATTGGCAGCAACATGTCACATCAATTGCAGAAGCAGCTGCTAAGAAATTAGGTGTCCTCTTTCGGGCTCGCAAATACTTTTCACCAGCTAATCATTATACCTTATATACTTCACAAATAAAACCAAACCTCGAATACTGCTCCCACATCTGAGGTGATGCTGCCGCTTCTACACTCGCTATCCTGGACTCCATTCAGAAGAGAGCTATACATCTCACCGGTGACCCAACCCCCACCCAAGGGCTGCCATCGCTTGCTCACCGACGTGCCGTCGGTGACCTTTCTGTCTTTTATAGATATCTGCACGGGCACTGCTCAGTGGAGCTTTCTTCCATGGTTCCTCCACCTGCTGCCCCCAACAGATATACCAGGGAAACCGAGCAAATGCACTTTTTTACTGTCCAGATCACCAGACGTAGAACATCTTGTTATGCCCGCTCTTTTGTCCCGAGGACATCCAAGTTGTGGATCTCCTTGCCGGCACATTTTTTCCTCCTTCTCCCCCGAACCTGCAAACCTTCAAGTCCAGAATTAACAAGCTGCCTCTTTCCCCCTTGTCGACTCCCACGGTACGATAGTATTTAAGCTGTAAGCCCTCGTGGTGTGTTGTTGAAATTAAAAAAAAGCTAGAACCCATATCTGGGTTCTGAGGTGATTCCTCACAAGAAATTAGACCACGAAATTTTTCGAAAACTCAATATTAACGGAGATACAAGTGTCACAAAAAATCATCTTTCTCTGTGTTTTCAGTTTGGGTGTCTTTTCTGTTTTACGAATAAAAAATTATACAGATTGTTATGAAATATGTTGTTATAAAATTACTCCTCAATTAACATGCCTTACATAAATTGTACGCACGACTTGAGAGGAAATAAATATTCCATAGCTTAACAATCATAAATTTTACCAGGGTCATTAACTGGAGATCATAGGACACAGGTAATCTTTACAAAAAAAGACAAGTTAGCCATGGCTGCTTCTGTCTCAACAAAAACGATGGTTTTCAAGTTCAGTGGTCAAGTTCAATGCTGATCGTGGTATGGCGTATTCTACATTGTCCTAGACAAATCAATTGTTTCGGTACTAACACGAGTTTCATATTTGTTCAAACTTATATTACCATAATATTTTAGTACATGTTTTAAGTAGACGCTTGTGTCTCTTAGACTGCTTAAAATGGACATGCATAGAGTGCTATTCCCGTGACATTTCCATTGCAAATTTTATTTTGCTGTTACGTAACAAATATGGACAAGGTTTCCATAAACCAGACATCAAATTACACTGACTGACACAAACACGAATCAACCACAAGCCTGCAGCATAGAAAAACTGCTTCCTCCACACAATGTTATTAACAATTCATTGCAATATTACTACAATAACTTATTTTATCTGAACGGGACAAGGTTTGCATTATTCGCCGGCATTAGTTTTAGGTTACTATTTTGATTATAAATAATATCTGTAGATCTGGCACCAAAATTTAATATAGGTAGCTGAGAAATATCATTAAATAAAATCGTCTGCCAATATTCTTGACCTAAATCTTAAACAGAGTAGCTTGATATTATTCATACAGAAAATGCACAACTTACATGCTTTTACTAGACATAGGATTGCACAAGACAACTCACCACCGCTTTAACATCAAACCTGAGTGATATACAAGAAAGGGTGAGAAACGCGCTGTTAAAAATGCTTCTGTACTTGGTTTAAGTGATCGAAGCATGAGAATAATGTTAAAACGCATGAATTTTTATCCATATAAGATCGCAAGAACTCATGAAATAAACGATATAGATCTCCCTTACTTTCTTTATTATGTGCTGTTTACAAGTAAGATATTTGTCTAAATGTCGGGACAGGTATCTGGCTTGATCTGCTTGAGGGACCTCGATACTGTCAATGTAAACAAGATACCAAG
Organism: Tillus elongatus; assembly: GCA_964006375.1. NCBI lineage: Eukaryota > Metazoa > Arthropoda > Insecta > Coleoptera > Cleridae > Tillus > Tillus elongatus. The sequence goes on along the minus strand of OZ023266.1, from coordinate 24,130,967 downwards.
AAAAACGTTGTCTTATTGATATTGATTCGCCACTTTTTTAGCCAAATCTGCAGCCATAGAAGCGGGTTCTGTAAAAATTCACTAGCAGGTGCTAGGTCATCGCTAACTGATTTCTCTGTCATCAGCAAAAGTCCCCGTCACTGTTTGCAGTGTAACTCGCATTATATCGATATACAATAAATAAAAAAAAGGGCCAAGTACACTACCCTGTGGTACCCCTGATTGCGCTGAAAATGTTTTTGGTATGCCTTCGCCTTGCTTAACTTTAGAAAACTGCATCAAATAAATAAGCTATGTCAGTCCATTTAGACTGGCATATAGTCTCTCCGTAGGTTTAGATTTCTAGTGTAGGCATGCTTATGTACAGGGTTTGACAAAATGTATTGCTCATTTTATTTCATAAATAACATAAAAACGATTCGTTTGTTTTGAACGAAAATAGCTTTAAATGGAAGAGTATGCTTTGGAAATTTTGTTAGAATTCTTGATAGTTGTCAAAATGGACAGTTGGGGGTACACGGCGCCGGGTCTTTTGTGTTGAGAAATTGATTCAATTTAATTTAGTTTTCGCTCAACAGTGTCTTCGACATCAATTGAATGTCCGTCGCTGTCCCCAGCGAAGACTATTTTGACTTCGCGAAAGAAATGGAGACTACTGGGTTCTATTGCAGTCACAAAGTCAAGTGGAAGGCCAAGAACTGTCTGCAATGAAGGTAACGAAGAAAGGGTGAGAAATGCAGTTACTGCTAGCCCAAAAAAACTGCTTTATAACGTCCTTGGTTTAAGTGATCAAAGCATGAGAAGAATGTTAAAACCCAAAAACTTTCATCCATATAAGATCGCAACAACTCCTGAAATAATTTATCAAGGTAAGATTAGCAGACATGAATTTTGTCGTCTGATCCATGATAATGACCAAGGTATCAAAAATAACCTTTTCTTGAATAACAAGTCACATTTTCATCTCAATGGCAATGTAAATAAGCAAAAGTGCCATTATTGGACCTAAGAAAATTATCAAAAAACTCATCAGGGACCCTTACATTGTCCTAAAGTAACTATATGGTGTGCCATTTCACCATCTAGAATAGATGGGCAGTATTTTTTGAAGATAGTAGTCAGACGGTAACGGTTACAGTTACGCGCCATGTTCAAATCCCGCAAACATTCTTTTTACCTGAAACTGAAGAAGAAATAGGACATTACTGATTTCAGCAAAACGGGACAACAAGCCATACTGCGAGCGTAAACATTAAATATTTATAATCCTTTACAAACCGACTCGTTTCAAGAAATGGTACGATTCCATGGCCAGCAAGTTCCACAGATCTTTCAGCTCCGGATTATTTTATTTGGGGCTATTTAAACCATAAAGTGTTTGTGAATAAACCAAGAAATTTAGAGATTTAAAACTAAACATTAAAAATGAAAGTAATGTTATCTAACGTCACGTTCTTCAAAATGTTACACAAAAATTTGCGAATCAATTAGAAGAATGCATTAAGCACTCTTCTACTCTATCCAACTCTATTGTAGGGGGGCACTATTAATTCTTGTGACAGTCTTTTTTAACTGACATGAAATACAAGTTACCTGGGAAATAGCTCCTTGAGTTTTTTCCGTGTGCTAATTAAGCACCCCTTTAAGTTTAAGATTTTGGGGCGAAAGCCGTATGTGGAGTAACTAAATTGAAGTTTGTCAAAAGTTAATTTAATCAATTTTATGAGTGATTCCTCTTTATGCCAGTGAGTGTATATTATAGGTACGTATTGTTTATGCGGAACTACTCCTATTCTAGCATTAGACCACTGTGAATGAAGTCTAATTTTTTTAATCGAATAAACGTCTGACATCCAAGCTCAATGTGACTAATATTAACGAGAAATTGTGTTAGTCATTTGATGAGCATTTTAAGGAGAATGAGCAAAGATGTTTGTAACTACATACTAACTTAATTTCATAAACTATTTTAAGATAATGTGGCTTTAGTAAATAAAAAACTACTCGTTTGTAATTTATTACAGCAGCCAGCAGCTGTGTCAAATCGCAAGATACACAAGCCGAAGTTATCAGGTGAATGTGCTGCTTAGATTTTACTGGTAATATATTTAATTACCCATCTAAGCACGTGTTTCTTATATTAAATAGTAGAAATGTGCAAAGCGATTGTATAATACCTTGTTATAGCATATAATTTGTCTATATATATATATATATATATATATATATATATACAGTGTGGAACAGCCAAATGGAATAAATTCGATAACGGATAAATGAGGACGTGTTGGGAAAAAGGCTTGGACACGTCGATTTGTATTTTTAACTGCGCATCTTTTTCAAGAAAAAAAAATTATATAGGGTGCGTCATGTGACAGTGGCCAATACCAACTTTCTTATTTTAAATACAAGCCCCTGTATATTATTAATTTTTTGGATTCTTCAGAAAATTCTAGACATAATTCATGTACAATGTCCTATACCTATCTTCAACTGTTTCGGAAATATTAAGTATTTTCAGATTTATTACAAAAATTAACATTAAAAATAGAAAATTATTTTATTTCACAAATTCTAATAAGAAATACTGATTATTTCTTAATAATTTAAAAAAACAAAAAAAAATTAATGTCAATGTAGTAAATGTTCAAAATGCTCGCCACGAACATCTTGGCAACATGCTAATCTGGTATAGAAATGTCTTCTAACATTACTCAACATCTCAGGCGTGACTGATCTAATCGCAAGCGTGATTCGTCTTTTTAAGTCATCTAAGTTGAGGGGCTTAGTTTTGTATACAATACTTTTGACATATCCCCACAAAAAGTAGTCTAATAGCGACAGATCAGGAGATCGTGCTGGCCATTCTATCGATCCGCGCCTCCCTATCCACCGATTTGGAAAAATTTGGTTCAGGTACTGCCGGACATTGATTTGGTAATGGGGCGGTGCTCCATCTTGCTGAAACCATATTTTATTGGCAGGAACTTGTGGGTTTGCTGGATCTGGATATAAGTTTGTCAAAGTTGGCACGACATTATTTTGGAGCAGTTCTAAATATTTATCCCCATTCAAGTTGCCATCAATGAAAAAGGGACCTACGATATGATTTCCAACAATTCCTGCCCAAACATTAACTTTTTCAGGATATTGCGTATGTTCCTCTCTCATCCAATGAGGATTCTCATTAGACCAATAGCGGCAATTTTGACGATTAACATGACCGTGAAGTGTAAATGTGCTCTCATCAGAAAACAAAACATCTTCTAATTGGATCACATTGTTATCTAACATTGCCATCATTTGTTCACAAAAATACGTTCTCCTATCGAAATCGTCCTCCATGAGCTCCTGAGTTGGTATCATTTTATAGGGATGCATTTTACTTTCCTTTAATGTTCGAAAAATTGCTGTGTGGCTAACGTTGAATAGTTGGGCTGCTTGTCGACCAGAAGTATGTGGGTTTTCTTGAAACTCAAGCGTAATATCCAATTTCGTATCATCACTTACTGCATTGGCAGCTACTTTTTTTATCTGTCTCACATGACCAAGCTCGCGAAACTGCTTTTCTATTTTGCTAATTGTTCCTTGGGATACAGGCGGCAAATTTGGAAATTTTTCGTGAAATAAGCGAGACACTTCCATCTGTGTCCGTGTGTTATCTCCATAACCAATCATTTGTAGAATGGTTATTTTGTGCATTTCTGTTAAATGAACCATTTTTCTGATATTATTACGTACAGTTAACGAAATTCAAACGACAATAGCACTGACACTAATCACTACTGTCATGCAGGCAGACAACAAGTTGCTAAGGCTACGAGTTTTATACGAACAGAAAGAAAACTGTTTTTGTTTTTGTTTCATTTCATATCAGTAAAAAGAAACGCAGGAATGGTTTTTGTTTACTTTCTCATTATCAAGAGCTGAATGGGAAATAAGTATTGAATGCAATGTAGCGAATTTGTGAAATAAAATAATTTTCTATTTTTAATGTTAATTTTTGTAATAAATCTGAAAATACTTAATATTTCCGAAACAGTTGAAGATAGGTATAGAACATTGTACATGAATTATGTCTAGAATTTTCTGAAGAATCCAAAAAATTTATAATATACAGGGGCTTGTGTTTAAAATAAGAAAGTTGGTATTGGCCACTGTCACATGACGCACCCTATATAATTTTTTTTTCTTGAAAAAGATGCGCAGTTAAAAATACAAATCGACGTGTCCAAGCGTTTTTCCCAACACGCCCTCATTTATCCGTTATCGAATTTATTCCATTTGGCTGTTCCACACTGTATATATATATATATATATATATATATATATATATATATATATATATATATATATATATATATATATATATATATATATATACACACAGAATGTCCCATTACATACGCCACAGGCTCTCACATCTACATTTTTCGTTATTTAGAATTTATTTCAAACGGAGATTGTGTAGGTTGGAAAGGAGTACAAACTACAACCTACAATTGTTTTAGAATATACAGGTAATCCGAAAAAGTGTGACATCTCATGGTTATGGTTTTACTAATGAAACATCTAGTATTAACGTTTTTGAATCTATGGGAAAAATAAAGTACACTTACTCCAAGGAGCCTTATACCTAGCTCTTACGGTTTCCCATATATCTTGATTTTTCGACGTAAATTTTACGACTGCCGAACATAATCAACTGATTTTTCTATATTCGCAAAACCGAGGAAATACGAGATTGTGAGTACCTTCCTAGCTCTAGTCAGAGTGCATGTGTGAACAGAGTTGTGTTATCATTCAAATTGGATCAGATATTAAGGTTCAGTCGTAAAATCTACGACGATCTAATAGTCACGTTATTACCTACGAATTTTATAATAAGTGAACATTGTTGTATTATTATTCAAATTGGATCAGCTATTGATGTTAAGTCGTAAAATTTTTGACGGTCTATTATTCACGTTATTACCTACACTTTCTGCAAGTTATATTGTCCCCCTGGTACGTTTTTTCTCTTGTTATGCCCAAACTTTTTGTTTACACAAGTTTTTCTTAGAAAGCATCAAAATGACATCCTAAAGAGATGAAAACCGGACGTTAACCGATGAAAAAATATTGGCAGAAATAGAAAAAATAATTCTGAACCTGATGAATGTGTTGAAATGGAGTCCATCGAAGAAGATCTGGGTGCACTAAAAGAAGATGTTGAGTGTGAAATGAATTTTTCTGAAGAAAGTTCGGACAGTGATGATGATATTTCATAGACAGAACACGGCCTCGAGGTTATTCTTAGTGACACTGAATCAACAATATTCCATTGGTACAGCTGGAGAGAGCAGTATCGGAAAATAAAGGTAATAAAATTATTGTTCCAAGTAAAACAAATTTGAAAGGGAAATATGGCTGCAGGTGGTCATCGAAATTACTAAGTCAATCCATCGGGGTATCTAAAAGGAATATATTCCATTTTCATCCTGGTAGCAAAGCCTTGATCCTGTCGACTGTTTCCTTCATTTTTTCAATGATAAAATGATTAAGTAACATTCTTCAACATACCAACCAGGAAATAGAACAGAAATCAGAGAAATACAGTAAAAATGATCTTACTATTCCTATAACATGTAAGGAACAGTTATTAGCCTTGATTGGGTTGTTAATTTTTGCAGCAGTGATGAAAGATAATCATATGAATACGAGACAATTGTTCAACAAAGTTTTATCAGGGTCAATTTATCTCGCCGCTATGAGTCGTAACCGTTTCATGTTTCTGCTGGATTGTCTGAGATTTGATGACAAACAAACAAGAAACCAAAGAGTAGACACTGCTCCCTTCGCTGCCATACCAGAGTTATGGGATTTGCTCATAAATATATGCAAGTGATTATATACACCAACAGCATACATCACGATAGACGAACAACTATTAGCATTTCGGAGGCGTTGTGAATTTCGCATATACATGCCAAACAAGCCAGCCAAATATGGAATCAAGATCGTGATGGTGTGTGATTCTTCGACAAAGTATATGATAGATGCCAGCCCTTATTTGGGAAGAAACCTATACTGGTGGCCTTCCATCAGCTGAGCATTATATGAAAACCTTAACTACTAGTGTCCATGGTAGCAACAGAAATATTACCATGGACAACTGGTTCACATCTGTAGAGCTAGCGGATGAGTTATTACAGGATCCTTACAACTTGATCCTAATAGGCATTGTGAGAAAAAATAAAAGAAATATTCCTCCTGAAATCTTAGAAACTAAAGGAAGAAAACGAGGCACCCCAATGTTCTGTTTTGACCAGCAAAAAGACTAGTGTCATATATGCCGAAGAAGAACAGGCTGGTAGTCCTATTGTCAACAATTCATGAAAGATCATCATCAAACGACATCACCAACAAACCAGATATAATACATACCTACAACAATAATAAAAGGAGGTGTTGACACTTTCGACCAGCTGTGCGCTAGCATAAATTGTGGTCGAAAAACAAGCCGCTGGCCATTGGCCATTGGCTATTTTTTATGATATGCTGAATATCATGTCAATCAACTCCCATGTCATATATTGTGTCACTAATTATCGACAAAACCAAAAGCCACTTCCTCGACGTGAATATTTGCAACTCATTGATCAAACCGTGGCTAGAGATCAGAAAAAATACCCCATCTTTGAGACGAAATATTCGTCACATCGTGTGTGATATTTTGAAGGAAAAAGTTCTAGCTGATACTCCTGTCCAAACTGAAAAACTAAGCACTGTTTGCTGTTTTTGTCCAAGTCGGTTACGTCGAATGACGACACTTTTTGTTCTATATGCAAGAAGTACATTTGCGCCGAATACTGTGCATCAACTGCATTGATTCGTAACACTTTTATAGTTTATTTTTGATATTTTCAGTAACAAATAAATGCATAAATATATGTGTAATTTTACTTATTTTAAGTTTTTTGTTATAAGAAAGTTCTATAGTAGTTTACAAATTATCGTAAGAATTACGACGGTCTGGTATTTACGTGCTTTAAAACAGGTCTGGTATTCTAGAGTTAATAGCAAAATTTTCTTTATGAAAAGTCGTTAAAATTTGCAACATAGAGTTGAATTTAAGCTACGTTATTACGACGGTTACAGAAGCGGATTTTTTATATTATAGTTCGTTAGGTATTCATCCTTAAGTAGTGTTTTAAGTAAAATCACAAGTAAAATAATAAAAATACAGTTTTAATACCACGTAGCGTGTCTTACGTGTGTTATACATTAGAGAAGTCAGAACATTCACTCTAATAATTACCTACAATAGTCAAATTTAATTTTATTATCACGTTAGAAAGTGATAACAGTTTGCATTTAGTTTATATTACTCTCACTTATTAATTAATAGTAAGAGTTGTAAACGGATATGGGCTCAGCCTGCCATGACATTATTATTATGTTAAGCAGCATAACGACTTCCAAGCATTTTAATTATTTTACTGGTCAGATGAAAAGTACAACACAGACGTTTAATCGAGTATTTGCATTGCTGGTTAGCAAACGGTTGGTGTAAATATAGATAGTGTACAAAATATTGCAAAAAATTTATAACAAATGTTACTTAAAAAGTAAGGTAAAAGTCTCCAGAGGAAGACATTACTTCGAAAAATTTCTATTGTGTTGTAGAAGTAGATATCTTAGTATTTAAAAGGCCATCAGAATTTAAATTAAACCTTCATAAATCTGCTGCTGCCGTATCGACTCGTGTTATCCAATTGGTTAGGGAGTTGTTGCCAAAATTGAATCAGAGTTACCCATACAACTCATCCGCATGGTATATAGACGGGTGGGGGAAGGTCTGCTAATAAGAGGACCTAAATTTAGACTTAGGTCTTTTAAGTCGCTATGAAAAACTTCCACCATCTTCCAAGCAGAAATGCCTGCTACAGATCTGTGTGCACAGGAGTGCAAACAGAGAAGGTTTAGGAATAGAGAGATCTACACTACATTCGTGCATTAGGCAGTATTAATGACTGAGATCTTTCAAAACCGAGTATAAACTGACCTAAAAGTGCACAAAATCCTTAAAGCAACTGGCTACGATCAACCAAGTAACTATGATGTAGATACCAGGGCATCAAGGAATTGAAGGAAATAATCAGATAGCCTTGCAAAAAGTGCAGCAACAACATTGTAAAGTTCAGTCCCCTATTGTGGACTAACAAAAAGCCATGTAAGAAATGAACTTAATATTTGGGAGAAGAACCAAATGCTGCCATACAGGAGGAAAACGCCAGATTTAAGGCAAGCAAAACGGTTCATTACAATAGAGGAGTCCTAACTGTTTTAGTTAATTTTCTTAAAAGAATTCACTAATGAGGACATCGGGATTTTTGAATTTTGAAAAAATTTCTTCAAATGAGCGCTATTTGGGACCCCTGGAACTCAAATCCGAGGTAGGTTTCAGACTTTACATATACATAAACATATAAAGAAAATCGGACTAGTTTTTCCCGGAAAATTTTGCGTTTTCTTTCGGAAAATTTTTATATCTCCGGAAATAACAAAGTTAGGGCAACCATATTGAGTGCGAGGGTTTATATCGTAAAAAGAAAATCATGCACCAAAATTTGAATCTCTACGTTAAAACGAAAAAAAAAGTACAATCTTTTAAGTTTTTATTCTTAAAACTTCAAAAAAGTCGCGATTCAAAACGTCAAAAGTGACATGTTCTAGATGGAGAACGTACATGAACGGCTGTGCAGCATAAATGTCGTGAGAAGTTAAAAGGCCTTAAGTTTCAGCTACAATCTTCATTGTTCTTTATTTTATTAAATTATTTGCAGAAAATTAATTTAAAATAGACCCTTTATGTGACGCTTTGGTAGCAGTTTCAGTAATTGATTTAATTTTAAGGAATCAGATTACGCTTATTATTTAACGGTTTTTTTCCAGTTGGGCAAAGTGGAAGTTTTTTATGGAGAAACGGTGTTGGTAAGTAGTTTCTCTTTTATATCGACTTCTGTAATAAGGTGAGTCCTTTACAGTTTGCATTTGTAGCTCCGTTGTAGCATATTTACCTTGCACAGAACCTCAAATTTACTTTAGGTCTCTTAACTGTATTGTGGAGTTGAGATCACAGTATTTGTCCGGGGGTTAGTGCATAAACCCCTTCCTCTAAGCATGTTTCTGAAATTTATTTCTAAAAAACGAACAATACGCTAATCTGCTAATTTACCTACAAATGTTATTAATATTAAAAAAAAATGGAAACCACGCCCGTGCCTTGAATAAAGTTCTCTTCGTCATTTTAACTTTAAATGAAATTAATTTCTTTCTCCCGTTTCGCATCCGTTCAACACATTGGACACGGAAAATATAGGAATTTACTTAAAATTGTCATTTATAATCTAAGGAAAATAAAACTTGCTCTAAAACCTCGGTGGTTCAGGGGTAAGAACGTATCCCTCTGAACCGAGAGGTACTGGGTTCGATCCCAGGGTACTCCTTTCACTTTTTCAGTACAAACTGTAAAATTAACATCATCCGAGGTTCTGGCATTATATTTGAATGTCTGCACGTTCCGCCCTTCGGAGGAGGCGTAAAGCCGTCGATCCCGTGTCCATGCGATGTTGGGCACGTTAAAGAGCCCTACCCTCCTTACAGAAAGGCAGAGGTTTAGCAAAATTTCCAGGATAGTGAGGTGAAACTGCTACCTGGCGTCGGTGATTGGCCATAGTCGCGGAAATAGGCCGACTTTAAATAAACAAAACACACACACACAAACTTGTTCTAGGTATGCAACAAAAAAAATCACACAAAATATTATAATTTCTAAATTCTAAAACCTACTGTGACGCTATAATGAAACAACGTTGAATGAGACGAAAACCATTTCAGGTTAAGGGATCGAAAAATGTTTAAACAGTAAAATAAGCTTTCATACTCAAAAAAAAACAAGATTCTTATAAGGCGTAATACAATAGTGCATAATAGTCCGCGGCAACAGTACATGTCATATTCAACTGACAAATTATTTTGATAAATGTCAGATCTACTTTCAAATTGACATGTAAATAAGTATTTTGTTTCCTGACATTTGTAATACAAATGTAGGCATTCTCTTCTTCTTACATTCATAATTATTTTTGGCCATCACAATTTTACTCATAGAGTTGGATAAAATTTTAGTGACTTTTGATTTTGAAAAATATTCTCCAAATCAGCGCGAACTAGGCCCCATAGAACCCATATCCGGGTTAGTTTTAGTTTTTATCTGTTTTCATATATACAGGGTGACGCATTTCTAGGGTAAAGTTCAATATATCCATTATTAAGGGGGTTGGTTGCTTCGTCGTGGAGATTTTTCTTTTCCCCTCGCGTGAATACCACCACCCTCGCTGCATAAACCACAAGAAAAATGTCTTGTTCCTACCCGCCAAGGAAGTTACGGCACCTGGGGGGGATAGGTGGCTGTGCGGGGTAGGCAGGGTTTAAGGGGGATATGGCTTCAAATAGACAGCTTTCAAGCAGTTTTCTTTGCATTTTATGCTCATATTTCCTTTTTACTACCTACCCCGCCCAGCACCCCTATTCACCCCCAGTCCCGTAACTTCCTTGCGGGGTGTGAACAAGAAATTTTTCTTGTGGTTTGTGCATCCAGGTGGGGTCCTAGTAATGTTTCTGAAAACAATTTTTTTTAAAGCGTTTGAGAGATAATCTGCAAATTTACCGAATTTTCATTAAATCCTTCAAATCTCAATAACTCAATTTGCTATTAACGTAAGCTTTGTTGGTTAGGAGACCCACATTTAAATTTGTTTTCGGATAATTTGTGTATATTTTCATACCATAAGTAATTTTGATAAAATATAGTACTTTGTTTATACTACAGAGGCTATACCGGTAATCAGATTGATGCCTGCTCGCATTTGCTATTAAAAAGATTTTTATGAAAATTCACTTCCATAACACACTTACTGCATCCATACTTTTGAAAAACGTTTATATACTTTCAAACAATAAAGTTATTTCGATGAAATATGGTACATTGTTTCTACTATATAGGCAACCAAATTTGATGCCTGATTTCATCAAGGAAAGACATTTGCCATTAAAAATATTTAAAAAAAAATTCGCTACGATAACGCACTTGCTGCGTCCCGAACTTTTTCATTATTCTATCAATTTCGCAATAGAATCATTCATTGCAACTAGAATTGTTCATTAAAAAGTGTTATTTACGATAGTTGTCCTGAAAAAAAAACAAGCGCCGCATAAACCTCTGGCAAGAAGCAAATCTGCCTGTGCTTATACGCTAAACTTCTTCGCTAGGATGATTTTGTCTAATCACGGACGCGGGTACCTCCTTATAATAGTAGTCTGATAATAATATACACAGGTGACTCACGGTCGATGATAAGTTAGACGTTTACGGAGGTTAGAAGGATTTTTAGCGCCGCGGCGTTGCCGCTTATATTGAAAAGTATCAACAACTTTGCTATTTTAAATAAGATACCCTATATATTATTTCATTTTTCACTTCCCTATTGCGTTGCAAATATTTTTGTATAATAGTTCCCTATACCCATCCCCAGCAATTTTTGAGAAACTAATTGATTTTCTTATTTTTAGTGCAACAGATGGCACCAATTAAATGTTTATTACTGCAGTAATTGGATTTATGGATAGCCGAAATTTTGGTGGTAGCTTACCAATGTCTGTGTAATTATGTCTGAGGGAATTCGTCTTTCATTGTACAAAATAAATCCTACATCCCGTTCTCCGTAAACGTCTAATCTACCATCGATCGTGACTCACCATGTATAACATTACATTAGGTAGATTTTCATCTAATTAATTGTTACAGCTACAAACATTTACTTATAACAGGAGACTTTGGAAATTACAAAAATTATAATAGGGGAATAATAGTCAAAGTCAACTAAACCAAAATGTAAACAATTTTTATTTCCTAGTTAAAACTGTTCTTACTTTCTGAAGTTTTACGACAGAACGTGAGGTAGTTATTCAAATAGTCTCAATCCCGCTAATTTAACGGGCAGTAAAACCCCAGAATAAGCATGTCGGTAAGCGTTTCTTTGTTTTCTGTCTATTTCGGTTTTTATGGCTGTATTCGTTACAAGCGTAAGTTATGCGGGACAGTAAAGTTTTTACTGGCGGTATTACATTGTATTTAGTTCGCATTATTGGATTTTATACTACACGTATATTATAGTTACTGCAAAATCTGATAGTTTAATACGGTTCTGATTCTTGATTTGGCTAATATTTGGGTATTTTTAGGAGTAAATCAAGTCGTAGGGTTCCGGCGAGAACCGCAACGGCATTCTGAAGAGTATATCGACTCACAGTAACGTGAATCTCATTTTACAGGAAAGTTTAAAATTATGACTGAATTATACCGAAAAGCTTTGCTTTAACTCGTGTACTGGTAAACTGTTACCGAATTCCTCGGAAGGCAAGGGGGAACCACCGCATTCGAGATTTTCTCGAATAACATCAATCCCAAGCAACATTTAAAGTCAAATTGACGTAAAATCGCGCTAGCAATGGGTAGGCGAACAGATCACCACAGGTAATTTTTACGGAAAAGTGAAGTGTATTTTACCAATGTGGGGAATAAACCCAAAGTAATGGGCAAGTCGATAATAGGTCCGACAAGGCATTTCGACCAACGCGTTTTAGTTATATTTAGGGTATTTTTATTGTATACTGGGCCAATGGATGTAATTTATTGGTAGGATCTGTTGTTATGTATGTATTAAGAAACAGTATATATTAGCAACTAGGTATGTTCATCTTTGTTAGAAAATGACATGTTGAATCATCAAGGACCATACTTTAAATATTTGCATCAATGATAAAGGTAATTCGGTTGTTTTTTTTTCTGTTAACATGATTTTGATACTTTGCTCTAATTCAAGCGCATCTGTAAAAAGTCTGGACGCAGCAAGTGCGTTATGGAAGTGAATTTTCAAAAAAATGTTTTTAATTACAAATATATTGCTCTAGTGCGAGCAGGTATCAATTTGGTTACCGGTATAACCTATATAGTAGGAACAATGTACCATTATTTATCAAAATAATTATTTGAAAATGTACAAAAATTTTCCGATAATAAACTTTAAATGTTTCTGAGAAAACTGGCCTCCTAGCCAATGAACTTTAGGTTAATAGCAAATTGAGTTATTGAAATTTCAAACATTTAATGAAAATTCGCAACCAAAACGCCCTTACTGCGTTCATATAAAAAATTTCCAAAAATAAAGTTAAATGTTGGTTTTCTAACCAACAAAACTTATGTTAATAGCAAATTGAGTTATTGAAATTTGAAGGTTTTAATGAAAATTTGCTACCAAAACGCACCTACTGCGTCCAGATTTTTTCTTACAAACATGCATCACATTTCGATAAAAAATGCTAAAATGCAGTAACGAATTTGTTCTACGAAAATTAGCTAAAAATTATAGACCGTTAAACCATAAACTTCACTATACCTACACTTGACTAAACCGGCAGCTAAAGCATCAGAGAAAGGGTCTATTTGAAATAAATTTTCTGTAAATATCTTAGTAAAATGAAGGGCATTGATGGTTGAATCTGAAACTTAAGGGTTCGCAGAACCCTACTCTTGCAACATTTTTTTTCACAATCCGTATTTGTTTCACGTTCTTTGTCATTGCCAATTTTGACGTTTTAAATTGCGATTGTGACGTTTTAAATTGCAAGTTTGACTTTTGAGGAAAACTCCAAAATTTGTTGCTTTAGCTGCCCGTAACTTTTTTGCCCATAAAGTTAGACACCTAAATATTGGTACATGGTTGACTCTTTATAATAAAAATACGCGTACAAAATTTGGTAAAATGAAGGACAATGACGATTGAAACTAAGACTTCAGGCTTTGTAAAACATTATTCTTGAGACATTTTCCTTCCATAGCTCATATTAGTTTAAGGTTCATTGCCTAAATACTACCAATTTTGACGTTTAAAATCGCGACTTTTGACGTTTTGAGGAAAACCCAAATTTACTTTTCTTTAAATGCCTGTAACTTTTTTGTCCTTTAACCTACAGTTAAATTTTGGTAGGTAACTTACCTATAATGATATAAACCCGCGTACCAAATTTGGTTGCCCTTACTTTGTTAGTTCCGGAGATATACATTTTTTTCGAAAAAAAAAACACAAATTTTTCGTTGCTAACGAACTCATCCAAGTCATTAATAAAAGAAAGGCACTTGCCGAGTTTCATCGAAATCGGTTATATATATATATATATATATATATATATATATATATATATATATATATATATATATATATATATATATATATATATATATATATATATATATATTTATTTATTTATTTATTTATTCATTGATAAAAATTATACAGTATGCCTATACAATAAGTCTGAGACTTGTGCTGTACATTTGCATAATTTTAGAAGTTATTTCTAAAGCAATGCGACAATTATATATCAAATTCAGCAAACTTCAAATTTTGACAAACCAGGTAAAAAATGTTTTCACTTTTATTTCTTCAATCTAATGCTTCACCATTGCCTTCATTTATGATAGATCTGAATCACTTCAATACACCATCTTAACTATCACTCTATCTCCACATACCATATATTTGCCAAAATTATTAATTTTATATAAGATCAAAACTGACATTAAACGTCAACCATTATATATATATATATATATATATATATATATATATATATATATATATATATATATATATATATATATATATATATATATAAACATATAAAAATTGAAACTGACCCCGGATATGGGTTCTAGGGGTCCTAGTTCGCACTCATTTCAAAAAATTTTTGCAAAGTCTCACCATCGATACCTCTCTATTAGTGAATTTTTTTGAATAAAAATTCACTAATAAGAGAAAAACGCTAAAAATTAATTCAAGAAAAGAAAGAAAATGCAAAAACAGCTTAACAAGGTAAAAGTCAAAGCGTAAGAAAAATCTTCACGTAAGCTAGGAGCTGGTAAATTATAAAAAAATTCACAACTGAAGAGACAGCTAATCGAAATCTGCATATTTTTCTTCTGCTTAGGCTATATCAGTGTTCAGGAAAAAATGTGTAACATAGAATTGTTCAAAAAGCTTAAAAAGTTTTGTTTAGTATATCTATGCCAGAGCATTCCAACTAAAACAAACAGGTTATAACTTTTGGGTGTTGATCTTTTCGCAAATTAAAAATACTACGTTTCCGGTCAATTTTGCGATAAAAATATAAAACATTCCGACAGAAAAATAAACCTTGTAGAGCGCAATTAAAACAAAAGCTGAAATATAAGTTAAAATAAATCAGCTGTCCGGAAAACCAGCAAACGCGCGAATATGCTTGTATACTTTCTGTTACAAAAGAAGCTGGCACTTAAAAAAAATACTTTATTAAATTAAAAACATACATCTATAAAATTTCAATAACCACATCTGAAATACCAGCTTTGCATAATATTCAGTGACATTTATTATTTTTGAACAATGTTGATTAAATATTTAACCTATTATTTTTCATCTATATATGAGAAAAGTACATACATTTCCATTGAAAATAAAGAAGATGTCGGAAAATACGATTCCATATTGGGTGTTCCATTTAAAATAAAATTATGGAGTGTTGCCAGGCAAAAACGGGACACTTCTAAAAATTGTTGTACTTTTGGATAGTAGCGGCTACTCGTGTAAAGAGATGTTGAAATTTTTTTTGAGCTATTGCCATACCTTTTTGACGACCGTTTCCAAACTCGCTGAGAAATCCCTCTGAGGTCTAGGTTTGAGCTCCCTCTCGGGTCTAGGGTTGAACACACCGATACCACAGCATACAAATTTATTGTGGTGTGCTGATACCTTATAGACGACCTCCAGTGGGGCACATTGAGGCTTTAGAGTTAATTTTCTTTTGAACTTTGCTTAACCTCTTGAAAACGGCTCCAAAATAGGAACCGAAACGTCGAATCTTAAAATTATAGACGTGGTCTTCATTATCCAATACGTATATGCTCCCAGGTACAATGCAAAGGCCCTCTTGGTTATCCAATACGCATATTGACCCAAGTACAATGCAAAAGCCCTCTTTATTATCGAATATGTGTATTGTCCCACTTACAATGCAAAAGCCCTCCTTATTATCGAATACGTATATTGTCTCACTTACAACGCAAAAGCCCTCTTAGTCATCCAATACACATATTGACCCCAGTACAATGCAAAAGCCCTCTTCATTATCGAATATGTGTATTGTCCCACTTACAATGCAAAAGCCCTCCTTATTATCGAATACGTATATTGTCTCACTTACAACGCAAAAGCCCTCTTTGTTATCCAATACGCATATTGTCCCAAGTACAATGCAAAAGCCCTCTTCATTATCGAATATGTGTATTGTCTTACTTACAATGCAAAAGCCCTCCTTATTATCGAATATGTATATTGCCCCACTTACAACGCTGAAGCCCTCTTCATTATCCAATACGTATATGCTCCCAAGTACAATGCAAAAATCCTCTTAGTTATCCAATACGCATATTGTCCCAAGTACAATGCAAAAGCTCTCTTCATTATCAAATATGTGTATTGTCCCACTTACGATGCAAAAGACCTCCTTATTATCGAATACGTTTATTGTCCCACTTACAACGCAAAAGTCCTCTTCATTATCCAATACGTATATGCTCCCAGGTGCAAAAGCCCTCTTAGTTATCCAATACGCATATTGTCCCAAGTACAATGCAAAAGTCTCTTCATTATCGAATATGTGTATTGTCCCACTTACGATGCAAAAGACCTCCTTATTATCGAATACGTATATTGTTCCACTTACAACGCAAAAGCCCTCTTCATTATCCAATACGTATATGCTCCCAGGTACAATGCAAAAATCCTCTTAGTTATCCAATACGCATATTGTCCCAAGTACAATGCAAAAGCTCTCTTCATTATCGAATATGTGTATTGTCCCACTTACGATGCAAAAGACCTCCTTATTATCGAATACGTATATTGTTCCACTTACAACGCAAAAGCCCTCTTCATTATCCAATACGTATATGCTCCTAGGTACAATGCAAAAATCCTCTTAGTTATCCAATACGCATATTGTCTCAAGTACAATGCAAAAGCCCTCTTCATTATCCAATATTTATATTGTCCCACTTAAAATACAAAAGCCCTCTGTATTATCGAATACGTATATTGTCCAGCTTACAATTCAAGAGCCTTCTTCATTATTCGATATGTATTTTTTCTCACTTACGATGCAAAAGCCCTCTTCATTAAAGGCCTCCGACCCTTCTTTTTATTCGCAACTGCATGGGTCAACTATTTTCTTCTATTGTCATGTTCCCTTTGGACTGTGGTGTCCTCTGTTAATCTCTCTTCTGTTTTCTCCATGTTCTTCTGATCGAAATTTAATAAATAGGTAACTAATATACAGCCCTGGCAGTCCAGTTACTCAAACTTGTGCCCCACAAGCCAAGGACTGTGCACTGTGCATTCGATTCCCAGTGGAAGCGTCTTTTCGCATTTTAGTACGGACCATAAAATACACACCAAGCGACGTCGTTGCATTGTGTTGGGAGGTTGAATGTCCGCACGTTCAGCCCTTTGGAGAGAGCGTAAAGTACGTACGTCTTATGTAGCAGGCGATATTGGCACGTTAAATATCCCTACCTCCTTAGCATAAAGAAAGGGGTTCGGCAGGATGATAACCTGGAACTTTGCCCCCGTCTCGGTAATTGGCCATCATAATTTACGGAAACATAATAAACTATTTCGGAATATATATTTTTTTGTTCTCAAATACGGTAATAATCTCCTTGACTAAAAAGATAATACTATGATTTGGGTAAATAATTTTCCGAATCTCTATGGTCAAAATCAAGCTAAAGAGAGTAACTCACTTTTTTTTTATTAGAAATACTACAAAATTCAATATTCTGCTAGTAAAACCTATTCACAATAAAACATTTGAACAGATCAGTTATCTCTAAATAAGCGCGACGCCTGTATGACGTCAATGCCAATACGAATTTACAAAAGAAGAGATATTTATGCGAGGTGCTGAAAACCCCGCCGTTATAGTAGAAGTGTTTACATAGAAAATTCGATTCCGCGAAGCAAAATCTTTTTAAGTGCGTTTTATAAGAAACATAACATTAATCTAATTCGACAAGTGAATTTATAAGTGGTGACGAAAACTTGTTTTTAGGAAATTCACAAAAATTTCACAAAAACGTTATCTAGAAGCTATTTTTAAAACGACAATCATTTAAGGAATATTATAGCTATATACGGGTATGGTGACAGTTAGTTTTTAATCAATTTATTTAATGTTTATACTATTTTTAAGCAGCATCATATACACAATCCTATTGTGCAGCAAGTGACGCTTGCTATAGCAACATCTCGTGTAAAATTTGTAACATATTTAGAAATGTTTTCCAAGCTTTCTAATATTCACGCTTTTACAGATTTTTGCTATTTTTTTTTAATTCGCTAATGAGGAGATCTGTGTTTATATATATTTATATATATATATATATATATATATATATATATATATATATATATATATATATATATATATATATATATATATATATATTTATATATATATATATATATATATATATATATATATATATATATATATATATCCGACTGATAACTCAAAAAATAATAGACCGATCTTGATCAAATTTGGTGAGTACCTTCCTTTTGCAAGTGGCTTGGACAAGTTCGTTAGCCGGGAAATCGGACCAGGTTTTCCCGGAAAATGTTGTGTTTTCTTTCTAAAAAATTCATTTCTCCGTAAATAACAAAGCAAGGGCAACTAAATTTGGTACCCGTGTTTGTATTATAAAGTGTGACCTCCGTACCAAAATTTAGGTATCTAGCTTTAAAGACAACGAAGTTATGGGCAGTTAAAGAAACAAATTTTGAGTTTTCCTCAAAACGTCAAACTCGAAATTTTAAACGTCAAAATTGGCAATGTTTAGGCAAAGAACGTGAAACAAATACGGATTGCGAAAAGAAAATGTTGCAAGAAGTGTGTTGCGAACCCTTAAGTTTCATATCTAACCGTCATTGCCCTTCATTTTACTTAAATATTTACAAAATATTCATTTCAAATAGACCCTTTTTTTGATGCGTTCGCTGTAAGTTTAGTTAACTTGATGCCTTTTTGGATATTTATTTATAGGTTTAGTGAAGTTGATGGTTTAACGGTATATAATTTTTTTAGCTAATTTCCTTAGAGAAAATTCGATAACGCATTTTTGCATTTTTTTTTCGAAATATTATGCGTTTATAAGAAAAAAATCTGGACGCAAGTAAGTGCGTTTTGGTAGCAAATTTTCGGTAAATTTGCAGATTAGCTCCTGAACGCTTTTCAAAAAACTCTTTTCAGAAACTTGCCTAGGGCCTCCCCTGGATGCACAAACCCAGAGAAAAATTTCTTGTTCACACCCCCCCAAGGAAGCTACGGGACCAGGAGTGAATAGGGGTGCTGGGCAGGGTAGGTAGTAAAAAGGAAATATGAGCGGAAAATGCGAATAAAACGGGCTTGAAAGTTGTCTTTTTCACATTTTGAAGCCATATCCTTGCCTTTACAAAGATACTGATGCCATCCCTCAAGTTTTGGTATTGAACAATTTGTCCTAGAAGAGATTGAGATTTTCATGCATGTTGACTGCTCCACTGATGAAGTCTTAAACTTGTCCAACACATATATAACGAACTTTCCTTCATTGTAGAATCATAGTCAACTAGTGCTACTGAAATGTATGAATTTTCTGTGGCCAAAGTTATTATGGATATGAAAATGATTACTCGGTGGCTTCCCTTCCATGTCCACTTGTTTGTCTTTGACATTTATCCGCATGTTGCCATTCGTTCTTGGTTCGTTGTTTTGCTGTCGCGTTTTCAAGTTTTCATAAATGGCCGACTTATCTTCCCGATTCGTGATTAAATCGCCGTTTTTTATTGACTGGGTTTGTATTATGAATCGATTTCTGGCATATTCGGATGCGATGTTGTGGGACCTCTGGTGTAATAGATGAAGTTCCAAGTTGGTCAACCTTTCGTACAGTTTTGACTTCAATTTCCCAGAATTGAAAAGTAAGTATGAAACCCATTTTGTTTCCTCGTTTTATTTTACGAACTTTTTCACTCATTGAGCGTTCTCATGGGGTTTCTGCTTGATTGTGTGGCCTCCTGTTGTATTTGTTGACTAAGCGGCTTTGCAATTCCACAATAAATTTAAAAACTTTGTCATTAGCTTACTGTGTATTAGTGTACCCGAACACCTTTGGTCCGCTTTTACTGCGGACTATGTTTTAGCTTTTAGCTTGTTTTTACTGTAGGCCTTTTAGTTCACTGTAGCTTTCTTAGCTTTTACTGTAGCTTTTTGACTTTTACTGTTAGACGTGTTTGCTGTTTGACTTTAGATATTAGCCTAGACGTTTTCTGCACTGATTGCTTTGATACCATTTATGGACTTTGTTTCTTCTATGGTCAGTTGTAAAGTGTTGATAACAGCGAACACTCTGGAATGATATTTCTAGAAGGGACCAGTAGTGACAGGTGTAGAAAAGTGTAGAAGGTCTAGAATCTCTATGGACAGTATAAATAGACGAACGGTACATAGAGTGAGTCTGTTCAGTATTGAATTAGTGCGGTGTAGAAAAAGTGATCATAGAGTTTTAAGCAAGTCAGCAGTAAGTGTTGGTGTATAAGGAGCGATCATAGAAGGCGAATAGTGGAATATAGTTCTATGGACATTTACTAAGAGAGATAAATATTTTAGTTGATACTGGTGTTAAAACATAATTCGTTATAATAAAATAGTAGTTTGCAAAGCTTTGTTTTATTAGTCAACAAATCCAGAACCCCGTAGAATGTAACAATTTCCCACAAGAAAATAATGTTTTCTGACACACCTTTTATTGTGTTTCTAGATTTACCACTGAGGATGAATACTTAGTTGGACGAAACGCGTAGGGAGTTAATACAAAATTTTATTGTCTGGAAAGAAGCTTTTCATTTTTATGTTAGTGAATTTTTGTAGAAAAAATTCACTAATGGCTTTTAAATTTTGAAAATTTTTTTGCAAATAAGCGCGAACTAGGACCCCTAGAACCCATATCCGGGGTCAGTTTCAATTTTTATATGTATAATATATATATATATATATATATATATATATATATATATATATATATATATATATATATATATATATATATATATATATATATATATATATAACTCAAAAAATAATGGGCTGATTTTGATAAAATTTGCCACGTACCTACCTTTTGTAAATGGTTTGGACAAGTTCGTTAGCCAGGAAAATCGGACGAGATTTTCCGAGAAAATATTGAGTTTTCATTTGAAAAAATTTTTTATCTCAAAAAATAAGAAAGCTATGATAACCAAATTTGGTAGGTAGGTATACGATATAAAAAGTAAACTATACCCCAAAAATTAGATTTCTATGTGACAAGAAAAAAAGTTATAATAAAATATTTTGTGCCAGATCATTTATATGAAAATTCACTACCATAACGTACTTGCTGCGTCCGGGCTTTTTAATATTTCATGTGTACTGGCTCAGGAAATGCGTGGGGTTTATATATATATATATATATATATATATATATATATATATATATATATATATATATATATATATATATATATATATATATATATATATATATATATATATAATTATTCAAACAATAATCTAGTCAGTGCCAGTTATTGTAAAAACGAAGCTCCTTCAAGTTGTTGGTAAAGTTTTTTCTTTGATCTCGTAGTTGAATCAGCATGTAATGCAGTTAATTTGATACCAATACTACTCCATCTCGATCGTTAAATTTAAAGATATAGTGTACTAAATTGAAGGCTCCACAGAGCTTTTTGATATATGTCGATATATTTTTTGCGAAAACCGTGAGGTATTGGCGAATCTAATAAAGTTTGTTAAAAATTTAAAAAAATTTAGGTCCTTAGACGCAAAAACTATATATATTTTGTACATTTATACAACACTGGACTAAAATAAAAATATGCTCAAACTTTACTCTGTTGTTATATTTGTATGTACTTACATTTTCCTAATTACAGATTTTTATCTGAACAATTCCCTATGTTTTACATAAATACCAATTTCTTGCAAAGCATGACACATATTATTGTCATGTTTTTTTGGTATTTTCACTCTATAAATATTTCATTTTATCTTCAATTTTCAACGAGCTTGGAAAACTTTAATTTTGTTGAAATTTTTCCGTCGTGAATTTTGTTTGACCGACATTTTTTTATCACGTAATAAGTTTGCACGTGCACTCAGCATGCTTTTACTTCACATGTTTCTCAATATCACAATTTCGTCAGCTTTTGTAGCAAAAAGGTTTTTTCCAAAAGAAAATTTTGAATATTTTTTACTGTATGTGAATTATATAATTTTGCAGAAATTTCAGTTTGGAAATACTGGAAAATTTTTGCGTTTTTTATAACTTTTCTGTAAGCTAAAATCGAATAACTAATGTGTAAGCTTTTATAAAACTAAATACACATGTGGAGACTCCTTGCCTGGCTCCACATTGGTGAAGCCACAGAAGAAGTTGCTACATCTGCATTGATAATTAAACAGTTTCACCAAATAGAGGCAACAATTAATAAATTATTATAAAAATCTTAAAAAATCTTTTCTCCCGGAAAATTCGTGACCACAGTAGTATTAAAAACAAATGACGTCTAGTTTTCACTTAAAACATTTTCTCACATTGGTACCACTGGTCCAGTCAGACTGAGTAGGAATAATAATATTGAAATCGGGAACATCTTCCCGTCCCATTATCGATTCCATTCGCTATGCAGTCAATTATATATATATATATATATATATATATATATATATATATATATATATATATATATATATATATATATATATATATATATATATATATATATATACAACGCTGAAACACGTCAGTTTTAATATTGAGGGGGACATGTTTCGACATAAAACTCAACTTTCACATCAACCCCTTAAGGGTGGTGATCACAATGATATAAATAGGGAACATGGGTCGAGTGTTACATCATTTGAAAGCTCTTTCTTTTCTGAATTCAGCACACACATTTTTTTGGAAGTTTTGTCAACTCGTTTAAAAATTATTTACAGTTGAAGATGCAAAAACGCATTTTATTCATTCCGATAAGAAATGTGCTGATAGTCAATGTTTTGTTGGTTTGTAAACAAAAGATTGACTATCAGAACATTTCTTATGGGAATGAGAGAAATGCGGTTTATTATTTCAGTTTATCGGTCGGTTTGATACTTGATAGTACTACCGAAAATTAATTTCACAATGGTGTATTCTGTAGAAGAAAGAGTTGAAATAATTACTCTTTTTTTCAAAAACGATGACAGTGCCAACCGTGCCGCAAATTTGTTTAATGGACGACATCCGAAGAGACATGTTAACAGAAAATACATTTTGGAGTTAGTTGCAAAGTTTAGACAAAGTGGTTCAGTAGCCAACAAAAAACGAGATCCTGAACGTGAATTTCCGGTTATAAATGAGACTACTGAGATTGAAGTTTTAGGACAAATTGCTGCAGACCCAACTTTGAGCACGACAAAATTGGCCACTGTTTCAAACATCAAAAGAAGCACTATTCAGCGAATATTGAAGCATCATAAATTTCACCCGTATAAAATTCATCTTGTATAAGAACTGAATGAAGATGATTTTGATCGGTGGCTGGAGTTTTGTGAAGTTATGACTGCACGAATAGCTGATAACGGGAACTTTCTGTTCAATATATGTTTTTCAGACGAGTGTACGTTTTTTTAAACTCTACAGTCAATCGTCATAATTGTCGTTATTGGGCAGATAATAATCCAAGAAATTTTCACGATGTCCGCACTCAAACTCCAGAGAAATTGAATGTCTGGACTGGCATTTTTGGAGACCGTTTAATCGGACCAATTTCGCTTAATGGCAATTTGAGTGACGGAACGTACTCGGAGTTACTAGAAGATACCATTTACCCTCTACTAATTGACATTGTTGAAAATGATGATCGCTATGAAGAAAATCAATTAGTGTTTCAACAAGATGGAGCTCCTCCGCATTTTTCACAACGTGTTAGGGAGTTTTTGAACAGAGAGTTTCCAGAGCAATGGATTGGGCGTAGAGGTGCTATTGAGTGGCCCCCTAGATCACCGAATTTAACTCCTTTAGACTTATTTCTATGGGGTCATTTAAATAGTATAATTTTCGCAAAAGAACCGAAGTCTCTGGAAGGATTACGTCGACGCATTGTTGAAGAATGCCGTCTAATAACTCGACAAATGCTCCAGAATGTCAGAGCTCGTTTTGAACAAAATTTCTACTTTTGTATGGAAGCTGGTGGTCAATAGTTTGAACACTTTCTTAACTGAAAAACATTTTTGAACGTTTGATTTTGTTTTTTAGTGTTTTTTTAAGGAAAAATTGACTAATTCGTTCATTTCTTATCGCAATGAATGAAATACATTCCTGCAACTCCAACTGTGAATAATTTTTAAGCGAGTTAATAAAACTTCCAAAAAAATTAGTGTGCTGAATTCAGAAAAGAAAGAGCTTTCAAATGATGTAACACTGGACCCATGTTCCCTATTTAAAATATAAGGGTTGTTATCACCATCCTTAAGGGGTTGATGTGACGAAGTTGAGTTTTATGTCAAAACATGTCCCCCTCAATATTAAAATTGACGTGTGGCAGCGTTTCTTTAAAAATAAATTTCTCTTCTGGACGCAAATCGGTCAGTTTCCTTTTCAATGCGCTACCCTGTTATATATATATATATATATATATATATATATATATATATATATATATATATATATATATATATATATATATATATATATATATATAGATATATATGGATGCCTTTTACATATTATGGCAACGCCTGCCTTAAGTTTGACTATGTTAGAGCATAGGTATGTATGACATATTGGAAGGACGAAACCGGTGTACGTGTCCTGTTATACATACGTATATATATATATATATATATATATATATATATATATATATATATATATATATATATATATGTATATATATATATATATATATATATATATATATATATATATATATATATATATATATATATATATATATATATATATATCTTTCATTTACTTTTTCCACCCATGTCACTTGTTCACTATCGTGACTGGCAGTCTTTTGCAAAAATAAGCATTTTCATTTTCTTATAGAATGGCCATTAAAATTTGATAAATTTTCATAATTTATTTTAATTATTGTTTATTCATTAACATATCTTATGTATAAAGTGTAGCAAATTTAATCTGCCTAAAAAAGGGAAGAATAATATTTTAGTGTAGGACGCATACGTTAAGAGATATTGAGGAAAAACCAAAACGCTGTTTTTATGGCCAAAGGGTTGATCACCAAGTCTTCGAAGCAGCATACTTGGTATATTACTATCGGGATAGGTCCTACATACTAATACATACTAAACATTTACAGCTACTTGACCCTTTGAAAATGTGAGCTCATTTCGTGTACGTTCTGTACAAATTGATTAGACTATTATAGAAGCTTAAACTTAAATTTGGAGATGTAAGTGGCAGTAAAGTTTTTCGCTTAATAACGACGTCACAATTATTCCCATAAGGTTCCTCTTTCCTAAGTTGCACAGCTAAACTCTTCCTAAATATAATCCACCAAGGAGTTGTGAAACTAATGAAACATCTAATTCTCTTTGTTCTCGTTTATAACGTTGGAGGCACTCCATGGAGTATTCAAGATAAACAATAATTAGTGCACCGAAAGACTGTGTATTCGTGTAAACGTTCAATCCGGGACCTGGAAACAATCAAGTTGATATTATTTTCAAAGTAGGTATTTAATAATTTGCTTTGTTCTGCTCCGTAATTAATATTGGCTGTCTGTTGACGAAGGAGCGTTTAAATATTTGAGCTGGCAGATAAGTAGAGCCTCATCAAAATATGTTTCTTGTTAAAAATGTCCGTTAAAACATCTTAAGAGAAGTTTATAATTTGAGTTCCCGTACACACGTGGCACGCGGGTAGAGTGCAAAGCATGAGGTCCTGGAGCGAATTCTGCGCGATCATTTATTTAATATTTGCAAATTACTACAGGTTCAGGGCAGGCAAGTGTTAATCCACCAAATAGAAAGCGTATGCACAATCAACCAAGGGTTGCGGTGCTATCGGGGCGGCAAGGCCGCGGACAAGCCCTGAGGGAACAAAAAAAAATAATAGAAAGCTTGGAGTTTTTTTCGAATTACATAGATCATTATTGTTACTGGATTTATTAGCTTACATTATACACAATGTTTATACAAGAAAACTAATAAGATTTGCGCTAGTCTATTAACAAAAGTTCGGGACGCAGCAAGTGCGTTATGGTAGTGAATTTTTATTAAATGCTTTAAACTTGGATAACCCAATTTTCGATACAGTTAAAAAGTTGAATTTTGGTGTGTAGTTAAACCTTTTCCAAGGCAACATATCCGCCAAATATCAATCAACTAGCTTTGCAATTTTTGGAGAAAAAAAATTTTTTCGAAAGAAAATTCAAATTTTGAAAAACTCAATTTTCTATAAACTTAGAAAGTTCGTTTTCAGTATGTAGTAAGGTCTTTCTTAAGGTAACATATCCACCAAATTTGATTGAAGTAGCTTAGTAATTTTTGGAGAAACAATTTTTTTTAGAAAAAAACAAAATTAAAAAAACTCAATTTTGTATAAACTTAGAAAGTTTAATTTTGGTGCGTAGTAAGGTCTTTCTCAAGGTAACATATACACCAAATTTTATTGAAACAGCTTTGTAATTTTTGAAAAAAAATTTTTTTTTCGAAAGAAAACTCAAAATTTTCCCGGAAAACCTTGCCGGATTTTCCTGACTAACGAACTCATCCAATCAATTAATAAAGGAAAGGCACTTGCCGAGTTTAATCAAAATCTATTAATTATTTTTTGAGTTATCGGTTGGATATATATATATATATATATATATATATATATATATATATATATATATATATATATATATATATATATATATATATATAAATTGAAACTGACCCCGGATATGGGTTCTACAGGTCCTTGTTCGCGCTCCTTTAAAAATGTTTTGCAAAGTCTCACCATCGATACCTCCCTTTTGTAAAATAAAAAATCACTAAAAGCGGCCAATGCATTATGCAAATACACAGGAGCAATATTGCTAATGTTGTTGTCCCATTACGATACATTACACTTTTCAAATTTCCCTAAAATAAAAAGTCCATGGGGTTCGTGTCTGGAGTCCTAGGTTGTATATTTGGAAAGGAGGGCGCAAACAATGGGAGAGAAAACCTTGACCCAACAATTTTAAACTGTTAAAGTTAATCTCTTTTAGCTCGCATTTATTTATGTGAAGAGTAGGAAAATGTTTGGTAGCTAAGGCTTGAAGTATATCTTAACCCTGCTGCGCCTTTCGCATTTAGCTTACACCTGAGCTGCTCGGGTCATAAGTGACCCATGTATATAAGGTGACAAAAGTATTTATAATAAATTAAAAATTAATGTAGTAAAAATTTATTTTCACAACAGAACTTATTTTACCAACAGTATTATAATGAAAAATAAAAAAAGATTACTCATAGCACTGATTACATACTTGTAGTAGATGTTTTTTGCAACAATATTTTTTACACTTAGAACACACACTTTAACTTTTATTGTCAGTTTTTTGGCACAAATAGCACCTTCCTCGTTTTTCTGGTAACACTGACGTTGAAGCTTCATTTTCTTGAACATTTACTTTGACTCTTCTTATAGTTTCTACTACGTCTTTGGCGGCTTTAGTTCTAGGCAAGTTGGTTCTTCTTTCAATGTGTGGTTTTACCAGCGCCATGCCCAAACGTTCTAAAAACTGTCTGCGCCTTCGCAGACCTTTTGAGCCTGTTTTGTTACATATTTTCGAACAAAACGTAGGAGTTTTATGCGCTTATGTCAAGAATATTATAGAAGACTGTCAAAGGCCAGCGGTTTGTTTTGCGTTTCGTTGTGTAACACGCTATTGCCTTATCCATCGTATCTACTGATCCCTTAGTTTTATTGTAGTCTAAAATAATCACGGGCTTAATGTCTTTTTCCACTGATATTACTTTTTCACAATGTAATGTACTTAGCACCACACATTTATTTGATTTCCTAGTGATATATGATACCAATGTTGTATTATCAGTAAATGCAAATCTAGAAGTCATTTTCGGTACTTTCTTGCTAATTAATTCTGGTGGAATACAAGTTTTGTTATTTCTTACGGTGCCAATCAATGTAATATTTCGTTTTAGTAGCAACTTGTAAAAAAATTGTTGCAAGTGACGTTAGGGTCTTTTAGACCTTGAGATAAATCTAAAACAACTCTCATACCTTGATTTTTTTCCTTGGTCTTACCAGGGGGTTTGCCAATATAAGGTTTAATATTCCAGACATATGCAGTAACATTGTCACACAAAACCCAGAACTTTATATCATACCTTGCCGGTTTACTCGGCATGTGCTGTGTGAAAGGGCATCTGCCTCTGAATCCAACCAACTGCTCGTCAACCGTTACATAGGCATCAGGATTGAACAGTTTTGAAAGAATTTCCACCCATTCGTCCCAGAGCTTTCTAATCGCTGCAAATTTATCACGTTCTCGTCTCTCTTGTCTGGTATTTTTATTATCAAACCTCATCACTCTTGAAATATTTTTGAATTTTTCGAAAGACATAGTGGCTCGAAATATATTACGTCCCATTTCAGCATCCCACAAACTTTCTGTAGATTCATTGTGAGATTTGAAAACACCGGCTAAGATCAACAAACCAAGATAGGAATGTAAACTTATAACATCGAAGTTTTTCCAGTTATCTCCGTAAAGTCGATGGCCTTCTATATTTGTGTTTGTCAATATTATTGTCTTAATTTCCGGTGGAAAAAAATAATAAAAAAGTGGACAACTAATCTTTGGCTCTTGAAGTGGCGTATCTAGTACGTCCAGGTGTTACAAAAATTACATTTTGAGAACCATATCTGCCTTGTTGAGCTGCGGGTTCAGAAGACCACTGAATCTGTTTGTCCTTTGATAACATACTTTGAGATACATCAACTAGCTCCTCCAATTCGTCTTCTTCGGAGTCACTATCATTTACATCAGAAGCATAGTCCTCCGCTTCGGAACATAACTGCTCTTCATCAGATAGGTCCCACCCGTCGGCTATATTGTCAAAATCTATAGATTCTATATCAGAAGTCTTCATTGCTTCTTCTAATTCTTTTTGTGTATGAGGTCTGGTATGAGACTGCATAACTTTACGAGACATTTCAAGAAACAAACGAACGCATATTCTTCACAAAAACTAAAGACGAACTGAAATGAAAATATGCTGTCCTTGTAGACTACACCGTAGAGCAAGTAAAGACATGCAAGTTATGTTCTAAGAAGTCGGGAAGGCCGGCAGACGAGTAGGTAATAAGGTAGACAGGCGACCAGGCGTTGGGCAGACTGTCAGACGTCAAACATGTATAACTTTGCTTTATTACACACATCAAGTCAGCAAACGGAAGGAACAGATCAGTAAACGATACAAACAATTATATGAATCTCATAAACAAAAGTCGCTGGACAAAAGTGACCCGAACAGCTTAAGTGTGCAACATTTTACTGACAGAAGAATTAAAGTTATAATTTAACAAAAAACACAAAAAGTGATGGCAATTTGTTATAGAAATAAAGTCATAAAAGCTAAACGTTAGAAAGAAAAAATGGTAGCAGTAAAAGATAAACAAAACACGAATTGGGTCAAAAAGGACCCGAACGATGCAGCAGGGTTACAGTTTGGTAGCGTCGTCCTTCATGAAAGATTAATTTTTTATACTCTTTAGGGGCATTTACTGGATTATTTACTGGATTAAAGTGTAACCTCTAAGCTACGTCAAATAAAGACCAGATAACTGTTGTGGCATTAGGTGTAAATTGTGACAGCTGCTGATTTACAAATGTAGCCGTCGTCTGCTGTTTGGGGGAAGTAAATTCCATCGACAAAACTAGAAAAATAAGGTACCTCTCCAACGAGTAGGCTGTAATGTTAATGCATATGGTTTCTAGGCGACGCGATATATTATTGATTCTACAAGCAAAAACACTTTTGAATCTGAAGATGCGTTAACTTCATATTTAGTCTGCGATTAAGTGTAAGTATCCGCCCACTACATGAAAGACAATCGCACGTTGAGTAATTTTGTTACCAACTTCGTGAATTAGAATCTAGAAGCATCTAAATCTATTACGTCAACTTAGCCTACAATTCGAATACTAACTTAAGCGCTTCCTCCATGATAAATGAAGTAATTTTAAAGGTAGCAGTTCTAACGTTAGATGTCGAGTTTCACTTAGTCTCTATAATAGTTTCCATTTACATAGCCACAACTTGAATGTAGTTTGCTTGTCTGATTGGGAAAGTTTCTCTAAGACGAGCTGTTTCAGCTAAAGCGGTACGCATTAGCCTCTTGCTCATTTTAGAAACTATTTGGTCCAGAAAACCAGAGAAATGTCTTTCAGAATTTCTAGAGATAGTTTAAGTCTCTAGGGAAGTTTATGTTTATGCAGAAATTTATAAACAAATTGAATTTTTAAATATCTTATCCAAAAGGTCGTTTCTGTTAGCGAGCTGTTTAAGGAACAAGCACAACAAGATCGCCTGGAAACCATATTTTGGGTTTGTTTAAATGTTTTTATGTCGCTTATTTAGCCAGCCCATAGAGTCCATTCATTCCTAGAAAATTCAAGATTAACAAATTTTATATGTTCAAAGATAATAAGGATATTTTGAGCAATATAACGCACTTGCTGTATCCACAATGTTTTAATATAAATATAAGTACGTACTAAGTGAAGATGGGAACCTGTGATGAGCACTGAAAAGTACACGTGGAGAACCCAAATCATCACAACACATCTTTCTAAAGACTTGACGATCGTTTCACTAACAAGCTAGCGTCATCAAAGGATGAAAAATTCTAACTAGTTTCTACTAAAACACCACATTTTATACTGAGTCTGGAGGTCTGAGGTGAAGAACGATGCCGAGAGAGAGATTAAATCGCATGCCAATTTTCTGTGTATTGTATTTTAATTGCCGGACGAGGGTTTTAAACTTCCTTTATCACTTTACCTGACAAGCTTCGGAATGTTTATCTGCATCAGAGACACATCGCGAACGCAGGACTACAAACCAATGGCCAGGCTCGATTTAGGGAAGTTTTATTTCTTTATTGCCCTAGAAATATATACTTTCGTACGCATCGAGCTTCGCTGGCTGTCTAATATTTCGGATAAGTTGGAATAATAACCACCACATTGATAAAGAAAGTCTGAAACTTATCGAAACTATTAGACAGCCAGCGAAGATCGATGCGTACGAAAGTATTTATATTTCTAGGGCAATAAAATAAATCCTTAAATCGAGCTTCGCAACTGGTTTGCAGTCCTCTGTTTGCGCTCTGTCTTTGAAGAAGATAAACATTTCGAAATTGGAGGCCACTGGTGATCATACAAGGGCACAAAACCAAAATATTTTGTGTCGTTAGCAAAATCTACTAAATATTACAGACAGATGTTAAGCTTTATGGCGCAAACGTTGAAGTAATACCGGAAAAATTACTCAAAATGTTATAGTTTTTCTTCTTAAAACGTCAAATTCGCGATATGTAACGTCAAAATTGGCGACGTTTGCGCAAAAATTGTAAAGAAAATGCAAGTTATGTAGATGAAATGTCGTAAGAATTGTGCTTTGCAAAGCGTTAAGTATTTACTTCGACCGTCATTGTCCTTCAATCTGCTGACATATTTTTGGAAACTCTATTTTAAGTACACATTTTCTGTGATGTATGGCAGTAGTTTAAGTTATAGAGTTTGATTTGACAGTCTATTATTTTTAGCGAATTTTGAGATCAGTAACTGAAAAAAGTTACAAGCATTTAATCAAAAAATTTTGGTTGCCGCTGGTGGTCAGGGTACTATACAAGACCAAAATTTGTGCGCGGTAAACAAAATTAATTGAATATTGCAAGCAAATTTTAGTTTTTCTTGGCCCATACATATTTTCCGTAAAAAATTTCGTAGATCATTTCGATGAACATGCACTACCACAATGCACTTGCTGCATCCAGACTTTTTATGCCTTGGCAGGTGTAGCTTTTTTGGATGCTTGGATAAGTGATTTATTTGCAAATAGTAGTGACGTTTAATAATAATAATAATAATAATAATAATAATAATAATAATAATAATAATAATAATAATAATAATAATAATAATAATAATAATAATAATAATAATAATAATAATAATAATAATAATAATAATAATAATAATAATAATAAGTTTATTTGCATCCATGTTAACTATACATGTTAAATATAAAGTGTCTACAATAAAATTATAACAAACAAACAAAACAGTATCCACTAAAAGTACAGCTTGTGTGTGGATTATGGGTTTCTTCTAGTATTTTAAAGTCTTCTAAAAAAATAATTCTTAATTTCTAATTTTGAATCAGCACAACGGATAATTAGGTATCTCATAAGATTAAAATCAAATTTTCCACGGCATCAAAATAAGTGAAACCTAGATGACCCCCCCATAAGATTTATAACACTGCGATCCATTGGGAAACCAACTCGGTACATCCTATCCCAGCTTTAATTCCCTACTATCACCATCATAAACTCTTCGCTCTCCATACCCATCAAATATTTCACAACATATACACAATCGTGCACACACACTCACTCACACGCACTCACATTCATTGTTTATATATATAGTCAATCAAGTCTGGTATCCATGCACAAGTCGGTGAATTGGATCCGCAGATGCAAGTACCCATTTTCTTAAATTTCGTTTGAATGCATTTTTCAAAGTGATACTCTTTATATCGTCTGGCAGTTTATTATATAAGCGAGTAGAATAATAATAGCCGTAGCTATGTTGTCCCACTATATTATTTGATCTATTAGTTTTCAGGTCATCGTGTCCTCTTCGTAAGTTATATGTAATGGACAGGATTCATTGTCGTTAGTAGATCGCCTCATATTCAGAACAACTTTGTATGCAAATAGTTGCTTTAGGTTCATTAATTAGCTTCGGGAAACAGTAATATAGACGGGTAAGAATTGGTTTCCCAAGTATTATTCTCAGGAACTATTTACATCTCTAAGATGACAAGCAGCAGCTCCTCTCCATGAAACTATTCCACACCGAAGGTACGACTCGACAAGGCAGTAATATATTACTTTTAATTGCTCAAAACTTAGGAAACTTTTCAGGTACTTTAGCCTATGTATCAAACATCTTAGCTTTCCTGTGATTAGATGCGCATGCCTGTCCCATTTCAGATGTTGGTCCAATACAACTCCCAAATATCTATGCGAATAAACTGGCTTGATCTCTTACTCCTTGGATACCTTTATCGAAGTATATTGCGGCTGATTATTACCATAATTCGAGAAAGTTATGTAATGCGTGTTCTCTACATTTATCGCTAAGTTATTGCAATCAAACCACTTTTTAATTCCATCCAAATCTTGCTCTACTCTTAGTTTCAACGATTCCCATGTGTCATCATCGTAAAGTAGTGCGGTGTCATCGACAAAGCTCAAAATTTTGCCCTTTGTTTGCTGTAAAAATAAGGAATCCAAATACATTATAAATGATAAAAAGCAACACCAAAAACACCCAAAACACTTCTCATACCTCGCTGCACTATATTTTATTTAAAAAGCGTTCTTAAAAAAACGTAGGAACTAAGTCACTAAAACTTGTTTTCCTGCTTAATTCATTTCAACGCCATGATCTTGATTATACAGGAAATGAGCCGTACCTCCAGTAAAAATTGCGATGTATAATTTTGAAAATGTTATCATCATCATAGCCTATAAAAAATCGCACTTTCTTGTGATACTTTAGTAGCAAGAACGAACCATCCTGTGTCTTCGTACTTTTAATAATGAAAGGTTCGGCAGATTAAATAAATAAAGTTAAAAACCTACTTAGCAACAACTACAAAAAATATTTTTAGAATAGCATTTAAAGGTTTATTAAACCGAACAGCAATTTAAACACCAAGGCTTCTTTTTAAGATTTATTTGGGTTATTTTAATAATGATAAATGGCTTATCATATCAAATAATCATACTTTATAATTTATAGTTAGTCGGCCCACGTTGAGTTTGTTGCTATAACGTAACGACTCATAATGTATTTGTTATTTCCTTATTACATGGTGTGTTTGTTCACGTCTAAGTTTATGATGGGATAAACAATAATAGTTATCAGCTTTTACGTCAAGCGTTATCAAAGAATGCTGCTCACTTCTTTATCTACACGAACAGAAGTAATATTAAAAGGTAAGCAATTACTAGTAGCATGTAGTAGCAATTATTAGTAACTTATACTTCCCTAATACCGGGACAACGTGTGTAAGGCTAGATGTATTTTTACCATGATTAGAAACGCATACCGGTTTCTCTCTTATTAGAGCTCGTGAGTTAGCTATACTAATTAGAGTCGGAACACACTCAGGGTAATTAGGCTAAGGTAGCTAGCCTCCTAGAACATTGTGAGATATACGATAGAGCGAAGCCGGTCTGCGTTTCTGATTATAGTGAGAATACATCAACTCTTACGTGCATTGTACCAGTATGAGGAAAGAAATAGGGAGAGCCGACAATTTACAAAATTGTCGGTTGGTTGCACACAGTTTCTATTTATAGGATTTTTTTTAATTGGAGCTGTAGTGACTACATAATTACTGGTTCCGCACCGAGATGACGACCCTGTCCCACAATGTTCTAGCTTACACTTGTGTCATTTTCCAAGGTAGTAAGCCGTTTTAGTGAATTTTCTTAAAAAAAAAAAACTTCACCAATGAGAAGATCCCGACTTTTAAATTTTAAAAAAATTTCGTCAAATGAGCATTACTTGGGCCCCCATATCCGGAGTCAGTTTGAATTTTTATATGTTTATATATATATATATATATATATATATATATATATATATATATATATATATATATATATATATATATATATATATATATATATATATATATGTCACACCGATAACTCAAAAAATAATGGGCCAATCTTGATCAAATTTAGTGAGTACCTTGCTTTTGCAAGTGGTTGGGATAAGTTCGTTAGCCAGAAAAATCGGCACAGGTTTCCTCGGAAAATGTTGTATTTTCTTTCTAAAAAAATGTATATCTCCGGAAATAACAAAGCAAGGGCAACCAAATTTGGTATTTTGTTTGTATTTCCAGGAGTGAATTACGTACCAAACTTTAGGTCTGTAAGCTTAAAGACAAAAAAGTTATGGGCAGTTAAAGAAAATAATTTTGGCGTTTCCTTCAAAATGCACTTATAAACTTTTGTACTCATTTTAAGTCAAAACGTAAGCGCCAGCTTTTGATACATTTGCACACATATTAAGTCACTATTATAGTTTGAAATTGAAGTTGTATCCAAGAAATGCACCGTTACGTGCCAAAAAAAAAAAAAGAACTGGAATTAAAAAGTCGTCCGCTACATTAAAAGAACTGTTTTTTCAAGTGACATAAATGTAGTCGACCCCCAACATTGTAAACAGTATAGGTGTATTTATAGGAGAGTGATAAGAGCTGCTAAAAAAATGCAATAAAATACTCACACAACAAGTCGAAAACTTTATGGCAAATCATAAATAATACATTAAAAAATAATACAAAAAGTAAGCCAACTCACATGCTAATAGATGGTGCAGAAGTTTTGAAGTAATATCAGATTCCCTTAATTCATATTTTGCAAACCTACCTAAATCTGTTGTACCTCCAGTTACCAATACTCAAACTAATATAAGTGACTCAATTATTTTCACTAAACAATGCATTTTTCTTGACTCTGTAACTGAGGCGGAAGTATTTAATGTAGTCAACAATTTAAAGAGTTCAAACTCGACAGGTGCGGATGGTTTTTCTACAATGATTATTAAGGAATGTGTGACCTTTCTTGTTAAGCCCTTATCTGACATTATAAATACCTGCTTTGTAGAGGGATATTTCCCTACTATGCTTAAACCGACTAAAGTTGTATGTTTATTAAAAAAAGGCCAACGCAACATGATGGGTAATTATCGTCCTACATCTTAACTATCCGTTTTCTCTAAGATATTCGATAAATTGCTAGCTAAACCAATAGCATTTCTCAGAGCAAAAGATGTGCTTCCGCCAAATCTGCATGGAGGGTCATTCAGCCATTTAAGCTCTAGTAAGCAGTCTGGACTATGTATGTAAGAACGTAGATTCTGGTAGTACGGTCATTTCGCTTTTTATAGATTTATCGGGGGCATTTGATTGTGTTGATCACGCTGTACTGCTAAAAAAGGCTGAATCTTATGGACTGCGTGGCCAGTGCCAAAAGTTATTGATATCATATTTAGCTGACCGAAGACAGTTTGTGGAATATTTTGGGGCAAGATCATCCGACTGGAATATTGAATAATAGGTGTTCCACAGGGCAGTGTTCTAGGACCGCTACTATTTTTGTTATATATTAATGACATCGAAAGTAACCTGAGAACGTTTTTTTTTGTTTTGCGGATGATATAACGTTAGTAGCAAATGGAAAATTTGTTCATGAAGTGACTCAAAAAAGTCAACACAATTTAAGGTCTGTGCAAAATTATTTTATTGAAAACAAACTTGTTCTAAATAAAGGAATGACATTTGTCGTTCAATTTTAGCCAGTTCGTGCTGGTTACCCTGGGAGCTAACTGATAAAATTTCAGGGTCAATCGATTCATCAGGTAGATAAATTTAAGCTTCTTGGTATTACTTGGATCTATCATTGGATTGAAACATCTACCGGCAAGGAATTCCACAACTTGGAAGTCCTCGGGACAAAAGAGCGGGCATAACAAGATGTTCTATGTCTGGTGACCTGCACAGTAAAGGGGTACATTCGCTCTGTTGCCCTGGTAGATCTGTTGGGGGCAGCAGGTGGAGAAACTATGGAAGAAAACTCCTCTGAGCAGTGCCCGTGCAGATATCTATAAAAGAGAGAAAGGTCACCAACGGCACGTCGGTGGGCAAGGTATGGCAGCCTTTGGGTGAGGGTAGGGTCACCGATGAGACGTATATCTCTCTTCTGAATGGAGTCCAGGATAGCGAGTGTAGAAGCGGCACCAGCACCCCAGATGTGGGAGCAATATTCGAGATTTGGTCTTATTTGTGAAGTATATAAAGTATAGAGATGAGCTGGTGAAAAGTATTTGCGAGCCCGGAAGAGGAAACCTAATTTCTTAGCAGCCGCTTCTGCAATTCATGTGACATGTTGGTGCCAATTGAGATTTCGATCCACATAGATGCCAACAAGTGAAAAGGACTCATTACTTTGAATAACTTGGTTGTTTATTGTGATGGGTCTAGGGCTGGTGTATTTCTTATGAGAAAGCAAGCAAGACTGTGATTTGGTGGGGTTGAATTGTAGAAGATTTTTACTTCCCCAGTCTAAAATTTTTTGGAGATCCACAGAGACAGAACCCTCCATGAGTCTGCGATCCTCATCTAATTGGGCTAAAGAGACAGGCTTAGAATATTGTATATTTGAGTGGAGGGTGCTGCCGTCCGCGTAGCTTGTGTCAGGTTTCCAATTCAAAGACCGTAAAGTTGTATTATCACTCATTACTTTGAATCGTTAGTTAAGTATGGTGCTATCTGCTATGGTAATTATGTATCCCCAGATCGTGTTTTTGTCTTGCAAAAAAAGAAATTCGCTTTATGTTCAATCTTAAAAATCGAGAATATTGCAAAAGGACTTTTGTATCAGATTTTTTTTAACTTTTCCCGGTTTGTTTATTTTTAGTACTTTGGTTTTTGTGAAAGAGAATATCCGAATAGAATTAGCGAACAGGGAACCAGGCGCCAAAAGCCAAATAATGGTTGTCTTTCATATACCCTTAGTTTATTATGCCATCTATTACATGTATTATGAACTTTCTGATGCAACTAATTTCTGCCATCTGGTTGCGAATATAAGAAGTTCTAACCCATTTATTTTAGAATTCTGATAGTGTATAAAGAACCACATGGTAGTAAGTATATTCACATTGTTTCCTGTATAAAATTAATTTCAGTATTGAAACAATGAGCAAAAGAAGTAAATTAATTGTGCGAATGGCCCAGAAACAAGCTAAGCTACTTTTGGAGAAAGCCGAGTTACATGTGTATGTTTTCACGAAGAAAGAAATAATTGTTGTGGTTCTGTTTACACAATCGACACTTTAGGAAACCATGTCATATGGTTTTGTCACTTGGATCTTTATCACTTATATTCCTGTGAACAAAAATCAATGTGTTCAGATTGATGTGGTTTCTTGTAAAATAGTTCATTTAATCAAAAGACAACTGATCTCTATGGTCAGTCTAGACCGGAGACAGAGCAATATAAAACTTCACCCTACCAATCGCTGTGCAGACTAGCACAGCGATTTTGGAATGGGTGGAGTAAAAAGACTAAGGGCATGTACAATAAGTCAAAGGCTGCAGTGCTATCGGGGAGGCAGAGTCGCGGACGGGCCCTGAGGGAAGAAGAAAAATGTTTTCAGAATGATGTGGTTTCTTGTAAAATAGTTCATATCGATTATTTTTAAAATATCTTCTAAAAATGTGTATTCAGTACTCACTGAATTCTGAATAGGTTTTGCAACTATCAACTGTTAAAATTAGGTATATATCAAAATTGGGAACCAGGTGGTTGGTACCCTTCAGAATAAGACAATATTGAAATAAATATCATTGTGCGGAAACCAAACGCCGCAAAATGTCATTAAAAATATATTACCAAAGATGAAAGAAATTTCAAATAACGTATGTGATTATAATATGTCTCGAAGTATACTGAGCAGTTTTCAACCATCTGGTGGGGAAATCACAGTTCATACAGTTAAAATACCTTCATACCTCGATTTCTCATATTCATAAATCGGCGAGTGGTTCTTTGTCCGTTAACATCAACCATCTTACGCTTTGCGTCCTCAAATTTTCACCATAAGTATATGACACGTCATGGCTGGGACCTGCGGTATGATATCCATAGACTTGAATCGTATAAACAAAGTCGTTGCTATATAGGCGCTGTACTTTACAATAAATTAGATACTAGTTTTAAGGATATTGGAAGCATTAATAAATTTAAATCAGACATTTGCAATTTTCTTCTATCGAATGCCTTTTATTCTGTTAAAGATTACTTAAGTTTTAGTTTAGAATAAGTACCTTTTGTTGTTTGACTTATCCTATATTATTTGTATGATCTATTGGATTAATAAAGGTATTATTATTATTATTATTATTATTATTATTATTAGATAGTATCTCACCCTGTATATTTTCAAACTTATGTTATAAATGTAAACGAAACACGTTTTCCATTGCGCACCAAAATTTTTAAGAAAAGTTCAATGATCCTGTCCTTTCTGTAATGCAAATAAAAAGTTCAATAATCTGAGGCCAAGTAAAAGGAAATTGGCAATTGTTACAGATTTTGAGCATACTTAGGATATTTGGTGTTAAAATAGATACAGTGCATTGACCGAAATTGTAACTTGGAGACAAATATTTTTGGTAAATAACTTAGTTTAGAATTCTATACAATGATATTTTGTATCACAAAGACTGTAACCCGAATTTTCTAACAAACGTAGCAAAAGTAAAATAAACTGGTGAAATAGTGTTCAAAAATATCATTAATAACAATTGGGGGGAACTTGAGAGTAAGTGCAAATCAATAGCTCTCACACACAACGAGTTGTTTAATTTGAAAGACCAGCCACAATGAAATGAGGGACATTGTGAAAATCCAAATGAAATCCTTGAATAGTCTATGCATTCTCAACCCTTTACTGTTTGGTTTGGTTAATGAAGCAGTGGCGTAACTATGTCTATTTTTCTTTAATGAAGACGATCGAGATCTTACAGTGAATATCGAACGCTACTGCACGATTATCTATAATAGTCGTATGGATAGTATTCAAAATAATAATCGCAGTAATGGCAACAACAGCAACAGCCAAAAAAAAATGAGACTAGCACAGATAGTAAGATGAATCCAGGTGTCCAAAATACGATGAAAACCGACGACCAAAAACCAATGGCTCCAATAGTCGTATTTTGAGTGCAACCAGTGTATCTAATGCAATGAATAAAATGAATGATACGGTCCTCGATTCACAAACATTGATGAAAAACCATGGTTATACCAAACTGTCACCTGCTGCTAGTGCTCTTATCGCAATGAGTAATGAAAGCAAAAAGAAAATACTTCGACTGATGTGAAAAACACAAATTCATCTTCGACGGTACCTGCTCAGGACGCGACAAATAAAACAACGACCGAAAGGTTTAATAACAATAATATAATAAGTAGTGGACTTGTTGACTCGCGTATTTTAGAACGAGAAGTACAACGAAATATGAGCAGACTTATATCTCCGGACCATATGATAGGTAATTCTGTCCAGAATAATGTAAATGATCGCATAAGGGATACCGTTGTCAGCAGTGATGTAAACCTATCAAGATCACTGTGAAAGAAAAACCTTCTGATCATGATCTCCAAAGTGGAAACGTAAGACTGCCTGTTAGTGCTACAAATGGATTGACTGACAGGAGACCAAGGTGAGTACCCACTACTCTTTTGAATATTATAAATATCTTTATATTCATACGTGAATAGAAAAGTATGTATAATTTTTCATGGGCAGGTGTGACAAATTTTAATTTGAGCTATATGTGGTTCTCACAAGATGGAGCGACATGCCATTTAGCCAGAAAAACGATGACGTTATGAGATTAAAGGACAAAGGCGAATGAGAAAGGTTAATGTAAATTGGCCGCCAAGGTCATGCAAATTGACGATGCTGGATTTTTTATTTGGGGGCATGTAACAAGTAAAGTATATATATCGACAACCCCTAAACTACCGACCAGGTCCAGGATTAGATGCAAAGTGTAATTCGTTAGATTGGCAAACCATTATGTTCAGATATCATTGGTAATGTTGAGAAAAGGGTGGTCTCGCTACAGAAGCCGTGGTGGTTATTTTGCCAATATCATTAACCATAAATATTTTAATCAATTACACTTGATTGGAAGTAAAGGTTGGTTTAATTCGATCACGAAATCCGTTAACTCTTTTTAAAAACCCTATACTCGTGCAAAATTATATTTTTGTTGGCGAATGTAAGTTTCCACGATTGAATTTTCTGTAAATTAAAATCATGTTTAATTTCAAGTAATAGAAGTTGCACTAATTAAAACAAATAATGCAATAAAAGTTTCTGCTGCTCAAACAAGGCTTTGTACAGTCTGTATCTGACGGTACAAGCTGTAAAGTGGTTAGAGTTGAGTAATTAAATTGTAATAATTAAAACACAGTTGACTATCTGCACACTCTGGTGTTTTTCTAACATTTTCCGTTAATTGTTCCTGCTATTTGTCTTGTCTTGCACAAGACAAACAAGTGTTTTGTTTCAAGACAATAATTATATTAAGTTGTTTGTGAAATTCAGTGCTGGTTTGTACGTGCTACATAGCATTCAGACATTTTACAATTATTACTAAAATAATAAGGGAATGATACCGCTATCTTGTTTACATATAATTAAGTTTCACTAGTCGAAAATAACATCGGATAATTAACTATGATTGCAGTCTTATTTACGGAAACGATACAAAATTTATTTGACTACAGACTGGTCCAAAGGTAAAATTAAAAGTCTGGATTCAGCAAGTGCGTTCGTTTTAGTAGTGAATTTTCATAAAACATATTTTTAACAGCTAATACGTATTTTTAAATTAAGGCAGGCACAAAACTGGTCCGATTTTTCTGGCGAACGAACCTGTTCAAGCTATTTACCGATCTAGCAAGATATAATTATTTACAAAAAGGTTTCCAACGAAACTCCCAAAAAAAAATGAACATGAAAATTTGCAAACATTTTTTTTTACGAAAATGCGAAAATATTTTTTTCACAATAACATATTAAACATTTACTACCAAATTGCCACAAAAATCTTACAAACAATTATCTGGGCGATATATAGGTTTTCTCCTTACAAGAATAGTATTTTAAAAGATATTGCGTTTTCAAACAGTTCTTCGCCTTTTTTTTTCTTAAAGTAGTTGAGTGTAAAAACTGCCTAACGATCTCATCCAGGCTATTAAAAAAATGAAGGGGACAGCCAAATTTGGTTTCGAAGTATTTCTTTGAGTTATCGATTGGATATTATATATATATTTTATATTTTGTTTTATTTTATGTATATTGTCACCCACTATTTGTCATGTGTAAGTCCAGTATACAATTATTTTATTATTTTATGTGCGACGAACCATGTAAATGTTGATGGTTAAATAAATGTTATGTTATGTTAGATATATATATATATATATATATATATATATATATATATATATATATATATATATATATATATATATATATAACTTTTTAACTGACTTTGGATTTGGGTTCTACGAGCCCCATTTCTCGCTAACTTAAAGAGATTTTTCCATAAATCTTACTATCGATACCTCTCTATTAGTGAATTTTATTAATGAAAATTCACTAAAAATGAAAACTTGTATCACCAACGACTTATGGGCCACCCTGTGATTGGCAACATAATTTTATGAGATGCAGCTCTAAACATCCTATAAATAACTCTTATAATATTTTGCTGTAT
The DNA here is from genome assembly GCA_964006375.1 of Tillus elongatus. Taxonomy (NCBI): domain Eukaryota; kingdom Metazoa; phylum Arthropoda; class Insecta; order Coleoptera; family Cleridae; genus Tillus; species Tillus elongatus. Next base: position 24,088,037 of record OZ023266.1, on the reverse strand, counting down.
CTTGTATAATAACCGATAGATTGATATCTAAACATGTAAAAACTGAAATTGAACCCGGAGGCGCCTAGGTCGCACTCCTTTGAAGAAATATTTATAAATTTTTAAGTCGCGGTCTTCTCAATAACGAATTTTTTTCAGAGAAAATTCGCGAAAAAGCATTGACTATTAAACCACAAACTCTATAACTGAAACTACTGCCAAATCATCAGAGAGGGGGTTTATTTGAAATTAATGTTCTGCAAACATTTTGGTAAAATGAAGGACAATGATGGTTAAAACTGCAAATAAGCCTTTAAAAAACACATTTATTATGACATTTGCTTTACATAGCCCATATCTGTGTCAAGTTTTCCGTCTAAAAATTGCAAATTTTTACATTTCAAATCGCGGCTTGACATTTTAAGAAAACTATAAAATTTTCAAAGTAATTTTTCTGTTATTTCTTGACCTTTGTGCATCATGTAAGGCTAGATGCATTCTCACCACAATTAGAATCGTAGACCAGTTTTGCTCTAGTTAGAGCTCGTCAGTAGGGCATACTAATTGTAGCGAAAATAAACCTATAAAGTAATATGGCTATGGTAGCCAGCCTTCCAACACTAAGTGAGTTGTAAGACACGACGCAACTGCCGCCACCTAGTTGCGGAGCCAAGTAGTATGTTGTCACGCTAGCTCCAAATAACACAAAGTGTTAAAAAATACAGACAGTATACAACCAACTAACAATTTAGTAAATTGGTAGCCCTGGCCCATTTCTACCCTAATATAGGGACAAAGTATGTAAGGCTAGATCCATTCTCACAACAATTAGAATCGTAGACCTGTTTCGCTCTAGTTAGAGCTCTTCAGTACGGCATACTAATTGTAGCGAAAATACACCTATAAAGTAATACGGCTATGGTACCCAGCCTTCTAACACTAAGTGAGTGGTAAGACACGAAGCAACGTGCCGCCAGTTAGCTGCGGAACCAAGTAGTATGTTGTCACGCCAGCTCCAAATAACACAAAGTGTTAAAAAATAGAGACTATACACAAGCAACTAACAATTTGGTAAATTGTCTGCTACTATAGCCGTATTACTTTATAGGTGTATTTTCGCTACAATTAGTATACCGTACTGACGACGTCTAATTAAAGCGAAACCGGTCTACGGTTCTAATTGTTGTGAGAATGGATCTAGCCTTACATACTTTGTCCCTATATTAGGGTAGAAATGGGCCAGGGCTAACAATTTACTAAATTGTTAGTTGGTTGTATACAGTCTGTATTTTTAACACTTTGTGTTATTTGGAGCTAGCGTGACAACATACTGCTTGGTTCCGCAACTAGGTGGCGGCACGTTTCTTCGTGTCTTACCACTCACTTAGCTTTGTGCGTCAAGAAGACCTAATCTTAGTCTTAAGATACAATAGATCTTGTTATCCACAGAAAATATTTTTGTTTTGTGCATTTCTCTGGCCATCAGTGGCACCAAAAAAATTAATTATTTTTAAATGTCTAACTAGTAGACATTTAGAATTTTTAATCCTCTGATAACGCTAACCTTGTTAGTGAAACGATCGTCAGGTCTTTAAAAAGATGTGTTGTGGTGATTTGGGTTCTCCAAGTGTACTTATCAGTGCTCATCACAGGTTCCAATCATTTCTTAGTGATCTGTTTGTTTACATTTTAATTGGTACGAATATAAAATATCTGATATTGATAAACAACTGTGATAATCCTCAATTTATAAACCTTGAGTTCCTAAACTACGTACAAATTTTACAGGTACGATAAGATTTACTAAGCGAAAATTTAAAGAGTGTAAATACATCTAATATAATATTATGGACTTATTTGGGTGAGTTGAATAAAAATATTTTTTCTTTCCAAACAAGTTTATTCCTTGTCCCGACCCGTTTCGACCTGTTACACGGTCATCATCAGGGGAATTTTGTTTATTGTTAAAGAGGCCTAAAAACTATACAGCTGAATGTCCAAGGAATCAGTTTCATCTGTTGCTGTAGGATGGATTTAATAGCGTCACAGGTGTTACTATCACGAACAGAAGCAACTTTTATTTAAAATAAGAACGACTTTTTGTTTCAACTCGCAAAATTAAGCTTAAAAGGACGTCTCCGGTAAAAAACGTACACGAACAGATCAAACAATAAGGAGCAGAATCGGCCCCGAAAAAGAAACGTTTCCTTTTCAGCGCCGATTCTGCGCTTTATTGTTTGGTCTGCTCGTGTACGTTTTTTTACTGGAGACGTCTTTTAAAGTTTAATTTTGCGAGTTCTTATTTTCAATAAAAGTTGCTTCTGTTCGTATTAGTAACACCTCTGACGCTAGTGGATCTAACCTACAGCAACAGAAGAAACTGGTTCCTTGGACATTCAGCTGTATAGTTTTTTTTTGTCCTGTTTAACAATGGACAAATTCCCCTGATGATGACCGAGTAACAGGTCGAAACGCGTCGGGGCAAGGAATAAACACTTGTTTGGAAAGAAAAAGAGTATTTTTATTCAACTCACCCAAAGATGCCAAATCCAAACATTTTTACGTTTTTTAAAATAAAATTCTTTGTTTAAAATAAAATAAGGTACATATTTCTTAAAATAAATCAAAAAGCAAATTCTTGCATTTTAAACGTATAAATAAAAATCTTTCCTACTTAATAAATTAATCTTTTAGTGAATTTTCGTAGAAAAAATTCACTAATGGGGAGATCCCGACTTTTGAATTTTGAAAAAATTTATGCAAATGAGCGCGAACTAGGACCCCAAGAACCCATATCCGGGGTCAGTTTTAATTTTTATATGTTTATATATATATATATATATATATATATATATATATATATATATATATATATATATATATATATATATATATATATATATATATATATACATATATATATGTATGTATCACACCGATAACTCAATAAATAATGGGCCGATTTTGATAAAATTTAGCATGTGCTTTTATTTTGTAAATGGCTTGGATAAGTTCCTTAGTCAGCAAAATCGGACGAGGTTTTCCGAGAAAACTGTGAGTTTTCATTCGAAAAAAATTCTTATCTCAAAAAATAATGGGCCTATTTTAATAAAATTCGGCATGTGCCTTCCTTTTGTAAATGGCTTTGACAAGTTTGTTAGTCAGGAACATCGGACGAGGTTTTCCAGGAAAATTTTGAGTTTCCATTCGAAAAAAATTTTTTTCTCAAAGAATACTGGGCCGATTTTGATAAAATTTGGCATGTACCTTCCTTTTGTAAATGGCTTTGATAAGTTCGTTAATCAGAAAAATCGGACAAGTTTTCCGGGAAAATTTTGATTTTTCATTTGAAAAAATTTTTTATCTTTAAAAATAAAAAATCTATGATAACCAAATTTGGTAGGAAGGTTAACGATATAAAAAGTAAACTATACACCAAAATTTAGATTTCTGTGTTACAAGAAAAAAAGTTATAATAAAATATTTTGTGTCAGATCATTTCTATGAAAATTCACTACCATAACGCACTTGCTGCATCCAGGCTTTTTCTTGTTATATCAGCATCTGTTGATGTTGTCTTTCAGTAACTCAATAAACAAATTAAATTTCACATGGTTGTCAGATTCAAATATTGTATAGTTAATTAAGGAGGCAATTACAATAACACCAATATTATTTTGCCATGTATCAAATTTAAAATCTCAGCTTAGCAGTAAACTTAGGTCCAGTTTATCTATAAGGGTCTCTGCTCTGATAAATTCCAAACTATATTCTGTTATTTTTAACAAGTCACTACCACACGTTAATCTATGCACTAAGGTGTCTGGGTACAATTTGCATCTTCTACAATTTGGTGAATTACTGAGGCCAATTTTATGTAAAAACATCTGCGAGGTAAATGAATTATGCAGGAACAATATTATGGACTTTATTTAATCAGATAATATTTTATATATTGTAAATATTTAACGTTGTTGAAGCTACACTACATGAGTAAGTACCTGGAGATATCTTTGTGACTAAATTACCAGGAATGGCTGATGAATGGAAGCGAGGATTCTGTGTGATTCATATAAGTATACATAAAAAATTGCTGTTAGTATTACAACATTATTGACATACTGGCGAATATTATTTTAAAAATTACCACTTTATCAGCTAAGTGCTATGAGGTTGCGCAAAAATGGGTCTGAGTTTCCAACCCAGGTTCATAAGATCTGAGAATAATCACAAAATTTAATGTTGCCTAATAATGCAAATATGAATTAATATATTAAATGTCAGTGGTCTAAATATTTGTTTTTCATATAATAAGTGATCTAGCAGTTTATTAATAAATAAAATCATAGTTGTTGTAAGAAAATGCAGAGTAGTATTAATAGGTCGTCATCAAATATCAATAGCCAGGAAATCAGGTGTTCAAGTAACAAGCGACCAAGCAGTTTGTTAATGACGTAGTTGAAATAATTGTGACATAGACAATTTTAGCAACGATTTCAAACCTTAGCTGCAAGTTGTTTTATCTAGTCAAATTTAATAAAAAGTATATCCAAGTTTTTATAAAATATAAGTATACTGGATCATTTACTGCGGATGGTGCATTAGAAGCTTCCGACAAACCACTTAACGGCTGGTTCTCCAAATTTGGCTATTTGGCTAAACAAGTATGCACTTTTAAGCTAAAATATTTTTTAAACTGCGATGTTGCGACTTCTAAAAGAAGTAGTACCAATTTTAATTGAAACGCCTCTAAACATTTCCTCACAAGTTTTCTCAACATGTGTTTGTACCTACATTTTACCGCTTTTAGCGAATTGTAATAGAAACATTCACTAGTGATGAGATTGTTGCTTATATATATTATATATATAATATATATAATATATATAATATATATATTATATATATATATATATATATATATATATATATATATATATATATATATATATATATATATATATATTCGGAAAGATTTCCGCGGTCTTTAATGTGAGATAAACTTGGTTCTCGGGTTGAACCCCGTCCAGAATTTATTAAAACTCGACGTTTCGGGCTTTGTTTTGGAGCCATTTTCACGGGTAAGGGAAATATATAAGGACATAATCTCTAAGGCTTCAATCTGCCTACTCTTTAGGGCGGTGAACAAAGGTGGGTTGGGTTGTTGTAGCTCGATTACGGGGACTCAATCTGCCTACTCCCCAAACGCCCAAGAGAGATGAGAGATCTGGCAGTTCGTTGCAATTATTGTATTGGATGTATCGTTTTGTCTACCTGACTCGTTATCAGTGAAAGTACTCGGTTCACGGTCAGGGGCTTTCGTCACAGTACTTAAAGGATTAAGAGGATTAAGATGATTACAGACACTTCTTGGGACAGATAATGGGGAAATGAAATTTTCTAATAAATTTATTGTCCTTTTGTGTATTTGTAATGAAGATATCAGTTCAGTTAATTCTTTAAGTACCTTGACTAAAGCCCCTGACCGTGACCAAACTACTTTCACTGATAACGAAGCAGGTAGACTAACCAATACATAGATCACAAGACTCGCAACGAACTGCCAGATCTCTCTTGGGCATATCGTTGAACACACTGAAACCTTAGAGACGATATTCGGCGAGATTCGGGGAGTAGGCAAATTGAGGCCCCGTAATCAAGCTACAACAACCCAACCCACCTTTGTCCACCGTTCTAAAAAGTAGGCAAATTGAGGCCTTAGAGTCCATGTTTTTAGATATTGAAAATGGTTCCAACCAGGAGCCCAAACGTCGAGTTTTAATAAATTCTGGACGCGGTTCAACCCGAGAACCAAGTATATCATATATATATATATATATATATATATATATATATATATATATATATATATATATATATATATATATATATATATATCCTCCCAAGCAACAAATTAAGGCATGTTAGCCAGCACTCGAGTAAAAAATAACCTCACCAGGTTCTAAATTAGCTATAAATAACCAAAATGTTGGCTGGATTGTCAAAATCACTACAAACTTGAGAATGCAGCTCCCAATTAGCCTATTTTTGACTATTAAAATTACTCCAAAGTCAGTAGTTTACAAGTAACTAAATTGTGGATAATTTGGTTCAATTTTAACTATCAATCTACTTAAATATAATTTTGAGTTTCAATTCCTCAATTGGCTATTTTTACGTCGAAGTGTGCCATAAATTGGACTTAACATTGACTACTAAGTCCAGATACCTAAAATACCTATTTTAAGGTAATCTTTTACCTAATATTCCTGCAATAAGTGTCTGTGGTATAAAATTAGAGGTCTTCTTATGAAGTCCGGGTTACATATATATATTACCAATTTAACTGGAAGACAGCATAAGAAATATTTTGGGCACTAGGATAACCTAACATAGCTTTTAGATTGTCCATATAGTTATAATTACTGCAAAAATGGCCTTCCAAGTCAAATTGACTACATCAACGTTGAAAATACCCGTACCTTGTTTCTTCTCCACATCAATGACCTCCTCTCTAGCACATTCAACCCTGTTCGCAGTTACGCGGACGACAGCACCCTCCACTCAAATATACAATATTCTAAGCCTGTCTCTTTACCCCAATTAGATGAGGATCGCAGACACATGGATCTCCAAAAAGTATTATACTGGGGAAATAAAAATCTTGTACAATTCAACTCCACCAAATCTCAGTCTTGCTTTCTATCTCATAAGAGATAAACCAGACCTAGACCCATCATAATAAACAACCAAGTTATTCAAAGTAATGAGTCATCTTCACTTGTTGGCGTTTCTGTGGATTTAAATCTCAATTGGCACCAACATGTCACATCCATTGCAGAAGCGGCTTCTAAGAAATTAGGTTTTCTCTTCCGGGTCGCAAATACTGTTCACCAGCTAATCTCTATACCTTATATACCTCACAAATAAGGCCAAACCTCGAATACTGCTCCCACATCTTGGGTGCCGCTGCCTCTTCTACACTCGCTATCCTGGACTCCGTTCTGAAGAGAACTATACGTCTCATCGGTGACCCTACCCTCACCCAAAGGCTACCATCCCTTGCCCACCGACGTGCCGTTGGTGACCTCTCTCTCTTTTATAAATAGCTGCACGGGAACTGCTCAACGAAGCTTTCTTTCATAGTTCCTCCACCTGCTGCCCCCAACAGACCTACCAGGGGAACAGAGAGAATGCACCCTTTTAGTGACCAGGTCACCAGACATAGAACATCTTGTTATGCCCGCTCTTTTGTCCCTAGGACTTCCAAGTTGTGCAACTCCTTGCCGGCACATGTTTTTCCTTCTCCTCTGAATCTACAAAGAATAACAGAGACACCTGAAGAAAAAGAGTCGTGATCGCAACTGCAGTGTGATATTGCCTTTAGACTGTGATGATGATGATGATACCGTACAAACCCCCAACCGATATACTGTTATATTCTTTAAAGGCAAAATTGTTAGAAAAATCATGCGTGTTATTAAAAGTATTATTAGGACTTAAGGTTTGGATTATTTTAAGCTGTTGTTCATACTTTTTTTGTATTTAACTTTTTATATCATAATAGCTTGGGTGTCTCGTCTACTTTCTCATATTTTAAAACCATATGAGTCCCATGCAAATTAACTTGCCTATAAAACTATTACAGACGTATTCCAATTAGCTAACAAGAGGTCAAATCGAGCTAATTTTCCTTCTTCTTACTGCATACCGCTATAAATGACATGTATGCCGTATTTTTACAACTAGCCTGTTCGTAATGGCAATTATCCTGTTATGACATCTGATTCATGCATAACAAGCGTAATAATATACCGCTGACAAGATTCATTATCATGCCGTTTGTCAATTAGGTCTGCATAGTTGGATATAAAAGATAGAGCCATGTCATATATTGACAATGGCGTAACAAAAGCAGTGAAGAATAAGGTGACCAAGCTATAGCGAATTTCACAAAGTAATAAATTTGGAATGTGATTGCATACTCCAAAATTTTACTAACATGTGGACATGTTTGTCTAGCGAGGTTAAAATTTTTGACACCGTTATTAGAATAACAACATCTTAATACACTATAAGTTTAAAGGACGAGTTTTATATAGCTCGTTGTTAATAATTGAGGTTACCATAGGAGGATAATTTATTGACTTTTAATGATTAGATAGTTAACTTTGCTAGATACATTGGCTAGAAATATAACACTACCAGTATATATATATATATATATATATATATATATATATATATATATATATATATATATATATATATATATATATATATATATATACAGGGTGGCGCATTGAAAACGCAACAGACCGATTTGCGTCCAGAGAAATTTTTTAAGAAACGCTGAAACACGTCACTTTTAATATTGAGGGGGACATGTTTTGACATAAAACTCAAGTTTCTTATATTAACCCCTTAAGGGTGGTGATAACAACCGTTATATTTTAAATAGGGCACATGGGTCGAGTGTTACATCATTTGAAAGCTCTTTCTTTTCTCAATTCAGCAAACTAATTTTTTTGGAAGTTTTATCAACTCGTTTAAAAATTATTCACAGTTCGAATTGCAAGAACGTATTTCATTCATTGTGATAAGAAATGCACTAATTAGTCAATTTTTCCTTAAAAAAAACTAAAAAACGATATTTTCTAGTCACTCCAAATACGTTTCGCCACTCAAATTGCCATAAAAAAAATGGTCCGATTAAACGGTCTCCAAAAGTGTCAGTCCAGGCATTCAATTTCTGTGGAGTTTGAGTGTGGAATTCGTGATAATTTCTTGGATTATTATCTGCCCAATAACGACAATTATGACGATTGACTGTTTAATAAAAACGTACACTCGCCTAAAAAACAGATATTGAACAGAAAGTTCCCGTTATCAGCTATTCGTGCAGTCATAACTTCACAAAACTCCAGCCGCCGATCAAAATCATCTTTATTCAGTTGTTGTAAATGAATTTTATACGGGTGAAATTTATGATGCTTCAATATTCGCTGAATAGTTCTTCTTTTGATGTTTGAAACAGTGGCGAATTTTCACGTGCTTAAAGTTGGGTTTTCAGCAACTTGTCCTAAAACTTTAATCTCAGTAGTCTCATTTAACCGGAAATTCACATTCAGGATCCCGTTTTTTGGTGGCTACTGAACCACTTTGTCGAAACTCTGCAACTAACTCCAAAATGTATTTTCTGTTAACATGTCTGTTCGGATGTCGTTCATTAAACAAATTTGCGGCACGGTTGGCACAGTCATCGTTTCTGAAAAAAAGAGTAAGTATTTTAACCCTTTCTTCTACAGAATACACCATTGTGAAATTAATTTTCGGTAGTACTTCAAGTATCAAACCGACCGATAAACTGAAATAATAAACCGCTATTCTCTCATTCCGATAAGAAATGTTCTGAATTTTTTGTTTACAAACCAACAAAACATTGACTATCAGCACATTTCTTATCGGAATGAGTGAAATGTGTTTTTGCATATTCAACTGTGAATAATTTTTAAACGAGTTAATAACCTTTCAAAAAAATTGGTGTGCTGAATTCAGAAAAAAAAGATCTTTCAAATGATGTAACACTCGACCCATGTTCCTTATCTAAAATATTAAAATATAAGGGTTGTGATCACCACCCTTAAGGGGTTGATGTGACAAAGTTGAGTTTTATGTCAAAACATGTCCCCCTCAAGATTAAACAGCGTTTCTTAAAAAAATTCTCTGGACGCAAATCGGTCTGTTAGGTTTCAATGCGCCACCCTATATATATATATATATATATATATATATATATATATATATATATATATATATATATATATATATATATATATATAAGCACGATGTCCCATCGGTGCGAGGACGGAAGATCGCTCCTCACCAAGGCTATATTTTAAAATGGGGTTTCCTCAAGACGATAGATGTTCCACGAGTGCACATTGTAAAATTATTTCTATTCATATGGGGTTTTAATATACAGAGTGTTGCACTAAACTTAATTTTTGTTAAACAGAACACCTATATATTATGGCATTTTTTGGAAAGCCACGTCGATGCTGATTAAACTGATACCATATTGTTTTGGGTTATTTTCAACCGTTCTCCAACTACAGGGATTTAAATGTAAGAAAAATGGTATACTTCAGACGTTTGTCGACATATTTGAGATACTAATATCGGGTTTTGTCATAGTAATCTTTTTTTTTTTGTGTAGATTGCGTTTACCGCGGTAACAATGACAATTTATTCTTTAATATACAGGGTATTTATCTTTTGCGAAATTTTAAAATTTATTTTTTCAACCCTGCATCTTTTTACTTTGGTGAATGCAGAATGTTGTAAGCTTTTTTATGATGGTATATTTGGATCAGTTCAATTAAATACGAAAGAAGGTACAGCTGTTTAAGATTGTTATTTTTATTGGGTTGTGTTTAATATCATTACACATTATTATCGAAATCACGGTAGCCCTGGAGGGAAGTTGAAACCGAGACAACAGAATAAAATCGATGTTTGATACATCGTGCAGTTGACGTTTGACAAAAATACTTTTATTAGCTGTTTTTTTGTATTATTTTGGTCTTTATCATTAATAGTGTATCGTTGTTTGTTTATTATTCGTTTTTTATTGTTCGTTGTTTATTATTGTCTGTTTATTTACCTAAAGTTACATTCTAAGAATAATTTTACCGTTGAAGAGTTAGTAAACATAAGGTACGCTTTGGGATAGGCTGCCCATAACTTTTTTGTCTTTTGACCTACAGGTAGGTAATTTATCTATAGCGATATAAAACGATGTACCAAATTTGGTTGCCTTTACTTTGTCATTTCCGGAGATATGAATTTGTTTCTAAAGAAAACACAAAATTTTCCGGGCAAACCTCGGCCGATTTTCCTGGATAACGAACTTATTCAAGCCACTTACAAAAGGAAGGTACTCACCAAATTTTGTCAAAATCGGCCCATTATTTTTTGAGTTATCGGTGTGATATTATATATATATATATATATATATATATATATATATATATATATATATATATATATATATATATATATATATATATATATATATATATATATATATATATATATATATATATATAAATATATAAAAATCGAAATTGACACCGGATATGTGTTCTAGGGGGCCTAATTAGCGCTCATTTGAATTTTTTTTTTCAAAATTCAAAAGTCGGGATCTCCTCATTAGTGAATTTTTTCAAGAAAATTTACTAAAACCAAACAGATTGTGACATTTACAAAAATGATTTTATTCATAACAGATGCTCAACTTGACGGTAATTATGTCTTATACATAAACGAGATCGTCTTAGGAACGATCCTCTTAGTCTTCTTAGACTGCTTTGTGAAATTTCTTGAGCTGCTGTTCTAATTCTTTGACGTAGCTCCTCGTTTTTCAAAAACTTTATCTTCTAAGCATGCCCAATAAAAAATCTAGTGGATTCAGGTCCGGTGAGCTAGCTGGCCACAAGATAGGTCCTAGACGGCCAATTCACCTCCCCGGGTATGTTTAGTTCAAGTATTGCCTTACATCTAAGGCATATTGAGCTGGGCGTCCATCATTTTAAAGCCACATTGTTCTCAGAAGTTCTGATCGGGTGTCTTGCGGCAGTTCTGGCAAATTATTTTGTAAAAACGCCAAATATCTTTGGCCATTTAACGTAGGAGGCAGTTCCACTGGTCCCAAAAGTGTTCCGTTAAAAATGTTGGCCCAGAGGTTTATCTTAAACTGATGCTGGGAGAGATCCTCCCTGAACTCATGTGGATTTTAAAATTTTAAACTATGAAAGTGGTTAAGGTTCATGTATCCATCATTTTTACATGCTGACTCGTCACTCCACAAAACTGTATCGAAGAAAGTGAGATCTTGCGCAGTCACGCGGTACCAAAACTTGGACCCTCTGAATATGCTAAGGATGGTACCCATGCCTTTCTAAAATTCTAGGACTTATCTTGTGGCCAGCTAGTTCACCAGACCTGAATCTACGAGACTTTTTTATTGGGGGTGCTGAAAAGATCAAGTTTATGAAAAACCAATAAGAAATCAAGAGGAGTTGCGTAAAAGAATCAGAACAGCAGCTCAAGAAATTTCACGAAGCAGTCTAAGAAGACTAAGAGAATCGTTCCTAACACGATGTTGTTTATGTATAAGACAGAATGGCCGTCCATTTGAGCACCCATTATGAATAAAATATTTTTTGTAAACATCACAATCGGTTTATTTTTATTTATTAGCTACCTGATTTCACTTCCGAATTTACTTTTGACAGTGAATTACTTTTAGAGATACTGCCAATGTTTTATACCATTTTAGAATCTCCATAAAACAGGGAAGTTTTTGAAAATTATTAGGCAGTAACTTTTACTATTTTTTTTTGCACGAAGGTTTATTCAAAATAAAAAAAATGGGGAAGAAAAGTCCGTTTCTTAATTTTTTTCCTCCAATTTTCTAAATAGTAACACAAAATAATTCAGATTTATTCGATAACGCCATTATTGTGGATTAACAGGCGTAAAAATCACATTCCGGAAATGCTATTTTCATGAGGGTGGTCTGATCTTGAAAAATCCCTTAAAATTTTATAATTTTCTTTTTTTTTTTTCATAAAATTGTCAATATCCTAAAAACTTTTTGATAATATCATATAGGGTTTTTCTGCAAGGGCTTGAGCTTGACTATCTTAGTGTGACGTTTGATTTACGACTTTTGGGACATCCTCTATATACATATATATAAATATAATATACAGAGTGTTTAATAATAAGATACATTCCTTCAGATTAGGCAGGATGTCAGGATAAATGCGGAGCCTAACATACATTATCCGAAATTTAAATGTTTTTGAAATATGGCATTATAAAAATTATCGCTAAAAGGACATCTTAATGTCTTTAAATAACTATTTTAAGAAACCAGCTTTATATTTTTCCAATTCTGATAATTTGTGCAACACTATCTTCTTATGTTTGAAATAAAAACCATAAACACCCCTCATGTGAAAGCTTCAGAGAAAACTTGCAAAAAAGAACGATCTAAATTATATACGCAATTTTTTGTCGGATTTTCTTTTGAAAATCATTCTGGTAACATGCGTGCATTTTTTCACGAGTTCTTTCATCGTAATAGCTATGCAATAAGGTACAAATACTACAACAAACAATTACAAGTCTCAAAAGAAATTAGCAAAAATGTTACCGGTAATACATTTTTATTTTAAGAAGAAACAGTGAAATCGTTGGTATTGTAAAAGTAGCGTTTGATGTCTAATATATTTGAAATTTTAATTTATTTTCTACAGGTCTTATTCAATACGTGAGCCCCTATTTCGTATACATGCACGGCACCATCTTCTAATTTGAGTCTTCGTTATTCTGGTTGTCAGGGTATTCCGTATATGTTGGGCAGAATATATTATCCTTTGCCTTAGATTTCCACTTGTATTGACTCTGGTTGCGCATATCATCTCTTTCCTATGGCCCCAGACGTATTAGTCTAAAGGTGTAAAATCTGGGATTCGCGCTGGCCAAGGTATTGTGCCCGTCCTTCAAATCTAACCATTACGAAACTGTTAATCTAAAAGAAGTCGTACTGCCAGCCGAAAATGCGCAGCACGAAGATCATTCTGTAGTATAATTTTCTATCTGCCGGCGAGAGGAACACCTTTTAGAAGCACTGGTAGCTTATCTTTCAACATTTTATTTAAATATCTCCGTTAGGAATTTGATATGTTGTTGCAAACACACGACCATTTGATATGCTACGGCTCGGGAAGCAACGTTCATAGAATTATCGACGAGCTTCAGCAACATTACAATCACAATATCCGCAGACATACAAAAAATCTACATATTCTCTGTTGTGGTATGCAACCATGGTAAAATATAACAAAAACAAATAAAAACAAGAAAGTAATCTCTCACATTCAACTCTGAATAAATAGAAAATAATTATGAAATTTATTAACCAACATGCGCAAATGGAAACTGCCTGACAGTTGTCCAAATTTTTATGTTTAGTATGTAGGTTACCGGTTTTTCACCATTTCGACATTTAAGGTTTTAGAAAATATAAATTTGTAAGGGGTTGAAATAGTACTTGCCGAAAATTAACATAAGTGTCAGAAATCAAAATTGTGTTTATTGAAAACACAAGTATTAAGCTTATTTGTGAAACAGATTGTAAAATTATGCACCCATTAACAAATATACCAATATAATATATTAATTTTGTACGGGTGACTGGCCCTCATACCGCCTCCGAGGTATACAGATTTTAACTTCTATACCTTTGTCCATTTTTAGTTTCTTACGAATTTGTCACTATATTCCATTATGTCTTACTACTTTTCGTTTCCTTATTAAGAAACAGGAGGAAACTTCTTTATTAACGCATGTTACGCCACTGTATTACTAGGATACCCACGTTCATTCTGATCAGACTAGTTGATAATAATGAATTATTACAACGATCTGCAATAAGGAGATAATGTTATAAAAGAAACATACCGGCAAGATTTGTGTCGTGTTATTGCACGAGAGAATGACGTCAAAAGGGTGAGCTTGTAACGGAGAATTTCTCAATTTCCCCCTGAAAATCATAAATTCAAATGGGAACACAACCGAAACATGTAACATGTTCCAGATCTGACATTCAATCAGGTTCTGATAAAAAAGTGATTGCCAGAAACGAGAAAAACGTCTGAAAAATTGCACGATATAAGAGAGTTGAAAAAAACTGCAACTTGTTCATTTCGCTTCTGCCTTTCTGTATTTAAGGGCATTGAATCCAATAATAGAAAAGACAGCCACAGTAAGCTGGCAACGAATTTATTAGAATATTAATTACTCTGATAACTGTGACTAATACCAAATGAAAGTCCACTTTGATTGATTTAATTGAGGAGCAAATGCAAAACCAGATATGTCCAGGTTTCATCATTTTGAGTAAACAGCCAAAAACTTTGTTTCAGCTTAACATGTTGGACTTCACAGAAAACATAATTTTATTCCGCTTTGCATGGATTTATTTAAAAATTATATAGTTTTGTGTGAAGTTAAAACATATCTGAGCCTCGGTGGTTAAGTGGTAAGGACGTTTACACAAACAATAAAATATTTAAGAAATTAAAGGTAGAAAATGCCGAAATAGACCCAAATAGAGATAACGTAAAATACTTAGGTATAACCCTCGACCGAAGGCTTAATTTTCACAGCGAGATTAACCAACTGATCAAAAAAGGACATGCTGCCCTAAAAACAGTCTATCCCCTACTAAAAAGTGCATCACTGAGCACTACTAACAAATTACTAATTTACAAGATGATTATTAGACCCATCATCACATATGGGGCCCCTGTTTGGTGCAGCATATCAAATACCAAATTCAGAAAACTTAGCGTCTTTGAGAAAAAGTGTTTAAGACTAATCACCGGGGGCAACAGATACTATAAAATATCTGACATGATAGGAACAACGAACATCACACCAATCAAGGAATATGTACTGTCTTTATCAGAAAACTTCTACGAGAGGCAAACAAAAAACAGCCAACTAACCAGACGAATTCTTACAACCAGAACAGACAATCTCCATATAACATTTAAGCATAAACTCTCATTTTCAAGAACAAAATTCGGAACTTAAAGAACCCCAACAATCAACAGGCAATACCGTAGATATTAGGCAGCCCAAACAAACCTAAGTATCTAAGATATAGTATAAATGTAAATAATGTAAATATGTATGTAGTGCAAATAATTATAAGTTAATTTGGTCATTTTAAAATCAAAAACAATATAATGTTAAGGCAGGTTTTTCCTAATTTTCCTGCTGATAAAAATTAACAAACTTAAAAACACACTAGGAACAACATAAAAACCATAGATAGCATTTTTCTTAAGAATACATATATGTTCTTTATTATATTCAAAATATGTAAACATAAACCATGGATAAATCTTAAGATAGGCGCCCTGTTTATACGAAGTAAATTGTAAACTAATATTGTTAGATGTCTAGTTTTCTCTGTATATAGACTAAAACTTTTTACCTAACGTATTGTAATATTTTTAACCTATAAATTATGCATAAATATTTTGAAATTGAAAAATTGACGTTTACCTCTGAACCGAGGGATACCGGGTTCGATTCCGAGAGTTTCTCGTTAATTTTTTTCAGTACATACTGTACAATTAATATCAACCGAGGTTGCTCCGACCTTCGGAGGGGGCGTAAAGCCGTCGGTCCTGTGTCCATGCGATGTTGAGTTAAAGATATCTACCCCGCATACAGGAAGGCAGGGGATCGGCAAAGTTTCCGGGGTAGTAGGGTGAAACTTCTCCCTGGCGTCGGTGATTGGCAATAGTGGGGGAAACAGACCGACGTTAAAGAAAACAGAAACGTATCTATAAAGACAAATGGGACGCATAAATGCGGTTTTAATTCATATAACAGAAAATATCATAAAGGTATTAAATAATTATCCAAAGTAAAAAAAAATATTTTACAACGTAAAAGTCGAAACCCCAACATAAAGAAAGCTAAGTAATCAATCAGATGTGTAGACCTATATCTTCATCAAGGACAGTAACATGTTTCTTCATTTTCCTTTCCTGTTTCATAGTCGTTTTCTTCTATCTCAGTTTCTAATAATTCACCATTGCTTTCAGTCTGTATGTTTTTTGTGCCATATCAGCTTGGCTGATGCTTTACATTTATCACCAAATTGTTGACGCAAGGCTTTTTCTATGGAACAATATGCCACAAACTTTTTATGGAAATTGAATATTTTTATCAGTTATTCCTCTTTCCAATAGTCTCAGATACTTTTTAAAGCTGCGGTATTGGATGCTTTGACAAAAACAAGATTTCGCTTGGTCGTTTTAATATCCGGCAATGTAAATTGGTTTGGTCATTAATGAGAAGATCTGTGTTTATATATTCATATATATATATATATATATATATATATATATATATATATATATATATATATATATATATATATATATATATCTCACACCGATAACTCAAAAAATAATGGCCGGATGTTGATGAAATTTGGGACGTACCTTCCTTTTTTGTATGGCTTCGATAAGCTTGTTAGGGAAGGAAATTGTACTAGTATTTCCGGGAGTATTTCCGGAGAAATATTGGGTTTCCTTTCGAATTTTTTTTTGTATTTCCAAAAATAACAAAGATATGACAACCAAATTAGGCGCATGCGTTTCTACTGTCAAACTTACTCCACATGCAGAAACTTAGATAGCCACCTTTAAAGAAGAAAAAGTTATAGCAATTTAAAAAAAATTGAGTAGCACTGGTGATCAGAGGAAAGCACAAGAACAAAGTATTTTGTGTAGGTAACAAAACCAATTGAATATTACATACAACGATTGACTTTCCTGGGCGCAAAAAGGTCAAGATGTAGCGGAAAAAATATTTTGAAAATTTTATAATTTTTCTTCTTAAAATGTCAAATTCGCGATTTAAAACGTAAAAATTTGCAATTTTCAGACAACGAATTTGAAGTAAATACGGATTGTGCAAAAGAAATGTCTTAATTAGTGTGTTTTTCGAAGCCTTAGCTTTCAGCTACAACCATCCCTGTCCTTCGTTTTACTAAAATGTTTTCGGAAAATACATTTAAAATAGACCTTCTTTCTGATACTTTGGAAGTAGTTTTAGCTATAGGGTTTATAGTTTAACAGTCTATATTTTAGAAAATTTTCTTAGAAAAAAATCGTTATTGAGAAGATCGCGACTTATGAATTTTGAAAAGGTTTCCTCATATGAGCACGAATTAGAACCCCTAAACCCTAAAATCAACATACGGGAAAAGTTTCAGTTTTTTTTTCTGTTTACACATATAGAGGGCGACTCATTTCTACGGTAAAACTCAGTACTTTCGTTTATATACAAGATACCAGCAAAAATTGTATACGTTAATTATAGGGTGTTTTAAGCTGCATTTTATCAAATTATTTTGATAATCACAGGTAGCCCGTAAGTTGTTGGTTATACACACTTTCTTTTCTAATAAAACACTCCTTATGTTATTGCATTTTTGCATTTTCTATTAAATTATAATTACTTCAATTGTTTTGCAACTGTGAACGTTTTTTTTTGGCACATTGCACAAACACATATCACAAATTGTGAAACGGCGTTTTTACCAATAGATAGCAGAGCCTCATAAAAAGACGCATTCGGAGAGCTTTTTGTTGAGATTACTCGTCGAAAAAATCAAGCTTTCATTTACAGGCAAATAGTGGCTGAATTTGAAAAGTTTTCGCAGAAATGTTTTTAGCGTTTCCGTAGAAATCATGTTTTGTAATTTTTTTTAATTAATTGTAAACGTTTGGTAAGTTATTGTATAAAAAAAGTGGTTGAATTTTTGTAAAATATATAACATTACTCGAGGCAATTTCGGCAAAAAAGTAGAATTTTTGTAAAAGAAATCTTTGCACAATTTCATATTTTTTTGGAATTTGAGTCATAAAGCTGTTTGTCAATAATAACATATTGACATGTGTGTAAATAGCTTGAAAAGGTTCTTTGGCCAACAAAATTGGACCAGTTTTTTCTGGAACTTTTTATTTTATTTTCGGAAAATGTTTGTAGTTCTTGAAACAACAAAGCTAATTTAATGAAATGTGGTACATTGTGATTACTATATAGGTTATACTGCCAACCAAATGTCATTTTAAAAACAAGGTATATTTGTCATTTAAAACATTTTTACGAAAATTCGTTACCGTAACGCACTTGCTGCATCCAGACTAATTCATTTAAAGTTTGAGGAGTAAAGCTTATCTCCGCTAGAAGGATAAACTCGCAAGGTTGAAAATATCGGCAAAAGGTGTCCCCTCGAAATAAAAATTGACGGGTGCGAGAGATTTTTTTTTTTTGAAATGACAGGAAATATGAAAAATCTGGTGTCTCGTTTTCGCTACGCCACTATGTATGTGAAAAATTGAATAAACCATGTGAAAATGGGTTCCCAAAACTCCTATTTGCGTACTTTTAAAAACGTTTTTCGAATATTCTAGCCCTCGCATAAAGAAAAATTTTCTTAATAAAAATTCGCTAAAAATTACAGTAAAATACTTGTTACAATTGATTTGCATACGGGTTTTCCATAAAAATATTCTATTCACACATTAGTTTAATTAGATATGTTAACCTATAAAATGAAAAAAACTGCAATAATATCTGTTTGAATAAATATTCCGTAACTATCATATCGTAATAGCATCAAAAGGATTTCCCACAGCAATTTAGTGAAAATTAGCTTAGTCATCGTGATTATGCTGGAAAATATGTATTTGATTTTCCGCCTCCGGAAAAACCTAATCACATTTACTATCAATATATTCCAATGGAATGTCTATCATTTAAATGAAACAATGTTTGCCGGTATTGCTATAATTTTGTAATCATTAAATCAGCAAGTAGATCACGTTATTACAGACACGTGGTAGGTTAAGAAAAAAGACAAATAATTATGAGAGAAACTCCATCTTTGACTTCACAAGTGTACATTTTCTTCTCTGCAACTGATTTTAACATTTACTGTGGCGCCACGTTAAAGAAAATGGAATATATTTACATGCAATGACAACTATAAATAGAAATATGCTGCTATTTTAGTGTATTTCTATCAAAAAACTCTTAAAGAAATAAAATTAAAATGACAGATAAGGCTTTTAAAATGTCTGCGTGATGCACTTTACTATTACACGTGAAAAAAATATGTTTTTCTTCAGCAGTGCGCTTTTTTGTTAACAAACCCAAGGCACGGCACTGGGCAACCCCTATCACCATGTATCGCGGACCTTCTCATGGGTAGATTTGAAACAGATCTAAAAAGGTGAAAGTAAGTATTTTCTTAGAGTATTATTTCTTCGTGCGAATGATCTTTTCGCAGTGTTCAACACAAACATTTGCAAAATAGTCGATTTTATTGCCAAATTGAACAGTAAATTTGACTCTATAAAATTTACCCACGGATTGGAAATTAATAATAAACAACCCTTTCTAGATATACTAGTTATCAAAAAGAAATACACTTTACACTTGTCCATAGGAAGAAAACCACCACTTCAAATTACATTCCGAGTGACTCAAATCATACGTACGCACAAAAAATGCAGGTTTGAGTTTTTTAGTGAATAGGTTAATACATTTTCCTTTAAGTACAAATATATACTGCAAATAATTAGGGTATCAAGTACACTTGGAGAAACCCAAATGACCACAACGCATATTTTTCAACACCCAACAATCGTTTCGCTAACAACGTTAGCTTCGTCAGGAGAGGTGTTGTGGTGATTTGGGTTTCTCCAAGTTTACTTGTCAGTGCTCATCAGATGTGCTATTCTACACTTAGTGAATTAGGGTATATTAAGATCGTGGCCGAATATAACGGACACACTTGTCTAATGGCGAAATTAATTAACAAACAGAAAACAAACAAAATGTTAACAGAATCAACGACTTTTAGAATAGTGTTACAAATTGAATCATATCTTCCACATAGTTGTGATAATCTACTCTCCGCAGGTTTGAATATGAAATTAATTTAGGGCCACAAAGAAAATATTTGTATTCCTGTACCCATAAACTTCCGAAACGTTATATTACTCATGTCTTAACGAAAAATCTTAAATTTTCACCAAATCACCCCTCATTTACCCCCCACTCCTTTTGTTGGATACTAACTGGATACCAAAATTAAAGATGCTATCTCAATTCCTTCGACAGTTATTGCGCCTAGGAACAGACAAAGGTACAGGCCGACAGACGACCGACCGACAGACAAAAAATGTTTGTTCCAGAATTAAGTTTTCTATGGGTTTTGAGCCGTTTTACGCTGTTTTGGAAAAAAAATTCGAAATTTCTGTCACCGATATTTCACTCCCACACATTCAACCCCTAATTTAATTTGAACACAGAATACCACATGTTTGATGCAATTGAGAGTTTTCTAATAAGCTAACCCTGAAACGTTATATTACTCGAGTTTTAACTAAAAAATGTTAATTTTCACAAAATCACCCCCCCCCCCTATTCATCCACTAGACCATGGAACGACTTTACCCAAAAACAATGCGAAGCGTTGTTCGTTTGTCCGGTGTTAATTCTGTATTAAATTTGAAGACGACATGTCAATTCGTTCTAAAGTTATCGTGGCTACTAACGGGCAAATAGCCAGACCGACACCCAAAAAATTTTCGTTCCCAAATAATGTTTTCTGTGTTTTGACAATTTTTACCACGTTATATATATATATATATATATATATATATATATATATATATATATATATATATATATATATATATATATATATATATATATATATATATACAGGGTCGCTGATAAGTCTGGAAACGGTCAATTATCCGGGAAAATATACAAGGTGTCGAAAAAAGTTTTATACAAAAGTTTTTGGGTTCTTCAATGTCTACTAGGCGGTGATAATTTCATTTATACAGGGTTGGTCATACAGGCGTGGCACACCAATATTATTTTTTTTTTAATGGAACACCCTATATATTATTCGACATTTCAATCCTTCTCTTAATTTTGAGCAACATTTATCAGAAGCATGATGTACATAAACTCAATCGTTTCCGGGTAAAAAAATAAATAAAAATAAACGCTATTGTTTTTAAAATCTATTGGATGAAGAACAAAAATAAATGAAAAGTAGAATATCTCTTGAAAACAATCTGTGAGTGTGAAAAGAACCGGTTGCGATGTTTTTAACATTGTTTGGAATCCTATTTTATAAGATGTTCAAAGTGTTCTCCATTGACCTCCTGACAATAATGAATTCGCTTAACAAAACATTGCACTGCATTTACAAGAGCGTTTTGAGGAATGTTATTAATTTCATGCACAATCCTTGCTTGCAACTCTTCAATATTCTGCGGTCTATTTTGGTAAATTAAATTTTTTACATGACCCCACAAAAAAAAGTCAAGCGGCGTCATGTCGGGAGACCTAGCTGGCCATTCAATAGTTCCCCTGCGCCCTATCCATCTGCCAGGAAAGGTTTGATTCAGATATTCCCGTACCTCAATTCCAAAATGAGGGGGTGCCCCATCCTGCTGAAACCATATTTCTTCCGCTGGTAGATTTGGGTCGTTATTGTTCGGAAATAATCGACTTACGTCTGGAACAATTGATTCTTGCAAAAGTGTCAAATATCGAGCAGAGTTCAAATTACCGTGTATAAAATAAGGTCCTATGATATGTCCACCAATAATAGCACACCAAACATTTACTTTTTGCGGTCTTTGGGTGTGAATTTGTTCCATCCAATGTGGGTTTTCGTCTGACCAGTACCTACAGTTGTGTCGGTTGACTTGTCCATTCAAACAAAATGTAGATTCGTCGGAAAACAAAATGTGGTTGGCAAAGTTAAAATTTTGGCGTAACTTCTCCATAATAGGTTCACAGAACTCGATTCTGCGATCAAAATCGTCTTCACTCAGTTCTTGCAATAAATGAATTTTATATGGACGGAACTTTTCCCGCTTCGTAATCTTTTGAATTGAATATCGACTCATATTGTGATTTAAAGCCAATTGCTGTGCCGAAGTTTTCGGATTTTCCACCACATCCAATATTACATTCAAAGAATTTTCTTCATTTGTAACGGTTACTGGCCTTCCAGTTCTAGGTTTATCCTTGATACCGCCAGTTTCGTGAAAACGATGCAAAGTTTTCGAAACTGTGGATTTGGAGATCGATTCCCGCTCAGGATGCAACTCATTGAACATAATCACCACTTGAGCAAAACTTCGTGTTCTATCACCGTACCCTATCATCATTAAATTTTCGATACGTTCGGTTTCACTTAAACTTGCCATTTTGCACAAAAACTGTTGACACTAAATTACTAATGTTTCAAAACTGTTGACACTGAATGAATGTTTGACATTCGTTGTCCTGGAAACATTTTAAAACAAAAGAACAATACTGCGTTTCTTATGGGCATCTTATCTTATCTCGGGATTCCAAACAATGTTAAAAACATCGCAACCGGTTCTTTTCACACTCACAGATTGTTTTCAAGAGATATTCTACTTTTCATTTATTTTTGTTCTTCATCCAATAGATTTTAAAAACAGTAGCGTTTATTTTTATTTATTTTTTTACCCGGAAACGATTGAGTTTAGGTACATTATGCTTCTCATAAATGTTGCTCAAAATTAAGAGAAGGATTGAAATATCGAATAATATATAGGGTGTTCCATTAAAAAATAATTAATATTGGTGTGCCACGCCAGTATGACCAACCCTGTATAAATAAAATTATCACCGCCTAGTAGACATTGAAGAACCCAAAAACTTTTGTATAAAACTTTTTTCGACACCTTGTATATTTTTCCGGATAATCGACCGTTTCCAGACTTATCAGCGACCCTGTATATATATATATATATATATATATATATATATATATATATATATATATATATATATATATATATATATATATATATATATATATATATTGAATACGGGTTCTAGTAGGGGTTAGTTGCGTTTATTTGAAGACATTTTTATCAATATTTTATTCAATAAGGCGCAATCATTTTTCTAAAAAAAAATACTGAAAAGGAGCACTTTTATGGATTGGTAATTAATTTGATAAACAAGAAGGTCAAATATGATTTAGAATAAGAAAAACTTTCTAGTAACTTTCAATGCACTTAATTCCTGCTTTAGACACGATAAAGAATTTATCGCCAAGCAAATAGCTAAATGTGTGTTAGCCCTAAATCCAATAATGTCTTTTGCTTCGTAAAATGAGTAGATAACTTGATAACCGTTGGCGTTTATTGTGTTACTTGACCCTTCTATAAGCTATTTCTAAAATGAAATCTCGTGAATGAAAATGGTGTTTTAAAAATAGAAACATCCGGAACAAAAGTGGCTTCTGAAACTACTTCTCTTTTCATGTATTAGTACACCGAGATTTCCAGAAGCAACGAAAACCAGAATGAATCTCCGAATACAAAAATACAAGTACTTTGTTTTTTAGACTGATAAATGCAGCAGACAAACTGGCTTCGTTCGTATTTTGTTTGTTTACAATTAACAAAATCAATAAAGTTCAGTATCTGAGCTGATATGTAAAATATATTTACTTCTGTTAATAACGATGCTTTTAAGGTAAATAAACATGAAACGAATCCCTTATAAGGTAACTAAAAATTAATCTTGTGTTTGCAAACAGTTATGTTTACTTTTACTGAAAATAAAAATTAGTTTAAAATCTACTTCTCCTAATAAGAGTGTCATAACTCATTTTACCCTAATTGAGATCATTGTGGTCTTACCACCAAATTTCTGCGACAAATTGTTGGCGTGTTTCTCTATTTCGTTATACTTTGACTTACCTGAAACAAAAAAAAAACATTCTGTAAATTGTTCTAATTACATCATATATAATAAATAACTAAATAAATAATCAAGTAATAGCACCGTTATAGTATCGCTAACTGCTTTTTGTGCTTTTGTTGAACCGCTTCAATTCTTAGATCATTAACGTGATGCACGATTGAACATTATGGCATGGTAAGATATTTTGAATTCGTTAGCAGGCAGAACAAATTTATTTTGTCCCATGGTTCACCTAGGATGACCCCGCATGTACCTCGAACAACCGCGGTTAAATCGCCTGCACCGGTTAGTAGTAGCTAAAGGGGTGGTGCCTTCAGATCGATCAACACGAGGTAACATATATGATATGTTTGTTGTAGACGTAGTAGTAGCAGTGGTGTAGAGGCTAACGCCCGGCAAGTAGGTCACAATAGGCCCTCTTGTCGACCCCAGCAACACAGCAACCGTACTCTACACTTCCTCAGTTCCGTCGCCAAACCGCATCGACCTCGAAATGAAGGCTATGGCGGTCTTCCATTGGACTGTACTTACCTGGTTCCTATGCAGAGTCCTCGAACCGAATAATTATGTTCGAAGACTCCCAAGAGCCTCGCATTCGCACAGGGAGTGGTAAGACGTCTCTTCATTCTCGCCGCATTCCTGGCAAATGGGATCTCTCTCGACACCTATATATGTAAGAGCGCAGTGACCTATCAGCACCCCAAGGATGCGACGAAGCGCAGCTCGGCCCCTACCGTGTAGCCAGACAGTCTTATCTCTGTCCGGCCGCTCCACAAAGTCCCTCGCCTGCCTAGAGCCACCGGCTGACCCCCAGTGCCTCTCCATGGCCTCCTCAGTCCAGCTATCTAGGACGTCGGGGACCGCCCTACTACTTATGCCTATCGCAGGCCGCCGGGAACCAAGTCTTGCGAGATCATTCGACACCTCATTCCCCGCTACGCCAGAGTGTCCCGGAACCCACACCAATTGCACCTCCTTTGTCCTGGCTAGTCTTTTAAGTGCGTCAGCGCACACTTGAACCAGTGTTGACCTAATTATGGCCACGCAGACTGCCCGGAAGATCGCTTGGCTATCCGAGCAAACGTATGCACATTTCTCGGGGCTCATCCTCACATTCTGTCGGTTGGCTACAGACAGGATAGCGTATATCTCCGTTTCGAATGCCGTGGTATATGCGACCAGAGCATAACTCTCACGCACCCCCAGGCTGTCGATATATATTCCTACGCCGGAGAATTGTTGATCCTCTAGCCGAGATCCGCCGGTAAAACGGACCAGGCTTGCGGGCTGGAATGCAACCTCATTTTCCCACCACTGATCCCTGCTGGGGATTCTAAGGATATATGGCCTAGTCAACCCAATATCGTGCTCTGCATTTCGTACTTTAATGGTGGAATTTCCTTTTCCACCTTCTTGACGACTCTTGCATGTCCTATTATTACTCCCTCTCCGCACCAGTTTCCAGAGTCTTGCATTCTAAGATGCGACGCCATAGCCTCCCTTCTGATTCAGATGGGAAGCCGTGGCAGCATCAACATGACCTCTAGCGCGGCTGAGGGTGTAGTCCTCTAGCGCCTATGATACCCAGGATTGCCAGCCTTTGGAGTTTGGCCAGCTTCTTCGTAGCAGTTTGGTTGACACCACACCACCAGACCAATGCTCCGTAGAGAATTCTCGGCCTGCAATTTTCAATTAAGGATCCGAGAATTAAGTCCACAAGTCCTCCCTATCACTCGACGCAGATACCAGAGGGTCGCTACCCCCTTTCTTGCTACTCGTTCTATTTGCGACCCCCATGTTAGTTTGGAGTCCGGGACCTCCTCCTGGATATTTGACATCCCGCACTAAAGCTAAAGGTGTTCCAAACATCACGGGTGCCCTGAACCCCTCCATATTCCTCTTCTTGGTGAATAGGACCATCTCCGTCTTCGCTGGGTTTACGGAGAGTCCCAGCTCACCACACCATCTTTCAATTATGCTGCAGGCAGCTTGCATGCACTCTTAGACGACGCCGAGAAATTTGCCGGTGACTAAGACCAGCGCATCATCAGCATACGACTGGTGGTAGAAGCCTTTCTCGGAGAGCCGCTCTATGAGGCCGTCCATGAGCAGAATTCTTGCAAGTAAGCCTATTTCTGATTAGTGATGCGAAGTAATGTAAATCAACGTGGGAATCCCTTTAACGAGCAATTGAAGGAGTTGGATTCACTTATTTGTTTACTAACGGCTATCCAATACATAATACTATACAAGTATCTAACTAACTAAATATACGAAAGTAAAAAGGAGAAGAGAACCAATAAGAAAATCCAGCAGGTGTGTTTTTGATAAACACAGAAGTATAGACAAAACAGAATGTAAAACTTTCACAAAACACAAGCATACAAGTACAATAAATTTCATAAATAAATTCTACAAGGAATGGACGTTATCCGGTTTGCAAATTGAGCTACGTTGGCTCTAGCAGCTCTTTAACTTTTGTTTTAACAAAAATAATGTCAGCATGATAAATGCAAAAGGAATACTAAGACTGAGAAAGTGAATATGAAACTAAACAGCCAACAACATTGACATATAGAAATGCTTACTTAGGGAGGATTCTTACGGATGCTGGTGATAGTAACAAACACTCAGAAGAAGGGCCACGATGCCAAAGCAAGCGTTCAATAGAAAAAGTAATTTCCTTACTAGAAAACATTTTTGCTCGTATCTGGGGAACAGGTACATCAGGTCATACGTATGAAATGTTGCAATGTTTGGGAAACTGTACTTTAAATAAGCAGAATATATAAAACTGAAGCTTTTAAAATATGTACATGAAGAAAAATCACAAACAGAAAGAACTCCGACATAGAGGCGAAAAAGTGTATGCCATAAAAGTTTGGACGCAGCTAGTGGATATGGTAATCAATTTTCATAAAACTGTTTTTATGTGCACAATACGTTTTTTGTAATAACAGTATAATCTTTACAATACAAACAATGTACCAGATTTCATCAACATAACTGTGTATGAAAACGTACAAAAAATTTCCGTAAACCTACTTAAAATATTTCCGAAAGAACCGGTCCGACTTTTCTGGTTAACCTCTCCAAGCTATTTATACACCTGCCAAGATATAATTATTAACAAAAAGCTTTGGGACAAAAAACATAAAAATTGTACAATCAAATTTTCCAACAATTTCATTAAAAAAGTGGGCCATTTTTTTTTAAATGACGTGAGTAATGTTACAAGAAAATTCTATTTTTTACGAAAAGTTGCGAAACAATTTTTTTAATGAAAATTCAAAAACATTATTTATTACAATAATGGAATAATCATTTACTAATAATTACCAACATTACACAAACATTTTTCAAGGAATAATATTGACGAAAACACTAAAAAAAAAGCAGACTGTCTTCTGACCAACGCATTAACACATTTTAGTAATTAGTTTTGAATCTAATCAACACAACATTAAAAGTTTTTAATGAACACAAAAAATAGAAGAGAAGAATTGGCAACTAATATTTTTTTCTTTGATTCTATTCATTTAGCTTTGTAAACTGGTTCTTTTTATTTTAAAACAGACGTAGCTGCAAAACTTTCAATTATCGAAGTCTTTACATTTTCCCTGTCGTTTTGGCTCTGTGAATTTTCGAGTTTAATTTGTGTATTTTCGTTTCAACAGTAGGAGTCATTTATGTGGAAGTTTAAACGAGTAAACTTACTCTTTTTTTTCTTTCCGATCCAAGAGGGTATTCTGTACAAGCCAATTACGTACTTTCTGCATTGTTGAAAACACAAATAAATAAATTCGAGCTTTTTTCAGGAAAGTCGGTAAACAAAGCATGGAGTATTTTCTTAGTTGTGTAAATCGATAAAACGTTGCTGAATACGTGCAGGAATGAACGTAGTCTTTCCAGCGTAGAGGATGAAAGTAAATTGGTATCATTATCATATTAAAAAGGTTTTTCCAACAACGAAAAAAAAAAACACATTCTCTACTAGTGAATTTTCTTGATAAAAAAATCAGAAAAACCAACAATAAAAAAGGTTCGGGACGCAGCAAGTGCGTTATAGTAGCGAATTTTCATAAGAACTGTACACTATTATTATACGGCATATTAGTAAACTTAATACTTTAAACGTACACAGACCATGAAGAACGATTTTAGAGGTGCTAGTACGCGCACGTTTGAAAGATTCTTTTGAAAGTGTTACCATCGACATCTCTCATTTATGAAAAAAAAAATCTTGCGTTCCAACTCCTTTTGAGAAAAATACCCAAAACTCAATTTTCTATGAAGCTAGAGAACAAAATTTTGCAACCTGTAGATAGTGTAAGTCTCTTCAAAAGAAACTTGTATTACAAATTTCATTAAAGTTATACAGAAGATTTCCAAAAGAAAACTTAATTCATATTTAGAGAAGTAAAGTATCTGCCAGACTCGAAACGTAGCAGTTATTTTTCCTTCATATGTAGTCTTATGTTTAAGTTTAAAGATAAAAGAAACTATTTTAGAATGATTTTTATATAGACTTGGCTTGATTTTGTTTACATTTCTGCAATATTATGCGACAGAATAAAATATCTATGCTGCGCTTAAACTGTATTTGCGGCCGTTAATAAAGCTACAAATATAGTGTATTTTAATCTTTGATTGAATCCCCTAGTTAAATAGCAATCAGTTGGCAAATTTTTTATTTCATGTCGTCTGTCATTTTTCATAATTTCGTCTAAAAGTATAGCGTTTTTAAAAAGTTTTCCCCGATTTTCCACCGGAAAATCTTGAGCAAAAAGGCTGATTAACGAACTCGACCTGGGTTTTCGCACAAACAAGATTTTTTCCAAGTTTGATTGACAGTATTTTTTTAGTTATCGTTCGGATATATATATATATATATATATATATATATATATATATATATATATATATATATATATATATATATATATATATATATACATATAACAATTCTAACGGACCTTGGTTTTGGTTTCTAGGGACCAAAATTCGCGCTCATCTGAAGAAATTTTTTCAAAAGCTTTTCATCGTGACTAAATAATCTCGGCACCATATAAATATTAGTATTTCGTTATTGGGGCGTTAAAAGAAGTGAGCTAAACTTAAGACTTTATTATCGATTAAAATGAAATTAATATTGCATTCTTTAAGGGTTAATACGAATAATAACATATAAAGGAATCGCGGTCGCGTGAATGTTCTTTAGCTACTCTGCATCTACATACCGCTACTCGTTCGTGCCTCGACTTCACTGCTACTACTGCTGAAGGGCGGTTGGCGGTTCTAGCGGCGCTGCAGTACTTGTTGTTCTTGATCCTGTGTGCGTCGACGCTGACGTTGGACCGTACCTGGTGCACTCTTTGCCTTTAACCTATTGTCTACAGTGACCTCTCCAATAGCTAATTTTTCTTAAAGAAAATTCTCTAAAAGTATCTTCTATAATTTCAGACTTTAAGGCGACAAAGCTATCCCGACAATTTAAACGAATGTAAGATCTTGTTCCAATCGTATGAACAATGCAGACCATTATTTCTACCAAATATAAAAGTGAAACAAAACAAAATCTTACACGCACCGGCGGGAACTGGAGCCTCTGCCGCCTGCGCGACAGGCAGAGATGCTACCCCTGAACCAAAGATGCGCCGATTAATAGTTGGTTTACGTGATACTTGGAGCAGATTTTGCCTGCAACATTTATTTCATTCGTTCCTATCTTCTTGATATGAAACTTACTAGAATATTGTGAGATGTAGGACAGGGTCGCCATCTCGTGCGGAACCAGGTAGTATGTTGTCACGACCGCTCCAATTAACACAAAATGTGATAAAAAGGGATGGTGTACAGCCAACCAACAATTTGTGTAGATTATCAGCCCAGGCCCATTTCTTCCCCAATACCGGGAGAATGTATATCAGACTAGATGTACTCTCACTATAATTAGAAACGCAGATTAGTTTCGTTGTTAACTAGAGCTCGTCAGTGCGCTATACTAATTACGGCGAGAACACACCTATAAAGTAATACAGCTAAGACAGCTGTCCTATTATAACATTGTGAGATGTACGACAGGGTCGCCAACTCGGTGCGGTCTTTCAAATTTAATTTTTAATTTAAAAATAAACTCAAGATGCTTAGAACCCTTTCGGGATGCACATGGCACAAAAAAAAAATTCTTCCAAACAGCCCCTGAAAATGTTACGAAAATGTCACAAATAGGAGTGCTGGGCGGGGGATGAGATAAAAAGGCAATGTGAGCGGAAAGTGCAGAAAACCAGCTAAGTTGGACATCTATAAGCTGCCTTTATCACATTTTGCAGCTATACTTCCTTAAAATCCTATTTACTTCGCCCAGAATCGCTATTCATCGCAGGTCCCGCAACTTCCTTGAGAGTTGTTCGCAAGAAATTTTTCTTGTTTATATTACTCTTGTTTATGCATGAGGGTAGTTGTACGCATGTACAAGGGGGAGGAGAACCTCCGCGACGAAGCAGCGAACCCGAATTTTTAATTTATGTTTAAATTGTTACCACATTTCATTTGTTTAAATCATTTTCCCACAAATGAAATTGATTGATTGTTTGTCAGTCTCACATAGAGAGCTACAATATACAGCAACAGTAAGTACGTGATGAAGGGGGTCTGTGTGCAGCAAGTACGTTATGGTAGAGAATTTTCGTAAAATATTTCAAAACCGATAACTCAATTTTCCATTAAGCCGTTGAGCCATAGTAAAACCTATGTAAGCTGGCAACCAAATAAAAGAAAAATAACATAATGAGCTTCGCGAATAACTACAAGTTTGTTTTTAAATGATTCCTAAACGTCACATGGTCTGGGATATACATAATTAGATACTTAATAAAAGGCTTCTGATCCAGAGGGAAAAAATTTATTGTTAAACCCTACGCGTTTCGGCTACCTAGCGGCCATCTACGGGGGCAAATATATAAATATAATAAAAAGGTTTGTCAAAATATATTGTTTTGTGGTAGGCAATTGTGCCAGTTGAAGCACAATGATCTCTAAGTAAAACTCTACAGACATCATCAAGGTTAAAATCCACAGTCAAACAGTAAATAAAGTTAAAATAACAGTATATGCCAAACTTTAAAAGTAAAATCTACAGTTAAAACAAGCTAAATAAGCTACATCACAGTCAAAAACATGCAGTAAAAGCAGGTCAAAATTATCACTATTAAAAACAGAATAAAAGCAAACAAAGCTGATTAACAAAATGCAAAAGTCAAATGCGAAAATTGACTCCGAAAAATTGAAAAAGCAGTGGAGTGAACTGACAGAGCAAACGCAACAGGAGGCCACACATTTAAGCAGAAACCCCATGAGAAAATCGATATATTGATTATATTACATCATGAATCGATTTTCCGCCACATTCGGGTGCATTGTTGTTTGGGCCTCTAGTGCAGTAGATGAAAATTCAGCTTAGTCAACCTTGTATAGGTCTGTATCTAATTTTTCAAGAATTAGAAAAGTAAGTATGGATTCCATTTAGTTTCTCTTAATTCACTTTATACATTTTCAAAACTCCTTAAGAGTTCTCATGGGGTTTCTGCTTAAATGTGTGGCCTCCTGTTACGTTTGCTCTGTCAGTTCGGTCCACTGCTTTTTTAAAGTTTAGGAGTCAATTTTCGCATTTGACTTCTGCATTTTGTTAATCAGCTTTGTTTTCTTTTATTCTGTTTTTAATAGTGATAATTTTGACCTGCTTTGACTGCATGTTTTTGACTGTAATGTAGCTTATTTAGCTTGTTTTAACTGTAGCTTTTACTTTTAAAGTTTGGCATGTACTTTTATTTTAACTTTATTTACTGTTTGGCTGTAGATTTTAACTTTGATGATGTCTGTAGAGTTTTACTTAGAGATCATTGTGCTTCAACCGGCACAATTGCCTACCAGAAAGCAATGTTTTCTAAAAGACCTTTTTATTGTATTTCTAGATTTGCCCCCGAGGATGGCTACTAGGTAGCCGAAACCCGTAGTGTTTAACAATAAATTTTTGCAGTCTGGATCAGAAGCTTTTTATTGAGTATCTAATTTTGTTTTTAAAAACCTCTTTTCTTGTTCTGTTTGCAAAAACTAGTTCGACTGGGGTGACTAAACCAAAACCATCCAAGCAATTAAGGAAAAATACCGCCCATATTTATAATTTGGCAGGTACATTCCCCTTGTAGATAATTAATTTTTGCCGGGAAATCTTTTGTAACTATAATGAAATTTGTATCACATTTTTTAAAGAGACTTGCAGTACTTACATATGTGTACCAAATTTTTATTTGATACCTCCATAGAAAATAGAAATTTCTTTAAGTCGTGGCTTACTGAGACCTCTAGAACCAGTATCCACGGTACATGTAATTTGAAGAATTAATTTTGATAATATACCCTACTAATGGTGTACAATTATTATGAAAATTCACTACTATAATGCACTTGCTGCGTCTCGAACTTTTTTTTATAATTCAAAACATTTCACACAAAAGGCAACAGGGCAATCAAGGAAGAAAGTCATAGATATCACTAGCTAGTACGTGTTTTGAAAAATGAAAGGTTACTCAGCTGTTTTTCGTTTAAGCCTCGGGTTCCATCGATTTATAGACAATAATTACCATGGATATTGATTCGGGTAACAAATTAAATCCAATAAAATTAAAGTTAGTTATTGGTTTTCTTTACCATCCTGTGAAAAATAACCTTTAAATTTGCTAGAACTCCCACCTTTACCGTTGCCAACTTTTCTCCCTAATTCAAATGGTTTACATCCCTTCGACTTCTGAAATGTCAATTTTAATAATATTTGGCCTCAAACTCGATAAGCACCATCTGCAGATGTTGATTTAATTATGGAAATGAAATGAATCAGAAAATGCCAAGGTGCATTCAGGAGAAAAATATAAAGTCAGGACGGAGCAAGTGCGTTATGGTAGTGAATTTTCATAGAAATGATCTGGCACAAAATATTTTATTATAACTTTTTTTTTGTAACATAGAAATCAAAATTTTGGTGTATAGGTTACTTTTAGTGAATTTTCTTTAAAAAAATTCTTTATTGAGGAGATCTCGGCTTTTGAATTTTGAAAAAATTTCTTCAAATGAGCGCTATTAGGCCCCCCAGAACACATAACTGGGGTATGTGTATATATATATATATACACACATACCCCAGTTAGCACTCATTTGAAGAAATTTTTTCAAAATTCAAAAGCCGAGATCTCCTCAATAAAGAATTTTTTTTAAGAAAATTTACTAAAAGTAACCTATACACCAAAATTTTGATTTCTATGTTTCTATATATATATATATATATATATATATATATATATATATATATATATATATATATATATATATATATATATATATATATATATATATATATATATATATATATATATATATATATATATATATATATATATATATATATATATATATATATATATATATATATATATATATATATATATATATATATATATATATATATATATATATTCGATAAGTTCGTTAGCCAGGAAAATCGGCCTAGGTTTTCCCGGAACATTTTGTATTTTCTTTGGAAAAAAAATTTCCTGAATTAACAAAGTAAGGGCAACCAACTTTGATACGCGGGTTTACATGCCTATAGGTAAGCTATCTACCAAAATATAGCTCTGTTGATCAAAAAGCAACAAAGTTATAGACATTTAAAGAAAAATAAATTGGGGTTAACCTCAAAACGTCAAAGTTTCGATTTAAAACGTCAACATTGGCAACATTTAGGCAAAGCACTTGGATTTAATACTGGCTATGGAAATAAAACGTCTCAAGAAGAATGTTTTACAAACCCTGAAGTCTTAGTTTCAACCGTCATGGTCCTTCATTTTACTATAATTTTTCCAGAAAATTCATTTCAAATAGACCCTTTCTCTGATGCTTGGCAGTATCCTTAGCTATAGAGTTTATCGTTTAATGGTATATATCATTTTTGGCGTATTTTCGTAAAAAATCAATAAAGCTCAATATATCTGTTATTATACAAGATATGAAAAAAATTGTATATATTATTTATAGGGTGTCTTGAGCTACAACTTAAAAAATTATTTCTACAATCACAGGCTGGCCCATAAGTCGTTGGTGATACAAATTATCTTTTTTTTTTAATCAAACACGCCTTATGTTATTGCATTTTTGCATTTTCCATCGAAATATAATGCATGTTTGTAAGAAAAGAAAATCTGGACGCACCAGTTATGGTAGCAAATTTTTAAGAAATGCTTCATATTTGAATAGCTTAATTTGC